>CM077467.1:5980682-6580682 GCA_039654755.1 Calcarius lapponicus | reverse complement strand
GTATTTATTTATGAAAAAGTTAAGGAATATGGAGGGATTCCAAAATACTCTTAACTCTATTTGGCAAACTTCAACTGGTTAAGCAAGACATTGGTCACTGTACATGCAACTAAAAACACAAGACCTTATAAAACATTGATTTTACATGGTAAAAATCAATAAATCACAGCAACAACTTCTCCTGGAGTGACTATTTTCTCACCATCATTACTAGATCTTCCATGTCACTTAACTTGTGCAATACTATGAGTCACAGAGCTCTCTGCTGCTGTCTCAGAAAAGCTGAAGGCCACTTTTTATTTTATGGAAGTCATTCTGGGTCCATAACAATCCTCCTGTCATGGGAATGTTCAATTCTGCAGAGCTGTGAGGAAGAGAATAAAGCACATTAGCAGTGGGCTGGTTTCTACACAGAAGAAAATGTAAGCAGTCAAGAAAATCTTCTTCCTTCTGCCTTGGGGAAGCCGGACCACCTTTCTAACACCACATGTCCTTTGGCAAATGGAGGAGCTGCTATGCAAGGGAAATAAGAGTAATGAACAAGCTGCCATTGTAGCACTCCTCATGAAACCTGGATTGCTTCCAGGCACAGCTACAGGAATAAATTAGGTTCTGCTCCTTTCTATTTGTGGTAGCAACAGGTTTTCCTCATGTTTCTTTCTAAGATTTTTTTTTCCCTTGGCATTCTGCCAGGCTGTAATCTGAGTGGAACAAACTGTCTGCCCCTTTCCCCACACAAAGAGGTGCAGAAACAAACACATGTTACTTTTGGCCTGGTAGGTGCTTTCTCATTTTCTAGTAATATCAGTTGCATGACACACTACACTGTTCAAAAAACAGCCTAAAATTTACAAATCTGGCTTGTAGCTTTTTAGCCTGCAATTAATATACTATCATTCCTCACCATGACTAAATCATATTTCAAAATGCATTCTAGGGCATCTTCCCCCAAAGGAACAGGATGTTACTGATAAGGGAAGGTCAATAATTTGATGCCAGGGAGTATGACCAAGAGGATGGAAAAAAATGGAAGCCTTTCTCTTCTCAGATTTGAAACTGGAAGCTTGGGATCTGAACACAACTCTGAATAGGTGAAAACATGAATATGTGCAAGATTTCTTCAGTGAAGTATCCCAGGCTGCATGATTCTCAGTCCTTCACATTGCTACCAGATTGGGCCCACCAACCACAGAAAGGAATCCGTGATTAGAAGGTTGTCTATCAAGTGTTAAGGAAAATAACTACAATTCATTTACATTCTGAAGCATTCCTTGGATTAAAATAATAGGAGATGGGTTTATATGTGTGTGATGAAACTGATTTGACAGCTTACAGCATTCAAGTTCCTATGACTTCAAAGTGTGAAATAATGACCCTATTAAAACATCTCCAATGAGTTTCATTTAATGTAACAAAGGTGATCTGACTAAAGCTTTATAGAATGCCCCTGTTATTTCCAGGACAATCTGTGTTTCTTTACTGAGGTCAGATGTGCAGCTCTAAATTACTAGTTACAGCTCTAAAAGGTCACTGGGCACTGCCAACATATTGAAGATCAAAGCCCCAGTTAATAGAAACTTTTCAAGCCTGCTGGGGCTGTGCTGATACCTGCTAAACAGCAGTATTTCATAATGCTTGGAATGGTTTCTTTAAAAAAGAGCAGCAGGAGTTAAGATAGCAATATTAGAAGATGGCATCCTCAAAGGATACCATTAAGGTTAGGTTTAGAGACAATAGTAGATATTTGGGTCAAACTATTTAAACAGAAGCAAAAAGGAATCTCAGCCCTAATTTTTCACATGGTAAAAGGCACAGAGAGAGAGAAATGCATTTCATGGTTCAGGGGCAAAATCCCACCCACACCATTACTCACGTTGTACTGAGAGGCTTCCACTCATCCCTCACTGGCTGATCAAGCAGGGACATCATAGAATAATTATCCAACATGAGACCATCAGGGTCATCTGTCTGACCTGGGAGTTTCCCAAGAGGAAAGTCCTTCCATCGTACTTCATCTAGATAAAAACAGTACAAAACAAGAAGTCTGAGTTTCCCAAAGAGATTTTTGAAACCCTCCCCCAGTCCACAAATACTGCCCCTTGCAACTCAGCCATTCAGCAAATGATCTGCACCAATGTCACAGAAGCAGAGGACAATTTTCCTTCTGTTCTCAAAACATCCAGTTCCAGCAAGCTGTCCACATCAGCATATTTAAGATGTCTCTTTTTTTTTCTTTTTTTACTTGAGAAAATTTCCCAGTGAATGAAGTACAAGAGTTCAGTCTTCTAGTGGCTGCTTTTTTTTCCTTTAAATGTCATTTTGACTCCAACTCCTCTCCACCAACTTCCTACTCTTGTGTCTGAGTCCCTCCATGACTCAGAAATTCTTAGCTACAGAGACCTCCAACCCCACTGAGAAAGTACAGCTACTGTAACAAAGCTAACAAAACACTGCATATACTGTTTAGTCCTTCTAAAACCCTGTCTTGCTCCTTTCTTTTGTTTGCCACCATGTCACAACAGCCATTTTCCCAAAGCATGGAACTTAGGTTCACAAACTGTGCTATCAAATCCCCCCAAGTCTGACAAACAGAAGTCCAAGAATCCGTATTTTCTTCACCATTCTAAGCTGGCATATATGCTGCCCCATCAGCTGGATACACTGAAATTTTAAACAGTTTGGAAAAGCTAATAAAAAATAAATAAGACAGTAATAGCATGCTCCTGGAAAATACACTCACAGTATTTTATGAGCTTAAGTGAAATGACTCCTGAACATAAACAAAACACTGGAAAACCCACATTTTTCAGTAATTTGGCATTAGATGACTTGGAAGCACAGTTTAATTGTGGCAGCCCCAAAGGGCTGGGATGTGTTTGCACTTCAATTAACATTTGTCAGTGATGAAGACTGTCTTAGAATCACTTTTTACCTGCAGTGATTTGCCAGGCAGACCCTTGCAGTGCTGCCCTTTTCTCAGCAATGGCCACCATGGTACCAGAATGAGCAAGTCCTTCCAGAGCATTTGCTTCAGTCACCATCTCTTCTTCCTCCTCTTCCACTTCCTCCACACCATTGTCTCTCTCTGGCTCATCTTCTTGTTTCTCTACAGTCTGCCCTTGATTTTTAACCTGATTTTCTTGCCTGGCTCTCCACTGTAAGCTCTCTATAGTATAAATTGGCTGTTCACTGCCATCTGAAGAGAGGCCTGGACTGGACAGAGGGGCCCCTCCTTCTGTGTAAATGGAAGCAAGGTAGAGCAAGTTCTTCCGAGAAGAACGTGGCAAGCGAGGTCTCATGATGGTGAGGATCCTAGAGAGGAAAAAGGCAATGGAAAAATCTTAAAAGGGTTGGTAAATCTTCATCTGGAGGCTTCTTTGCTTTTAAGTGTTTGTTTTCTCTGGGACAGTTTGCTCAAGTCATTCATATAACATGCAAAATCTGATTATTCCCTGGTCAGTGGATGCTGGAATACTCCATCTTTGTGATTAAAATTAAGGACTTGGGATACTTCTAACTGAATTACTGCTTTACTGTTTTCTTGTATAGAAGTTAGGAGCTGTGGTAAATTCCTATCACCTCAATAAGGTCACATCTCTACCAAGTCACTTTGCTTCTGAACAGGCTGCTTCTTTCAATACCTCCCCAGATAACTTCTGTTTTCATTTGGAAGGTGCAATCCTTTAAAATTCTTTCCCTTCTTCTCTTTGTGTGCAATCAGTGGGGAGGTGAATAGTAGCAAGCATGGCTTTACATGCACCTGTTAAAATTTCTACAAATTGCAAAGAAAGGCAAGGGAATGCAGCTATAGCTCAGCATATCAGGAGGGAACCAAAGCTGTTACAGAGCACTGTTTGCTGTTCCTTTTCTAGGTCACAGCATCAAACTTACAGCTGAAGAAGATGTGGGGTTGCCCAGCAGGGAGCTTGCAAGCAACTGTCAGTCAGTCTTATCCACTGCAAAGGAACTTTATGGAGGAACAGCTCCTTCACAGACACCTGCTTGTTACACTGTTGTTTTTTCTTCCCTTCAAAGAAGATAATGAAAATAACAGGGTGCTCAAAACTCATCAAAAATATACCCTTCATCCCTCTGCATTTTTACTGGAACCCATCCTCACATAAGCTGTCATTTTAACCCAAGTGCACAGCCAGATGTACCAACCAAATACAACATCAAGGTTGTTTTAATTGACAACACATGGACAGCTCAGGTAGCTCCACCAGACCTGAGCACAAAGCAGTGCAGACATTCCCAAGCTGGCCCTGTGCATGTCACAACAGACAGGAAAGCCACAAGATGTGTTTGAACAGTATTATGCTAAATAAATGCAGTGTACTGCATCTGGGACCCAGTATCATCCCAGATAGCTCTGCAAACAGTAGATTTAGCAGCTGGGAACCAGCAGCATTCAGGGAGCTTGGTACATCATAGATACGCTCAGCACCAAATCTTAACCTATGACTGCCTGAGATACTGCCAAAATCTTTGTGCAGACCAGAGCAAAATCTCTGAGCCAGACTAGGAGAGGATAGAAGAGGCACCAAAATTAAGGGGTGCAAACCTCTGCAAGGATACACAATGTCACAGTATAAAAATCCTGTTAAGAGAAACCTGTGACACTCTGAATAGTTAGGGCCCTTCAGTGCCTATCTCTGGAAGGAAACATAAGGTCTGCCAATTTTAACAGTTCTAAAGAGTCAGGAACTGAAAACAAAATTTTACTTATTACATGTGTGTAAGTTTAGAAGGCATAAAAATCCTATGATAGGACAGCAACACTATTTAGTATCTTATAAAGGCAGGCTTCTGTTAAGGGAGAAAATAACTGGGAACAGGGATCTCATAACACACCACATATAACAGTAGCAGATAGCATATAAGGATGTTATTTCCTACAAGTATTGATATCTGGAGAAATTAGCACTTAATGGCTTGATCTTTCCTGCGAGAGATTTGCTTTTCCTATCTTGAGGAGCTGCAGCAAACTTATCAATAACAATTTAAAATTTCTGCTAAGAAATATATGACATGCACAGGTGAAAAGTCTAAGAAATGCAACAATAAAAGCTTTATGTTCACATGACAAAATGTACTTATTAGGCTACTGCACTTTGTACATAAAGGTCCCAACACTTTACTAGTATAGCTTTACACAGTACAGAAGAAACTCTTAGGCTTTTTTAAACACAGAAATTGCAGACACACTCACCAGCATTTACTTTGGCAATGCCAGTCAGCAACTCAGAAATCCAGTTGATCAAGAACTGAGGCCGGAGTTCTGAAGAGTCAGAACATTCCTTCAGCTCTATAAACATTTTCTCTATTAGGATCTGTGTAAAACTTCGTGAAAGGAGGCCTGACAGCAAAGGCTGCCAAAAGCAGTAAAATGCTGGGGGAATTTTGAATTGCCATACCTCTTTATTTGCTGCAATATGAAGAAAAAAAAAACAAATCAGAGAAGACAGAAATTGGAGCTCTGTAATGTTTTATGAAATACAGGTGTGACACTTGCTCCAAACTAGAGAGGTTTGTTCTCAGATCACTGATTCCAGGATATTTCCTGAAGTCCTTGCTGAAACTATTATTTTTCTTATGCTAGGCAAGTAAAATAAATAGCAATTTGATAATTAGCACAAAGAATTTAACACAGAAAGATCTGTTTTGCTAATCCCTTTCTAGTTTCAGCTTATTTCACATATAATTAAGAGCTACTTTATCTAAAAAAATATACTGCAAAGAAAAAGTTCATTGAGCAAAGCAACAAAAAAATGAAAAAACTTTTAAATTTTTCTGCTCTTATATAGTGATGGAAATCTGAGAACCTTTCTTGGAAAGTTCTTTGGCTGTGAAATAGGGAATTTATTTATTTTCATTCCCTCTAGGTGCCTAGTTCTCCTGCAAACAATAAATGCAACTCCACACATATGGGCAGCAGCTTGGAACTAGGATGCAGCTGGTGAATGAGGCTCAAAAAACCCCATCCATTTTGATTTGCTTCAAATCTTCTGTGTAGCAGAGAAACTAGTGTGAGTTCCTGAGATCAGCAACTATTGCAGAAAAGGGTAGAGATGGAAGCTTTGAAAGATGTTTTGGCTAGATATTCAGTGCTGAAGTGCTATCCTTCCATCCCAAGTGTTTTATGCAAAAGCAGTAGCTAAGCATGGCCATAAGGGGTTCTGGAGAACAGGGCAAAAGATGTTTAAGGACCCAGATATACAAGAAATATGCAGCCAATTAGAGATCTCAATAAAATGAGAAAAAAAGAACAGACTTTGTCATAACACTAGCTCTGCATTTTCTGCTTGGGTGATGCATAAAGCACTCACCTTCATACTTGATATTTAGCATCTTCAGACAATCCATCTTTGGGATGAGAAAGCCATCACTGAGGAGAGCTTCAGCCACTGTTGCCCTAGAGCAGAGAGTTTATAAACTTATTACTGCCACTTATCCCTTCATGTGTCAAAACACCACCTGCACCAGTTCTGAAACAAGTTTGACTGCCAAACACCTGGAACTGTGAGGAAGGAATGGAGAATTTTTTGCTTGAGAGACCTGGTAATGCTGTTCTTGTATGGCATATATATTTATAGTCAAAACATCAGGAGTTACAGCTCTTATCTGTAACATGATACTCTCTCCTCTCTGCAGTTACACCATTTAGATTTCTCAAAGCAGGTCAAGATCTCCATGCAAATTTATATGGTAATAAGGAAGTCTCAACACACCAGGTCCTAGAGGCTCTGAAGAGCTCAACCCTTGGAGGTTTTTTTGGGAGCTTTTGAAGACACTGAAGATGCTGCATGCCTTGGGGCCAGCATCACTAAGTCTGGGAGAACACCTTGGAACCATCTGGCACAAGGACCATTGCTCATTAGCACACATCCACAACTCAGCTCTCAAAGACATTGAGGAAACCAACTAATTGCTTTCTCCACAATCAGCTACAGGACACCATGAAAAGGCAATTTAACAGGTCTACAGCCCAGTTCAGCACCATACCTTTCACCTCAGCTCTTTTATCAGAGACATACCTGTTTTCCTGCATCAGGTCTTTGATCTGAGCCAAAATCCAGTCCAGTTCTGAAGAGGAATCAGACCACAATTCTCGAGACTTTGAAAGAGATGGCATAGCCTGCATAACCTGAGTGAAAGAAAAATTCAAGTATTAACAGAAAATACACTCCCATGACAAAGACATTATTGCTATGACAAGAAGATGCATGTGGCTCCTGTACTTCATCACCAGCACCTGAAAAAGTTCACAAATACTCCCGTTTCTTGGATTCTCCAATAAGCACAGATCTCCTTTATAAACCTGAACAAAGTGCCCACATTAGGAACTGTCAGAGCTCAAATTACTTGTTTTCAGTAGTGAAGTTTTCCTTTGGCAAGCCATGTATGACAACACTAGCACACAGACCTGAGCAAGGAACTAACTAAGGCAACAAGGAAAAGAAAACATATTGCCCAAGAAAGAAGAGAGAATTAACCAAAGTGCTGATCATCAGAGTGCACTTACCCGGAATTGCTCATTCTTGTAAGATATCAGAACATCTCTGACTTTTTCTAGAAATAAACATAAATATATAATTTAAGCAGAAGACCAACTATGTCAGGGAATTTTGTATCTAAAGAAAGCTGCTTAATTTTGCTAAATTTACACTCAAGGAAGGCATCAGTCAAATGAAGCCAGCAATTCTGTTTAGACAACACACTGAAGGCCCCCAAAACTCCCAGACTTTTCCAGCAACATGAATTTTCTCAAGTGGGGTTGAACCATGATTTCCATATTTTATCACTAACAGTAGCCAAAGATGGGTAAGGTGGATAAACCCAGACAGCTAAAAAAGAAGTTCCTAGATCAGTGCAGGAAGAAAATGTTCCCATATGCAGTTTATGTTCTGATGCATATTTGTATTCCATATACTTGCATTTTGCATCAATTGCAGCAGCACTACAGTTATTCACAAAGTGCTACAAATTTGGAGAAATACCACCAAACCAGTCAGTCAACACCAGGAATCCACCAAGACCCAAAGAGGAATCCCAAAACCTGAGCTGAATGTGCATCTTTATGCTAGAAGATGACACATTTAATCTGCTTTCTTTATCATATCCAGTCCTTGTATCTGCTGCTGTTCTAGGAACACCTACCATGGAATTCCTTGTGTTTCTGACAGGCCTCACGCTGTGGGGTTTGAATCTCCCATGCATCACCATCCAAATCTGCATTTGCTTCCACCTCTTCCTGTTCTTCTTCCTCATCCTCATCTTCCTCACACAAGTTATTGCCCAGCTGACGGTTCCAATACATCTTTCGTAGCCACTCCAGCACAACATCACAACCTAATAGAGAACAGAAAACATCTCCTCAGGGAGGATTTCTTTGTTATGGCAAAAAATAATGGCATATTGCTAACTTGAATTATGAAAATAAATGCTATTAAGCAGTTATGAATTCTGAAAACACAAAATACTCCATTAATGAATGGAGTGAACAAGTTAAAAAACCCAAACAAACAAACAAAACCCCCCAAAACCAAACCAAACCAACCTCCAGAAAGAAACCAGGAAGAAAAAAAACCCCAATCCAGTGTCACAGACATGGCAACTACCCATCATATTTTTGGGGGGGAAAAACATGATTGGACACTGCTATGCCACTGCACCTTGCTCAAGCCAGGTCAAATTTAAGCAGCAACTAGGTCCCTGCAGGGGCATTCATATGAGAAAATGAATCAATACTTTAGTATCACCATAGTCAACACAGTATCTACAACAATATTTTTTGTGCAGGGACTACACTATGCATACATGAAATAGAATGGAAAGGAAATGCCTTTACTTTCATCAGCATTTTCCTAATTCAACCTAAGGACCATGCTGAAGATTATTTAACTGGATTCTCAAGCCTTAACCCAAAATTTCCAGGAGTCTCTTCAAATGCTATGAGCTGGTCATTCACTCAGGCTTGTAGCATCCACATTTCTCCCTAAATGGGATTTTTAAAGAGTCTTAGATATCACTAAACCATCAGAAAAAGCTTTTACCTATCTCCCCAAGACAAACTTCCTGTGCTGAAAAAAAGGAAAAGCACCAAACTGTTGCAACCAGCTGTTGTTGTTTCAAGTCATTTTTTCAGGGATAGGAGAAAGCCTCTGAACTTTTGCCCTGTGAGGAACCACAGGACACAGCTCAGCTGTCCTGACAGGGCAGTGGCAAATCCTCCCAGAGTCTGATATCACGACTCTCCCTGCCTGTCCTGCAGCACCCCAAAACAGAGGCAGGGGTGCTCCCCCCAGGGCCTGCAGCTCTGGCACTGCCACCCCAGGCAATGTGCCTCAGGCCACCCCTGCCAGTGGCAGCTGCTGGTGGCACTCACTCACTCACTCACTCACCCTTGCGGCACAGGGCCAGCCGCGGCAGCTTCCCGTGCGTCAGCTCGTGACGGAGATCCACGACCCACACGGGGATGTCCACCTGCAACAACAGCCAGCAGCTGACCGCCCTGCTCCACTGCATCAGCCCTGCACAGCTGCACCAGCCCTGCACAGCTGCACAGAGCCTCCACCAGGTGGGAACAGCACCTTCCCAGCCACTCCTGGCACTGTAGTTCCCCTGTTGCCCACTTCAGGAGTGGGCGAAGATCCCCCAGCTCTCTGATGCCACTCCTCCTGTGGGCTAAGATCCAGACAAACTTGCATTTTACAGTTTAGGTCCTTCACTGTTACATGCAACGAGAGATTTCATTTTAGATAGAGGTGTTACATGTAATCTCATGTAACTCAGAGGCAATTAAACTGTATTTAAATGGATGACACATTCTGGATAACTATGTATGAAAGACACAAATAATATCACATATAATACTGACATTTACACAGTAATTTACATGCAGTTTTTTGCAGTTTTCCTGAGGACAACTATCTTTAACTATGCAAGACCTTTGCTTTTAGGCTTGATCAGTTTTAAATAGTGAGAAGCAGAACTTTTCTCAAAAACCCAGGAAAAAATAAAAATTGAATCATCGTTCCCACACAGGGGCCCAAACATATACAGAAGAGTCTCAAATACTGTCTGTCCTTCACTGTCGAAACTTGTTCAGTCCCAGGTATGATGCTCAGTACAGCTGGCAGTAAAAGGACTCAAGCTGGTCCTGCTACTACAATTACAGTTTGAATCTTTCCTCCTCCACACAAGTGGAAAAGCTCACCTGAAGAAAAAGACAAGAGATAAAAATACTTGCAAATGTGAGTGGTTTTTACCTACTGCCTTGCTTGTCAAAGACTAGGATTTACAAACCACAGATTTAGCTCTTTTTCCTATCTCAGTCACCAAGAAAGCAAAATGTGTGACACTATGTCAAAGTGGGACTACACACATGTAAATCAAGTCTTTTGATCACATGTGATTCAAAAACCTTTAATGATCATCAGCCTTTGTTACTCTTATTGTGACTTCAAAGAACAAATTTTATATCCAGTTGCAATAAATCTGTTTAAAACTTTGCAGGTGGAATAAACAAGCATCTATATCTGTTATTTTGGTTACAAAAGAATGATCCCCCACAATTTCATTCACTCAGTGTTGTTAATAACCTGTAAATTATCAAGAAACTCTTATTCAATAGTTACCTCTCTCGCTAATTGTCTCAGAGGAATGCTGACCGTCTTCTGTTTCCTTTCTGTGATCAAGTTGACAAATCTACATGCAGGTTACAGAAAAAATAAATTACTATCAAGAGCTGCAGAGAAACTTGAAACTCCAAAGACAAACTTCCCGTGTACTATACAATCCTGTGGTCCCAGAGATGCAAAGTGAACTCAGACAGTGGAATAATGACATCTGTCCAAGGTCTTTCTCTCAAAAGCACAAGGGCCTTGAGAGCCCTTACCTTACAAGGGCCAGCCCATAAGACAGGATGAGCTCGTGTGACTTCAATCTGCCAGATGAGTCGAGGACCTTACAGCGAATCAGTTCTGCCGTGGAGTCCACTGCAAGAGGCATTTTTGGACCATACCTGGAGGCAGAGGAAAACCAGGTGAGCAGGCTCACACAAATACCCTCATCCTGTAAAAAGGGCAGCTTTCCCACTACATTTTGTGCTCTGTGTTACATTACAGCCTAAAGAAATGGTTGAAATACAGCCTGAGACAGCATCAAAGGCTCTTTCCAGAAGGGTTCTATTGGAAAAGAGTGGTACACGGTCACTCCTAAGCACACCTTAAATGAATATTTACTGATACGCCAAGCACATAGACAAGATGCTTTACCTAGGCGGGTCTTGTGTACGGATGCAGCAGAGGCAATTTAAGGGGCTTGGATATGCTCACTGCCACAGAAATCAGCCCGTGAACTTGCGGGCATGCAAGGCTTGTGCCTCCCCTGCTCCCACAGGACCACCGTGCTCTTGGCATGAGCTGCGTGCCCGGAGCCTCCCGCAATGAAGGAGCCCTGCAAGACGGAGCCGCCAGCCCTGCTGCACCGCCGGCCTGCCCGCACAGCCCCGGCCGCGGAGCTGCTCCGGCAGGGAGCGACGCTCGGCTCCCCGGCCGCCGCCGGGCCCAGGACCGAGGCCGAGGGCACAGAGCGGCCACTCCAGGGACACAGGGCCGGCCCCGAGCCCCGCATCGCTGCCCGCCCGCGGCGCGCGGCCCGTACCGGCTCTTCCACGCCGAGACGCGGTCCAGCGCGTCCTGCTGCAGCCGGCTGTCCCCGCAGTACAGCCCCACCATCACCTGGTCCCACTCCGCCCGGCCCCTCCACGCCACCACCGTCCGCAGCGGCTTCAGCCGCTTGCGGGCCGGGGACGAGCTGGGCTGGCCACGGCGCCCGGCCGGGCCCGCGCGGGCCGCCATGCCGCCAGGGCCGCTCCTCGCTCCGCCTCCCCGGCCCGCCCTGCCCGGCCCGGCCCGGCCCGCGCCGCTTCCGCTTCCCGCGCCCGCCGCCCGCCCTGGGTGCGGCCGCCTAAGGAGAGCCCGGCCCCGCGGGTCCTGCAGGGGTGCGGCGGGGCCGGCCCTGCATCCTCTGCGGCGCCCAGGGCTCGGGGCCAGGCGTTCTCCCCTTGTGCGTGTGTGGGGAGCTGAGGGACGGCGAGGTGTGTCCTGAATCAGAGCGAGGAAAGCCTTGCGAGAAAGCAGAGGACCATCCCCGACAGCCACACCGTGTGCAGGGCCATCCCCGACAGCCACACCGTGTGCCCCATAATGTTGTCCAAACGCTTCTTGAGCTTTGTCAGCCTCGGTGCTGTGACCGCTTTCCTGGGGATTCTGTTCCAGTGCTCAACCACCTTCTGGGTGAAAAGTCTTTCCTTAATAGCCAACCTAAACGTCGCCTGACTCAGGTTCATGCCATTTCCTCGAGTCACTGGTCACGAGAGTGAAGAGATTGGTACCTGCCCCTCCACTTCCCCTCGTGGAGATGTTGAAGAACACAATGAGGTCTGACCTCAGTCTCCTCCAGGCTGAGCAAACCAAGTGACCTCAGCCACTCCTAAGGCTTCCCCTCCAGACCTCTCCCCTTCCTCCTGT
The DNA here is from genome assembly GCA_039654755.1 of Calcarius lapponicus. Taxonomy (NCBI): domain Eukaryota; kingdom Metazoa; phylum Chordata; class Aves; order Passeriformes; family Fringillidae; genus Calcarius; species Calcarius lapponicus. The sequence continues at coordinate 6,568,146 of CM077467.1, read as the reverse complement.
CCCTCCTTTGGGTGCCCAAAACAGCACAGAGTACTCGAGGTGGAGCAAGCACGCTTCTTGGTGAAGAACTTTTTTCTGATATCCAGCCTAAAACTCCCCTAACGCAATGTCAGGCCGTTCACTTGGGCCCTGGTCACCAAAGGGAAGAGATCAATCCTGCTCCTCCTCTTCTCCTCGTGTGGAAGTTGTAAATTGATGATGTTCCCCTTCAGTTTCCTCCAGGCTGAACAGATAAAGTGACCTCAGCCCTGGTCATCCAGATTCCCCTCAAGGCCCTTCACCAGTTCTTGGTTTTTATCAAATACCTACATGGGGTTTTTTGTTCAAAAAAAAAGTACATGATCTACACTACTCAATACCATTTTAATGTAATTTACTTTCTTGAGGCATAGATATAAATTAGGAATATTCCCCTTTTAACTGGATAGTCTTGTTTATATGTTTAATTCTGAAATAACTGAAGTTTTTGATAAAAAACTGGGTATCCCATTGTTTATATAGCAGGATGATGTGCTACCATATTTTGTTTAGGAAGTAAAAAATTCAGTATACAATAACGTTTAAGTTTTTAAATTTCATTAAGGTTGTATTTTTATTTCCGTTTTGATTAAGTTTTGTCTGTATGTGTGATTTTTCTGTTCACAATAGAATTTTAAGGCTGTTTTATTTTTTCTTGAAACATGAGGTAACTTCCCTCTATTCCAGTGCAAGTGAAAGAAAAAACACTGCAAACATTTCGGGCACAAAGCACATGCGACGTTTGAGAGGCAATGATAGTTGCTAATATGTTTTTATTTTGAATCAGAATAAAGACTCAGAAACTGGATATCTCAGATTGCTAGGGTGCAGTGGGGGCCAGCAGTTCCTGGCAGATCCCTCAGTGAGCCAGAACCCAAACATGAAACCAAAACTGCCGGAGCAGGGTCCTCATCAGCCCGGCCCCAGCTACACAGCACCAGGTGAGGGGTGCTCAGGGCACAGCTGAAATGCCAGAAATGGAAACCAGATTCAGCCAAGGCTCCTCATCCTGAGGCAAAGCCGTGCTGATGAGCAGGGAATCTGCAGACCCTGATTAGCACCACATCCAGTGACTGTTTGCCAGGGTCACACAGGCCAGTGATCACCAGTCACATCCAGAGGGAAGCAATCACTTTGGTAAGACCACAAGGAGACATTTTGATTGAGTAAAACCATTTGGTTGCAATAAAGACAAAACAAGAGAAAACGCCTACATGTTAAACATGAAGATACAAGAGTGTATTGATACAGAAGTAATGTCCAAAATAAGAAAGATGTAATGAGGCCTTTTTAGCTCATGAAAATATTTCCATCTTTATTGGTTAGAAAGTGAAAAAAACCCACTTTTCATAGGACCATAGAACATCTCAAGTTAGAAGGGACCCATAAAAATTATCAAGTCCAACTCCCTGCTCCTTGCAGGACTATACAACCCTAAACCATCTGGCAAAGAGCACTTTTGCCTCCTGTAATGAAAGCATCAGTAAAAAGAACATATTCTTCCAAGAAAGCTTAGGATTTTTTAGTAAAAAATAATTCATGCATGCTGACCAGTCCTGCTAACTTAAACTGACCTGTGAATCCGCATGGAATAAATACAGCTCTCCCTCCTTTTTCATATTCCCAGCACTCCCCAGTGTGGAAGCATGAAGAGTTGCTTGTCACTGGAAAATATCAACACAGCTTCATGCAGCACAGAAGTGATGGGGAGATGGGGCCTGTGCTTGGCAACATGGCTTTGCCAAGAAGGTGAGAGTCCTTCCTTTCTCTGGGCCAAACTTCTGTCTCATGGAGTCTCTCAGTTGAATGTTTCCCAAGCAAGAGGAGCACTATGAGGCATTTTGCTTCAGTGAATGATAAAAGCCCTGCTGCCTGTTGGTATTACCCATTATGAGAGCAGTTTGTGGTAGGGTTCCCTGATGACTCCAGTGCAGCCCAGGAAAGGAAGGGGCTTAGGCTTGTCTGTGCTTATGACTGGCTCCTTTGGCCCTGCTGGGGAGCTGGTAATTATAGAATTATAGAATGCACTGAGTTGGAAGGGACCCACAAGGATCACTGAATCCAACTCCTGAGATCATTGTCCAAGTGAATTTTGAACTTAGACAGGCCTGGTGCTGTGACCACTGCCCTGGAGAGCCTGGTTCCCAAAGATGAGCTAATTGGTCTGCACAATTTACCAGTGGGTGAACCCTTACAATTTATCTTTGGGATTATTAAAGAGAGAAAAGCCTCAACCCCTCATTTAGCAAAGCATGTGACATTGTGCTTCATTTTGAGTGTATCTGAGAGTGAAGTACCTATTTAAGTGGCCTTAAGATCCCATCTACCTGGTTGGAGCAAAAGCTTCCTCTTTATTCTGGACCAGGTTAGACTCGTGCTGGGAGATAATCCATGTGTGAGCATTGCTGTGATGGTCTTTCTCATAGATCCCTGATTGGATGCCTCAGGTAATAACATCAGTAGTAATAATGATGAAGCCAAAATGCCTGTGGTATTAATGCAGTTCGTATCAGCTTGTCACTGACCATAGATAACTGTTTGAGTAACTTGGAGTGGTGAAATCACATCTTCATGGTTCCTGTTCCTTCTGCTAACTGCTGTAAATTGCACTTTACAGTTGCACCATAGATGCAAGGTGTAAGTCCCTCTGACTGTATTTTTTCCTAAAAAAAAAGGTTTCCTGTCTGCCTGTTCTTGAGCTTTATGACCTGGAAAGCTACAATTTCTAAATGCACTGAACAGAGCCATGGTACTCTTAGAAAGACTTTCTATATCCTAGTAGTTTTACTTTAGTGAGCGTCTCAGGCTCATCTCCATTTGGGAGATTTCTCAGCATAATTTAAACTGTCAGTCTTGCTGATGCTGCATAAATTGAGAAAAAATAGACAATAGAAATAAAATTATTTGCTACTCTCTCCCTTCCTACCTTATTCCTGTCTAGACTTCCAGAGTCATAGAATCATAGAGTATGCTGAGTTGGAAGGGACCCTGAAGAATCATTGAATCTAACTTCTGGCCATGCACAGGACCATCCCCAAGAATCCCAATAAATGGAATCAAACTTTCCTGTAAATTTCATTTACAGAAAACTTCTTCAATATTTGCAGTCTTTCTCATCTCAGACTCCCTTCCACACTGCTGTAAATAAGATATCCTCCATAAGCTCCTGCAAAATGCTGATATGTGCTCTAGAATTAGCCCCTTCCAGGTGCTCCTTACTGTTCCTCCAACTTGGAGCTACTTGTGTGCACTCTGCTAACCCAGTGCAATAGCAATGAGCTGGAAGTATGTCATGGAATCACAGAATATTCTGAGTTTGAAGGGATCCACAAGGATCATTGTGTCCAACTCTTAAGAGAATGGCCCACTGGGGATCAAACACACCACCTTGATGGTGAGCTAATGGCAGGGTCTGTATAGTTATGGGGACATGAAATACCCTGGAGCCAATTAGTCTGTCTTACCTCCTCCCTTGTCTTCTGGATACCACCCTACACTTTCCTCCTCCTTGCCTTTGTATTAACAGGTTGGGAAGGACACAATGTCTAACATTCATGCTGTGCATCACTGGTACAAGCAGAACCTGAACCCTAGCACCCTCCCTTGCCTCTGAAACTGAAACTGAAAACTGATGTTTGCTGCAGATTGTGTCTGGGTAAAAGTCACTTGCTCTGACCCAAGCCCTGAAAATGTGGTCTTCTCCTCCTTGAAATCCATCAACCCATGGCGTATATTTTTAGATGTGCCTGTGCAGGACGAAAATTCAAAGAAAACTTTGCCAGGGAGATCTTTTCTGTGACTCATCTGTTCTAGGAGGGGAGAGTTTCTTTTTCATGTCTCAGCTGGGAGCGGTCCATCCTCCAGTTCCTCAGCAGGCCAGTTTCTGACGTGTTTCTGAGCCTGCACTAACACAGAATGTGCTGGGCCAGGGAGGGAAGACTGTGCTCTCTGTCAGTGATTTGAGGGGAATCATCCTTTTTTAAAATATGCCTTTCTGTCTCCCTCCCCCACTTCCCTTTTTCCTCCTTCAGTGTTGCCACCTTGTAGTATTTTAATCAGAGGAAGCAGATATATCAAGGAAGTCAATGGCAGGGGCGAGGTGGGTGGGGGGGGGCAGAGAGGAAGAGGAGGAAAATCACATCACAGCCCAGTCTGCCAGTGTAAACACTTGATGATTTCCTGTTATTGTAGCCTAAAATGTACCATGACATCATTTGCAGGCCTCCCAGAATCACCCAGAAGGAGGAAAAGCCAGCATTCCCAGCCCGCCCCCAGCGTGAATCCAGGGGATTCAGACCCTATAAGGCAGTGAAGCTCTGCAAGCAGCAAAGATAGTGTTTCGAAAGCTTTTTTGTTCTTGGCAATGTGGAAATTTCACAAACAGGAAAAACTGCTTTTATTTTTCCTAAAGGGGAACCGTTTATGCCTCATGAAATATTAATGCCTTGAACTACAGTTACTTTAGAGGCAGAGCTGAAATACATGAAATGTTCTTAGCTGAGGACAAACACAGGGAAGCCCCTCACCAAAATCACATCAGTTTATCATTACCAGATATCTACTTTTTCATAATAACCACTTTCATTCCAAATCACTCTGCACACAAGGCAGTTAAGTCAAAAGCTGTGGATTCTATAAAAGAGTACAAAATGAAATTTATCTGATCCTTTTGAAAGGTGAAGCTAGCTCTCAATATAGCAGATACTGCTATTGATATGTTCTTCCTCCATTTCTGAGCATTAAATAAATTCCTGGAAAGTGAAGAGCCAGGCTCTGTGGAGCCTAGCTAAACAAACTATCCTAGAATTTGACTCAAAAAGTCAGATTTCTGTCTCAGTTACAGTTAATCCTTCAGTCTGCACCACTGTAGGGAAGAACAGAATCAGGTTCAGTGAGAGGGACTCTCATAACTTTTTTTGAGGGCAATAACTAGGCTGATTTCACAGCACATCCTTCAGCTGCAATCTCTTTGGGCAGACTTTCACATGACCACAGAGGGATATCTGCAAAATCTGTTTTTTTTTTTTTTTCCTAAACAAGGTTAAAAACTTCATAGATACAGTACTGTATATATAATAATTTGGACTCAAACCCTCCCTTGCACACCTGCCAACTGCCTACATGTCAGTAATTGCAATGTAACTTTTTGTTATTGAAACATGAGAAACCAGTGTTTTCATGTTTTATGTAAGGAAAATGAGACACTGAGATTAAATGAACCTGTATTCTACAGAATAAAATTAATTGTCTTCATTTGTGTTTAAGCCAATGCTATGCCTCCAGATAGTATCAGAATATTAGATTTGTTTTACCATAAAGTAGACTTGAAATTCTGAAGAGAGTCAGCCTAGAGAAGAATACAAGCAAGTATAATAAATAAAACACACCTGAGGCTGATATTAAAAGGAAACAGAATGGTCTTGCAGTTTACTGGACAAAAAGTAAAATCATGTATAAATTTGCTGGGTTTACTTTCACTTGGGCTTACTGGAATACAAAAGTGGGCTGTTCCCCGTAAGCTATTTTTGGATAGGAAAGCCAAGAGATTCAATTCTTCACCATGCTGAGCTATTTTCAAAGCTATATATACAAGATGATTATCACTCATTAAGTAGTTTGCTCTTCATTCCCAGTGCTGCAGGGTGCAGCACTAGGAACTGAAATGAATTTATGCAGAGCTGTACCAGGACCCTGCATCCAATGAAGTCAAGTGCTATATTTTAATGACAACATCAGGACCTTTCAGACTTACACCCAGCCGTGCTGCAAGAAAGGCCCCCAGGACAACCAAGTGCTCAGGCACCATTGTGAGAGCTGTGGGGTGTTGAGGACTTGAATTAACTTCTGTTATTTTGTGCCATTAGAGGGCTGAGGTAATCGGGTGGGCTTGGCAAGGCAGGAGAGGAGATTCTTCTTCTGAGCACTGAACTTGCCAGGTCCTTTGTGCAGTTATCGCAGTTCTGGGATTTTTGCTGAGTTTTATGAAAACTGGTGGCCTGCACACTGAGAGGGGAGATGGCAGCAAGGCTGTGCCTGGCAGAGGATGGGTGGGCACAGCTTTGGAGTGGGGGACAGGCACCTGTGGAGCTTTGTGAGCTGTGAGTGTTCATCTAAGATACTGGTTTGTGTGTTTCTAGGATATGGATCTGTGTTTGTGCAGGAGGAAATCTGAGTCATGTGCTGAGTCTGATTTCATTCCCACAGCACAGGGGTGACTTTCCACATGAGGCTGCTTTCACTTGGTGCTTACACTCTGCAGGCTGCTTCAGTGCTCTGCATGGCAGGTTTCTTCAGGTGATTTTTGATATAGGTAGTCTTTGCTGCTAAATGTTTCCCACTTTGGTTTTATGGCATGAGGAGATGCCATGTTTCCTGCATCTGGGCAAGATAAAAATGACACAGTACTGTGATGTAGTATGACTGGGATTTGTGAGAATTCTTAATCCCTTATGACAAATATGAAATAATGTAGAGAGAAGATCAGAAAAGATTACAAAGTAGAACTTATGGAAGTGTAGGTTATGATATATTTGGAAGAGAAGCAAAGTGTGCTTGATTCCCACTGGTTTGTACAGGATTATCTCTGCTTATAGCCAGGGTAAATCACCCAGGAAAGGTTGACCCATTTATTGGGAAAAAACTAGGCAAAATCAAAGTGAAAGGGGAAGAGCAATCATTCACCAGGGCAGCAAAGCCAGACTTAGGACTCAGAATATCAGACCAAAACCAAATCAGTCCGGTGATACAAAGAGCCAGTCCAGAGGTGGCTCTTTCTACCAATACAAATTTATTAAAAAACATTACTGCATTTGTTTGTCCCAGGAAGACAGATCAGACATCACCTGTCCATGTACCTATAGACTTATGCCAGACCAAATTTCATCCCTGCTGAAGTGTTTTAGCATTAAAGCATGAAGTCAGCAAAACTCAAAATGCCCTAGCTAATCAGACAGAAATGTCCTGTCTGCTTCAGACAAAAAGTTTACTGTCAGCAATACAGAACTGTGTGAATACAGTATTAGCGTTCACAGAAATACAGCTTGTGTGGAAAAAAAAGTCTTCTAAAACAAAATAAATACCTTATTTGTATTTTGTTGGTCTACTTCCTCTAAGTTCTTTAAAATGGAAATTGTTGGAAAATTCAATTGAAGGGAAACTGACAGTTCACATCTATGGTTTGGCATAGATTCAGGTAATCTGGACATATATTCTGTCCTCACACTTGGCCGTTTACATTGCCTGAAATCAATAGGCAAGATGGGTTGGTGGTGGTTTGGTGATGTACTTCACCATTTCCTTATGTTGCAGTGGAACAATACAGGGTTTGAATTTTGTTCCAAGAAAGCTCAAGTTACCATGGCAGGCTGTGCAGGTGGTGTCTGACCATGTGTTGGTTAATATGGAAGTGGATGTTCTTGTCTGTGTTGCTGAAATGAAATATTTATTTAATTGACATTGTCTGAAATGTTTATATAAATTATATTTTTATTATGTCTTTACTATACGATACTGTATTTTGCTGTATTCTTACTATAAATTGTGTCATTGTAAACAATGAGTTGAGGACATGATGACCAATGATAAGAACAAGTTTGTTTCTGTGGTAATCTCTACCTTGCTATTCTGTCCTACCTTACACCATCCTGTTCTATACTTATTATGCTAGTGGAAGCATTCAGCTCCTACAAATGCATCAGGTAATAGGGTTAGTAGAAAATAGGAATGGACTTTCAAGAAACCACCTAGTACATATTTCTGTCTTTAAAGCAAAGTTAACTATCCAGCTTCATATTTTCTGACAGTGCCAACCACACTGCAGGAGATTAAATACTAAGGTGAGCCAGTGGAGCTCTATGGCAAAGTGAGTTCAGTTTCTAATTCTGTCCTTCACTGTCTTTGGTGGTAGTGACAGGGTCTGAGTGCCCAGTCCAGGATGGGGCCTGTCTCAGTTTCTCTGTATGACTGAAAACCTCTCTGGAGCAAATCAGCTTCAAACCCAAGCAAACTCATTGTGCTGAGGTCTTGTCATCAGGGAAATGCAGGGAATATATATGGTGGGGAAAGGGGAAACTCCTGGGCTTGGAAATCTTCTCAAAATATGTTTGGGCTTAAAAAACTAATTCTGACTTTAGTAGCTTTTATCGTTGTCTTTTTAACTCAGGGGATTTTCTTTTTTTAAGAATGAAGAAATAGAAATGGGTTAAGTGAGAGAAAAAAAACCTGTAAGACAAAGCAAAAAAGTCATGGCTGTGTTTTAAAAGTAGAGGCCTATGTTCCTTTTGAAAACAGAAAAATTCTCCTGAAACCAAACAGGCATAACTGGGACTGAGTGCCTGCTTATTTGTGTCTGTGGCTGAAGACAGGAAATTCTGTGACACAGAACAGCCAAGAACACATATATATATCTCTATGTATGTGCCTACCTGTCAATCTGTGATCTATCTATCTATCTATCTGTCTATCTGTCTATCTATCTAATCTATCTATCATCTATCTATCCATCCACCTGTAATTCCTCTTACCCACTCACTCTGCTTGTACAAATACCCTAAATGCCTTAATTCTCTGCATTTTTTTCATCAGAGATACCATGTGTTTAGCAAAAACCTAAGAAAAATACATGATGTCATCTCTCATGCCTTCATTTATCTGGGCTGGGTGAGTAGTGCATCCTTGTGTTCCACTGCAGGGAAAAAAAAATGCTGGGTGCAGAGAGTGAGTGTGGAGTCAGGCTTGCCCAGGCCCGCACACCTCTCTCAGTCATGTCACCCTCTCTGTGTCACACCCTGTGATGTTACCAGGGTGGGAGGGAATTCCCTTCCCTTTGAGTGTGTCAGCTGAGTGGGAGAGGTAGCATCAGCAGTCCCAGATTAGACTCCTGCTCTAGGCAGCTTCTGCACAGTGAAGTTCTGGGTTTGAGTCCCCTTCCTGTTCTAGCATGAAACATGCAGCACTTACCTAGAGGACATTGCCATGGGTCAGGGCTTGGTGTTCACCTTAAAAAAAAGCTGAGCAAGAGCCAGGAGTAATGCCATCAGTATAAAATGTTCCTGCATTGGAATAAAAATGGCTGGCAACTCCCTGTATATTTTTAAGGTTTCCAAAAATAGATCTAAGTCACAGGCAAAAATGAATGGAGCTGAGGCTTAAATGGAAAGAACTGGTAAAGGATTATTTGTCTGAAACGGTTAGTGCTGAGATCATCTTCCACATTACATGCCACTACCTGGAAACATGGGCCAGATTTCTTTTCCCTTTTTATGGCTTTCTGAGCCCTATTTTCCAATGCATTGATTTACTTAACCAAGTTTCAGTACAGTGGAGAGAACTGACTTAGTATTAGTGTTGAGACTGAGAACCCCACCCCTGCTCTGATTCTGCTCTGTAGGAGCTGAAATTCCTGGAGCACAGAGTCAGTCTTGGAGCCCTGGAGAAGCAGAAGAAAGTTAGATTGGAAGCAGTTGCTCTGTGTGTGAGGGAGAGAAGGTTTTTAAATCACAATGTCAGGTGAGAGAGAAGGTCAGGGATAGTTGAGTGGAGTAGGGGCTGACTGGAGGGTTAAACCTCTGGGGAGGTGCACTCCTCTGTTCCAGGAGGAATTTGATGTTAATCAGTGAAGCCTTAATGCATGGGTGATCCTAGGGCATTTTGTAGAGGGGAGAAGGAGAATTTTGGAGGAGAAGGAGAATGAAGCCATCTCCAAAACTGCAGTTTGGTGCTAAACCCACCCATGTCTCTCAGGCATGGCCTGGGCTGAAGGTACTATTCTGACTGCATTTGAGACTTTCTTGGAGGTTACTGTCCCCACAGAGGTGCCGGCAAATCTGCATATCCCCTTGCTTCCTAACTTACTCCTGTCACTCTGATTAAAATCTATCTTGCTAAAAATATTTGAACAGGTTCAATTGACACACAAACAAGTCTGGATCATTTTGACAGGTAAACATGCCTACAGTAACAAGGAGTGTGGTGTAATAAGAGCAGATATGGAAAACAAAAGAGCTGGTGCTGGCTAACATTAACACTAAATGTGCTTCCCAGTGAGATGATTTTGGAGTTGCCCTGTTCTGGTCCAATTAACTGAATGCTTGCCAACAGCTGCAGCATGATAGGTACACTCCTGGAGCACATCCAAAAGGAATTCAGTTCACCAGGTATGAGATTGCACCATGATGGGAAACAAAATGCACTGAATTAAGGAAATTAACTTCAAAACCAACCTCCTGGTCTGAATTAAAAAGCTAATGTAAATGTAACTTTCTCATGCAGTTGGTGGCTGAGAAGCTGGTAATCCCCAGGAGACCTAGAGGACAGTGAAGATGGGGATGTGGGAAAATTTTTAAACAACTATTTGTACACTGGTACCAGGTATATTTCTATGTGTGCAGGGTGAAAATATCAATTACATGACCCTGATTTTCCAGCTCTTCTCAACACCTATTCAGCATGGACATGGACACTTTCCAAGTAGAGGGGCATTTTTTACACCTTTACTGTGCCTGAGGACACAAAGCATTAAGATTTGGAGAATGAGACTCCATATTAATCTGCATCTGTTCTACAGCTTTGCAGTTGGTGGCGTTTGGATGAGACTGTTGTGCAGTTTTCCCCTTTTTATATATCATAGAGCCTGGACAAGAAAAACAGCTGTTATTCTTGTCCTGTTATCTGCCTCTCTAGCTCTTGATACTAGCAGTGCTCTGAAGTATTTAAACTATAACACCACAAAAGGCTTGAAAAATGAACTCTTTGCATTGACAGCTCCAAAAAATATCCAGGAAACTAGTCTCTTAAATTAAGAATTGAGATGATTATATGTAGAGGAATTTATTCATAAACTATTAACATAACATACAGAATTTGCACTGTTGCCTGAAGCCTTAAGATGACAACTTTGTCAGCCCCCTCTGAGACAGCCAATCTTATTAAATTACTTTGATAGCTAGTCAAAAGGAGTATAAAACCTTCCAGTCACCCACTGACACAGCTTGTAGGACCAAGGAGAGCAATCTGCTAGTCTCTGTTTCTAATCTAGAGGACACTACTGCCTCCACTATCTCCTGTCATAACTGGATTTTCTTTGCAGCTGAAGCTTCCTGCTATTACAGCTCATTGTGAGTGTTGGTGACCCACGTGCCTTTGGGGGCAGTTTAATTTTAAATAGTGAAACTGCATGACCTGAAAATCCCTCTCAGAAGTGTCTTCTCCCTGGTTCTTGCTCAGTAACAGCTGGTTTCGTCCTTCTTTGGCCCTTTTCACCATCTAGGAATGATTCTATATACAATTACTCCTGACTATGAAATGTTGATACCTTCAGAAAAGCCCAGTGTGAATGGATGCCTTCCATCTAGACTCCTAGGCAGTGGTTACCTGTATCAGAGCCATCTGGAGCCTGGTTCTCACCCCCTGAGGTTGGACTGGCCACTCCCATTCTCTGGCAGGCATGGAAGGAAGAGCCTGGTGGCCTTTGGTACAGCCTCCAAGTTCCCAGTCTCTGAGTCAGAAAAGCAGTGGCCCTACATGGTCATCACATTGGTACCATCATCTTGGCTCTACACCAGCCATCTGAGGAGGCAGGGCAGGAGAGAGGGGGAAGAAGGAGAAAGCTCCCACAGAACCTGTTTCTTTGGGGCACTGAAACTGTGAAAGATCTTGGCTGAAGATCCAAGTCACCTCTCTTTCTGCAGCAAAGCCTGTTAGTACTGCATTAAACTATTGGCAGTCTGAGCCCTATTGAATAAAAAGATTGCGAGATTTTATGTCTACAAACTTAGAATCGTCCTGTTAAGAAAGTAAGATGTATGAAGAGAAGAGCATCAGATTTTGTTAGATCTTGGAGATTAAATTGTTGGGGATTTTTTTGGCCATGGTTTGTTACAGTGAGGCTTTGCTGGTCAAGACAGGTCTGGTGGATGTCCCACAGGTTTTGTGGGCTGCCTGTTGAGGAATACATTTAGTGCAGGTAGCTCAGTGTGCAGACTCCAGTGCAGGCTGAAGATTGAGCTCAGGGACAGGAGGTCATGAACTGGCAGGGGTCCTTTGCACAATGGCACAAGGGCCTGTGGTGCCAGCCAGGTGACCAGACACTCAGAGACACAGCAGGAGCCCATGACTCAGAAAATCCCAGGCTATGCCAGCACAGACTGTGAGGATGTAAAAGTGCAGGGAGTCCTTTGTTCACAGTCCCTCCCTGGAGGCACCAGGACAAACTGTGATTCTGTTGCTGCACTGTGATAAAATTACTTAAAACAACCAGAGGCCTGAGACTCTGCTATGGGAACCCTGGGGTCAAGCTGGGGGGGGGGGGGAAAACTTGTCTGACTGTCTGAGAGTGGGGTGTGTAGGGAGTCAAGAGGGACCCCTACCAGGTGACTGGAGCTGCTTCTTGAGAAGGGGCTTTGGTTCCAGCGCTAAAGTCTCTGGTGGTGGCAGTGTAGCTGCCAGAGTGGCTGCTGAATGGTCAGATAGGGAAGTTTCCTTAACATGCCTCAAGGGGATAAAATGCAATGGTTAATGTAGGGGGTTTACATTTTGCTTCCAATATGTTTTTAGCTGGCCATGATTACTGTAAATGCTTAATGGCCTCTGAGAAATACATGTGAGTAAGCATGTTTCCTTTTGGAAACACATCACACCCTCAAACCTATCAGAAGAAATACCAGAGGAGTTACTTTTTAGATTAGATACATTTTTCTAAAACTGAAAGCCCTACCTTGATTCTTCCCATCGCCCACAGGAGTAATTTTTCTTCGCTGGTTTGAGGTGGAACAGAGCAATGGGATTTACTCCACCACCTTGCTCTAAGGAGAAGGTGCCAGCATCCGTCTCCAAACCTCTAATCACTCCAATTCTGCACAGATTTAAGGGCATTTCTACATCAGTACCTTTCACACAAACTGGCAAAACATATTCCCATTAATTTTTTGTCCTTCCTAGTGATGTTTTCTGCTATTTGGGTTGTAAATACTTGGAGTAAAGTCCCAGAATATCCATTAGATTTCCCTTTGTTTCTCACATTGCTGCAAGCAGTACAAGATGTAGAAAGTATGAACATTTGCTCCCATGTGGTAAAAACAAAGCAAAAATGAAGATGAGACAATTCTAGCAGATGAGTTATTCTTACATTTTTTTTAATATGATCATTGCATTCATTGCACACCTTTTGTCTGGTTTGGATCCCTCCCCTTTAATCTCCCCATGCACAAACAGCATATTCCCAGCACATCCCCAGACATACAGGAAGAGATGAGTGGTGTGGGCCATGCAGTGAGTCATTGTTCCTAGTAAAGCCTTCTCCATGTTCCTCACAGGGCTGTCACTGCCCGAGGGGGATTTATATGCTGGAGGGAATGAGGAACTTGGGCTTTACAAAGCATCTGGCAGACACAAATCCCTGGGATTTCCAGGCAGCTTCAGCTATTTCTGCCCTGGTGAGTGGACAAGCCAGAAGCTGGGACCATATACTGCAATGAGTTCCTTTCCTTGAGGTGGAAAAGGGATCAGACAAATGGGTTCACAAATCCTGTGGCCCCATCAGCCTCTGCCTTGTCACTGCAGCTGCACGTGAATGGAATTATTTCCAGCCTTTTCAAATCCTGCCTTCCTGAATGTGGTGTGCTTTCCCCTTTACCCCTCTCATCCTTCCAGCTTGAGAATCACTGCAAAAGATTACCCCAATTCTCAAGACATAAAGTTGTGAATGGAGTGAAATTTATTTGGGAGGAAAGATGCCTTTTAGCCCTAAATACAATTAAACACTAAAAAGATCCAAGATCATCACTGACAGCAATTCATAGTGAACCTGTAGGCATTAATGTCTGAGCAGAAGGAAAGCAGTAAGAGCAGGAGAAGGAAGTTTAGCTGCAATTCAAAGAAAACCTGGTTAATTTTAAATAGAGTCCAGGACTACAGTGTGTTGAAGGTGCAGTTTTCATACTATAGTAAAAATTTCATTTTGTGCCTTCCTTTAGTTATGTGAATCAAGTTAATTTCACCCTCTGAAGTACATCTCTAGTATGAAACCCTTTTGGCTTCTATCTTCTGTCAAAGTCATGCAAAGGGGAGCTCAAGAATTTCCTCATTAGTCAAAAAACCCATATGCTGTTAAAACAGGCCCTTTTTTAGTGCTCATGCTAAATAATTCTGGTATGCCAGACCAAATAATTAATGTGTTCTTTCTGCTTAAAAGAAGCTACTACAAAATGCTTGATGAAAATAAAACCAAGACAATAAATCCCCAGTGAAATACCAGACCTCTTCCCAGGAGAATGCTTAATATCATCCTGGTTTAATCTAATTCTCAAATACTTTAATATTATTTGAGATCTGAGCAGTATGGGAGTAACAGCCTTTTTGAGGCCCTGGGTAATGTTACTCATTTCTTCAGCTTTTAATTGGCTGATACTTTTACCCCTTGGAATTTCATCCTGAAGTCAGAGGGAGATGTAACCCACCTGCAATTCTCAAGGAATCCACTGACATGGCTGTTCTCACACATGGCCAGGCAGGGAGGGCTCAGCAAAAGGCTGCTGGGTGTCACCATTGCTCCTCAGCAGCTGCTAAAGGAGAGGTCTGCAGGGAAGGTCAGGTCTTGGTGCAGCACCTCCACCTCAGGAATTAATCATGGAACTTGGCTGGAGCGCCATGAGGTTCAAATTTCAGATGCCTTGTTCTCCACCTCATCAGTGAAGGGGAAGGGGAAAAGAAGAAGCTGGAGAGGAAGTGAGGTGTAGAGACTCATGTGCCTGTCACAGGATACTCTTGTCTTTTAAAGTGGCATGAATGGTATTTTGTTTGGCTATTGATAAGAATAATAGAGAAGAAGGACAAGAGAAGTGGCTGGGGTCAGAAACAAGTGTATGTTATGCTGAAGCTTTGTCTCAGCCCTTCAGACTCTTTGGGACTGTTTGATATGGGGTTTATGACTTTCTATGGAATGGCCAATGCCTGGCACACTCTAAGTGGGAATACAGTTGCTTTGGATCTGATTGTTTCACTGGCATGAGGGTTCATTTGCTTCATTAGCACTCCTGTCATTAGTATTATGAAGAAAATCTTAGGTCCCTGGATGTTAAACTCTGATCCCTTAAATTTGGCAAGGGATAGCCAAATAAGATAAAGATAGCTAGACTTTTATCATGCAAAGTTTTATCACCTTTGCAAAAAGATTAATGGAATTCTCCAACAAATACTTAAGTCTTATGAAGGAATGCTAGTATATAAGTTTCAATAGTAGCAGAATTGGGCTCTCCCCATCATAAATGTTGCTAGCATAAAAGAAATCCCTACAGAGTCTCTTGAATTTAGGGAGAAAGGTCACACCTAACATTTCTGGATGCAAACCTGGCAGAAAAATCACAAGCAAGTGACTTTATTATTCTGTATGTCTTCTGTCAGTATCTATTTCTGTAGGAAATAACTGTAACCAGTCTTGTTTGACCTTGTCTAAGAAAGTCTCAATGTAAAAAGGAGACAGAAAAGGAAGACAGCTTTGTAAAACAGCCTCTTAGGCACCCTGTGACTTACTGTGCAGGAAAGCTACACCAGTTTACATCAATCCAATTATACTCATGTTTTTTCCTATGTAGGCACAGCATAGAGATTCTACTTTAAGTGAAACCTGCATATTCAGCTGAAGCAAACAAAGTGCCTGGACTCTGTTGCCAGAAAAAAATGTTTAACAGATTTGACAAGAAGACACGAAGTCAAGAAAAAAAATTGTATGTTCCTATTTTCTTTAAAAATATTAAATTACATTTATTTGATTTCCTTCTTCTGGACACTGTTAACTTCAAAAAGAATGGCTTCTAATTTCCTGGGAGAAAATAGGACTTAGTTTGCTGTATGAAAGCTATATTCAAAGTCCCAAATGAGATGAGACAGCTTCTCTAAAACACCATGAAAATGGTGACCCTTGATTCCCTCCTTCAGTGGTTGCAAAACAGAGATGGCAAGAGAAGCTTTGGTGGATGGCTTGCCACTGGTCCTCTGCTATTTTTATCCTTGAATTTGGTTGATCGTTTATATTCTGTGATTGTGGGTGTGGCCCTGGAGAAGCCTTGAAGACCAGATGTGATGTGCCAAGCTTCAGGGAGCCACAGTCCCTTGGGCTTTTGAAACATCTGGAACTTGAGAGGGAAGCTGTGTGCTAATGTCTTTACAAGCAATTTGATGGGTGAAGGTATGGATGTTAAAGTCTTTGAAATGTGTCTTAATGTCTCTGCTGATTTTGGGCAGTAGATTTGTTGCAGATCCCAGACAGCTTGGCTCATGAAACAGTCAAGTGGGTCTGCACAAGCTTGAGTTTCTGAACTTTGGGGTAAAATGTCAGGTCCAAGGGGGGAATATGCTGTAGGTGGTTTGGGAAGGCTGTGCCTTCCCTGTACCTCAGCCAATGGGGAAAGGAAGAGGGCAACGTGCGGCCGGGAGTTCAGGATAAGAGGAGGCTGTACCCTCCAAAACCTCGAGAGAAAAAGCCCTGGGGATGTGTGTGTGTGCGCCAGTGGACTCTCTCCCTTTATTCGAATAAAGTTGCAGGACTCCTCTGCCTCTTTTACGGAGACTGGCTTATCATAGCATGATTTTCCATACAAGCTGGAAGTGTACTTTTTAGTCAAACAGATGGCTGTGAAAACCTTGTACAGAACAGCACACTGACCGCCCACAGCACGGGCTGAAGAGCCGGGGCTGAGCTGCACCTGTGTGCACACAGCTCTGGCTCACAAGGGACAGAAGCACTGGTCACAGGTCAGTGCTGCGGTCTTACTTTGAACAGGGCAATCGCCGACGAAACAGCATTATTTTCTTAAAGAACGCTTTTATCAAGGACCAGAAGTCCCAATGACACCGATCCGCGCATAAACTTCTGCGGCCGGGGCTGTCTATGGGCGCTGGAAGCCCTCGGCTCCAGCCCCGATGGGAGCGCTCCGCAGCCCCCGCAGCCCCCGAGGCCGCGCCCCTCCCGGGCCGCCCCGGCTCGGCCAGCCCCGCACGGAGGCGGCCGGGCGGGGCCGGGCGGGGCCTGGCCGGGCGGAGAGGCGCGGAGTCCCGTTAGAAGCAGCGAGGAGCCCGTGCGGATCCCCACCGGCGCAGGAGGAGCGACGGCCGTGCCCAGCCCGCCGGGAAGATGCCGAAAACGGTGGGTGCCGCCGGCGCGGGGCAGCGCGGAGGCCCCGCCGCGGGCTGCGGGCGGGTGCGCGGGGCCGGGCGGGCGCGGCCTGGGGGGCTCCTCCCGCCCGGGCTCGGCTGCGCCCCGGCCGGCGGCGGCCGCTCCGGAGGGAGCGGTGAGGGGCACGGAGGAGTCCCGGGGAGCGGAGCCTCCCGCCCGGCCCCTCCATCTTGTGCTCTCCCGCCCGAGGGGCCGCGCCTGGAGCGCGGGGTCTCGGCGCGGCGGGGCCGCCTCTCCGCCCTAAAATGTCCGGCGGAGCTCGGCGGCGGCGCCGCCCGCCCGCGTGCGCGCCCGGGCCGGGGGGGCAGCGGGGCGAGGCTCCCGGGAGCCCGGAGGCAGCGGGTGCCGGCTATGGCCGCCTCGTGCGCTCCCCGAAGAGGAGAAGTTGGGGTTTTCACAAGTTGCGCTTAGTCAGTTTGGGTTGCCAGGGAACCTTGTCCCAGCTTGACTCGAGGTATTTCTTGGCCGAGGAGATTTCGGTACTTTAGAAAGTCTAGTCAAGTCCGTACTTGACTCTCCTCGCAGCAGGAGTTCGGTGACTAATGAGGAGCATGGGGTTTTTCCATTTAATTTCTCCTGGTTGGAGCGAAAGAATTAGTCCCAGCCCTTCATTGATAAAACAGGAAGGAGCAGGCTGGAAGTCTCTGGATGTTTCCGTACCGGAGTGATCTGAAATGGCCTAAGAAAATCTAATGTTTAAGCTAAGAGACTGTGGTTTACATAAAGGAGAGGAAAAAAACAAATCCAAACAAAAACTCACCTCTGTGCAAATAGAAGTTGAAATGAAATCCGCTGTGATTTTCTTTTAATAGTTTACTTTTTTTACTCTGGATATTGAATGCTTATTTGATTGACAGCTACTTTTCCTGATGTCTTAAATGCCATCTCTGATAGCATGGATAGCTAGATGATGGTTATTATTATTTAAACATCAATATATTAAAGGATATCAAACCTCAGACTCTTCAAGGTTAAGACAGTATTTTCTTAAGCTTTAGAAAGGCCTTCCATCAAATATTAGTGATTAGTGAAGATTTACTTACTAAAAAAGCTAACATATATGCAACAAGTTCAGTAAGATTAACAGAAATAGCACAGGTTAGGGGACTTCAATGTGAAATGCTTGAGACCTTTCAGCCAGAGAGTTTACAGTCGTGATGAGTGACTTTTTTTAGTGTGGATCGGCCGAGAAATCCTGAACAAGAGCGGCTTGCGGGGCGGGGTTCCCAGCAGCAGGCTGAATCTGAGCTGGCTGCGAGGTGCTCATTGCAGCCTCCCAGACACACCCTGGGCTGGATTCACCTTCTCAGTTTGCTGCTTTCTGGTTTTGACAGAGCAGTTCTGGTTTTGACAGAGCAGTTCTGCTTTCGGAGCTTTTAAAAACTGGAGCAGATAGAGAAATGCAAGCGTTTTGGTGTAATGCTTTGTGTTGCACACTGAAGGTTCTCCAGAGAGCAGTTCAGTGTCTGTGCCTGTTGCAGTACAGAGCTGCAGGCCTGCTGCTGTATCAGCCTTTGGTTTCCTGCCTCATCTGCTCTAGTTACAGACCCAACTGAAATAATATTTGAAACATAATTTCTTGATCTTTGGTTTGCAGGAACAGGATATGCTGGCATAACTGTGTAATCAGTTCTTCATGTGAAATAAACATGACTACTACTGTGCTAGCTTAAGATTTGTTAATAGCTGCTTAATTAACAAAACAGTAAAATGCAAGAGACTTTCCTCAGTCAAGGAAAAAAAATCAAGGTCAAATGTGGGTGAAACCTGGGCAGTTAGATGTAGGTTTATGTGGGCTTCATCACAAAAATAAATCCATTGTGAAGAAGACAGATGGAGGAAATGTTCTAGGGAACAGTTCTGGCTGGGCAGGAAAAGCATTTGTGTCAAAACTACTTGGTTGGTAGCTCTTATCATTCATCTCACCAGGCTTACAGAAACATGCTGCTGCGTGGCTTAAGCAGCAAAACCTGTTGGGTTCTGAGTCTCTACACCTCCTCAAGCTAGGCTAAATGTTAGCACATGTAGCTGGAGATTTCCATTTTGTTATGGGAAGCTTGCTATGAGTGACACTAGGCTGGGTAGCACTATTAATAAGAATCCAACATTAACTCTGGTAACCTTTGAACTAGTGCACGTGTTTTGCTGTTGTGACATGTAATGGGGGGGTTTGGTTGCTGCAGGCTTTGTAGGCTGTGTGGAAAGTCCATCATGCATCAGCCTGCTGATCTTGCCATACTCTCAACAGGAAACCTTCCCTGTTTAATCTAGTGATACAACTTTGGTTTAAATATGTTGTGTTCTGCAAAGTTTGTGAAGTGTGAACAGTTAAAGCAGACACCCAAAAGGCCATATAATTCCCGCCATGCTTTGTATTGCAGAGGGTGGAAGTAGTTGAGTGCTAAAAATGAGCTGGTGTCAAGCTCTGAGAAGTCTCTCCTCCATGTGTGTGCAGTCTGTTTATTTGCCATGAGTAGGCTCTGATCTCTCCCTGATGGGTGCAAGGCTTCTGTTCTGGGATTCATTGACTGTTTTGCCCATGCATGTGCTTGCTCTGTCAATGGATGGCCACTGAACGTGAAACAGGAGCATTCATCACGTGTGAGGTGTGCACTCAACAGTCCTGTCACCAGCACTTGGGCAGTTCTGTTTTAGGTAACATGGCAGAGAAAGGGACTAATCAAAGCTAGTCTTGTGAATACAGAAATTTTAGAAGGTAATAAGGGAAAAGATGCCAGTTCAGACTTTATTATACCTTAGTTTGAAGCTAAGTGTAGCAATAGTTATTAGGATCTTTAGGGACCCTGTCTGTAGTTTGAATTGATGGTCCTAATTCCCAGCAGGACTCAAAAGGTCCTAGAAGGTTTTTTTTCCATTGTTCTGTGGAGCTTCAAGGTTCTGGTTAAAGAAAAGTAACTGAGAGATTGAGGTGTGTATCAGGAGAATCCTCTGGTTAATTAGTTTCTTGTGTCTGTGCCTACTTGCTACCAAATGCTGCAACAAGATGGCAACTCTGAGTAGAATGCTACACTTGTTTGGATCATTTTCTTCTTCTTCTTTTTTTTTTTCCCTCTTGTGGAATTTGTTTGATGTCTTGAAGGGGGAAAGGATAGTGATGAAAACTGTGACTTAAATAGATGGGCACTTCTCTCCTCATCCTCTTGTGCTATGAAGGAATTCCAGAAGCATTGTAGATGCTTTCTGCCTTATTTCATGACTGGCCCATTGGTGCTGTCTCTTCCTTTTCTCACTCAGTACAGCTTGGGAAGCTTGGTGACACTGATCCAAGTTTTACATGTGTGCTAACTTGTTAGGCAAACTCAATCCATTATATGTTTCTTCTAATGCCATCAGATATATGACTTGCTGTAAAGAGGTGTGTTTGAATGCTCCCAAAGACCTTTATGCAGAAGTGTTTCCCCTGCTGGTGATTTTCAGATGACTTTGTAGTTCAGAAGCAGCAATAGCTAAAACATGCTGAGTTTACAGTGGATGCAGGTAAACCACTGAAACTGGGAAGCAGTGAATTATCTGTAGCTCTGTACCTACCATGGGATTTTGCAAAACAGGAAAGGCCTTTGCACCCTAGCTTGTATTGTATTCAACAGCTTGGTCCCTAGATTCTGCAAGAATAGCAAGGTTTTACTTCATGTCAGGTGAAGCAATTAAGCTTGACAGTGAGCAAAAGCTTCTGTTCGGTACTTTTAGGCCTTCTATATGAAACAGGGATTTAAAAGTACAACATTGATGAGAAACAATACTCACTTTGTTTTTACATGCTGATAAAATCTTCCTTTTTCATCTTATGGCAAGCCCTGCCCCTGACAGGGCAAAACCCATCAGTTATAATGGTTTTACACTGTTGTGAGCAAGAGCTGTTCCAAGTGCCTGATCTGAACTGGTAGTCATGATCCAGTTCATAAAACTTCAAGGTGACAATGTTACATATAAGAGTGCTTATCATACAAGAGGTTTTAGAAGATTAAACATCTTAGTTGAGTCCTTTATTTAATTTTTGCCCTCTTGCTTCATTGCCTGAGGCAGCTGATCAAGGTGCAGGTTGGTGAGGTGCACCCAGTAAAAAGGGGCCCCAGGAGAGCTTTAGGTCTGCTGCTTCTGCTGTAAGAATCCTATGGGGAACAGGGTGCCTCCTATCAGGGGTTCACCATCACTTGCTTCTTGCAAATATCCTGTCACCATAACAACTACAAACAGCATCTTTTTTTAAACCTTCAGGGCATTTCCTTGGGTGATTCCACCTTGTGTGATTAGTCACCCCTGAAGTTTCATTACAATTCTTGCTTTAGTCATGAGGATGGTTCATAAGATGTCTTAATATGGACTCATTTATTTTGAAAGGAAATGGCATCTATGCCTCTAGAGGAAACTTGGTTCAGTCGTTCTATGCATAATGTCTAGTCTGAAGTGAAATTCTCAAAAAGCTCACTAAGTCCCTAATAGCTGCTTGAAAGAGCTGATGAACTGAAACGGAAGGATTCAAACACCTTCTGCTTGTGACACTGGGTGTGCCTGGGGACAGCACCCTGCTGGGGCTGCTGGCCTGGCCACGTCCCTGCTGCTCAATGGCTGCTCCACAGAGAAGCCCCTCTTCCTCCACAGAGGTGGCTCTGGCTCTGCTCCAACCTCTGAAGGAAACTGACTAAAAGCTTCCTCTGGCTGCGTCATCTCCTGGACTCTTTCCTGGCTCGGTGCAGCTCAAGCAACCTTATTTGGCTGACTTCATATTTTTTTTTTTCCCCTTCTGTGCAGCAAGAGGGCCTCCCTGAATTTGCACAATAAAGCTGTTATCTGTGCTTAATCACTGTTCTGAGAACTACAATGGGGTTTGTTGGAAAAGAGCTCCAAGATTTCAGCTCCTTGGATCTCTATCATTCCAGTGTCCCGTTTCCCTTTTGTCTGTTTGCTCAGTGGTTATACCAGAAACCAACTCTCTGCTGCTGTAGCCACACTATTGGAAAAGACGAAATTTCTCTCTACCCAGGAATAATCCAGGGCAATTAACTGATGTAAATTAAGAGCAATAGTAAGCAGCCAGTTAATTGCTTGCTTTTCCCTAGGGGTATTTGGGAACAGCAGGTATTTGCATAGTGCAGCCAATAATATTGAGTTAAAAGTTTGTTTTTATCCCATCTGAAACTTCCAAACTAGGCTGAAGTCTCTAGGTTGCTGGAAGGCTGCTCTTTCAAGCACATCTCTGTGGCTGTTTCTAGGTGGAGCATTCAAGTGTTTTGGAAGTTGTGGGCACAAACCCCACCCTTCTGAGTCCAGTGGCTAATGCTGACTCTTAAGGTAGTGTTTAAAGCCAATACTTGGTGGGGAGAGAGGAAGAGACAGTCACTGGCAGGCTTGGTGGTTATAAGGCCACAGGATCATATACAACTGTTCAGGGGTTTAGAACCTGAAATTGCAGAGGTTTGGGCCTTATATTGACAAGAAGTAATTATGGCTGCAGCAACTGTGGCTATCAATAGGTAGGTGATCTAGTGCTGCTTCCTTCCTGTGCAGCTGTGAAAGGATATATTCACTTCTATGAATGTGTGATCCTCCAGGGCAGTAGTGGGGCAGTCAGAAACTCCTCGCCTTTGTATAGCAGTTTGTTGAACTTAAATGGGGAAAAAACATCCTTTGAAGATGTTTTTAAAGGCATGACTCCTGCAGAATGCTTTTTCCTAGTTGTTCTAACATCTCTGAAGCTACAGTAGTAGCTGAGGAGAGCCGATTGAAAGATACAAAGTGTGGAGGAAAGAACGTAGATCAGTTCTCATCCTATTGCCAGGCTAAGGCAGAGGAGTACTTGGCCATGCTAAGCTTCTTTCCCTTTGGCTGTTGCTGGTTGATGAATAGCTATGGGAAAGGGCAGAGGAGTGCCCCTGAAGGAGGAATGAATGAAAAAGCTCTGAACCCGATCAGCTCTGTAGAGAAACATGTAATTAGGCAAGAATGAGATGACAGACTAGAAGAGGGAAGAGACACTCCTTTCTCTGCCAGCTGTGATTCTGTGTAGAGTAAAAGGAAATCTCAGAAGAGTTAGAAAGAATACCTGAAACAGTCAATCAAGTGCCATGGTATTCATGATCCAGACTGAGCTGTATTCTTGCAAATTTCTAGTTCTCCTTTGGTTTTTTTTCCTAGAGGAAGGCTTCTCTGGGACAGAATTTTACTGTCCTGGAGTGTGAATACTGTAAAAACTTGCTTGTTGTATTTTTTTGTTGTTGTTTTTTTTTTTTTTTTTTTTTTTTTTTTTTTTAGTGGGGTTGTTAAATTGATATTGGAGAATTTTGCATGCAACATATTGGAGAACAGGTACTCTCCCATTGTATACCTTCCTATGTTCTTGAGGTGGAATCATAGAATCAGTTTGGTTGGAAAAGACCTTTGAGTTCAGCTGTAAACTGATGACATGCAGCCATGAACCAGTCTTGCCTGTATATCACTGATATTTACTATTCTCCTTTGTAGGCCTTTATCAGAGCATTTTTTCCTCTCTTGATTGGAAATTTAGTTATTATGGTGAAGTGACTTAGTACAGGAAAAATCTGCCATTGCAATCTGATCAACCATTTAGTCGCAGCATTTAATAAATGTATTTGTTTTACATAGCATAGACTAATAAAGCATAGAATTCTAGGCTAACTAATGGAATTCTGGGCTGATTTTTTCCTTGCCATAGCTTTTCAACTGTACTGTACAGTTGAAAAGCCATAGCAAGGAAAAAGTTAGCCCAGAATTCCATTGTGCTTGGTTACAGTGCAGAAACTGAACTGCCAGAGAAATAATTAGGATGAAGTGTCAGGATGCTTGATATCTTCCATCCCCCAGAGGTGTGGCTTTTCATTCAAAATGTCTCTAAGAATATAAATATGGCATAGATTTTATTTTTTAAATTCACTTTGCCAGAACAGTATATTCAGAGGACAAAAAAAAAAAAAAAGTTCCTCAATATGCTAAATGTCTTTTCAGGCAGTTTTCTGGATGGACAAGAGGGTTTTGGTTGTGTATAATTTTTTTTCTCTGTTAAAATCTAGAACTGGTTATCTTCCTGAGAATTGTAGTCTACAGGGCTTGCAGAATGTCAGCAAATGGTTCTGGAGGCACACTGTAAGAAATAAGGCAGTTCCACTGCTGATAAATTCAAGCAATATCAGATTGCCCAGTAAAAAGTTTTAATGCAAAACCCACACAGTACTTGGTGGTCCAATACCTCTTATATGAAAACAATCCAATTAGTCAGAAATGATAGAGAGGGAGGCGCTTGTACATATGTATTAAAAATAAGGATTTGCTTACAGATCATTGAGTGGACACTTTAATGAAAATAACCTCTTTGGACTGGTTGTTTTTGCTGTGTTTGTTGCCCCCCAGGGTTTGTTTTGCCCTCTTGTCTCCAAGGGCACAGTGCTGGCTCCTCCTGAGCCTGCTGCTGACCAGCACTCTCAGATCCCTTTCTGCAGGGCTGCTCTCCTCCCACTCCTCTCCCACTCTGGAATTGTGTCTGGTATTACTCTGCTCCACGCGCAGAATCTGGCATTTGTTCTTTTTAAATTTAATGCCACTGATCAATCATGCTCTGAGTTATCTAGATGCCTTTTCAAGCCCTCGTGTCCCTTGAGTGAGTCAGCAGCACAGCCAGTGCTGGTATTGTCAGGACCTTTGCTAATGGTGCATTCAGCTCCTGCAAACCACATCATTTGATAAAAATACTGAGCCACACTGGCCCATTATGGAGACCTGGGGAACATCACTGCTGACTGGTTGCCAGCCAGACACAGCCCCATTCCCAGCAGCCCTCTGAGCCCTGCCTCCACTGCTGCTTCATCCAGCACACTTTGAGCTTCCTTATCTTGCAGCTGAACAATTTGTCCAGAAGGATGCTGTGAGAGACAAAAGCTTTACTAAAATACTGAGAAACGACATCCACCACCTTTCCTTCATCCACTGAGTGGGTGACCTTATTGTAGAAGGATATCAACAGCCCACATTGGCTGTGCCTGATGACTGCATTGTCTTTTAAACACTTTAATGTCCTTTAAATGCCTTTCAGTAGCACCCACTAACTTGGTTAATCTAATCACACTGACTTCTAAAACAGATCTGCAAGAAAGCAAAATTGCCTGGAAAACTGGAAGGATTAAAAATATTGTCACTTATAGCACACCTGGGACAGTAGAATACTTGGTGTTTAAGCAATAAAAACCTGTAACATTGTGACGTGTTTGCTTTGGTGTATGGTTTGTGTGTGTTTTGTTTTTAAAATCAGCAAAGTTATCATTTAGGAATGTCATTAGATTATATTACTCACTGTATTCATATGTTCCTGTAAGTTTTGACAGCAGCCATTAGTGGAGACACTGCACAGCAGGCATAAGAAGGGTGTTGCTTCTCTAGTGTGTTGTTTGTTTCTACTGTATGTTGCACCCAAGTGTTAAGAAATGTCTGTGAGATGAGATTGAAAGCTTAAGCATCAGTAATTGTTTTGCCAACATCTGTTTATTTCATTTGTTCCTACGCGTATCTCAATATTAAGGAGTCGTAAAACCGCTTTTGAAAAAGTGACTGATTAACTTCATTTGTTTTTTTGGGTAGAAAATGAAGGCTTCAGCTGAGATGTATTGAATCCAGTGTCTGTCCATATTCAGTGTTCTGTAGCTACACTTATCCTCCTACAATAAAAAATCGGGATCTGAGCTTGCCTAAAGAGTAACCTGGCTTCTTCTGTTACTGAAGAAAATATGCTCTTTGAGCTACTGGATTTTTGTTGCAGTATCTGTAATTTTCACTAAAGCACACTCAACATGTGAATTTGTTTGCATTGGTGAAGTACTGGAAGCAGAGAGCAGTAAAATGATTATGTTCTATCACTTCACTCTTCACAATCCCCTAGACAACCAGAAGCTGCTGTATGAGCTGTTAGACATGACTGCTCATTTTGTGAGCTGCCTCAAAAACTCTTAAGGTTGCTGGTAATTTGAACAACGGGCTCAGAAAATGCTAGTATTACTAAAAATGTCAGGAAGCTCCAAATCCATGGCTGGGACTGTGAAAGGCTTGAAAAGTGTTATTATTCAAGACCATGAAATGCTTTATCACTAAGCCAAGGAAACATTTTGATAAGTGATGTCTTGGTCCTCCAGCCTGCATCTCCATTGTGCTGATTTTGTTACAGAAGCTGGACTGTAACTTATTCTTTGCTGTAATACTGAGATGACATACTTTCTTTGTTGCTATGCTAGTCCTTCACTTCAAAAGCTATGGAGGAACCCCTATTACTTGAAGTTGGTGTTGAAAAAAAACAAGTACTGACTTAAATTTTTTTAAAGGGGGTCCATGTCAGCATTTTACATTTTGTTTTATTTCTTACAGCATTTTCAGTAAAAATCAGTATAATAGTGTTGTCTTGAAACTACCAAAAAACAGAGCAAATAGAACGACTGAGTAACTTCCAAATCACTAAAAATCAGACCAATATGAACAGTACTTGCTTCAGCATGATGCACAGAAATAAAATGCTATCTTACTGTTTGTTCTGACAATGGTAAATAATCAAGTAAAAATCTGACAGAAGGCTGCCCTGCTCCTTTGCTGCTTCAAGTTCTGACAGATTTAATCCATAGGCTTTGCCATTGAATGCTTTTACCATATTCAAATGACAGCTTTGATTTGGCAGTGTTTGAAAGGATTTGACAATAATTGTGATCGGAGAGGATTCAGACAGCCTTATAAACCAAGTGATTTTGCTGCTCTGCCATTCCCTTAGAGAGAGATGGGTGATTAGATGCATTAATGTGGATCTATCAATTTCCATAACAAGCCTGAGCAGGAGTAGTTAGCTGCTCTGACAGCTCTTAGTGTTCTGGTGAAGTGCAGTCAGGGGTAAGATATCTGCACGAAGGAACATTGAAGGAGCCCTGACTTTGATCAAAGTTGAATTCATGTCTGCCAACCCTATGCTGCTGTATCTTAGCATATGGAAAAACCTGAAAACATAAAACAACCCTATACCACAGGTCTGGGTAAGAGCTAAACTCTCAAGATGACTTCTGAGTGTTCTTTGCAGAAGGCTGGTTTTCAGGCTCCCTGCCTCTCCTCAGTCTAGTGAGTTTTACTCTTTGCTTTTTTAGGTTATATCTGCATGTATGTTGACCTATTCAGGAGATGTATTCAGCATCTGGCTATTTCTCTTCCTACTGCCCAGTGGAGTTTCCCAGTTTTGACCTGCAGCTTTAGGAAGACCACTAACAATCTGGCTTATCTGCATGTCTGGCTGCACAAAGATGGTCCATAACATCTCTGTAGAGGAGAATCAAGGATCTAGATATTGAAAGTGCAATTCATGTAAGGAAATTTCTCTTGCCCACTTGATGTAAGAAGTCTGTTTATGTTAATAAGTCTTACTTGACCACTGACAGTCCTGGGCATTCAGCAATGTCTTTATCAAGGGGGGTGGCTTGTAGGTCTCAGGTGTTAGCTGAAGTTTATCAGGCTTTCTTTCTAAAACAGCCCCATTTCAAACAGTGCATTTCAACAAGTGTATGATTGTGAAGCCAAGAGTGTGGATTGAATTGCAGCCTTGGATGAACTAAATCAACTTGGTTGCTTGGTTGAGAGCTTTGATGGTTTGCTGCCACTGTAAAGTTCTGCATCAGTTCTGTTCTGAAGTTCAACAGAAAATGGGGTTAATGGCATGTATATATGGGGCTTGATGGTAAATCTCACCAAGGGGTGGTGAATCAGAGCTGCTGCAAAGGATAAAGCAGGTATGCCTGGGAGTGAGGAATAAGAGTGGTTCAATAGCTTGGTCCAAGTTGTACCCAAAAACCCATCTTGCCCTTGCTGCTCTATGGCCTGCAGCACTGCTCCTGTGTAAATGTAGTGAACAGGACCAATGAAATGATTCTCTTGGAGAAAATAACAGAAGAATTATTCCCACTCTGATTTACCCTTTTGAATTCCTACTTGTGATGTAGTTGTGGAGTACAAGAATGAGCCCAGAGAAATGATTGGGAGGGTGCAGGTTGTTCAGGATGGCTTCTTGTGGTGGTGGACACAGACACTGTATGTGCTGGCACTGCTCTCCTCAGCTCCTGTGCCCCTTCAGGAACCTTTGGGACATGGGGTTCTGTCTCAGGGTGGTGTAGCTACTCTCCTCTGTATTAGGAAAGCTCATATGCCTAACTGGATGGAGCTTAAAATAACAAAGACTACTTCAGCAATCACAAGCTGATCTTTTATAAACTGTGGACAGTCCCAACAGAACTATTTAAAATCTAAAATAGGTCGCTGGTGAGGGAAGCAAATATGGGTGAGGAAACTGAATATTAAAAAGAAGTGTAGAACTGAGCCATTTAGGGGAAATCCTGTGTTTTAGGGAACTGTGACCTAAATAGATATGAAAATTTAGCCAGCCTAAATGAGACCCTGTACTGAAAGGAAGTTGCAGGATTTGTCTAGCGTGCTGGAAATGATAAAGCTGAAAATCACAGGATGATGAAACAGCTTTAGCTCAGACTTGACTGTACATGTAGTTAAATTTGGAGAGATGGCTCATAGTCTGGGCAGTCAGATCCCACAGTAAGACTGTGTTCTAGCTCCTAGAAGTCTGGCCATTGTTCAGAGGTTCAGTGAGGGCTGTGAGCTGGCCAAGAACTTGATGTGCCACACCCAGGCCATGCTCTGGGTGTCTAGAACAGGCAGCCCTGTGTTCAGCTCCCCTCCCTGTAACAGAGCTAAACTGCTAGGAGTCTCTTATTTGAAGGCCAGAGAGAAGCACGTGAAACAAGATAACCTTGCTCTGACTTTTTATCTAAATGTGAGTCCTTTAAAAGAAGAGCTTGGCCACTGCAGTTATCTTCATGCTTTTTTCCCTGTGGAAAGTGTCTTTAGTGATTAGCAGAGAGTTTGAGTGTAGCAATTTTATTTGCCCTTGATTCCAAGTTATCCCTGAAACAATTCTTAACTGTAGATGAATTTAGAGACCTTTACATAGGAACTGAGTATTTAGTCTATTAGCTCATGAACCACAAGTACTCACTGTACATGTGATGCCTCAATGCAGGTCACACTTGTCTTGTTAGCATCCTGTCTTGATCTTGTTTTGAGCTCGTTCCAGCAAAGTAGGTGCTTGTGATTTTGGCAGGCATTCACTGGATGCTATGTTTGGAAAGCTCTTTGACTTTTTGGGAACAAATCCTGGCTCCCAGTCTTGCCTGATCAGTCCCTCAAACTGGGTATTTGCAACCATTAAACGGTTCTGGGCAATTCCCTGCCTTTGGCTTCAGGATGGAAGGGGAAGAATTGGACACAGGAGAGGTTAGGGTGAGGGGAAAGTTGCTTCCTAAGAGCCTTGCAGAAAACCTGAAGTGCCTCTGATGGTGGTAGGGAGTGCAGGGACTATTTTGCTGGTTGAGAGACTGCAGTCACAGCCAGGATCATAACACCTTTGTATGGTCTACAACATGAGGGGGGTGGCAGAAAACTCTTGTTTGTAACCTGTGAGTACGATTGCCTCAGGGAGGAGCACGCAGTCGTGTGAGGAATGTCACCCATATCACAGCTGACATTCAAACATGCCCACTGCCTGCTAACTGCCCTTGGGTTGAAGAGCTTTGGCAAGGGATGTGGTTAAGGTCTGACATGTAAAATACAACTGCCAACCCTACTATTAGTGTGCAGAGCCCATAGTAGGTGTATATGCTTCTTCCGAGAAAAACTCTTCTAACAGGCACAAAAAAAAAGGTGTTTACAAAACAAGCAACCTCCGCAAAACAAAACCCAAAGCTGCACAGATTGTAAAAGTTGAATGATGGCAACTGCATGTTGCTAGATTTGCTTCAAGTTTTACCTGCTGATCCAGATGTTGTGGAAAAGGGGTTGGGGATTTTCCCCATGGTATTTTCATTTCCTAGTTTTGACTAGTAAAGGATGTTCTCTCTAAGCAGCTCAAACAGCAGGTACAAAAATAGTTATTCCAAGGGCTTCTTCAAACTGACTCTAAAGAAACAGAAAATGGCAATGTTAATTACTTGGAACAGCTACAGGAAAGCAAAGGGAGGTGCTTGAAGAATCTATTTATGGAAAAGGAAATGGTAAAAATAGAGGAATTGATCCATTGCACAAGGTTGGGAGTAAGTAGTGTAATAAGTGGCAGACAAGTATCTGGTCTTGACTGTAAATGGGTGGGGATCCACCCATGGCTGCTTCTGCTGGCTCAGTACTCTCTGCTTGCAACTCCTTTCCTCTAAGTGAAACTTGTTTGCCCTCTAGAGAGGATGGCAAGCTGCTAATAGCCAGGGTGTTCAAACACCATTGGTGGGAGGTTGAAAAGTAAGGAATTACCTTTAACCAGGAAACAGCATGAATGATTTTGGAAGCTGTGCTGTGTAGGTGGTAGGGAAATTTTAATAATTGGTTTGAATTAATAACTTTGTAGTAGTCTTTGTAAAGTAGAACTTTCTTCCTGAAAAAGTTGCCTGCCCAAATCAGATGACTGATTATATTGGGTAAATGGTACCTCCAGAATTCTCAAATGTGGAGATCTCCAGCCCTATGGAGCCAGCATTGGCACAGCCCTGGCTTTGAGTGCTTGTGCAGGGCACTTATGAGTGTGAGCTCACTGGTGCTAATGAAGGAAAGTGTCTCCAGAGCAGAGCAACATTGATTGTGAGAAAACTGCAAAGCTGGGGCAGGGTGAGTGAATGGAGGCATCTAAAGCAAGGCAACTGCAGACAACAGACCCTTTGCATGAGGAGTAGGCTTTTTTGAAGTTTTCTTCTGAAATCTGTGAGTGAGGTTTGAAGGAGACCTCACTTTTAAGAGAAACTCTCCTTGAGGGTAATAAATCTGATTCTCCACATTTTCCAAAAAAAATTGGAATCCGTAGTTTATATAAGGTGTCCGAAGTAGATTCCCTAACTTGATATGAATAGCTGATCTCTGGAATGATAAACATGTCCTGCAAGGATGATCCCCTCCAACTCCACTTAGTGATCCTCTCCTTAGGCCTGTCTGAGTGCCAGGTATCAATCACATGCAGAGGAGGACTTGAACAGGAAGGGAGCTGTGGCTTCTCATGCTTGGTCTTGAGAACCAGATAAGCAACAAAGTATTGCTGTATTGCTGTGCTCTGTAGGCATTGCCTTTTCAATGGCAGCAACTGCCTTCACCTTCGAGGAAACAGATTTTTATTTTTTTTTTTTTTATGGAAGCATTCCTGATTGCCACTTGCTGTATGGAAGAATTTTATTTTCCTACTCATCACTGTGAGATAAACAGCACAAATTAACACAGGAATATTTTGAGATTAACAGTCAAACAAATATACCAGGGCTCTGACACTACAGTATGACAGGGTTTATATTAGAATAAATCACTTGGTTTCCTTTTTTGAAACTGACCTTTAGCATTATATATTATAGCAGATTTTTAGTTACACACACATACACACAGAGAGACTGTTCTGAGTTTGAAGGGACTCACTAAGACCATCAAGTCCAACTCACAAGTTTATGATGTGTAGGGGGATTGAAACTACAACCTTGGGTGTTATTAGCACCATGCTGTAACCAACTGAGCTATCTCATTAATCACCTCAGTCAGTTTCTTGTCTTTACCCTTTTCAAGAATAGGGTTAGGATTTCAACCACTGGATGCAATGACTGCTATAAACCTTGTCAGAAAATTTATGGAAATGCAGTTGGAATGGGCACAGAATTGGCTTATTTTGAACCCCTTTGTTAGGTAAAGCAGAAATCCTCTGCTCTTCCAAGCTCCATAGAGGAAAGCCTGTCTTTTTTATGGCTGATGTAACTGTGTTTCCCCTCTACCCAGTGTTTGTAAATTGGTGCTGTGGATTTTTTGCTGGAAGCTATGGGCAAGCACTGGAGCATCCCTTTGTGTCTCTGCTGCAGTGAGGTATTAAATGCCACAGATGATACAGAGCATGTCTGCCCATACACTGCTGCTTCCACCCTTTCTTAGGTGCTGGTGCCTCCAGTCTTTCTCTGTACAGTTTTTGCAAGCAGGCTTCTCAAAGCTGTGAACTTTCTTGATCTTGCAGGCTGGTGCTCTGGCCTGCTTCCTCTTCCTGTCCCCAGCAGTGTGGCTCCTGAAGCTGTGTGGGTGCTGTGGTTTGTTGCACACATGAGCCATCTTGTCTTGCTGGGGACAAAGACCAGTTGCTGGTGGTGGGGATATAGCTCTGGTGTAGCTGTGCTCAGGTGTGGCTCCACAGCAGCTTCTGAATCCAAGCTGGCTTGTTGCCCTGCTCCTTCACAAGGAAGGAGTAAGACCATATGAGCACAAATTTAATTGGATTTAGCCTGAATTCTGTTCTTCACAAGAGAGGTTTGTGAAGCTGGGTAGTAGCAGCTGCCCCTTCACTGCTCTGTGTCTTCAGGCTCCATGCTAAAGTCATTAGGGATGCTTTAAAGGGTGCATTCATGCTACAGGCTGTACTTAGGTACCAAAAGAAAGCCACACACTCCATAGGATGTGAGTAGTACTACTGGCTCACTGGTACCAGAAGTACCATGGCAAGCTTTCCCCTTGGGTGGTAGCTTTTTTCAAATAGCGGGGTGGGATGGGATGCTTCCTGTGGACTTACTGCATGGCCTGTGCTCCAGTCCAATGAGAAGTGCTGTTTCCCCAGCAGAGCGGGATGGGGCTGGTGCAGAGAGCTGGGAAGCTCCCAGGAGCTGCTGGGAGGGTTAACCTCTCTCTGGGGTCTGCAGTGTGGTGCCTAGGGTGTCCCTGCTGCTGTTCTGTTCCTTGATGAGCTTAGAGGTATGAAAAGGCCCTTTAAGACTGCATGAAGGGGGCTTGGTTAATTAAGTGTAATCCTTTGAGAAATTGCAAGCGCTTTCACATGACCTGATCCCAGCCTCACCCTGACACAGAGGAGCCAGGGCTGTTTCAGCAGGGTGCTGGCACTCAGGAAGGAGCCAGATGTCTGTGAGTATGGCTGGTGCTGAGGTGTGGGGCATCACCTCTGGTTCCCCTCCGAGGCATTGCACGGCTCTGCTGTCCTTGCAGTGGGCTGTGCAGGTTCAGCAGTGGTGGGAAGGGAAGTGCAGCACTGCAGAGCATTCTGCTCCACTGGCAAGTCGTGAGAAACAGGGGGACACTTCTTGTTAAACTCACCATATTGCGCTGCTGATGTTGCTAAAAAGCCAAAACTGAGCAATTTTTAGGTTATTAAGGTGCTTTATGAGATTTTAGTTCATACAACTCCAGCTGGATTTGATGTGCTCCCCAGGTTGGAACTGGTGAATGGTATTGGTTTAGTATTTTTACATGGAGTGACTGCTGGGTAAACTGGTGCCTTTCAGTGCAGAGGTCTGGAGTTTCTTTTTAATTGAGCTAGCTTCTCTTCTGTACCAGTCAAATTTGCAATAGAGTATAATTCTTCCTTATGTTACTTTCTCCAGAAATAGTCCACTTGGAGGCTTGAAGCTGGGAAGCAGGGAATATCTGAAGCTTGAAGCCTCCAGCCCAGCAGGGTATAACAGCTTCCTTGCATACAGGAAATGCAGGGAGGAAAGAAGCTTTAGCTCAGGGTCAGGGTTTTGTGGAGGTCGATACTCTGTTGTGCTGACTCCACTTATTATTCTGACATGAATTTCCTAGTACTCTATTCCTGTCCCAACTTGTGACAAACAGAATTGTCTTTTCTACTTCTTGTGCTGCTCAATGCACTGGGGCATTAGCACAGGCCATACATCCGTTACTGAGTGTGACAGTATCAGTCTTTCCTGTTTGTCCCGCCATATGCAGCTACACGTTTTCATCTCAGGAAGTTCTTATAGCACACTGTGAGGAGGATTTATTCAGAAACCTAACAATTACTGCTGCTAGTAAAATTTATTTGGAATCACAGTGGGGCAGAAAGTGAGACTTGAAGGTATATGGGCAATATTAAAGTACCTGAAAAGAGGCTGCAAACAGGTGCCTGGTACCACTGTCTTTTAAGTGTGTCTCTTGTAGATTGCTGAACACCATGGCAGGAGGGGGTAGTGGTGGCATGGGCCTTTGGAAAGCTTTTGCTGATCAAAGGGAGCTTTCTTTGGCTGCAGCTGCTCTGGGACTGGAAGAGTATCTCTGCCATGCAAGAGTTCTGTCTGTGCAGGACGTACCACTCTTGACAATACTGTCCTTGGCAGCACGAAGCTCTTTAATGTGGCAGCTCTGGCACTGGCATGCTTTAGCAGTGCTTAGACTGGTGGAACTATGGTAATTCCCCAAATAGAGAAGAGGAAGGGTTGCTAGTTTTCTCCTTCCTGTAGCTGTTATGAAAGCAATCAGTTAAATATGGCCACTGTTTTTGGCACGTTTTTTAAATTTGATGAGTATAAATTTGCCTGTTGAAATGTGATAGTTGAATATTCTTGCAATGTGCAAAATGGTGTCCTGGAAGCATTTAATTAGTAGTTGTTTGTATGAGAGGCTATTAAATGATGATGGAAAGACAACAGACTATTTAGAGGCACCTACTAGAATAAACTTCTGTGACTTTAGGATCCAAGTAGAATTTAGAGAGTTGCAAATATTTGCATGCTGCAGTGGGTATATTATTAATGCTATGATGAATAAATTCAATTAATTGCTTTAAGCAGAGTTTGAGTATAAATTACTGCCTTAGGATAGTATTTTTGATAAATCTGTTGATGAAATCAGGTAAACCTTCTTAAAACACCTCCTAAGTGTTGAAAGTTTGATAGATGTTTAGTAACAGAATATTGAGACTAGGAGGGCAGTATACTTGGGAATGAGTGCTGCCACTGGACCTTGTGATTGAATCACTGCTGTGCAATGTCTCTTGCACATTTCTCAGCAGTGTGCACCTTACCTGTCTGGACTGGCAGAGCTAAATTTGTATATGATCAGCAGTTCAAGTGAGATATATTATTGACATTTTTTTCTGTTTGCAACCCAAATTATAAACATCCCAAGGCTTATGCCCTCCCTCAAACCTAGGAAAACCTTATTAGATGGCTGAGAAATACAAAATCTGATAGCTTAATGCTGATGAATCTTGAGGCTTTTCTTAGAATAAGCACTGGTAGCAAACTAGATAGATGGTTTAAAAGTGCTTTTTGGCAGAGGAAGGAACGAAGCAAATGAGTCTAAATTTTGATGGACTGCCTAGTGTTGCTTTGTTTTGCTATAGCATTTTTATTCCTATGTGTAACATTTGTGTTGGTCAGTACTCAGCTATGAATACCTTAATAAAGTGGTTTTACCTAAAGTGAGACTTTAAATGAATGAGGAGGAAGAAGATAAACATGCAGTGCCTGGCACATACTTGTCTGGTAGAGATTATAGTAGTCTGTAGATCTCTTCTTGTAGCTTGTTTGAGCTCCAGGCAAAGTGCATTAAGATCAGTGCCTCCCACCACCTGAAATGGTAGAAACCTCCCTCTGAGCCAGTTGTTGTGAACTGGAAAAACAAAACCACTCTAGTTTGGTAGGGTATGGGGGAAAAAATGTCTTTGCGTGTTGTTTTCACACCAATGAGCCTTAACAAAGCTCAATTTTACAGCAAACTAGCTTCTCAGCCGAGTATTAAATTACCACTGATGGTTCAAAGTAACTAATGGTTAAAATGTCAGTGGCACAGCCCAGGATGGGCTCTGTGCTGTGCTGACAGTTCACAGCAGTGTGCTCTGAACGTGTTAAAACCCTGCTCAGCCTGGGGAAACGGCACTACCGGGGTGTGGTTCTGCAAAGCACGAGCCTGTTTCCTGTGCTATCTCAGATTCTGCTCTCTCAGATCAGCCTGAAGCTGCAAGCGCAGACCCATTCAAGACTTTAGGTTGTTACTCATCCTGAGCACAGGGGGCTGCTGGGGGGAAATGTGAAAATCTTCCTATTGAGTGTACTAATCGAAGGATAATATTGGGTCAGATAGCTTAAGGGCATATAAGTGACTGACAGTGAAGGAATTTTGCTGGTTCCAGCATGGGAAACTTATTTTACTGTGCTAACAAAGATGTGAGTTTTAATAAGTATTCTGCAGGAATTATTGGTTACTGAAGCAGCTTTATTTTAAATGTTAAGGTGGGATTTGTTCTGAATAACTCTTAAGAGCTATTTAGGCACAAGTTGCAAAGAGGTGCCACTGATGCTTCAGTTCAGTTTTCTGGTGCTCAGATATTTGGCCTTTAATCACCTACACACATGATATCAGATAAGAGTAGCTACTGTGCTTTGTCCATAAACAGTGGAGCAGAGACTTTTCTTTCATGGTAGCTGATACATTCATGCTTTAGGTGAACAGGAAATACTTCAAAGCTAACAAAATGTAAGAGGTAACTTAATGGCTCATTTAATGTAACCCTTCCTATACCTGAATGTAGCTTACGGACAGCTTTGCTCTCACTGTTGGCTGTGCTGGGTGAATCAGGCTTACAGAAGAGAGAAGCAGAAATCTGCTTCCAAGTGTAAGCAGCAAAGCTGTTTTGGTGAGCATTCAGCCCTCCTAGGAAGTGGCCAGATTCTTGTTTCACCAAAGCACCATGAAATTAGCCCATTGAAAAGGCCTAGGATTCAAAGAGAATAATTTTGGGAAGGTGTACACTAAGAGAATATAAGGCATCTGCATGCTATTGAAAACTGCTAATTAAAAAAAAAAAAAAGCTTTGTTCTTACGAGTTTAGACCATTTGTGCTTTCCTTGGTACTTCTGCGGGATGGTTTTGCCTTAGTTTGACATTGTGTCAGAAGGTTTAGAGGGCTTCAAAACCAACTTATTCTTGATAAACTTGTTCATATCTTTGTTCTAGTAATGTCTAAATAGCGTTCCTTTTGCATGAAACAGGCAGAACTTCAACTTATGTGTACTTCAGCTTAGCTGTGCTAAGCCTACCTTTAACCTTTCAGAATTTTTAGCTTAACTTAAAAAAAGAAAACCTTTAGGTTTATCTCAAGCAGATATCAAGTACAAAACAGTGATGTGCCTAGTCTGAAGCAGGCTTTCTGGGAAACCTCAAAAAGTATTTGTTATAGTTACTGGTCTCTTTTGGTACTTACCTAGATTAACTAGCAGAATATTTCTTGCTTATTGGGAAAAAAAAAAACCTGGTTCTAGTTCTCTTGCAGTCTAGTTTCTTAGTAAACAAGATGTGAAATCTGTACATATTTTTGGTAGAAATACCGGAATCAGACCTGTCTGTGATGATATTGGTATTATGTGGTTCTTTGAATATTTCTCTGCTATTTTTTTGGTATGTTGTGTCATGCAGTTAGCTTATAGTCCAAATATGACTTTGAGTTGTTCTTAAAGCTGTTCACAGTGTAATTCCCTCCACCCTTCACCACTGGAAGCCTGGTGGAGTGTACTAATAGGATAGATTCCCCTGAAGAGAAAAAAAATTAGGATTTGTTGATCTGAGGTAAATGACTTAGCAAGAGAGAACTGTTAATGCAACACTTGTGTGCTGGGGTTTGGTGCATTGTGAGTATCTTGTCTGAAAAATTTCAAGCCTTGAACCTTTGCTTTGATGGAAAAATATTTTACATAAAGCTGTTTTAATATGTACAGCTTGTGCTCAAAAATTGTGAAATATCTTTACCCTTTTCAGTTGATAGGCAAGCAAGTAGAATTGGATTCTCAGGTAGCTTGGTGTAGTCACAGACCTCATTATCCCTAAAATTAAGGCATCTGCTTTCAGGCCAGGACAGTTTGTCTAGCCCCAAGCATCGAAATAATGTTTCCCAGTAATTATCAGGAGGTTTGAATGGGATCAGCAGTGTTTTACTCTAGCATTTGACCTGAAATGCCTCTGCTATTTAACTTGCTTCATGAGAAGTGAAAAATGTGTCTTCCTGCTTCTGTGGGATGAAGCTGTGAACTCCCTTGCTGCAGTTCCTTGCCACTTTCATGCCACAAGTGAAAATGTGATGGTGAGACTTTCCTGTCAAAATAATGCATCATATAACATTTCTTCTGGAAGACCATTGATCTTGCATCTAAGGCTAGTATAGTCATGAAATCTTGGTTACAATTTTAAATAACACCTAAACAATTTCTGCAGTTTTTAGAAGTCTTTCATCTCCCTGAAAGAGTTGGAAAGCAGCACTGGCAGCTCTGCTGCTATGGGAATTGTTCTCATGTTCAGCAGGTAACCTTTTTGTCATAGCCTGTGAGGGCATTCTTGCATCCTGTCTGCTTCACACCCACAGCCCTTGGAGCGTGTCAGGGATTGTGCCTTCCATCTTCTCCAAATACTCACAACTGGAAGTGTATTGTTATTATTGACCAGCCTTCTGTGGCAGACTGAGTTGTTAATACTTCTGGGAACTTCCTTGATGTTCACCCTTCGAACAAAAGGGTTGGATGTCTTCTTGTGTGCACCAAGTTTTGGAATATCTCTGCTTTTGTGAAAGACACCAAAGTGTTCTACTCTGGAAATTAAACTTTATAAGATGTAAATGGCTCTCATGTGGGTCAGTACATGTGAATATTTGTAGGACCAGGGAGGACAAAACCACTGCAAAACAGGAAAGTTATATTCTACAGGAAAGCTGTGAGTGCCATGCTGGCAGAGCAGATGACTTTGTGCCTGCTGGCAGTGAAGTCCCTGGAGGCTTGAGAGCTGCATCCTGGTCCTGGCCAGGTGTTTGTTTTCATTTTTTGGGTAGCATCACTTAGAGCATGTGTTGTAATGATGCATTTTTCTGTCTTCCAGATCAGTGTGCGTGTTACCACCATGGATGCTGAGCTGGAGTTTGCCATCCAGCCCAATACCACAGGGAAGCAACTCTTTGATCAGGTAAGAGATGGAGCTGCAGAAGATACAAAGTTGATAAAGACATTGCAATTCTATTGAGGCAACAGCAAATAATTTCTAAAGGACTTTAAAGATTGAGTGTCTCTATATGTAATAGCTTTAAGAGAACTCAGCACAATAAGAAATTGTACTTTCTTTCCAAAACTACTGCATTTTGTAATCTCCAAAGTTGTGTTAGGAGCTATTACTTCTAGTGAACTGAATTGGTGCTATGGCTCAAAATAATAGTAATAGGAAAGCACAAGATATCTGCAGTCTTAGTTTGTAAGAAAAGTCTTATAGGGGACCTTATGGAGCTATTTTTGGTTGACTTACCTGCAAGCATTGTGTAATTGATTCCAAAGGGTAGTTGGTCTCTAAACCAGGAGGGGCTCAACTGGGTTTCAAATGCTGCTGTAGCCTTTAAGTGCAGGTCAAGGGATATTCTGTACTCCCACCAGGCCCTGAGGGGAACCTTGAGAGCAGTGGTGGTTGTACCACACTACATTGGACTGTTTGCATGTGCTCCAGCCTTCCCCAGCTGTCACTGGGCAGGAAAATTTCCTGCTGGTGTGGCTCTGGAGAAGGAGGGAGGTGTGTGCAGCCCAAAGCTGGAGCAGCAGAAGACAGACATTATCAGCTGCAGAGAGTGAAACTTTGTCAGACTCCACAGCAGTGTTTGTCTGCTGTAATTGGCCATGGATTTGCTCCTTGGAGAGAAATGGGAACAGTAAATTCATAGCTCAAAGATATGCAAATTGAATCTTGGACTAATGACAAGATGAGGGAACTGCCAGACCAGATAGGTCAGATTTGGGTGTGGTTCAGTGGAGCTGAGCATTCTGGGGTCAGCTCTACATAGTACCTATCGTAAGGAAGAGAGAAAATTAAGGGCTGATTCACCCATTGAAGTCAGCTATTTTATTTGGGGACAGCAAATATAATTTAAATTTTTATATATTTTTTTAGATCTTTAACCACAAACTACTGTTTTCTCTTGTACTCAGCTGGATGATTCAGCACTAGATGATATACTGCTCTTTGCAGCCCAGCCCTGAAATGGAGGGAGATCCAAAGCTTTAGTGAAAGAACATCCTTTCTTAATGGGAAAAGTAAAAAGGCTTTTGAAAAAGTTCTGAATTGCAATGTAGTTCTCAGCTGTCTGTGTCTTACTATGTAGTAGCTCCTGCATATTTTAGCCCTGTGTGGTCTCA
Source organism: Calcarius lapponicus (assembly GCA_039654755.1). NCBI lineage: Eukaryota > Metazoa > Chordata > Aves > Passeriformes > Fringillidae > Calcarius > Calcarius lapponicus. The sequence goes on along the minus strand of CM077467.1, from coordinate 6,527,967 downwards.
GATCTGACAGGTTTGGATTTATAAAAGTGAAAGCCAAGTTCTATCCAGAATCCATCTGTGCAGCATGGAACTCTGCCACAGTTAGTTCATGAGAGTGTTTGCTAATGAAGCTGAGGTGACACGTCCCCAGGTTCATTAAAAAAATGAACTTTTCTTTTTTTTTTTTAAGGGGGTGTTCTTCATGTGGAAGCTTCCCACGATTATTTTTATTTTTCAATATCTGGTTTCTGCTATTATCCAAGCAAAGCACCAAGTGCTGAGAAATTATACTACTCACGTCAGTAATATTTTTAATCTGCACATGATATTTTCAGTCAGCTCTGGTCATCTGTGGTTTCTGCTGCAAACTGACATTGGTGGCAGACTTGGGCTTCATCAGTTTGTCTCTGAGAAGCATCCAGCCATGTTTCCAATATAGCAGCTCTTTGTGTCTAGTAATTGATTTCACTCCTTTGTCATGCTCTTGGACAGCTGCACATTTTCCTCCCTTCAGTGTATTTCACACAGCACCTGTCTAAACAGAATTTTGTTTTGCTTTTTCCACAGTAAACACTTTGCCAAGGGAGAAAACAAATGCTGTTTCAGAACTGAGTTTCTAAGTTGAGGCAGTGCTTACTCCACCTAAATTGGATTGTAGGTGAACCTGGAAATGGGGGAGGGAAAAAAAGTGTCTGAAGCTAGTTTTAAACATTTGTTATTTCTAAAAGGTCTGATTGACATAAAACTTGCTCCCTGTAGGAAAGGGATGGGCCTTTAAATGTACTGTCAGCTGTTGCATATCCAGTATTTTTCACATGACTGAGCAGTTTTTGTGTATTGGTTCCTGTAAAGGGAGAGTCCAGTGCTGCTGTCCCTGCTGACACTGTGGCTGCTCTCTGGCTGACATTGTTCACCCTGCCTCAGTTTCTATCCTTAGGTTGTCTGGGGTCCCATGGTGGGGTGTGTGAGAACAAAGTTACTTCTGTTTATTTTCTAGCTCCCTTAAGCCATGCTGTGCCCCTAGACTTGATAATCCAGTGTTTTCTGCATGATGCTGGTTCTGAAAAAAGATCTGCTTTCATCAGTGCTTTTTTGAGAGCTCCTCTACAAAGCAGACATATGGTTTTGCTGTTGTAGGACATTGACTTCTGGTGTGAAACTTGATTTTTGACTCTTGTACAGAAAAATTTTAAGATACCCAGCATCTTTTTGCCCTGGGTTGCCCTTTCGCTTTGAACTGTCAGTTCTGAGTTAAGCAAGAAGGAAGCTGCTAAGCATTACCAAGCTTTTTAGCTGCATGGCTACCTCAGTGCAATCTGCTGGCTTTGCTCAATAACATTTAGACAGTATTTTTTTTCACCTGTTCTGTGTAAAGGTAGATAAATATATTCATTATGCCACACATAATTCTGGCCCACTCTGAATAGGATTCAGAAGATTTTGGAAAGCTTGTAGGTAGGTTTTAGGTTAAGGAGGAGAAAAGCATTTGAGTCTAAAGTTCTATAGTAATAATACATGAATGGGCATGAGGTAGAGATGTTCCTGTCTTCCTCTTTCCTGTTTGGTTAAATTTCAAAGGGAATTTTTGTAGTGACAGAACAAAGCAGATACCTCACTGCTTTGTAGGAAGTGGTTTCTGCCCCAAAGTAGCTGGCTGCAGAAATACCACTGACTAGATAAACACATGCAGTAACATCATGATGTATTCTAGAGCTCTTCCTATTCCCTAATCTTGTAACTAGACAGCTTTAGCTTAAATATCTTAGGCTTGTGTGCAAGGACAAAACCTGGATTAAGTGAGACAGGATTGTACTGTTTGTCTTCTGGATGTACCTTTCAACATCAGCTGCTGAACTCCAGCACTTACTGACTCACTAGCAAGAACTGTAACTTTGCTCCCATTGCTCAGCTGCCAGTGATGGATTAAAAGAAGAGCTCAAGGAAGGGCTCTGCATGTCAGAGGTGCTGCTTATCCCATAGGCTTTATCACTTCCCAGGTACCTTGAAATGTTGCTTTCCTGAGCATGCAGAGCACAGGCACTGCAACAGTGATAGCTGCTTGATTTCCTTCTTTGACCCTTTTCTGTATTGGTTTGGAGAGCAGCCAGTAAACCACAGCAGTGCTTTGCACTGTATGTCTTCTACACAGAAAGATGAATCTGTTGTCTGGTGAAAATTTAGTTACTTGTTGCTGTGGATGGCTTTGAAATTGTCTCTTCAATCTTTTGCCTCTCAAACTTCCTTTTTTTGGGTTAAAAAAATGAGTTAAAAAACCCTTCCTTTTCTAGGTAGCTTGAATTATTGAGCATCCAATCTCCTTAAAGGTGATTTCTGTTCCATTAAGTGCCATGAAGACAAGTCACAGGTTAAAGAAAATGCCACATGAGAAACTTCAGTAGCTATCACTTCAAACTTTAAAAACTTGTGGTTAACCTTCCAAAGATGCTTGTCCTCATTATTGTGAGCTTTTGGGGTCAAAACTAAGCTTGTAATAGAAATGTGCACTTATCTATGGGTTAAAATGATAACAATAAGCATCTCTCTGCACACTTTAAACCTGGTCACTGATGCTGTATTTTCTGTTCAGCATTAAGTCTTACACATTTTCTTTTTAATTCTTAAGGTTCATTCAGATTTCATTAAGAGCCAGATCTCCTGAGATTCTGATTTTGTGTGCCCTGGCTTATCTTGCCCTGCTTTTCTGCATGACCATGGTGTCATGCAGCTGGAAACCTTGGTAATGCTTAGCAGCTTCCTCCTTGTTTATCTGCTGCAGTGAATTTAGTGGGTTTGTAGAGTACCAATTTGTCAGACTTCTTTCATGTTTGCTTAAGTGTACAGCACAGGCTGATCAAACCCCTCTTGAATTTTGAGTGACTCCATCTGAGTTGAGCTGTGTTTGGAATAAAGGTGGTTGGTATCTCATGGCCTGCAAATGAAGGTTTTTGAGGAGTGAGAATGTAAGAAATCTTTAGCTACTACTAGGTCCTACCTAGTAGTGTTTAAACACATATGAAATGGGTCTGGAGCATCTAATCCACTAGGTGAAAGTGCTGAAACCAAAACTCACTAAGGTAGTTTCATGGTAGAAAGCAGTGAGTCTCAGGATGGTGGCTGGTTGCCTCAGCAAACCCCAGAACTCTTGTCCCTGTGCTGAAGGGTTGTGGTTGAGCAGCATGAAAATGTGTCTCAAATTTCACAGGAGCACGTGGAAACTTTCTGACTTTTAGAAAAGCAGTAGTTCCAACCAAAAATGGACTGGTTGTTGCTAAAGATGTCAATGGCAAACTGTATTAAGTACAAAAACTTGAAGATCCTGTGGTTTAGCACTCTGGCATTTTAGCACTTTGGAAGGGAAAACTAGAAGTGCATCCACCAGCTAAATGGAGGGGGAACAGTTGAATATTTGTGGCTGTAAATTAAGCCTAACCTGGGTTCTAAGTTAGGGTACCTGGAAGACCCCATTCTAAGCTGTTTTTGACTGGCATATGAAACTGCAGGTGTGGCACCAGTTCAGAGCTCCTCCAGCAATAAGGTTAGCTGGCAGTTTTCTCTCAGATATACTTGACATGCCTGTCATAGAGAGGGAGAGAGACCTACCTCATCTTTAACTAGGGCCCATTCAAGGCACTTGTCCCATGATATAGCCTGAGATGATTTGGCTTTGATGCAGGAACATGATCCAAGTGCTACGCCTTTTCCTCTGCTTGCATGCTTTGCTCTTGCCTGTGTGTAAATAGTGCTTTCATCAGAATCTGTACTTGTTTGCCAGTGTGGTGTTGTGTTTCCTGGGCTGAGAATGACAGCCATTTTCAGTCATCATCTTGATGCTAAAATGTACATTTAAGAGGCTGCTTATGGCTCCCTCTTCTGCTGTGGAGCAGCACCCAACAGCAGGAACATAGTTCAGAGGGAGCTGGATGAGTGCTGAGGGGAAGGACAGGAATTATCATGCAGACCTAGAAAACATAGAGTAAGAAGGGAATGAGAGAAAAGGCTACCTGAAAGATCTTCTGTTTCTTCTCTGAGCATAAGTAAAAAACCCCAATTAATGTGTGCTTAGACTTTCTGCAGAGGATGAAGTGAGTCACCAGAAAGGCACCTTTTTCCCTATGTCAATATGGCTTACTGAGTAAAATCTTAAGCTAAAAGTAGTACTCAATTAACATTTTTGTAGTAGCTGGTCAAGGTACCCTGGGACAGCAGGATTTTAAGGCTGCATCCAATCTGTTGCCCATTGTAAATGGAGCTTTATCCAGTAGGCTAAACAAGACCCAGGGACTGACTTAATGCTCCCCCTGGAATGATGAAAAGATGCTGCTCTCCAGATGGATGAGAGTGTAGATTTTAGGTATTTAAGTATTGTGGTCTGTGTTAAACAGACTCTCTATTCTCCCATCCTTTGTGCCAGCCCTTCTCCATCCTTAGCCACTGCCAGTAGCTGTTTGCTTTTTGGAACATCTCACAGTTCATTAGGGCTCTGAAGGCTGTACACTCCCAGACATAATTATGCTGCTGCCAGCCAGATTCCTTGCAGCTGTAGAAAGCTGTTTCTTCTTCATGCTTTTCCCCTTGCTGAATGGAGCTAAATAGCTGGCTAAAGCTGAGGAGGGAGGAGGACTGTTCTCCCTGCCTTAGTTCAGTGGCAGCTTGGGACTGTGATGGTGAGTCCTTTGCTGTGTCCCCTCTTCTCTGCCCCCAGCTCGTTCTTGTCTCTGCCATTGCTGTGCAGGCTTTTGCTGTGGAATAAAAGTCCTTTTGTGTGGGACCACAGTGTGGAGCCTTTCAGCTCCTTGCTGGCAGCCCAGCCTGTTCAATTCCCAGGCATAAGCTGCTGTCAAGTGAAAGAGAGGAAAGCAGACCCATGCAGTCGAGTGAGGAGCTTCCATCCCATTCATATGTTAATGCCTCCAAGAACAGAGCTATCCTTGGGCTCTAGGACAGCCTTTCTTCCCCTCCTTGAACCATCTGCTTCCAATCACAGAATATGCTGGCTTGGAAGGGACCCACAAGGATCACTGAGTCCAGCTCTTGGCCCTGCACAGGACCATCCTCAAGAATCACACCGTGTGCCTGACAGCATTGTCCAAATGTTCCTTAAACTGTCAAACTTAGTGCTGGGACCACTTCCCTGGGGGAGCCAGTTCCAGTGCCCAACCACCTTCTGGGTGAAGAATTTTTTTTCTGGTATCCAACCTAAACCTTCTCTGACAACTTCAGGCCATTCCCTTGGGTTTGGTCACTGATCACCAGAGGGAAGTGATCAGTGTCTGCCCCTCCTCTTCCCCTCATGAGGAAGTTGTGGACTGTGATGAGCTCCCCCCTTAGTCTTCTCCAGGCTGAATGGACCAAGTGCCCTCAGCTGCTCCTCGTGCAGCTTCCCCTCAAAGCCCAGCTTCCCCTCAAAGCCCTTCATCTTCATTGCCCCCTTTGCCCCCTCTAATATTTTAATAGTAGAGATGAATATCTTTCTTATAGTGCAGTGACCAAAACTTCATGTGTATAACAAAGCCTGTTTCTTCTCCAAAAGCCTCCTCAGCTGTGTAATGCACAAGTGATCTGCAACCCCCTGAATCTGCAGGGGTTCTAGCCCAGCTCTCCTGTTCATGTTCAAGCAAGGACAGGCTGAATAATTCCAGGCACCCCAGTGGGATGATGTGCATGGACTGCATGAGCCAGTGTAGGTTTTGTCTGTGTGTGTGCCACCAATGGCATGCCTCTGCTGAAAACTGCATTTGATTTTCCTGCCTGAAAGGAACAAAGGCCCTAATGCTGCTTTTGAAAGGCCAGATGAAATGTCTGATCCAAGCCCTAAACAATCTAACTAGTGATGTGTTTGTGGGGAGCCTGTGTCTTTGGTGTTGTATCTTGCCAAAGTAGAGACCACATCAGAAGGGAACAGAGTGCACCTTTGGGCAGTACAAAATTACATTAACTGACCTGGCAGCTGGTTTTCACAGGGCAAGTCTCAGTCTCTGCACCAGTGTTAGCCCCTTGCTGCACCCTGTGGCTTTTCAGGGCACAAAGGCAGATGTCTTGATAGCAGTCAGGCTTTGGAGAAACTTCCCCCTCTTTTTAACCAACAGTGGCCCTGTACTGCAGCAGTCTTGCCATGAGGCTCTTGTCTCTTGTCACAACATGTCTGTAAAGCCTTCTTAATTCCTATTTACATGCCTGGTGTGCTAGGGAAGTAACTACAGAGAGAGCTCACATAGTGGTGTAGTTCATGTCTGTGGTGGCTTTGTCCTGGCACAGAGGATAGCATATGGATTTAGCCTCTGCACTTCCTCTTATTGGTGCTGCTCAGTAAAGAGCTGTATGAAAGGCCTGTTTGTAGCTATCAGTGGAGTAGAAACAAATCTTAAAGTAGCACATGACTTGCCCAGTACATTTGCATGATAAGCGTGGGATATACCTGAAAATTGAGCTGTGTTCCTCATTCCTGGAAGTTACTAGACCTGTCAGAGCTGCTGCATTGTATTTTGGCTATACATGTTGGCTTATCAGTAGCTGAACAAAATAATGTCCTAGCTGTTGTTTATAGATAGCAACAAGCCTTAAAGAGCTGAAGGAGAAGAAAGAATATTACGCATATTCACTTAAGACCTCTTAGAAGCGCAGTCATCTTTCTGTGCACAGCAGCAGGAGAGGCAGGTGGTCAGGGTGCTTGTCTGAATGTACCTCTGACAAGTTCTCAGCCACTGATGGACAAGTTCAGTCCATCTGGGGATCCTGCTAATAATCACCTTTCTTTCAGGTTGTCAAGACAATTGGTTTGCGAGAGGTTTGGTTTTTTGGACTTCAGTATCAAGACACCAAGGGTTTCTCAACATGGCTAAAATTGAACAAAAAGGTATGTTTGCTCCAAGATTTTGCTTGTCCTTGTTCCCTTCTGAGAGTGCAGGGGCAAATTCAATCTCCATACTTCTGTCAGGGATCTGTTCTTGCCTACCCATGCACCTCAAGTACTGCAAGATCAGTGAGTTGGTGCTGTGGTGTCCATGCACTCCCTCCCCAGGGTATGAGGAGTTGTGGTATCTGACCTGGTCCTGCATCTAGCTCTGTTTACCAGGCCAGATTTGTTACCCTTCCTGATAAAATGCTGGTGATGTGCTCAAGTGAGCATCTTGGTTGGGAAGAAACCTGGGAAGTAGCTTAGCTACCGCTGGTCATAAATACTGGCTTGTGTGAGTCTAGTGGGGAGAAGTGATGAGGTATTTAGCAGTAAGTAATTGAAAATCCTTGCATTTCTGCACACTATTCCACATTGGAAAGGAGAAATTTTTTTTCTAGTGCATGCTTGTCTTCCTATTTGTAAATTGCCCCCTTTCATTTGTGTATAGGCTATAAAATCTGCTAACTCTGTTGCAGGTAACAGCACAGGATGTACGCAAAGAAACCCCCCTGCTTTTCAAATTCCGTGCCAAGTTCTACCCAGAAGATGTGGCAGAAGAGCTGATCCAGGACATCACACAGCGCCTGTTCTTCCTCCAAGTGAAGGAGGCAATTCTGAACGATGACATTTACTGTCCCCCAGAAACAGCTGTCCTGCTGGCTTCCTACGCCGTCCAGTCCAAATATGGAGACTTCAACAAAGATGTGCACAAGTCTGGCTACCTTGCTAGTGATAAACTGCTCCCACAAAGGCAAGTGAACCTGCATACTCTTAGACATTCTCTTTCTTAAAGGATTTGTGGTTTTTTAATTCTTTTTTTTAAATGTAGGGGGTGTTTTGATTGCAATGCTCAGAATAAAATATAGCCTTGTGCCACTTTAGGCATTTAGATTAGTATTCAATTAAGGGCTTTAACCTTAAATTTCCTATTGCTACTCTGAAACTAATCTGAAGTAGTGAGAAAAGCTCCAAAACAAAATACACTACAAGAAAAAGAAACTGAATAAAATTTGTCATTTATTAGAAGTCTGAATACTGACCATTGTCTCTATCTAGCCTTTTAATGAAGCTGTATTTCTTGGAATATTTCTGTGGGTGAACTCTGATGCCAATGGAGTATTTAATGAAGCATTATTATAGAGTGATGTGATTGTGTGTGTGCATATATGTAGTGCTTGGTTTGAAACATCCCATGTATGCTCTTTCTAGGGTTTTGGAGCAGCACAAACTTAACAAAGACCAATGGGAGGAGAGGATCCAGGTGTGGCATGAGGAACATCGAGGAATGATTAGGTAACTGATGCAGTGTGAAACTGCTGTATTTCATGTAGTGTTATTGTGTGATATATGAATACATTACAGTTTAAGTTAGCATTCTTCAGGTTATTTTGCTCAGAGTAATTAAGTTTACATGCTTCTGCTGGTCCACATCAGCTGGCTGTTCTTAGTAAAACATCACTGAGTTTGCAGTTTGTAATTATCTACTGGAGTGATGCTTAGGACCTTTGCCAGCTTGTTGCTGCTCTGTCCACATGGGAAGTTAGAACCTTCTTGCTCTAATGGCTTAAAGACTCAAAAGAGAATATCTGTTTTCTTTTTACATGCTGCAGAGAAGATGCTGTCTTGGAGTACCTGAAAATTGCACAGGATCTGGAAATGTACGGTGTGAACTACTTCAGCATTAAGAACAAGAAGGGCTCTGAGCTCTGGCTAGGTGTAGATGCTCTTGGACTCAACATTTATGAGCAGAATGATAGGTAATAAACCCCTCTCTCTTCATTATTGCCATCAGCTCCTTTCCAATATAAAGTCATTTAAAATCAAACTCTCCTGGAATTCAAATCTTTAACTAAACTCCACCATTTCTGTATCATTCTTGGCTGTTTATTTCACATTTCCAGAATTTCATAAAATGTGATTCTGTGGACCAACAAATACAAGAAATGGGCAAATCTTTTCAAGATAGTTTCACTTTATCCCTAGTCTTCCTGCTATAGATGCATTCTCTAGTTCTGATTTTCATTTAAGAAACCAAAAAAGTGGGATTGAAAAACTGCTTCTTATATTTATATTTCATCTGCGGGACTAATTTTGTCTGCTGATTTCAACTACCACAAGGGCACTGAAATATGAGGGTGGATTTGGTATAATTTTGAGCTTTATATTCTAAGTCAAGAATTTGAAATTACTTATTTCTTCCCCTTTATTTCTTTTTGCTTCCCATTTTTGCAGGCTAACACCGAAAATTGGATTCCCCTGGAGTGAAATCAGAAATATCTCATTCAATGACAAGAAATTTGTTATTAAGCCTATTGACAAGAAAGCACCAGTAAGAAACAAGATTCATATTAAGCTATTAAACTTTCAACTTAGCTGAATGATTTCTGTGGGTTTGGTTTTGGGGGCTTTTTGGGGTTTTCTGCACAGAATCTTTTCATCAATAGCATGAATGCTGATGTAAGCAGAGAAACTGTTCAGGGCAGTCAAGTGATAGTTAGGATTTTTTTCTAGCTAAGAGGGTAGAAATTTAATATAAGCTTAAGCTTTTAACATCAGTGGCAGGGAGTAGCCCTTTGCTTAGGGTTTCTGATTTTCCTAAGACTGTTCAGATTCTCTGATAATACAGTTAGGGACCTGAGGTACCTCTGTTAGCTGTGGATGCTTCCTTTGCAACCTGTTGGCTTTAATACTGTGTGGGATGATCTTTTGCAGGTTTTTACTTTACTTAAAGCAGAAGCTTTAGGTCATTTTGTAGGGTAGGCTGGAAGTTTTTTCCTTGCAAATTTATAATGAATGTAATTGCTTTAATCTTTAAGGCCTAATAATTTCTGGTGCTAGCCAGTACCTTCTGTTCTTCTGGTCATTCTTGTTTCATTGCTGCTTGAAAGCATTTCCCTGTTGCTCATTTTGAACAGAACAAAGTTGTTTATCCATTGATTGTAACATTTAACACCCCCTCTGGCATAAGCCAAGACATTACATTCTAAGTGGCTGGCCAGGCTATTATACAGATTATTGAAGTGGGAAGGAAGGTGGGAGAAGCCAGGGACTCGGTGTGCCTGGTAAAGCAGCCCTGCTGGTGTTTGTAATGAAATGGTGATGCAAGATGCTGTGTGCTTGGTGCTAGGGCTGTGTTACAGTGAAACCCAGAGCACTGGAATGACACATTGGGTGCTCCTGCCCTAGGTGTGCTTGTCAGGTTGAAATCCATTCCGGAAATAAGTGTCTAACTGCCACCACCAATGAATTAGACATTATAAAGAAAAGCTGGCTGGCAACTCTAAAATGCTTGGGGTCTTAGGAGCATAGTGCATAGCACAAGGGGCTTCTTATGCTGAAAGAACAAATCTAATGCTGCCTTTTTCTTGTCCCAAGGACTTTGTATTCTATGCCCCTCGGTTACGGATTAACAAACGGATCCTGGCGCTTTGCATGGGGAACCACGAGCTCTACATGCGCAGACGTAAGCCAGACACCATTGAGGTGCAGCAGATGAAGGCACAGGCTCGGGAAGAGAAACACCAGAAACAGATGGAGAGGTTGGTAGGGCTCTGAGTAACCTGGGTGTGACTAATCACTGCATGAGTAGCATCATGTGCTAGGTAAATGGCTGGCAGCACCTTAATCTGCTTGAGCCAAAAAATAAAGCAGGTTGCTTTGTGCTTTAGTAGGTCTGATGGGTTGATAGTAATGGTACTCTCCACAAATGTGATTCCCCATTACTTTCTTGGACTTAGGAACTTGTCATTGAGATGAATGCCAGCAGAGCTTTATATTTTTGCACTTCTATAAAGGGAGTAAAGCTCATTATCTGAGTGCAGTAGGGCACATCTTGTGTGTGCTCTTCTTGTGTGTTTATTAGGAAGTGCTCCAAGTTGGTTTGAAATTACATTGTGACTTCCTTCCATCAGAGCCTTGCTGGAGAATGAGAAGAAGAAGAGGGAGTTGGCAGAAAAGGAAAAGGAGAAGATTGAGCGTGAGAAGGAGGAGCTGATGGAGAGACTCAAGCAAATTGAGGAGCAAACCAAGAAAGCTCAGCAAGGTAGTAGGAAATCCTTCAGTGTTTCCTTTGATAGTTTGAGTGAGAAGGGTTCAAATAGTAAAGCTATGAGCATTTCTCAGCAATTTGTCTCTCCAGTGTTGTGTGCTAACTGGTGTTAGGGCCCTGGTTTAGCCTCCTGAAGCTGAATGTAAGCCCTCCATATACAGTTGCTGAAAAAATATATGCATTAAAGAAATAGGTAACAGCCAAGATGTCTCTTAGCAGTGGAAGTACCTTGCCATTGTTCCTGTGCTGGCTGGAAGCTTTATCCCAGTGTATCTATAGAGGAAGGAGTCAAAAAGTGTAGCAGGGGTCACACCAGCCATTGCTGTGGTGATTTATTATCTAATTACTTGGCTAGAGTTAGTGGGGTGTTGCCCAGGCAAAATACTGAAGGCTTCTCTGCCCTTAGGTATGTAATTTTGGGATGGGTGCTTCCCCACAAATCCATTGGGGGTGGGCCTGGCTTTGTCTTACAGCTCCAGGTAAAACGTAAAGGAAAGGACAGGGAACAGTTCCTTGCATCCCTCCTTTACCTGTCCCTCTGAAGGAAAACCCTTATCCAGACAGATTTTCCTCTTCTACTTGATCTGACTGAAATGTGCTCCCCTATTTTCAGAATTGGAAGAACAGACCCGCAGAGCTCTGGAGCTGGAACAGGAGAGAAAACGAGCTCAGGAGGAAGCAGAGAAACTGGCTAAGGAACGTAGAGAAGCAGAAGAGGCAAAGGAGGCCCTATTGAGAGCATCCCATGATCAACAAAAGACCCAGGAACAGTTGGTAAGTTGGTGAACTGAAAATCAAGTAGGGAAAATAGAGAAAGAGGAAGCATCTAAGCTTTTGAAGCAAATCAGGCTATGAATATAGTGAGGAAGCACTGCATTCATAGGTTCTTCAATTTTTATCCTCAAGTAGATGAAGATATACGTAAATATATTTGTGCAGTAGATTTGTATTGCTTTTTGCCTTTTTTTTTGGTATGTGGTAATGATAAAGTGTTGCTTTCCCTGGTTTGGAGTCAAAGAACTAAGTTTTGTAGCTCTGTTTTGGGGAGAAGGAAAACAAACCAACTCAACAACCAAATAAAACCCCAACCCACAATGAAACGCAAATTTTTTTTGGCTTCCTTTCCTCTTTCATCATGGAAGTATTGGTGGAACTGAAGTTAACAGGAAGGCTTTCTTCTCACTGAAAAGATGTGTTTTCACTCAGGACTTGAACTAAATGCTTGATTTAGCAAGTACCTTGGGTTTTGTTTCCACTAAAAGCCTTTCTTCTGCAGGCTGCTGAGATGGCAGAACTCACAGCTAGGATCACACAGCTGGAGCTGGCCAGGCAGAAGAAGGAGAGCGAGGCACAGGAGTGGCAGTATAAGGTAAAGCAGAATCTGAGCAAATGGCATCCTTTCTGTGGAATTGCTCTTTGTTCTGTGTTGTAACCTAAACTACTGCACTAGATTCCACACTACAACCAATGCTTGCAAGCTTGAGGCTATTGTAAGTATGCAGCTTTGGTTTTCTCCATGGAACTGGTGACTTATTCTAACTCTATGTAGGAATTTTTGACTAATTAGACCTGTAGCCCATTTTCCATTAACAGTAATCATTCTTCAAATCTCTGAAGTGTTATCCAGCAGAAAATTTTGCAAATGATGGTGGCTGAGTAGCTTTGGAATACACCCCTTCAGAGGTGCAAGGTTTCCTGTAACGAGCACCAAGTGGTGCTTCTGTGAGAAGTCTCAGGCACTCAGGATTATTCTGACTCACTCACTGTGGCATATCCTACTGCAGGCACAGAGGGTGCAGGAGGACCTAGAGAAGACCAAAGAGGAGTTGAAGACTGCCATGAGCACCCCTCATGTCACTGAACCCATGCACTCTGAGAATGAGCACGATGATGAGCAGGATGAGAATGCAGCAGAGGCCAGTGCTGAGCTGAGGTCGGAGGCCACCATCAAGGACCGCAGTGAGGAGGAGCGCACCACTGAGGCAGAGAAGAATGAGAGGGTCCAGAAACACTTGAAGGTAAGAAGCTGGCAGCAGAATGTGTGTGTGTGGGTGTTGCTTCTACTTTTCTCAACATTTCTTGCAGCTGGAAGGTATTACTGTTATTTAAAAAATGAGGGGAGACACAGGGAAGGGAGATGATCGTCATCTTGCCAGATAGCTGCTTAACCATGGAGTAGAGAGGCAGATCTTGTCTCCTGGCACTTGAATTTCATTTTACTGGAAGCAGTGAAGTATTTTGAAGCCGTGCAAGCAAGTAGTGTCTGTCAGATGTAGTGTGCTGTCTGTGAGTAATGCCAACCACCTGACAGCTGTTCATAGCTCTGGCTGCAAGGAATTGAAGAACTTTGTCTGATTCCTATCCAGCAGCTGTCTCTAACTGTCAAGTTTGGGTTGCATTGCAAAACTTTGCATTGCAAAACCCTGGAGTAGCCCACTAGCGCTCAGCACAGAGACAGCACTACTGCACCATCTTCTTGTGAGGAACTCCAGTGTTCTGGTGTTCAATTCCAAGCATTTAGCTGTGCTGCCTGACTTGCACCAGGCTTTGTTCATTCTGAATAGTACTGTGGTGATTACACACAGAGGGCTAGAGGTGCATTTTATCTTCTGCACTAAGTTTCTTTTCTGGTGGAAAGCTAGTAATTCCTCAGATTCTGCAAGATGTTCTTGCTGTCTTCAGGGATCTCTCCACATGGCCATTCTTTTAAAATACAGGCATTGGAGACAGCCTTTCTTAACTGTGCTAGATGAAGATAAATATGTGACAGATGACCTGATGTTTTATACCTTCAAATGTTAGGGAGAAACATGAACAATTTCCATGAAATCATAGTTCTGTTTAGGTTGGAGGGGCCTCCATGAGATCATCTAATCCCACCTCCTTGCTCAAGCAAGGTCAGCTAGAGCAGGCTGCCCAGAAGAATACACTGGGGCTTGTCTGTTTCCTGTCTGTATAGACATGGGATCTTTAGGAGGATCAGCAGGAAGTCTTGTCCAGCTTTGAGTCTCTGGCACTAACCTGCTGCTGTCTGTTTCTCCTCCTCCAAAGGCTCTTTCCTCAGAGCTGGCAAACGCTCGGGATGAGACCAAGAAGACAGCCAATGACATGATCCACGCTGAGAACATGCGCCTGGGCCGAGACAAGTACAAGACCCTGCGCCAGATCCGGCAGGGGAACACCAAGCAGCGCATCGACGAGTTCGAGTCCATGTAAACTCCCCCCTGCACCTGCTGCCCTGCACTCTCTTCTCCCCTCTTTCCCATCCTCTCCCATCATCACTCATAATCGTGCTATGCTGGAACCACTACAGAAGAGTGACCATGGTCTTATCAAGTTTTGGGCAAATGCTGGAGTTAAGTGACAGAAGAAGGAATAGTAAATAACATCTGCCTGGGGTGGCTTGGGGAAGCAAAAGTGTATTAGGGCAAATCTGAAGTTGTTTGGCTTGGGGTAAAGTCTTAGTGTGTTGGGTTTGCCCACTGAGGTTGTGGGCTGTGTTGCTGTCTTCTCACATTGTGTGGGGAGACTAGCATCTGCTGCATTAAATAGTCAAGAGCTGACAGTCTGACACTCTGCCTTCCTACTAACCTGTGCAAGCTTCAGGATTAAGCTTAGTAGCCAGGGTCTGAATTTCTGACTTAACCCAGAGTCTGAATCATGTAGTTAAAAAGGGGAGCTTAGGAAGAAGCATTGAAGGTAAAACATGGACTTTCTCTCTAAAAGACCAAAGCTTTTGTCCTACAAAAATAAGCAGACCAAACAGATTCTGTGGTGTTCCTGCTGGTGTTACATTTTGTTGTTTAATGATGGAGCTTTGAATTTTCTAATCATGAGGAGGCCTTTGGAATATTTCCACTGATACAGTGTGGTTTGAAGCCTCGAATTCCCTGCTTTCCAGAGGTTTTGTCTCTGGTCAATGGCTTTGTTCACTATCATTTGTCTGGCTTCAATGTAACCAGTGAGGCAGAGATAGCTAAAGTACACTGCCTTCCTTTTTGGTTTTGCCAATGAAAACCTAAAGTGGGAGGCAGAAATGTAAAAGACTAAAAATTATTGTAGCTGTATTTTCCCTTGCTGAACAGATACTTTTCTAGTTACATGAACAAGATTTCAGGTTTTTCCATAAGAGGCCTTTTTAGCACATAGTTGTTGGTGCCTTATGACTGTGTATAGATCTACTGTAGCTCAGATACCTTTAGTTTAAACTAGATGCAATCATAAAAAGTGATCAGCAGCTGGGGACCAAAAACTGCTCTCATATCTGGGTCATGTACAAGACTGCATCTGTCTTCCTGGCTTCAAGCAGCAATTGAGGGGAGAGGATCCTGAGACACTTGTCCAATTGCTTTCTTAATCCTCACTAGCACTCTGCCACATCCCTGGCTCAAGTGCTTTTCCTTCCCCAGAAGGATGCTTTGGCCTTTTGTAGCTTTGAGAACAGAAGGCTTTCTCTTAGAAATGGGATACAAATGGTTGTGAGACTGGTCCTGAGAGCTGCTTGTGCCAGGTATTGTAATAACCATCACCTCCTGTCATCCAAGCTGCCCATGCTGTAGCTACCCAGAGTCCTCCCTGCCATTTCTGAGGAGGAAATAGCCATGTATGCTCAGGGTTGAATTGGATGTTGCCTTGATCCCTCATAAAAGGAACTGTTAACCTTCAGGAGAGTCATCTTAAAAATGGGTTCCACCTAAAGTGAAGTCCTCCTTTGTTTTGCCCTCCTTGGATTAGCCTGTCCCTATAGGAAGTCATTGGGTTAGCCTGGGATTTATTTTCTTGCCTAGCATAATTCCAAATTTTGTGACCTGCTCAGTTTTGTTGATTCTCCTTTTGTATGATGTTACTGGTAATGGTGATAGAAGGAAAACATCTGAAAACTGGAGCATTTTCAGCTCCCTGCTGTATGAAAAAGGGCAAAGGGAGACTGTGCCAAAAAATAAATGTTCATGATAGTGTTAACAAACTGCAGTATTTCTCCAAGAACTCCTTGGGTGGCTGGAAACAACCACACCAGTTCTGTGTTACTTTATTTTTTGAAAGCAATGCAAGTCTGTGTGGAGATTCATACAAATACCAGCCAACCTCTGCTAGAAGCAACATGCCAACTTATGCTCTTAAACCTCCAGGTGTGTCATGTGGGAGCCCCCTTCTCTCCCCTGGACACAGAGTGCTTTTGGGGGGCACATGACATGGCAGGCTTTTTGTTGGCCAAGAAAAATATGCCTCAGTACCATGAAAGTCACAAATGAAAGATTGGAGTTAAATTTGTCAGAATGTATTTGCATATTTCTGTACTGCAGGTGATTGGCATTGGCTCTGCACGAGTCTTGTTACTGGGGAACAGACAACCTTTAAACTTCTGTTTTGGTGCTTTAAAGCTGGTTCTCAGCACTTCTGCTCTGTCCGTGGCAACTATTGATGCATTTGAGGGGAGAAAAATCCTATCTAATATTTTAATAATTTCCTAACAAGCTGATGTATGGTGCCTGGAATATGTGTTCAAATAATAAACCAGTAATTTTCTGCTTTGATGGGTCACACAACACTGCTGAGCTCTCATGTATTATGATGTTGGCATGACTTCTGTTTATATGGTTTTTTTAAACGTTCTAATTCCACATGGTCCAATAAAGGAATAGAACGGCTTGTGCCAGTGAGTCCACCTAACTCTTTGTAGTTGTTTCAGCCCTGCCTTCTTTTTAACCAGTATTATATTCCAGTGGTATCTAATGATATTTGATTTCAATATTTCTAGCTATGCACAATTAGAAAATATTAGTCAAGGGATGGAGGGTATGTTTATGGTCCTCCCCTTGGAAATGTATACTGTATTATAAAGATGATATTTTGCAAGAAAACTAATGTAAGAAGCTTTCAGTATTATGGTGAGATTTGTAGACACATTTTTTTATTTGTTAGAATACAGTGAATTGTTCTTCCTCTTCATGTTCCAGTTTAATTGGATAACTACTCCTCTTGGGGGTGGAGGGAGGGAAGTACTTTATCACATGTTGCCTGGCTTTTTTTTTTTTCTTGTTTTATTTTTTTGTTGCTGTAAATTATGTTGAAGGTTTTTGACCAGTTGTTTTACTGGATTATAATAAAACATCAATTCCTTAAGGTTTTGGAGTAATTAATGGGTCCATGTGCTTATCTGCAGAGAGAACCTTGACTAAGACATGTTTTTCCTATTCAGAGGAGTTGTTAAAATCCATACCTTGTTCTTCCTGAAGTGCCAATAAAGTTCAGAGAAATTCAGCAGATTGTGTCTGGCTGGTTACTTAAGGTTTGCTTTAAGTCCAGGGCTGTGTCCTGTAGCTGGGCAGATCAGCCTTGTGCCCAGAGGTCAGCCTGGGAGCTCCCTCACAAACAGGGAGATCTTTCTTGCACTCTGAAAGGAGCAGCTTCAGTAACAGCCCTTTCCCCCTCCCCAGCCCCCCAGCTGGAGCCATACTGGAATTGCCACTTCTTTGTGGAGGCTCTGAGTACAAATGTTCAACTTGCAGATGGACTGGCCAGAGGGAGGGATGGAGCTGCTGCGGGTGAGCTCCTGCTGTGCCCAGCCCGGGCCTGGGTGCATCCAGGAGAGGCTGGCTGGGCCTTAGGGACATGGACCCCCTGTGAACTCTGTGCTGCCATCAGCCTGTTCTGGGCACTTGGGCACAATTTGCTTCTCAGCTGCCTTGCTGTGGCTGCCTCTGCCTGTTTCCCAGTGTCTCGGGATGGGTTCCAGCAGTGGAAGAGTGACTGCTGCCACCTTCCTGCTAATGAACTGTGTGATCTTTATTTGCAGCTGCTTTCTTGGTGGTTGTGAAGAGGGGCCCCACAGAACCTCTGCCTAATCGTTGCTGCACTGCAGAATAAGGTGGAGATTTCATTGGAACGTTAGTGCTCAGAGATCTGGTGCTGGGGAAGAGACCTGGACTTTTCTATAGACAAAAAATTAAGTGTAGAGCAACAGAGGCTTCTGCAATCCCCACCAGGCATGGCTTGGTTTCAGTTTCTACAGGTAAGTCTTTTTTTTTTTTTTTTGGTTCCTTCCTGACAGGATTCTAAAAACCTGAGCACTGGAGGAATTGCATGCCTCTTTTAATGCTACAGCAGCCTTCAATTGAAGGTTGCACTGGTCTGGAAAGGTTGATCTTATTTTTGCTGTTTCTACTGCCCTTGCTTCTCAATGGACATTACTTTAGAGGCTTGAGGCTTAGTAATTCTCCAGGTAGGTTTATCTATATTGTTTGTCTTAGAAGAAATGGAAGTGTAAAGCATTAAAGGCTGAAACCTGCTTCTGTACAGGACCATGTTAAAAAAAAATCCACACCACCCTATTCTTCTAGTTTGTTGTAAGGCATTCTGTAGTTTAGGATCAGAAATTTGCATTTAACCTCTAATTTTTGTAGACCGCTTCTGTTGGATTTGCTAGTCTGTCTGGGATGTTTCAGATCCAGTTTAGGCTATATTTACATATGTTTGGGGCCCAGATGCTTTTGTCTGTGGGACAGGGGCAGACTACAGCATAAAAGACTCTCAGAAGGCTGGGGGACTAGAAACACTGTCTTTTGGCAGGTTCTGCAATGTTGCTTTATTAAGCAGTACGATTTATTAAGAACTCTAAAGAAAAGTCAAAGTAATTCTGTAGAGTGAAATATTCATTGAGTTCAATCTGTTTGGTAGATTATTGCATTTGGCCTGAGATGCACTGACTCCAAGTAGGACAAAGCAACTGCAGAAAATAAGACTGATTTCTCTCTCCTCCTCTTCTTTTCTCTTTCTAAGGCAGGGAATTGCAAGGGCATGGTCTCTAAATTCTGATTTGTTTTGATGCAGACAAGCCCTGTAGGGATTTCTCTAGATAGATCCTTATTCGTTTCTTGCACAGGATGAAATGTTTGGAGGGAAGCACAAGCTTTTTCCAGCATCCTAAGCTTGGTAATGTACAGGGTAAGATATGATAATTGTAAGCACCCATATGGCAGCTGCTGGAGCACCTACAAAGACAGACTGCAATGAGAAAGCAGAGAGCACCCAAGGCATGGCTTGTTTGCCCTGTACAATCAGTATGACTGCTCTGCTCCCTGCCAGCTTTGCAGCTGTGAATAACTCAATCTTGGCTGTAAAATTTAAATGTCTTATACCAGGGCATGTAATCTCAGAGCATGTGACAACTGTCAGAGAGCAGAATTCCTCTGTCACTGATGCCAACCCATAACTGTTGCATACCCATACGCAAAGTGGGCCACATGTGATGTTTATGTCTCCCTTGTAGAAAAGTTACTTCTGTAAGAAAAATGTCCCATCCCTGGAAATGTTCAAGGCCAGGACGGATGAGGCCCTGAGCAGTCTGCTCTGGTGGGTGGCATCCCTGTCCATGGTCAGGGGAATGGAACCAGATGATCTTTATCCCTTCCAACCCAAAGCATTCTGTAAAGAAAAGGTCTGGACCTCAATGTATGAAAAGTTAGGCTAAGGCTGACTTTTGTCTTGCAGGTTTGCAGTTCCAAGTGCAGTTTGGAGGCAAGGGAGCAGGTCCCTGTGTCTGAACAATGCCTAAATGAGTATCTAGCTCCAGGTGATGGGTCTCTAAACATTACTAGCAATTCCAAGATGGAGATTTTCAGGACAGGTGTCAGGATGAATGGTACAGTGAAAAGTAGAAGAAAGAATAAGGGGGTATTAGAGAAAAAGTAGTGCTGAAACTGCAAGAAGTAATACTGGCTGCTTGTGGAAGGGACAGTACCTTCAGCTTATGGTCAGAATGCACTTGCTCAGAGCAGGTGTTAATACATATACTTCTGGTGAGCAGACCTAAATTAAAAATTACAAGCCCCCCTGATTGCTGTAACCCGTGGTTGTGCGTCATCCTTTAACGAAATACAGGCCAGGATTGGTCTTGACTCAACAAGTTTGAAGGGGGTGTGAAATAAGCTGCTCTTGAGCTGGGAGGTTATGGTGAAGGCTGTCTACACCCCACATACAGCAGTATTGCACTCCCATCCATCTTTGAAGCATCCTTGACTGGATGCTTGAAGGAGAAGCATGTGCAAGTGAAGGTCTTGGCTGGGGCACTGTAACTTTTTAGTGGCCTTCACCCAGCCAGGAGCAGCTGCACTGTCAGATGTGGCTGCTGTCCAGAAGCTCTGCTGTGAATTCATTGTGCTTTCTTGTTGCAGTGCCAGGCCCATCTCTGATTGCATGTCTGCCCTCCTGCTTCCAGTGGTGAGAATTAGGTTCTTGCTCCTTTGTTTGTGTAATTCTCAGAAGGTTGCTGAACACCTAGGGAAGGTTAGAATGGGGCAAACAGTTTCAGAGATGTAGAAATTGAGGCACATTTATATTCTCCCCAAGCCCCAGCCTCTGAGACAGTATCTGTGACTTGAGCTCTCTTGGTTGTGCACTTTGTCCCAGATCTGTGCTCAGTGCATCTCTTGTGAGGCAGCAGAAACACTCTGTCTGGGCTTGTGGGCTCACTAAAAGTCAAACCAGTACAAGTTGTTCTGTTTGCTTTTATTAGCAACTTGCTCTGGAACAGGAAAGGTGGTTAATGGGTTTTTAAAGTGACAATGGGAAAGGTGAATTTTAGTTTTGTTCAGTGCTTTAGTTCTGCGTCAGCAAGCAGTCCATATCTGCTTCCCTACAGGAGTATTTGTGAGGCAGTGGGCTTGGTTAGGAGGGGAAGGGTAAGCTGTTCTTGCCTTTCCAATTAATGAAGGCTGCCTTCTGGAAATGTTCATTATTCCTGGGTCTGTGTGCCTGCTGCTCTGACTACAATCCCTGAGACTTCTCCCATGGGACCAGCATGAGCTTGTCTCCCTCTACACATGAACAGCATGGGCAGAGACTGAGCCAGGGCAGCTCTGCCTGCTGGCAAGGAGCACTTACACTGGTCAGAGGAGCTGGGTGTGCTATCTCAAAAATCCAAGTATGCTTCTTGCTGGGGAGGGCTGCAAAGGTGTTGTGTAACTTCTGGTTGGGTTAGGCCAGTGCTGATTTCAGCGTTCACTTCCTTGTGCAGAAGTTGGGGCTGAGACAGCTCACAGGTGTTTTGGATATTTGCATGAGAGTGCATAGACTGGGGGGAGGGAGGACCACATTGTTTGGTGTGTGCTACAGGAGATATTGGACAATGTATTTCAAGCTAGAAAACCACTTCCTTACCAGCATGTGCCAGCACGTGTCTGGATGTGTGGGCACAGCCACTGCACTGACAGTGTGGCCTGCTGGCAAGAAACCAGGGAGGTGGGGGCAACGTGCTTGTGTGCACTGCTGGGAGGTTAGTTCCTGCAAACCATACTTGAAACAGAGCTAAGGGTTCTCTTCAGCTGTGTCTGGCCTTATTATAAAATATGTGCTGACCTGTGAAGCAAAATCTTGAGCTGGTTTTTGGTTTTATTTTTTGGTTTTTTTTTCAAAGCAATGGTATTTTTTCTTCATTGGTTTAGTTGGTTGTTTGGTTTGGGTTTTTTACTGGCTGGTTTGTTTTTTTGTGGGAGGGACGGTTATTTGCAAAGCTTTCTATTTTTGTGCCCTTGGCTAAATGAACAATGATTTACTCTAGAAAGGAGACCCTGCTTCTGCCCTTTCTCAGTATTTCAAAGATCTTAAACCAGACTATCCAAAATCTGTAAGGGCCTGATTCTCTCCTGCCCCATCAGAATTGTTCTGCTTTCACCAGGGAGCAGTTGTCCCCTCTGCTGCACCTCAAAGTCTCCCTGACTTCCCTCTCTGCACTGGCCTCTCTTCCATCAGGTGACATTGACCTGTCACTTGCTGTGCTCTGAGTTCCTGGCAGGGAGAGGAGTCAGTGCCAGACAAACACACAAATGTCCTTGCTGTGGAAACCGCTGTGCATATATCTAATGTATCTCTCTCAGCTCAAGGTTTGCTGGAGAGATAAGATGCTTTGTGGTTTGGATGTGCTGTGGCCTCTCTCCTTGTGGCTCTCTTTGCCAGCCTTGCTTTCTTTCCATGGAAATGGCTGAGAGACAGAACTGGGCTGTCTGCTGCATCTCTGTAGTGCCTGAAAAGCAAAGGCAGAACTGCCCAGAGTCTCTCAGCTGCAGAAGCTGCACAGAGTAGTTTTAAGTTTGGGGGTGAGATGGAGCTCAAGAATTTGGCTTTGAAGTCTGAAGCATTTGGGGCAGCTTGTGGGAGAGAACAAACCACCTGGAAAAGTTGACCTGAGAATTATTATTATTTTTTAAAATCCTTTATGCATTGCCCATGAATTTGTCTCCACTGGAGCTGTCTGAGAGGTATGTTTGAATGCTTGAACACTCGCCTTTGAACTGAAGAATACATTTCCCTCCTGGCTTATGGAAAATACTTGCATTCCTTAATGTCTTCAATGGTTTTTTCAGAAAGCCTAAGCATCTCTTTCCAACCCTTCCAATCTGAAAGCTTTGGGTGGAAAACTTTCATTTTGGGGCAAAAAGCCAAAACTTTCTGGTCATCTTCTGAACTATGAATCCAATGCTGTGTGTGTGTGTCTGTGTTGAGGCAGACAGTTTCTATCTTATGCTGTGGTTTTTCCCCTGTACAAATTGCTTAGAGAGTCAGTATCAACATTTTTTTTTTGCTTATACTGGCTACCAATATGTTATTGCATTAATAAAACTTGATTAAAGCAGCCCTCCTACCAAATGGTGAGCTGTAAATTTGGTGGAAGGAACCATTCATGCTCTTGAGGTGAGAGCTGTTCGCTAACTCCACAGAAACCAGTAACTGAAACTGTCTTTGCTGTTGTATTTTTGGCCTTCAAATTCAAATTGATTTACCTTGTAGAGGACGGTAGACTAATCCAGTGTTTCTGGGAATAAGTTATGAGTTTTCTTCTGCAAGTTTTCAAAGCTTAGTGGTGTGGATTATCAGTTAGCATGAAATAAATTATAGTTATCTGCACCTTTATGGTACTTTTCAGCAGAGAGCTTAGCAAATGAGCAGCTAAGTGTGGGTGCTTCTCACCACCATCATGTGAAGTAAGTGAATATTCACATTTTAGAGATGGGAGCCTGGTGTATTGGGTAAGGCAATGATGTGGCTGGATGCCATCTTGTCGAGAGCAGAATTCAGTGTCTTGCTTTCACTCCATTGCTGTAGGAACTGTGTGCCCTTTTCCTCAAGGCAGCAGTTATTGGCACTCTTGCCTCTCTGCTCTTCCAGCCCTCAACTTGCAACTCCTTGTATGATTAGACATCACAATCAATATTTCTCCTGAAATTTGACTTAGTTCTGGCTCCTAAAATGAAGTCTGTAAAGAGAACAAAGTGAGCATTGCTTAGAAATGGGCGTGTGGAGGTGATGTTTCACATGTTCCTGTGCTTCCACCAATTCCCATGCCCTGCTGGGCTGGACTGCAGCAAGATCCAAGCACAATCCCTTTGTCCATCCTTCCTTCCTGCTTCCCCTCCCTCCTCCCTCCCTCCACCCCCAGGGAGGCTGTCCTACTATTTGATTTTTTTTTTCCTTCCCCCCGTCCTCCCCAGCTGTATGTATAAATCCCTAATCAAGCTGTCCTTGCATCAGAGGACAGCCCAGGGGACAGGGAGCAGGATGGCTCAGGGCATCCTGGGGCTCCTGCGGCCCTTGCAGAGCAGATTGAGTGCCAGCAGAACTCGCCTGGTTCTTCTCTGTGCTGTGACTGAGCAGCACCAGAGCCCAGCAAGGTGCTGGGCAGAGAGAGGCTTCAGCTCCACACACCAGGATGCCCCTGGGGAATCCAGGTGGGTCAAATGCTGCCTTGCTGCATCCACAGGGATGGAGGCACCTCTGCCTTGCCCCGTGGCAGGAAGAGGAGAGAGGCCAGCCAAGCCATGGCCTCTGGGAGGTGGGGAATGAAGCCACCAGCTTGGGTGAGCAGATGCTGATGGGGAGGAAGGTGGTGCCAGGACCCAGCCTGAGAGGTGCTGGTCCTGCCTCCAGAGCTGTGGGGGCCACAGCTAGTGGCTGGGAACCATCTCACAAAGGTGACAAAGAGTCCTTTGGCTCATTTCCACAGCAGGAACTACTGCAGGCTCCCTGCCAGCCTTTCCTCTCTCTGCTTCAGGGATAGTTCAGGAAGAGAAGGTAAAATAAATGTAATTTGTGGATCTCCTAGACTAATATAATCTGAATGAAACTGTAATCTGCTAGGCATTGAGAGAGATCCAACCATTGCAGAAAATACAATAAACTCTTTTGCCATCTGACCTTAGAGAAAAGTCATAGTGATAACCCCACTTGGTGGGATTTATGAAGACTCATTATCAATGGTATTTCTTTCTAATCGGTTTGTTGCTTATGAAATTATCTCTGGCAGTACTTGTAGGCATCTTGCTGGTTTATATGGCTTTTTTATGGCCTTGGAAAGTATCTTTTAGGGAAAACAATTGACAGGGGAACAACTGCTTTCTTGAAACTTTCTTCATCACTTTCCTGTGTCACAAAAGGTTTGAGATTTTATTTTTAAAAGGAAATAATCAGTTGGCATACACTGAATTTGCAGTGTTGCGTTTATCACGTCCTGGTAAGATCTTTCTAAACCTCTGACCATTATCCAGCTGAAAAATCAATTCGATTGCAGCACTAAGTGGAATTCTATCACTTTACCATTTCTATTTTGTAACAAATTATTTCACCCATAAAGATAAACCAAACATTGCCTAGAAATGTGCCTATTTGCCATACAAATGGAATAAATTACTCTGATCCATCAAAAATGAGGAGGATTGTTTTGTTTTGTTTTGACATTTGAGGGCTAGCCTTTAAATTGCATTTAGAAATATCTGTAGGTGTCTTTATGAAGGAAACTGATGTATGTCATCAACCTGATGAAAGAGAAGCTTCTACCACTGGAGAATGCCCTGGGCTTTGGGATGATGGGCACTTGGGCAGTGTCACACTGAGAGTTACTGGACAAAAGGCCCAACCACTGCCAGGGTGCTGCCTTCTTTCAGCACAGGAGCTGGGACCTTTGGGTAACTGGGACCTCCTATATCTAAGTGAGCCTTTGGTATGTACACTAAGAAAAAAACCTGTTTGCTCATGTGCTTCCTCTAGCAAATGTAACAGTCTCAGGATATACTTGTCTTGGTGAGAAATCCTGAGCACTGCTGTCAGGGTAGGATCCCTCTCCAGACTGGTGAGAGCCTGGTCAGGAGGAGATGAACTGGATGCTGTTTCCCTCTCATTTGTAGATTCTCTTTCTGCAGTTATCATTAAGAGAAGCTGATGGCTATGTTCCTAACTCTTGGCCAGATTAAATCTTGCAGGCTGTCAAAATAATTAGCAATTTTTCTTGAACATGGATCATATCAGCTCAGAGGAAGTTACTCAGCCCAGTAGCTCTGTAAAAGCTGGGGCTGGGCATGTCTCGCCACAAGAAGGCTCCCTGTGATGAAGTAAAGGAAAGGCGTGGGCATTTCATGGAAGAAAAAGCAGCAGAAAAGGAACAATCATCAAGTAATCCCCTTGGGAAAGGGAAGGGGAAGCAAAACATGAATGACAGCAGCCCTTCTTGCTGGATTAGTATCTGATCCTGAGCACTTTGCTTGTAATTGCATTGCTCTACCCAGGATTAACAGCCCAGGCCTGGGACCTGCAAATGCTCTGCCTGCCTACACATGCTCCCTCTGCCAGCCAGCCCAAACAGGGGCAGCATGGGAAGGGCACCTGCTCTTGTCTGTGCACAGAAAGACATATACTCTGTGGGCTGTTTGATAAAGTGGGAAACGTTTTGGGGCAACTCAGATTTGCCTGCCGCTGAGAACGGATAATTTGAATTTTTTCTTATTTGCATGGCACAATCCTTCAAGAAAGTGCTAGCATGCACATTTCCCTCTAAGTGCCATGTCTCTAGCACTCAGCCAAAAGGCCTCATTTGTGGAAATGAAGAAAAGGGTGGACTCCTGATTTTTTGAAAATTTTTCTTACAGCTCTGAGGATCAGGTGACAGTGCATTTTATAAATCGGGATGGAGAGCGACTAACGACCAAAGCCAAAGAAGGGGAGAGCTTGCTGGAAGTGGTAGTCAATCACAACTTGGCCATTGATGGATTTGGTAGGTGCTGCAGCAGGATATGTGCATGTGCTGTTAGGGCCACTGGGTACTTAGGAAGAGTGCAACAATATGCCACTGTGCTCTGCCAAGACCATGAACAAGCTTCCCTTCCCCACCAGCTGCTTGCTGGGTGGCTCACCATGCTGAGATGGCAATGTAACCTCACACTGTCACACTGCCATTCCAGCAGCCTCTGTCAGTGCTTTTGGCTGTATGGAGCTGATGTAAAAACTTGAAAATTGATGGTGATTCTCCCAGAGAAGAGGCAGGCTGGAAACTGCATCCATCTGTTGTGTTTCCTAGCATCTCTTTTGACATGCTCCAGATCTGTTAAAGGGCCTTTTCTCACACTGTTCCTAAAGATGGTCTCTCTCACCCCCTTATTTTTCCTGATTTGCTGTCCTTCCCTTGTTCTCCACCAGGTGCCTGTGAAGGGACATTAGCCTGCTCTACCTGTCACCTCATCTTTGACAAGGACGCCTTCCAAAAGCTTGGTGCCATCTCAGACGAAGAGCTAGACATGCTGGACCTGGCATATGGACTCACTGACACGTAAGCCTCCCTGCTGATCACAGCAGATCCTCAAGCCTCCGAGGCAGATTCTTACCAGGTGGCACCTCTTTCCAAGGGGATGGGGCTTGTTCTGTACTACAGCTGTGCCTTGAGAGCTGCTTTCTCTTGAGGGACAGCAGATCTTTAACAGGAGCTTTAGTGAAAACCCATCCTGACCCAGACATCCCAGTGTGGGTGGGGGATTTCTGCCTTTAGCTGGGGAACAGAGGAGCCTCACTTCATGTTTTCTTCTCAGATCACGCCTTGGCTGCCAGGTGTGCGTTAAGAAGTCGATGGATGGTCTGACAGTGAGGGTCCCCATGGATGTGTCGGACATGAGGAGGCAGCTGGAGGTGGGAAAGCAAAGCAAACAGTGACTGGAAACGACTGCTGCACAGCTTACACCCTCATTTAGGTGTGGCAGGGTACTTAGCTCTTGGTTGACACTATTGCTTTTTGTGGCTGGCTCGCAGTAGGCCATAAAGGTCTGATTCAGTATAAAAGGTGTGTTTGGCAAATCTCTTATTTGAACAAGGCAGCATGCTTAATAGGGTCTTTGGTACATATTTTAAGTGCTTAAATACTCTGCTGAACGCAACTGGATTAAAGTGTTTGGCTCTATATTTCCCTGGGTGGGTGTCAGTAAATATCTCTGCTGTATGTGACTCGCTTTCTCCTTTGAAATTTAAGAATTCTGCTATTCTGAGTAACTGCTGAGAATTTTGCAAGGTTTGGCTCTTTAAAAGTGGAGCAGACTTTTCCAATTTTGGAAGCTTAAGAAGAGATTGCTGTTTGCAAGTCAGTGTACTGATGGGCTTGGTGATGTAGGTGACTTGAGTTTGGTTAGCAAGAGCATACTGAGGACATTTGTGTGCTGACAGTTCCTGTAAGCAGGAACCACTTCTATGAACTGGAGATGTTCTGGGTCCCTGAATTGTTCTGTGCTGTGAGCAGCCACTTTCTCCAAATGTTAAATTTCCTCATTGCTGTACTATCCCACCTGTCAAATAAAATTCTAACAATGAGCCTTTTAGACCAACAAGATGCACTGTTCTGGTACCATGAGCCTGGCTGGAATAGAAGGACATGGATGGAAATTTGGTTGGCTGCATTAAGCACAGCACTGCCAGCTGATCAAAGGAGGCGATTGTCCTGCTGTACTCAGCACTGGTGCGGCCTCGCCTGGAATACTGCAGGTAGTTTTGGGCACCAAATGTAAAAAAGACATTATTCTGTTCGAGAGGGTCCAGAGTAGGACCATGAGGGTGATGAAAGGTCTGGAGGGGAAGCCTTATGAGGAGTGGCTGAGGTCACTTGGTTTGTTCAGCCTGGAGGAGACCAGGGTGAGACCTCTGTGTTCTTCAACATCCTCACAACGAGAAGCAGAGGGGCAGGTACCAAGCTCTTCAGTCGCATGACCACTGGCAGGACTCGATAAAATGGCACGAAGCTGAGTCAGGGGAGGTTTAGGTGGGATCTCAGGAGAAGGTTCTTCATCCAGAGGGTGGCTGAGTCCTGGAACAGACTCCCCAGAGCAGCAGCACCCAGCCCGAGCTAAGAATCGTGTAGACAATACTCCTCGGCACATTATGGCATTCTTGGCACGTCCTGCACAGGGCCTGGAGTTGGACTCGATGATCCTGAAGAGTCTCTTCCAGCTCGGGATATTCTGCCGTTCTGCCTTTCTGTGGTTTACGGAATGTCACCGTGACCGCGGGGCCCAGGCCGCGGGGCTGCTGTGGCGGCGCTCTGCCGCCAGGGGGCGCGCGAGGAGGAGGATGAGGAGAAGGGTGGGGATGAGGAGGCCGCGGTGGCGGCGGGGCCGCTGCCCTGTGCCCGTCCCTCCTTCCTCTCGCCCTGACCGGTGCCTGGGCCTGTCTCGGGGAGCCACAACTGCCATTTGTGTCTCATGGTCTCTGTGCGCCTCCATGCCTCCCTACTGCGGACACCAGCCCGGCGTGGCCTGCTGTCCCTGTGGGCAGTGATGAGTGACACTCTGTGAATCCTCTCGATGGGCTTTGTGTTCCTCTCTGATCCTCCATTCAAAAATGGGGACAAATGTTTATCCATGCCAGAATTTATCCTTAGCAGAAGGGTACCTGCAGGAAGGATTTCTGGCTTGGGACAGAACCATGTGCTCTAAGAGGTGAAGGCAGCAGGGTGGGTTTTTGCAGGGTCCCAGCCCTGTTTGGGGACCGTGGATGGGGTGATGTACTAAGGCTTCAGGCTTGTGACTGGCATGTGACAGGATAAGCCTTTGCTTTGTCATCCATCAGAAAAATCTTCCAGGCTGTGCCTGTTTCTCCCATACCTCTTCTCCTCCAACTTGTCCCAGGTTTACTGTAAAAAAAGCAAGGGCAATAAATATGGATTAAACGAAAGCAGCTAAGCCATCACCTTCAGTAGCACTTCAAGTCTCTTGCAAAGCCAAGGTGATCTGGAGCTCTGCAGTCCCACTCCTGGGTCCCCACGTTGTTGTGGGCTTGAAGCTGGAGCCCAGGCTGCTGCTGGAAAAGGTCATCTCTCTGCACACATCCTGGCAGGATGGCGAGGGAGGGAGCAGCTTCTGGCTTGGAAGGGTTGAATGACTGCTGTGTTCCTCTTCAGAGTGTGGGTGACCTCTGAAGAAAGTTTCTAGCACAAGCTGTTAGCATGGAAATGCAGGGAGTCAGAGTAGCCTGTGCTGCTCTGGTGGGGCTGGCTGTCCCTCGAAGGTGCCCTGGGATAACGGAGAGGCCCCTGAACAAAGGAGCTGCTACAAAGGATGAGGGAGAGCATGTCTTGGAAGACTGGCTTTCCTGACAGTTGAAACATCAGAAATAGAATTGGAAAGTTTAAAGTAAACTATGGCTGCCTCAGGCACTTCTGTCACGTTTCTGTCAGCCTGCAGGATAAGGAAAGAAATCATATATCCTGAACAGAAATAAGATGAGGCTGCATGAGTCATTTCTCTTCCAGGCAGATGAGCTGGACTTGTTTGGCCTTGGTCTAAATTGGGAGCAGGCCCTGAAGGCTCCTCGCTTCCTGGATGGTGACCATGGAACACGACTTCCCAAGAGCTGCATCTGCTGGGGCAGTGGGCAGGGCTTTCAGTGTGTGACAGGCCAGTGTGGTCTAAATGATCTGAAAAAGGGCAGAGAAAAAAGGGAAACCTGTTTGCCTCCCAGGGCTATACATTAAGGGAAAGTGTGGCCTTTCTGGGGCAGAAAGCCAACCAAGTGTCTGTGTACTTGCTGTTTCTTGTTACGAGCAAGCTGGGGGCTGTGGAACATTTTCAAGATTGGTCTCTGAGTTGCATTATTGTCTGGCTCATGGAAAAGGAGGGCTGTGAATTTCCAAGCCCAGAACTCTGGTTTGTGTTAAGTTTTGCAGGATTTTGTTTTGTTTAAAATAAAGAAAAATGTTATAGTACAGAGCTAGGTTAGAGCAGCTACCCAGAGAACTGTGCCCACATTAGGCAGCTTAAGATGAGGCAAGGAAAATTGTGTGTTTTTCCCAGCCTTACCCAGTGTTTCTCTAAACTAATTTCTTTCTAAGTTTCCTGTGATCTTTTTAGGTGATGCAAATTATGAGCTCTTTCTCTGCATTTGGTTCAGGTCCCCTTTGTTTGACTTGAGCCCAGCCACTGAGTTTACATCTGTTGGTATGTTTAGAACACAGAATCATCTCTCTTCCACGAATAGGCAGACTTTTCTTATAATATTTACTGCTCTTTCACCTTGAAAAGACAGGAGTAATGCCTAGACTGCTGTGCTGGCAGGAGGCTTCTTGCCAGCATGGCCAGCCTGGCGGACCTGGATGTGAGTGTTTCACAGCAGTTCAGTGCAAATGCCACCACCCTGACATGGGGGAGAGGGGAGCAAGAGCAAGGGAACAAAAGGTGACAACATCACAACAACAACTTGTGTGTCTTTTATTAAAACAGTTACAACTTTAGCTCTGGAAAAAAAGACTGTGGATGCTTTATTGCTGTTCACGTGTGAGGAAAATTATGTTGGTGGTGGAGTTGTGTTATGATTATATACACCTTTCATTATACAAGGGCCACAAAGGTGATCTGGGACAGAGAGTGCCACATCTGAGAGGTAAACACCCTTCATCTAACAAAACAAACTGTATACACCTTGGAAAGTGGGCTCTGGGCTTCCCCCTGGTTCCCTTGCCCTAGTATTTGATGATGTGAATTTGGAGTGCTGGGCCAGGTTCCTGTCATTGACCCTCATAGACACCTGGCAGATGAGTGGAGAGATCTGACACCAGATAATTTTACGGAGGTGGCTTTCCCATCTATGCAAGGACTGGACCATGGCAGCTGCCATGCAGCTCCAGCTCTGGTTATTTGCAGACACTCAGCAGCTTGCAGGGATACTTATTCCACAAGCACAACCTTTCAGTCATTAGGATTCATGTATTTCTCTTTTCTTCACCCATTCACTGTTCACTAAGTAAAAGGATTGTCTCTCTGACAGATACCGCCATAGAAAACTCTCATGTAACTTTCAAATGAACCATCCCAAACCTTTCAACCTTAAAACAACCTGTCAAACTAATATGGTGCTCTCAGCATCTTTTTAGAGCTCAGCTGGCAGTGTCACAACCCTCTAACAAGTCCCATTAAGTCTGTGGCACTTCTGAGCATGGCTTTGAAGGATGCTTCAGGACTCCACTGGCTGCATCTTTGGTGGTCCTTACCAGCAGCCTGCTTAGCACATCCCTGCCTGGAATTCCCCAAACTTAATTCTGCTGCAGTGCACAGGGCCACATACTCTGCTGAGGGGGAACTCGGTGTTTCTCTGAGCCAGCATCAGTGATGAAGCCTGGACAGTTTCTGTGTATGGACTGACAACTTTCTGGCAAGATGTGACTTTGCTTCAGCATCTACTCAACAACATTCCTGACAACTTCCACAACTCCTTGACCTCGTGCTAAAACCAAGCCCTGCTCAAATCCCTCTCAGCATGACTAGGAATTTAGTCAGTTGCCTCATCCACACTGCCTCTAGAAAGGGGCATCAGCATTGACAGAAAATTGTCAACTTTCACTAGGACTGAAACTCCTAGCTACTGAGCTACTCCCAGAGGACACAAAAGAACATTCACAGCTCTGTCAAAGTGACAGTACTAAAATCCTTCATGGCAACTGTGTCTCTGTAAAATGCTAACTTGGGGGAAGGTATGAGAAGAAAGAATCACGGTGTAATTAATTCCAGAAAAAAGCAGTCTTGGCCTTAAAATGTTACACATGCTGTCTGTCAGTGAATGCTGGACTTTGGACTCTGGGCTCCAGCTGCTGGTTTTGGAACCCAGCCTCAACCAATAATGGTTGAGGGATGTGAGCTAGACCAGAGCAGACAACAGATGAGCAGAGTGAAGCAGCAGTGATTTCTGGAATGAAGGTGAAGAATTTTCCTTTGGATGAATGGCTGTGATGAACTGTGAATAACAGTGGGTTTTGTGCAAGTGTGAAGATTTTTAACTAATTATTAAAAGCATTAGCTGTCCCTGCTGTTTAGTCATCCACTAACATCAGCAGCTGACTGGAGAAAATAAAGCAATGTTTCTCTTTTTCTGCTATTAAAAAAAATGGAGTCAGGCCCTGTACAGGTCAGCTAATTCAAGGACAGGGAGAGTCTGGTGGTATTCACTCCATTCCACACCCAGCCAGTGAAATCTCTTTCATCAGAAAAGGGCATAAAGAAAACACAAGAGCAGCCCCCCCACCTCCCACCAAAAAGAGTATTACATACACATTAGTGTCACTTTACACTTGTTGCCCCAGGCAGCCTGCTAAATTCTTCACACCCTGATCATATATTACAGAATATTTTCTGTTGCACATACACAAAAAAATATTTAGTTCCTCCACAACCATCACCTTAGACAAAAGTCTCTTCTGCAAACACCACTGTGTCACGCTCCTCTGCGGCCACCTCGGCCACAGGCTGGCTCCTGAGCCACTCCACCCTGCTCCGCAGCAGTTCCTTCTCCACTGCTTCCACCTCTGCTGTGGGACAGGGCTCGTTTTCATCCTGCTTGAAATAGTCCCTGATGGTGTTCCGGATGGCGTTGGGGAGGATGATGTGGATGGTGTGGCTGAACGTGTCCGAGCCCTTGCTCTGGGTTGGCGCCTGCGCCGTTTCCACTGGTTGTCTCTCCAGCTCCTCGGGAGCAGAGGCACTCTGGGGGCTCTCTCTGTGCTTGGCCTGCAGGGATGGGACTGTTGGCTGGTGGTGGTAGCGCCTGGAGAAGGACTGCAGGACAAGGGGGGTGTTCTGCCCATAGAACACTGTCTGCGGGATGTGGACTCTCACAGTCTGCAAGCTCTTGGACAGGTTCTGCTCACTGCTGCTGCTGGGTGAGTCTCTGCTGCTGGTGTTTGTCACAGATCTCTCCTCTTCTCCCACTTGAGACCCCTGAGAGCTTTCTTTATTTGGGGCCACATAAAAAGTTATCTTGGTGCGCTTCAGGCTTTCCTGGCTCAGAGGGCAGTCATCAATGCCTTTGATTTCTATGTTCTTCACTGTCTTCTCCCTGTGCTGCTGGTGGCTGGCCTGTGGGCATGTCTCACTGGATGGGCTGGCAGCTGGGTACTCAGGGCTTTCTTCAAACTCTTTGGTGTAATCCTGGCTCCTGAGCCCTGGGCCAGGGCACCCTGAACAACTCAGCTGTCTCTGCTCTTCTTCCCAGTCAGTGTCAGTGAATGGGCTTCCCACAGCAGCTCTGCTGACACATGGAAAACTTTTCTGCTCTCCAAAGCAATGACTGGTCTCTCCAGCCTTGGGTTCACCCTCCTGAAAACTGTCCAGATTGCGCAGATGTAAAGGAGATGTGAAGGATTTGTGCCACTCTTTTTGGGACCTCTTGGCAGCCGTGGGAGACGCAGCATGAAGCCTGGCAGAAGTGCCAAACATGAATGGCAGGGATGAGACATCTGTGGGACTGATGGCAGATGACTCTGAGCAGTAGGAGAAAGCACTGTCTAAGGAGCTAAGTGAGGAGGCAGATGGGGAGGTGGTGGTAGAGGACAGGCTGGAGAAGCTGGACCTGTTGGACAGGCTGGACTTCTGAAGGCTGAGCTGCTTCACCCTGGAGGTGGTCTGAGGTGGTTGCCACAAGCTCTGCCTGGCCTTATTAACCCCAGGGCTTAGGCCTTCATCAATGAGCTTCTGGCTCTCCATCTGCAGCTGCCTGAGCCTGTGGATGTAGTCAGTGTGGCTGCTCATGATGGTGGCGTCGCAGCTGGACTGGCGGGCCACGGGCTCGTGGCTCTGGGGGGGCAGCTGGGAGCTGAGGCAGACGCTGGGCTCGGAGGCGCAGCGGTCCCGGGCCGGGCTGAGCGAGCGGATGGAGCCGATGGAGCAGAAGGAGCCGTCCTCCTCCAGGAGCTCGTAGCTGTCTGCGCTGGCGTTGGTCTGCGCTTTGCTTTGGTAGCAGGCTGTGATCTCGCTGAACAAGTCCCAGTCTTCCTGATCCTCATCAAGTAACAAGCTGCTGGGTATCTCAAAAATGGCATCTGTCTCAGATTCCAGGTGGTGCTTTGGCCCTTCTGGATCACAAGCGGAAAACTCCAGCTCATCAGAGGAATCATCATGCTGAGCCAAGTCTGGGGTAGAGCACACAAATTAATTTGTTGCCATATATATAGTACCTCACAACCAAACCAGGGAAATTGTATGAAGCCCGTGGAAAAACAAAGATAATCCATTATTCTCACAGGAAATAATAAAAAAATTCCAGCTTGATGATCAGTTTTCACCACTGGCCTGTATTCACAGGATAGCTAACAAAGACAACGCCATCTCTTTCCACACAAACCATGTGGTTTAGCTTTACAGAACTAACCTGGAAAATAAAAATACTGCTGGGACATGGCAGTGCTAAGGCTACACTAAATTCTTGCAATGGCTAGAGTAGGTTTAACAACAGCCATGGAGAAAGACAACCATCCCTGGGGACACATTGGAGTTTCTGCACTTCAGCCCTCTGCTTAGCTATCTCTTCCTACCCATGCTTGACAGTCAAAGGGAAAACCAAACCCAGCTGGGTTTCAATGCTATTCCTTAGAAGAAACATGAAGGTAAAGCAAACTCTTTTGTCTGAGGACTTTACCTATTAAAACATTTTAAATATTTCTGGAATATTTATTACCACCAACTTACCCAGAGATTCTGCTGAGTTTTTGGACTTCTTTATGTCAGGTCTTTGGAACAAGGAAGCAATATCACCCCCAAAAATCTCTCCTGAGTTTTCAATCAGAAACTGCACTAACAAAGCCACCTGGCAAAGATAGGAATTCACAGATTCAGTTTCAAGAAAACAGAGCAAGTAAAATCATACCCAGATCGTCTCATTTTTTTAAACAAAGATGTAATTTCCTCAGGAAGCTGTTAATAATGTGGCAGTGCATCTGTATGAACACCTGAGGCAAGAATATGAACTATGTGAACTGGTGCTGTGAGCCAGCTATAGCACATTCTACAGTTTTCCTCACTATTGCTTACACCTCATAAGCTCCAAGCAAGCATTCCTCCTTTCTGGTGCACTGCTGTGCTCATTGCTTATTTTGTTCCAGCTGAGGTGGCAGTGTCCAACTGCAGCTGCTCCAGTTTTCTTGTGCTTGCTTGGCCATATAGGAAGCTCATCTGGTGAAGCAATCACTGCTTCCCTTTTCACCCTGGACAGTCTGAGGGGCTAAACCCCTCCCAGCATGGGCACAGCTGCACAGAGGAAAGGATGGGGCCTGGGTGCCACTCAGCCAGCACTGTCACTGGCCCTATGCCTTCCTTTAGACTACAAAAGGCAGTGCCCATAAAAAACAGTGAGAGGGGAAACCAGAGGTTTCCCAAACCCATGGAAGATTACCTTCTTTGTAGACCGGCTCTCCTCCTCAGGCCCAGTGGGACTTGGTAGCCACAGCATATTGGGTGCTATGCAAAGAGCCAGGTTAAAGGCATTCATCTGATTCACTCCAGAATTCTGCTCAATATGATGCAGGACTCCAAAGAGGTGTCTGAGTAAGATGAGGTTGGCCTCTGGAAGCTGGTTGACGAGACTATTCAGAGAGTGGGAAAAAAGGAAAACAGTGCTGTTCACAAACATCTGATCTTTGGATTCCAGAAGTTGCATCCCAAAGCTTTTTCCTGCCCTCCTGCCCCTTTGTACCCAGCCTGAGACATCCACATTTTATAATAAGGTGAATCTGTGTCACTTCCCTCCACCAACTGATGTGAGAGCCACAACTCTGCATCCAAATTTCTCACCTGCTCTGGTCTCAGAGCTGGAGGGACAAAGGACTTGGGTTCAGAGCATGTGGGGGGAACCCACAATGCCTTAACTAAACAGGGAATGCCCAGGGGAGACAGGAGACAGCTCCAGGCCAGCAGCACTCCACAGACACTGCTGTGTCATGTGCTGTGGGGAACATGGATAAAGAAGGCCCAGGATAAATGGTAAGGTTCAAAAACTGAGCTGAGCCATGGTTGAATAAACGGGATATCCAACAGGAGGCTGATAAACTGCTCTTGCTCAGGGCAGCAGTTTCAAGGCAGTAAAGCCATTTTCAAGGTCCACATCACCACCTTGACAGGGCTGTTTCTTCTAACTGCCAATATGATGATCAGCCTCATTTCTTGCACATAAGAATAAAGTTACTGTCATTAAAGATTTAATTCTGCTCCCATAGATGCACTCCTGGTAGCTGAATTATTATGCTTTTTCAGTTTACTTGTTCTGGTAATCTGAACTAATCATCAGAAGAGAATTTTTAAATTACTTTTTTGGGGCCAGAAATGTTGAGGATGTTCAAAAAAGACCATTGAAAAGAAAATTTTCTGATCCGTGACACCGGCAATCGGCAATAGCTCCTCCCCTGTGGCCTGGAGCATTGCCAGTAATCTCCCACAAAATGAAGGCTATTCTTAGGCCCATATGATCCCCCTTTTCCCACCAAAAGAAACTTTTACAAAGGCTTTTACAAACCTTTTGATAGCTTCAATCTTATGTGCCCGATTTTCTGTGTCCACAGCTTCCATCCACAGTCCGTGCATGTCTGAGGATAGAACACTGTCAGGTATATTTCGGAGAAAATCCTGAATTAAATATATATATGCAGAGCAGTCTGGTCAGTTTTGAATTCCTGGTTTCAGTTTCACAATGCATATAGTCACTGTTTATTCATATTAAGCACAAGATAAAACAAGACACTACACAAACATGTTTATTCTCCCCTCCCATGCCCACCAAGCTGTCTTCCTCAGGCTCTTTTGTGGCAGCACTGCAGGATGAACAGGCAGCCCTTCTGTTTTGCCCCTTCTCCAGAGCAGGACTGTCCCTTTTCCAGTCCAGCAGAGGACTTAGCCCTGGGGCTCTGCACAGATCTCTCTGAAGCATTTCTCAGCTAGGAGGACTGCTGGTTTTTCTCAGGGGACCATTCAACAACTCAATGTATTCTTGTCTTGGGAAATGCCTGGATATCAGGCCAACAAGAAAAAAGGGGATTTTTTTTTTATACTTTGGTGCCTAAATTACTCTGACCAGATCTAATTGCCAGTACAAAATACAAGCTTTTCCTTACTGAAACATGGGTCTTATCACAAGCTTCATCCCCCACCCACCACAACCACTCTGCTTGGATTTAGCAGCTGCTTTCCCTTGTGCTTGCTGGCTGATCAGAGGGTGAAGGCTGGGGGTCCAGAGAGCACAGGTCAGCTCCTGTTTTGGAGCAGTTGCCCTCAAGTGGCACAAGTCCTCTCAAACCTTCTGTGGCCTCTGCCTTGCATTCAGAAATGACAAAAAACATCTCTGCTGCTGCAACCAAAGGGTTTCATGCATATGTCAGTGCAGCATCTGTCACGTTATTTGGCACTGTACAGACATCACAGCTGCCTTGCAGGTGGACATCAATGTTTTTCCTGCTGGGGGTGGTTTGGTATGGGCAGGTGCCAAAGGGAGCCCCATCCTGAGGGGCTGCACATGTCTGCATGTGAAAACCAGGTCACTGTATCACCTCTGTTCACACAGACAGGTGAAAATGTTCCTTGCTGGAAAATGCTTTCTGTTCCCCTGAAATCCTCCCTACCCATGAAGACTCACTGCTTCCTTAAAGAAGGAAGGTGCCATTGGCCCAGATAGCTGAGTTACTTGGCCACACATACCGTGATGACAGCTGCAGCCACAAAGACTGACTCCCCATCCACCTGAACATCATCTCCAGAGTTCAGCTTCTCTTTCAATTCCTTGCAAGTCTTGGCATTGGCAGAACGTCTGAAAATGCCCCTTGTAGAGGGACCTTCATGGTACAAGAGGAGCAGCATATCCTAAGAGAAAAGCCAGTTGTACTTTAGAGCCTAACACTTTACCCTCTTGTTTGTGTATATTATACATCATGTGTTGCAATGTAATTAGCAGATGACCGAGTCAGTAATGGGAAGAAAACAATACAAGAGATTTATCCTGATCTAATCAGGGACAAGAACCTGACAGGCAAGCTGCAGATACAGTTCATGTGGGCACGCTTATCCTGTGACAAGTGTGAGCCAGGGGACTCTTGTAGTGAGTGAGTTCTAGGCTACATAGCATGGCAGGATCCACTGACATTGCCCCTTGTCAGCTGGTGATGGCCTTGAGACACCCACTGAAAAGGACAGATATCTGTGAATGAAGTGATGGGGATTACAGGAGAGGGTTGTTCCCAACCTTGTTACTGAGCTGAGTCTGGATCTATGGTCCTCTTCCCCATTCAATCCTCATCAATGCTGCAAGTGGATTTAAATTTTGGGCTAAACACACCAAATTTCATCAAGACAAGCAGTCCAGGCTGCTGCTTACCATGATTGGCTTGGGAAGGATTCCATCAGGACAGACAGAGGACAGGGACAGGCCAAAGAGCTTGCGTGGTGTGGTCGGGGACTGCGAGGGAGGGCTGCCCGTGGGGGTGCTGGTGCTGCGGCGCAGCGCCCAGTCAATCAAGGACTTCTTCCTCTTGGTGTGCTTCTGCAGTGACTCTGAAAGCAGACACAGACCTTCGTTACACACCTGTCTGTCCTCCTGCTGGACAGTGAGCAATGGACAGTGAGCAATGTACAGTGGAGGCAGAGTTCCCAGCAAAACAAACACTTTCTACCCTCACCTGTTTATTAACTGCACTCTTAATGGGGATGGTTAGACAATATACAGCAGTGAAACCACTTATTCATCTCTCAACCATCAGCAAAACTCTCAATCACCATTCTTCTCTTGCTGTCTCTGCAGTGCAAGAATCACTTCACCCTTGTGACCAGTGATAGGCCTTGAGAAAATGGCATGAAGCTGAGTCAGGGGAGGTTTAGGTTAGGTCTCAGGAAAAGGTTTTTCACCCAGAGGGTTCCTGAGCACTGGGACAGGCTCTCCAGGGCAGTGGTCACAGCATCAAGGCTGTCTGAGTTCAAGGAGCATGTGGACAATGCTCTCAGGCAGATACTCTCAGAGACTCTGGGGTACAGGGCTAGGACTCAATGATACTGATGGCTCTCTTCCAACTCAGGATTTTCTATGATTCTATTACAATGATTTGCAATTGCAGACTAATGAAGGATTGAAAGCTAAGTCTGAACATTTGCACAGAGAAATTTCACCTCTCTGCAGTCTCTTCCTCTTTACATTCCATTCAGATATGAGAGCAGCTCTGGATACATGTATGACCCCAGAGGAGCTCAGCGCTGCACTGGTCAGTAGAAAGTCTCTATCTGGCTGTACCACACTTCTGCAGCCCTTACCTCTCCTCAGCTGCACTGGGGCCTGGAGTCTGGGTTTCAGGACAAACTGACACTGTTTTTCCTTTGGGAGCTGAGCAAGGAAGGAAGCCTCTGTCCCATCAGCCAGGAGAGTGTTGTTGTTGGTTCTTTGTTGCTGGTCAGCAGAGTCCCGGAGACAGCTCAGGGCGATGCTGAAGGGATACTCGTGCCCTGTTGAGCAGAGTTGTGTAAAGAGCAAGCAAAAATGCAGAGCTATGGTAAAAACTCTTACTGTTATTGGAAAATTCCAGCTTTGGTGATCTCCATGGTGAATGCTTAGAACTTAACAGACAAAATTCAGTGGTTGATTTTAAAATGTTTCTTCTATTTCTGAAATCATTCCCTACAAATCTGTAGCACTCAAGCACCATTGTGATTGTACTCACAGCCCCCATATACACACCTACCATCCCTCAAGCCCTGAAGAGTTTCTAAAACCTAAACACAAGTTGTTAGAAAGGAAAGTTTTCAAATAAACAGCCTGTGAGGGCATTGATGCAAGTGGCCTACATGTGCTCATGATGTCAGTTTAGTATTGGATTAAGGCTGCAGTTCAGAAGATAACAACCCATATGCAACAAACTGGGTTTTCAACATGGTGCAATGTTTTGTGT
This sequence comes from Calcarius lapponicus, assembly GCA_039654755.1. NCBI lineage: Eukaryota > Metazoa > Chordata > Aves > Passeriformes > Fringillidae > Calcarius > Calcarius lapponicus. Next base: position 6,488,073 of record CM077467.1, on the reverse strand, counting down.
GGAAAGCAATTTCATTATTTGAGAAGCGAAATGCAATGAAAACTAAGTAAGTACCAAAAGAGTAGGATAAGCATGTTAGCTTCCTAATTAGAGGCTTGTAAGTCACCAATAGGCCATGGAAAAATTCTGCTTCTTTCAGTTGCCAAAGTACTTTCCTCTAGATCTAAAAGACTCTTGCTGAATGACCACCTGACTGCAGCAATTGGTTTGGTTCTGACAGAGCCCAAAGGCAAAGGGCCTGGGAAGTGTCAGGAGGTGCTCTGCCTGACAGAGGTCAGTGGACACCTCTGCCACAGTCAGTGAAGGTGGGCTGAGGCTGCCCCTGGCCTCCTGCTCTGCCTGTGAGGAGATGGCTGCAGAGCTGAGCAGGAGAGTATGACCAGCCTCCAAACCCATAGCCCTGCAAGCTCATACCAGCAGCCAGAGGGATTCAATTAGGTTTTGAGGCATGTCCTACCCCTGCACCACACCTACTGTAAACAAGGTACTTCTTGGGCCAGCCTAAAGATCTCCCATTTATTTGGAGCATCTACTGAAAAGTGTGATGGGCTCCCACCCAGAAATGCACAGATTTGCTTGGAAAAGGGAGGTAAGTGTGAAGTTTTTTCAAAGATATCACCATGCTTTGATTAAATGTGGATGCTGAGATGATAAAAGCCAAGTGACATCTCACAGCAACTTGATGTCACATCTTATATCAAGAACAGTGTCCCTGCTATTACTTTTTAAGTGAAAACAGCAATGTTTGTGATGTTTCTCTGCCACATGCACTAATAAAATTTATTACTTTTTCCTCTGATGCCAGCGGGCTCTTACCAATGAGAGGGTAAGCAGGCTCATCCTTTCCTGAGACCACCCAGAGGTGGTGTTCACTGGTCCTGCCCTGTTGGGTGAGGAACAAAGAGAAAAATGTTAGCTGAGAGGGGCCAGAGTGAGGGTCCATGATGTTGCTCTCCACTCAGAAAGCAACAGACAGCAAACCTACACTTATCCAAATACACACTGTCCTGTGAAGCAGATGCTGTCAGCATCCTTAGCTAAAATCTGTCACCTGCCACTTACAGGGAGCCCAAGCTGTAGAAGGGTCTTCTTCATCACACTCTCTGCAGTTTCCACATTGGACACCTTGACTGCAGTAGTCTAGAAAGGCAAACAGAGAAAAGGTGAGAAGTTTGGTTGCAGTTTCTTGTAGCTTCAAAATCTGGGGAAAATGTCACATCTGTGTCTAATGACTGTCTTTACTAAATGTTCATGGTTGAATGAGCTGTACAAATTTGAACAACATCAGAAAGGATGATGGATATAAAAAGTGAAAGCTATTCTCCACTCCTTCTTCTGTCATGGGTCTATTATACCATGCAAAGATTTCATCCAGCAGAAATCACAGGAGGTGGGTGGTGCTTAGATGCTGTGTTTGATCCCATCAGTGTTTGGCTGATTATAATGCCACTGTCACTCAAAAGGGTGAACATGGAACATGGCAATGCTCATCAACCAGAGTGTCAGGGGTCACTCTTTGAGGGAAGAACACCCAGGAGGCAAATGTGACCCACCAAGCTCGGCATGAAGCCAAGAAATGTATGCTAGACACATTCCAGTAAATTAATTCAGGACAACACACCAGTGACTCTGTGATCAATATCTTCAATTCATAGCACTGGAAATAGGAATTGACTGTGGCACTCGGCCACAAACTGACATGAATTTTGAAGTGAAGCAAAATGAAAAGAGAAAAGAAGTCAGAGGTGAAGAATAATCTTAAGAATTAAGTGCTGTTTGATAAGGGCCTGGCTACCTCCTCATTTCTCAAGCCAAAACTCTCCAAGTGGGCTTCCAAGTGGGAAGGATGCAGATACTCAGATGCTGGAATATCAGCACAGCCCTGCATTCTCTCTCCTACTCCACCGACCCCTGTGTAATTTTGATCTGACAAGCAGGTCCTTAGCTTTACTTACAGAAGAACAGTTGTCATCATCCAGCACAACGATCTGAAGGGTCAGATTCTTCAGATACTCATTTTGTTTTACTTCATTGATATGCCTGAAAGTCAAAGAAAAGGGGAAGGGATGTAATTTCCCAACCGAATTTGAGAAGGACTCTAAAATTTGGATGGGACATCTTCCTTGGCACTGTAATAAATACAGATTAATTATGACAAACATGAATGTAATGTTCATAGTGAGGCCACATGCTCTTAGTGACTTCTTTATCTACCTGAAGCACAAAGACTAACAATCCCCCACAGTGCAGGTAGATGTATCTACATAATACTTCCAGTGTTCCCTCAGGATCACTCTCTCCACAAATCAGATTTTTCCCCCCTCTTTGTCTCTATATAAACACTTTTGTCTGGGTGTTAGTAGAAGCAACATATAAAACATAAAAGAAAAACTGTAGCCTCTAGATGCAACATAATAAAAATTTTAGTTAAAATCAAAAAACATCTGAAGAATCAGTAACACTTGTGACAGGTCCACAAGTGTTAGCAAAGTCGGCCTCCAGCTCCAAAGGAAAAAGGATGCTCCATCAATATCATCTTCTGATGGGTCCCTTTTTTCCCCAACTGTTAGCACCATTTTGCACTCTCCTAGGGGCATCAATATTCAGATTTCAAAGGTGGGTTTTTCAAACAGCACTTAGACACTTAACATGCTGAAAACCAGAGCACAATTTGAAGGGCAGATTTCTCTAAGGCCTGTAGAGGAACCACCTGGAAGGGGGATGAAAGGAGGGTCACTTACCCCAGCAACTCTGACAGCCATCGTTCCTTCACATCAGCTGAGCTGAAGACAAAAAGGGAGGCAGATCATCAAACAAGTGCTGAATGGGTAACAGCCTTTGGAAACTCTACCCAATTTCATTTATATATGGCTGTAAGTCAAAGTTGCTTCCTGCAAAGCCCTGGAACAAAAGCACAGTCCTTTCCTTCTTCTGTTCTATTTTAACAAATAACAAAAATAATTACAACAAAAAAATCCCAGCAACAAACTGGACCGGGTTTCCTGTCAGACTCGTGAGTGTTTAGATAAGGGAAAATCCCTTTCTGTGAAGTTGGAGTTAACTCATCTTGTGGGCCCTCATTATTTTTGCAGTGACCTTTAATTGCTATTTTCTTTCTCCTAGTATTTCCTTCCCAATGTCTGCTGTTCCTAGAACTACTGCTGCCAGCACAGGTTACCTGGGTTTCAGGGTAAGGAAATGGAAAAGGAAATGGGCCCTTTAGCCTCAGTCATTGTTTCACTTGACACAGGGAGACCTGAGTAGCTACTGGGATGCAGAGGGAACTCTGATGTCTGATAAGGTACCTGAAGGTGACAACGTAGTTGGTGATGGGCCAGCCAATGACAAATGAATTTTCAGGACTCATCTTCTTCTCTGTCACTTCACTGAGACAGGTGCCGGTCCACACTTCACTCAGATGCACTTGCTTTTTCAGCTTCAGGCTGGAGGAGGATCTGCAATGGAAATTATTAATTCCTTAGGCCAGAGAATAACATTTTGACCTCCAGAGTCTGATCATGCTCCTTTCAAGTCATGCAGATGCAGTTAAAGCTCTTAATTTATATGTGACAGAAGGAGTCAGACTGAAAGTCAGTTTTGTCCTTCTGCCTCTTGCCCTCATGGTGTATCTTCAAGCAACCTCATAAGGAAATGGGCAAAACTGATTAGACAATCTTTTCCTTCAGACAAATTGGGTGAAACATTAATACCAAGAAGAATTTGTGAAGGTGGAAGGGGGAAATACCACGTTTTAGATCAACATTTCCAAAGAAGCATTGTTTTGGAGGCTGCTGGGTGCTCCACAAATAGATCAGAGCCTCATAAAATCTCATGAGCTGGAAGGTACCCACATGATCATTGAGTCCAACACCTAGCTCTGCACAGGACAGCCCCAAAAATCCCACCACATGCTGAGCTAGCTTCAACAGCACCTACTGGGGAAAAGGAAGGAGTGGAAATTCCTCTTACTTGGACTTGGCAATGACCAGCACATCACTCAATAAAATCAGATGTCTTTCCTGGGTCTGCAGGCCCACGGTTAGTTGCACTCGCTCATCCAGGATGAAGGTGGAGCCTGGGCTGCTGAACACCCCACTTGGCAGCCCATTGTCTGAATGGGAAGAGGAAAGAGTAGTTTCCCTGGAGGAGTAAAAAAATCACAAGACTTTGTCAGAAGCTTTCCTTTTCTGTTTTGGAGGAGCCTGAGAGCTCTGTGCTTCTCCCAGCCCCTATTGCTCTCTATTATGACCCACATTTGCCTGCCTCTGCACAATTAACTTTACCAGCCTCAGACAGAAAACTGCCTAAAAGACCACACCAAATCTTGTGAGATTAACAGTTGATAATAGTAGTTTTTGAGTAATTTCTCACTCAGGTAAAAGACTTACTTCCTGCACATGTGTGTGAGCTCTGACTTGAACATGGAAAGCCTGTGGCTCATGGCGTGGCTCAGCTGGGCGTGGGGGGCACTGCCCTTTCTGTGCATGTTTTCCATCCAGACTGAACAATTTGTCAGCACAAGAGTTGCAGCAAAAAGAAAACGAACTGCATGTACTCATCTAATTCCAGACATCTGATTCTGGCTTGCCTGGCAGCCATCCAGCTTGTTGTTTCCACTGAGATTCATAGAGGTGCTCACCGTTTCCAAAAATCCCTGAGGGGTTTTGCATGTTGACTTCAGTCAACGAGGCAGCATGGGGATTGAACCAGACCTTCTCCCTGTGCTGTCCCCAGCTGGAAGAGCTCTGCCAAGGGCAGTGTCCTGGCTTGCAGCTCAGCACCCCACAGAGCAGCTCCTCAGCACTGCCCTGGGCTCAGGGCAGCTGGCACAGCAGCTCCCACAGCCATTTCTGTGCTGCATGAACATGCAAGAGTTCCTGCTCACACAGCGTGCTCCTGTGCCTGAGCCTGACTTAATTACTGAAACTCTGAGACATGGCCTTAGACTGACACTGAAAAAAACTCACAGAGATCCTCCTGTCTCTACACATACACAAAAATGTGTATCTTGCTTGCAGGCAAGGCTACTTGCCTTCCCTTCACCCCTCAGCAATTCTGCTCTCCCTCTGCTGCTCTACCCTCTAGTCTGAGGACACTCTACACAAACAAATAAAAACCCACACGAGCTGTAATTGCAGTATTTTTGACGTTGTTGGTCTTAACTCACTTTCCACTGGCCTCATAACTGAACTCACTTGATTTCACAGGAATGAGGTTAAAGCCAGCCAGTAGCTGCTTTACTAAAATCCTCCCCCAGTCACAGGAACACCTGCACTCTGGCAAACAGAAATTCCCTCTTCCCTCCTCCACAGCCACCACCAAGTGTATCTTGACTTATGCAGCTGTGGGGCTGAAAGTGAGAATTTTAATCACCTTCAGATATGATATTAAAAGCTCTCCATGTCCATCAGCTGGGCAGTGGGAGCCACAGCATCTCACAGTCCCAAGCAGTGGATTTCCTAAAGCTGGAGGATTACCCAGCTTTATAAACACAATGGCAGAATAGCAAAAAAATCTCACTGATGCTTTCATGGCCTGAGCAAAGATGGCATTGGACCAGCTCCCTCATAGCAATTCATCACAAGAAACACTTAAAGCTTCCCTCCCTCATGAGGATGTTCTCCAGCCAAATAAAGTCAGGAATTTGTTTCTCTTCCTCACTTTTTTTTTTTCCTCCTGCAGTTTAGAGGGGGTGGGAGGAAGGAAAAAGAAGTCACATAACTTTTTCAAATGACAACCAAACGAAAATCAGTCCTGCCCTTCATATTAAATGTCCTGTGAGACTGACACTCCCCCTCCTTCCAGAGAAGCAGGCTGCACTGTGCATCCATCACCAATGGTGGGATACAAAAGGGATATTCCTCAGGAGGGCAGGTCCAGATCAAAGTGTCAGTCAGTTCAGCTTTATCTTCTCCTTCTTACAAAGAGAGAAAAAAATCAAACTGAACCAATCCCTCAGGAAATGTTATTTACAAGACTGCTATCAGAGCAAGGCAGAAAGGACCATGGCATCCCCTTATCTGTCTCTGGCAGTGACACAGTGCTGCGGGAGGGGAGGAGGTCAAGGAGGACTCAGCTCCCACTGGGCTGAGGTGCTCAGCTCAGGGCTGAGTAAGAGCACTCAGTGTTTCAGCAGAAAATGTGCATGTCTGGCATGTGGCTCCCTGACTCTGCTGACACTCCTGGTGCCTCACTGCAGGAGCATCAGTGGGGGTGCAGGCATGGGGGCAGCTCTCCACTGCCTGGGCTGCCAGGAAGGGAAAGATGCTGCCCCCTGACAGGGACAGGCTGGCCTGGAGCATGTCTGGGTCTGGCAGCTCTTCCAACAAATGTCCTGAGCTGATGCCATCCTGCACAGGGCTCTCAGGGCCTGGGCATGCCTCCCACCACTGCCTCCATCTCCAGAAGCAGCTCCAGCCCCCTCACCTGCCCAGGTGTACCTGTAGCTGAGGCAGAAGCAATTCTCAGGACTGTCCCTCCCACTGGCAGTGCACACATGGAGCAGGGGCTGCAGAGGGCTGGCAGCGAGTGAGCTGCACAGGGAAACTCTGAGGTGGAACCCCAGGATGCTCCTCAGGGGTGCTAAATCTGCATCAGCCCATGTCCTGCAACCCACCACATCTGTCTGGTGCCTTGTCCCCCTCCACCTGCCCCCACCTGCCCCTGTCACAGGACCAAATTGCTCTCAATATGGTTAAATGAATTTGAAAACGCATTTGATTTCAGTTTGTGTAGGAGTCAGAAAGGTATTTTTTCTACCTGGAATGGGACTTTGATTTTCCAAGAGCTTTAGTAATGGCAGATGAGGTAGATCGTCTTCTCTGGACTATGGGCTTCATCTTCTGCAAGACAAAAAGACATTCAAGTTAGCCTGGCCACCCTGGAAGCAGACCTGCTCATTGCACTCTTCAAATTCTCTTCTTGTCTAGCTAATAATCATGAAACCTCAGCACTGAAAGCCATAATCTGTGCTGCCACACACCTCCCTTCCCTTCCTGATCATTAAAACACTGGTCAACTCTCACATTTATGTTTTCACAGCCAAATCTCAAAGTAATTATATGAATAAACAGGAAAAAACCAAAGTATGAAGTTCAAAAAAACTTCCATACACTCATGGAATAGTTTGTTAAGGAAAAGTGTAGAAATACAATTTAAAACTGGATGAGACAAAGATATGAAGAGCATATAATACTCTAGGGAGTTGTACTTCATCAGCTGGAGGTTCCTTAGTAGATTTTTCTCTATTTTCATTTTCCATGACTCACAGTTCAGCAAACAGGTTGTTACCAGGCCCCTCTGCAGGCAGCCTAACCTCAAGACACTTGTGTCTTTTTTAACAGCCACAGCCACCAAGGCTTGTATAACCCAGAACTGGGGTGACTGTCATGGTTAGACCCAAGAGTCAGAAATTATAACTATCCAAGTCAACATATACAGAGGTCACAGGTCCCCTTTTATTTGCTAAGTAAATTTTGTGCTGGAGAAAGATGAGAGATTTTAGCCTGGGAGAGAAATCCTTACATCAGTGACTCTTGATTAGTGAGCATGGGAAAATCTGTCCCATGGCTCATTTCTAATTTCAGCATTTGCCTATGTTAGAGCTTTAAGTGCCAGGGAGTTCAGAGCATGTTGAGACTTACTGATCTTTTGACTTCTGAATGTTACAAAATATGAAAAATTCTAGGAATTAAAGAAACCATGATTGCTGGTTGATGAGGGAGGGCTCCTAAGGGGAGAGGATGTTGCTTTTGTTAACTGTATACTTTTCAAGGTCTGTGCTGAGCAGTGAAAGCATTCATTGCATGTGAACTCACTGGTCCCATCTCTGAGGATGCAAGGCTGTTACAGCTCAGCACCTTATGACTGCATTACCATTCCTGTGATGCCAGGGGAAGGTTTTATCTCATATCAGGGATGGAAATGCAAAGGACAGAACCATTTCAGCCAGTTTGTGTGACTGGTGCTCACCACGTTGTGTCAGGTTTTTCAGAGCAAACTGGAAGGCTGGCTGGGGCTGGTTTGCTTCTGGTTACCCTCCCTGGAGCTGCAGGAGCTCAGCATGGCAGCAAGTCTGTCTCCAGGGCTTTGTGTGAGAAAATAAAGTTGGTGGAAGTGATTTAAAACTGTTCAGAAAGGGAATCCATGGCAGAGGCTGGAGTGGAGTCCAGCTGCCAGAGAAGGGACACCCTCCTCATCTCCCATTTAGTTTACAAGACACCTTTTGACTTCTCCAGCCAAAGACCTGGGAATCCTACAGGCTAGAGCTTTCCACAACACAGACTCCTGACTCCATGCCTGATCAGGTCCAACAGAGGCCTCCAAAGCACAGATGACCTTGTGAAAAAGAATGTATGATTACATAACTCAAACTGGAGTGGGCCTGCAAGTGAGACTTAATAAATCCATTTCCTAATCTATGAATATTCAGCTTTGCAGTATCCTTAGTGCTCCCTAAGCAGGTTCCCTGGGTACATGTAGAAATGTAGACAGAGGCAGATGGAAGCAATTTCTCCCTCATACCCTGCTGTGACATTGCCAAGCAAAAATCTGTCTTTGGAAGTTTCACAAGGAGAACTGAATAAAAATAACATCAGCTCACAAATGCTTGTTTTTAAAAAAGGAAGCCCCTACTAAAACAGAACATCTGGCTTCTGGAAGTGCCTTAATAGGATAAAACATTCCCACAAACATAATGCAGCAAAGCATCAGTCATGCGTTATCTGAAGGTGGGCAGTGAGGATGGGTGTGGATGCCTGGGGACAAACACCAGCAGCTGCCACTGCAGAGGTCACTGATGAGGACAGGGTGAGCTGAGGCACCTCTGTGCCAGGGGCACTGCAGATTGCAGCAATGCCTCCAGAGGCAGTGCAACAAACCCTTGATAGGATCTCCTGTGCCAAAGAATCCCCTGACACACAATACCTGGCTGTAGGCAAGGCAATCATTTTGGCCACTCCAAAGCCACTCTCTTCTGGGGTACAAGTGGTGCCAAGGACAGACATGGTGGAATTTTTTAGTGTATGAGGGCATTTATCCCAGAATAAACTTCAGGGAGTCGGTTCTGGTGGATTTCTTCTTCTGACCACTGTTCCTGAAAGGTGACAGCAATGCCTTCCAAGCAGCCTTGTCTGAGGACTTACAGGTTGCTGGTTCTACAGCTGATACAGGTACTGGTTCGACAGTACCACCTCCAGCAGGCACTGGGCTACCCCTGGAAGTCTAACCGGGACTTCCCAGTGGAATGCTGTGACTACAGGACACAAGGTACTCCCCATACTTGATCTCTCTGAAAAAAATTGCTGAGATCATCAGCTGCCCAGAGGTCCAGCTGCCTGACCCCAAACAAGACTCTAGGCAAACAAAAAAATTGCTTTCCAAGAGCTCAGCCAAAGTCTCTTTGATCCTAGCCAGTCCCGTTCCTTTGGCAGGACATCACTGACATTATGGAATCCCCTTACTGACATTATGGAATCCTCTTACTGTTGTAGGTAAGGCAATAATTTTGGCCACTCTAAAGCAATCATCTGACTGAGGGAATTTGACACACAGCTAATTGGCACAATTTCAGGGTTAACGTACTTAATTTGCATATTTAATAGAGGAGTAATCAATTGTTCTGCCTTTGGTTTCTGTCTGCATACAAAGTAAAACAGTTGCTTGTGCACTCCCTCTGCATGGGAGAACCTAGCTGTGTATCTCATTTTTAACAATTTGATTGTGCATGGGCCAGCCCATGTAAGTGATATTTTCTCAAGAAAATGCTGGACCCGGGCAGAGTCTCCTAACACCTTGAGTGTTCTCACAGTGCCATGTAAATGCACTCTGAATCCAGCATATTTCTACGCTCTACAGTTTTATGGTTTTCTTGCACAAAACCCCTCCCATCTCACTCCCCAGAAGCAGCATTACACGTCCCCTGTGTGATGCTGGAGCCCCCTGACCCTCCTGCCCAAGGGCTGGGCTGGTGCAGAGCTGGCTGGGCCCTGGGGTGGCTCCCAGCCAGACTCACCTGGCTGCCAGCAGCCTTGGGCAGCCCTTGCCCACTGCATTGCTTCTGCAGGAAGAGGGGACCTCGCTGTGCTCCTCCACACTGGAGCCAGGCAGGGCTTTTCCTGGAGGTCAGCTCTGCTCCATTCACTGGCCATGGAATCACAGAAGCGCCGAAGGACATGGCGTGATCCCTGCGCTGTTTTGGTGCCATGGGAACAGAGACTCATTTACCCAACACACTCTGGAAGTGCCTGAACACTTCTAACGCTCTGGACCATGTTTGTGCATTACTCATCTGTGAGCTGCTGATTTTAGCTGTGTATTTCTTGGCACCAGGGGGGTTGTGAGTCTGATGCCCTTCATTCCAAATCCATGTATGGTCTCTGCTATCGGCTCAGCTGGCCAGCAGCACTGGTTGGTTTTTTTTGTATTTTTTTTTCCCCTACTGACCTCTGCACTTGAATGTTATTCTCCAAATAGTTAAGGTGGGATGGAACTGAAAAGTAATGACATCTGCTTAGCACAGGGTGGGTTTTCCTTCTGACAACAGCTGGTCAAAGTTTGCATTGCCCGTGGCGCTGGAATGATGGTATTTGGTTTAGCCGCCATTCAGAAATGAAAAAAAAGTTTAACAGGGCAATTTTTCTGTAAAGCATAAATTGAAATGTTTGTTTCAGAAACATTGATACACTGTTTCTTTGAAACCACACTGTGCTTCCTTCAACCCCAGCGTTTCAGGGTGGGGTTGCAGCACCCAGCTCACACTTCCAAGGGAAATTTGCTGCTCCCAGTGCTCTTAGCTGCCAGGTTCTGTTACTCTATGTGGAGCATTAAGCTGTCAGTGTCACTCTCCCCTCATTAGACAAACAGTCCACTTCCCAGCTGCAAAGATGATTAAAGGGTATTATATACTCTTCACAAAAAAAACCATCCCAATTTTTATAATCATGGATTCAGAGTCCATTTCATGCTGACATTCTTATCTGTCAGGGAGGCTTATGTTGCTAAAGACATGGTCAGAGAGAGTAAAACATGGGCCACAATGTCCTTGATTATTTGGAGCATCACAGATTGTTCAGAGCCCACAACATCAACATTATTCTTATTCTTGCATGGATGTGCTGAAACGTTATCTTCCTACAAATATTCTCCTCACAGCATCAGCATGTGGTGTCAGAGCAGATAGCAGATCACTGCTATTGATCAGCTCAGCACAGCTGTCAGTGGAACAGGGCAATTCAGTGGTCTGCTGGACCAGGGCAAAAGTTACTGTATAAATGTAGCACATGGCCACTTAGTTCTCAGGCAGCATTTAAAAAACACTTAAGAACCCAGTTAAGAGTAGAGAAACAATTAATCACTTGGACTTGGATCCATCCATGTGAAAACAACTGCTGCTGTTCTCTCCAATAATGAGTTTACATTAGCAGAGGCATGCCTACAAAAGCCTCTTAATGAGATAATGTGGGCACTGCTGCCTCCTGTGCTGTCCCTGCTCCTACCATGTACCCATGGCACACTGCTGTGGCACTTCCAGTTAGAAAATGCCATTAGAGAAAGATAATGAAACAGAAGAGAAAATTGTTCAGTGCATGAAAGGAAATCTGGCATTAGGTTATATGAACTGAAAAAAGTGAGTTTGCCATTATATGTGGATTTACACTTAAACTGAGTTTAGGGAAAAGTGCTCTCTCACAGCTGCTGTCTCCTTCACCCTGCTCCCAGACTTCATCTGCCACTCAGCAAACTGAACAGTTTGAATGTGACCCCTGAAGCTGGAACAGTTTTAGCAGGGGCTCCAGCAGCTCTTGTCTTGCAGCCATTCTCCCTTGCTTCAAATGGGAAACCCATCCCAGGGCACCCACTGGGAGGCAGGGCAGTGTCTGCCCTGAGCCTCACCAGGGTGCTGTGCCCCTCTGCCAGCCTGCTCTTGGCTGACAGTGCCCTGAAAAGCTGCACTCCTGCCTACAGCATGCCATCAGCTCCTTGGAAGAGGTGTCTTTTCTTCTCAGCCTTGCTTTCCTGCCCAGCTCAGAATAAGATTAAAACCCTCCACTTCTTCTCCAAGTGTCTCTTAAAGGTGAATGTTTTGAGTTCTAGGAGCAAAACAAAAGCCCGGTCTGTGATTTGTTTTCTACACTGGTTTCCCTCTCTTTTCACAATTCTCAGCCAGGGGAAGATTGGATAATCCCATTTAGAAGGACTGGCTGAGGGAGCTGGGCTGTTCAGCCCTGAGAACAGAGAGCTGAGAGGTGACCTCATCAATGCCTATCAGTATCTGAAGGGAGGTGTCAGGGCTGGAGCCAGGCTCTGCTCAGTGGTGCTGAGCAGAAGGACAGGAGGCAATGGGCAGAAACTGGAAGACAGGCAGTTCCATCTGAACATGAGGAAGAACTTTACTGAGCAGGTTCTGTGCACAGGAACTGGAACAGGTTGCCCAGGGAGAGTGTGGAGTCTCCTTCTCTGGAAATATTCCAGAACTGTCTGCTCACAATCCTGTGCACTGAGCTCTGGGATGACTCTGCTTGAGCAGGGAGGATGGACCAGTGTGGTCTCTTCCAGCCTGAGCCATTCTGTGATTCTGTGAGGATGCCATATATAGCAGAGACAGTGGTCCCATCACAGGGGTCAGGACCAGGCATTGCTAACCAGCTTCCTTCCAGCCAGGCAGGCCAACATCATCCAACAGGGACCAGGGAGAAGGCTCCAAAATGGAGCAGGCCCAGCAAAAAACATGCTCTGTATGAACCATGGTTTGATGTGAACTCAGAACTAAGACACTTGGGTGTAAATATTTATCTGAGCCATTTTACACAACTTCATCTTCCTGTCATGTTTCACTAACTGCTTCCCTCTCCCTTACTGCTAATACACAGCTCCAAACAAACCAAAACATTTCTTAAAATATGCAGAGCTTGGTGGCAGTAAATCAGTTTGCAAGGACACACTTTGAAATATTTCCTTTTCCTTCCAAGAAATGGAACCCTGCTGGTTTGTTTTAAAGTCTCCCATATAAGCAGGACTGGAAGAAACAGTTCTTGTCTGCCAAGGGCCAAGTGGGTTTTCCACTTGGAGGTGGAAAGAAAGGTGCCTGGGGATCAGCTTAATTCACACAAATCTGTTCCATGCCACATTTTCTCCCTGCTCCCATGGATTACTTGTGCCTTCCTTGGAGTCTGGAGCAATGTCAGCAGTGGATGGCAGTGAGGGAGGATGTCCTGCAGGGCATGGGGGGGACTGTCACCACACAGAGCACCAGTCCTGCCTGAAGCAGGCCTTTCTGAGCAGCTGGTGTCATGGGGATATTCTTAAATGGCACTGGCCTGGAACCCAAATAAGGACACTTGGAAGTTGTCGTGGCTTGGGGCTGTTTCTGGTACTGAGCACAGCCTTGCCTTGTCCCCCACCAGCAATGCCCATGCCTGCAGAACAGCACAAATGTTCAGTCTCATGACAGGGCACTGCTCAGGGTCCCAAAACAGAGCAAAACCCTCAGCTGTCACTCAAAGACAGGCACCTGAAAAGGGACACCAAAGCTTTGAGCAGGAAGGCAAAACCTCAGCTCTCATCCATCAGCTGTGCCTCTGAAAAACACACAGTGCCCACCTGTGAGGCCCCACAACCAGGCAGAGAGGTGAAAATTGAATAACACAAGAATAAAAAAATATCCTGCTATTTCCAAACCTCAACCCTGATACAGTGTTGGTGGACAGAATCTCTGAAAATTACAGACAGCCTCTGCTGAGAACATCCACAGGAGGTCTTTTCTCTGCAAATTTTAAGGTTCAGCAAGAGAAGGGTGTTTATATATTCTGGGACAACAGAACAAAAAGCACTGAACAAAAAATGCTTAGTGCTGGTGAGGATGACTCTGAGTCATCACCTGCAGCAGGAATAGGCCCTGAACATCCAAAGGATACATTCAAAGTATTTTTTGCATCAATATCATTTTGAAAGACCTTGAACAACACAAATGCAAGTCTCTTCTGTGTCACTAGCACAGCAAATCACTAATTGATGGAAATTGAAGAGATCAATAAATATTGATGTTGACTCAGAAATACTTCTGAATTTTAAGCATTTGGCTTAGCAAGACATGAAAGTCTGCTAGAGGAAAGGAGTAAGAAATGTAAAACCTTGTTTTGCAAAATTTCTTCATCTTTTCTTGGAGGTCCAGACATTTTTTTCACAATTTTGATGTCCAGGGCCAAGTAAATTTGAAATACATGTTGACAATGGATTAGACCAAACACTGGCACCTGCTGGGATTTTCCTGAAGTGCTTCTTCCCATGGTGAATACCCATCACAACGGATTGCCCCTACATGTTTTGATAAAAAATTTATATCAGGACTCCTTCCTCATTCCTTTCCTTCCTTTGAAGCAATACTGAAAGCCACCCCAGGAACATCTCACAAGGAATTCTTGCCTCTATAGCTCTGAAGAAAACCTCTACACAGCTCTACACACATATATGGTCTCTGGCCTTAACCTGAGGCATGCTCAGATGATGAGCATGACACCAGTGATTAGAAGGTGACTACAGATTCTACTCACATGGGAAATCAGAGGGGGCACACTTTTAGAAAACCCTTTGGACCATTTAATTTAGGTTGGTACTGTGGGGTAGAAGTTTCTGTTGTGAAGTTGTATATACATAACACTGGAAGGGAACTTGCTGGGTTTCACAGTATAAAAAATTCATCAATGAGGCCAAAGTAAATGAAGAATCATGTTCTTTCTTTAAAAATGCAAATAAACAGTCCACTGAATTGAGCTTTGGCAAAATGAAAAACTTGCAGAGCAGCCAAACCAGAGGAACAGAAAAATGTAACACATTCCTTACTGCCTTTAAAATACCTCTTTTTCCCCCTCCTCCTGCCATATTAAAAATTAAAAACTCATAGACAGCTGAGTCTGCTCAGCTGCAGAATCACTTCAGCCTTTCCATGCAGGGCTTCTGAGCATGAGTACGGTGGTGAAGACCCTGCTAGGGTCTAGATTAATTCCCAGTGCTTGAAATGCAGACTACCCAGGTCTGGTGTGTGACAAAGGAAAATTTAAACTGCCCAAGGAAGAGAAAGTGCAAACCACAAACAGTTTACAAGGCAGAAATGCTCCAGGTCTCCTGAGCAGACAGTGCCAGCTCCACATGACACTGGCTCAGATCCTCACCTCTCCCACACCCCCACCAAGGTGCCAGAGGCCCACAGCACCCCTGGGAGAGTGACCAGAGACCCACCAGCCTCAGAACTGCCCTGGACTGGCTCAGGGATGGAAGGAGGCTGCTTCCAAGCCAGCCTCCCCCAGCCCTGATGAAAACTTGCAGGAACTGTGCGCCCCAAGGAAGGTCCCAGGTTCCCTCCAGGAGTGATGTCCCTGCAGGCAGGGGGACAGGGGGTGACACAGCCCTGATGGAAACTTGCAGGAACTGTGCACCCCGAGGAAGGTCCCAGGTTCCCCCCAGGAGTGATGTCCCTGCAGGCAGGGGGACAGGGGGTGACACAGCCCCTCCAGCAGCACTGCCAGCAGCGCCTGCGAGCTCAGGCACCCAGTGAGTGCTGCTTCATGTTGAGTGATGGTGCTTCTCATCTATTTACAATGATTAAATCATTTCATTTGCAGCTTGGCCAGAGAAAGGACTTTGAGAAGAGGCAGCTCTGTGCATCTGGATTGCATTAGAGCGGAGCATTAATCCCTTTATGCCTTATAAGCATCCCGTTAGCATTCTGCAGAGCCGGCGGTTGTGAAATGGCATTTGCAGAGCTGGCTGCCTGAAAAATGGGTTAATCAACAGCATCTCTGCTAGCACACACACCATGAAAGGCATTTTCCTCCTGCTGCTTGCTCATCTGCCTGTCAGCATCAGTGTGGGCACACTCATAGTAGCATTTACTGTCAAACTACTTCTCAAACCCCGGGATAGGTTTGTGCTGAATTGCAGGATTTAATTCCACAGAATTCTGCAGTTGATTGAAATGAAAAATAGACATCCTAGCCTCAAATGAGGATCCAATCATGAATTTCAGTGAAGCTCTGAGTCTAAAGTTACACGAGCTGGGCAAATAGAAGTAGATTTTGGCTTAAACAATTGCACTTTTTTGCCAGTTTTTGGAGTTGCAGGAAGGCATTAAGGGTTGATCACTGATAGAGGCCAAGAGAGAGACATTGCTCAGCAGCTGAGAAAAGGTCAAGGAAGGGAAGGCAGGAGGCAGCAGCTGAGCCCATGTGAAAGAGAAGATGCAAAAGAGAGGTTTGAAAACACAGCCTGAAGAGCTGCCAGCAGGCTGAGAAAGGGAGGGGGAGAATCTGATCAGAGCTGATGAGGAGCTTGAAGATCAAATAACCTGGAGGCCACGGGAGAGTTTGCCAAGGCTAGCAAAGAGATGTGCACATTCCTTTACTAAAAAGAATGCTATGAACCAATGCAAGTCAGGCTGTGTGGCCTTAAAGAACACGTCCCACTCTTTGATGGCATGAGAGGTGGAAAAATACAAGCAGTGGAATCACTACTATGCACATAAAGTTCCCTACACAAGGCTGTTATAATTATTGCACAGGAGCAACTGCTGCAAGCCACTGCAGAAACTCAGAGATGAGCCAAGGAAAGGAAACAACAAAGGCAGAAAATGATTTTCCCTGGAAGGCAGTAATAAAATGCCAGTGCTCTCCATGGGATGGGGGTGCTGAGAGTGGGTTATCATCCCCTGGCAAGCAGAGTGAGGCTAAAGCAGAGTTATGACCCCTCATGCCCCATGCAAGGGCACAGGCTGGGGTTGGATCAGAGGTGTGGAGGTTCACCTGCCCCCAGGAGAACCTGGAAAGTGGCCATGGGGCTTTTTGGACATGTTATTCTCTGTGCCTCCATTTCCAGTACAGCCTGAAGAGGCAGGCAGTGGAAAACTCCAAGAAACATTCAATTTAAAGACAATTATTCTATTCATATATTATTCCCTGCTTTAATTTCTCACAGTATTTCTTTTTCACTTTTGCCGCAACATCAACAGTGTGAAAACGGTACCAGCTGAAATTAGGCTAAATACAGGACATCCTGTGGGGTACAGATGACCCAAAAGGCTTCCTGATCTCCCTGTTATGCCCCATTTCCCATAACTTGGGCTTAACATGTTTATGCATACACTAATACCTCCAGTCATGAGTATTTTCATCGGTCTTTGGTAAACACTTTATAATTTGACATAATCTTTCTGATATTGAGGCGTTCAGAGCAAAAAACCAATCATCCAGTAAGATTTACAGAAGAGCTACATAGAATTTATATTTGCCATTACTTAGCTGTTAGTACCTACTAGTTTTACGCATTTTAAGGAGGAAAATTTTCCTCAGATTGAGCAGTAGCTCCTTCACAAGCAATGCCTACACAAGGACATGTGCACATACACATCTGCATACACATATCATACACACACAGAGCTCTCTGGGTTATAAATTTCCCAATAAATATAGCAGACAACTTCAATACCAAACCGAGCCTTTAAACAGGAATTATGAAAAATAAGTTTTAAATCACAAAAACATCCTGTTTTGCTTCAGTTTCTCTCTAACATGCCACAAACTGGGCTCCACCCCAGCTGTTTTCCAATGGGCTAACTATGGGTGCCTGGTTTTGGAAACTTTCATGTCCTTATCTGTCCTGCCATTTGCTCTGTGGGAACATGAGGAGAGCAGCACTGTGCACAAGCAGAGAAGGGCTGATCCCTGGTGCATGGGCTCAGAGCACCCATCCCTGTGCCAGCTCCTCTTCCCACAGCTCGAAGACATCTCAGGAGGAAAGGCAGAGAAGTGGAAGATAGAAGGAGTGGGGTTTATTGGTTTTTAGCTTTGTTTTAAACCACAGTGACTGCCACACTTCCAAGCCCCTGGAAGAAGTGAAGAAGGTGCTGTTAAGGAGACTTTCTGCTTGCTCTGTTAGATGTCAGCACCCCCAGCGCTGGCACTGCCTTGAGGAGATGCCAGTCCCTCCCCAGAGCACACAGAGGGGTGGGGAGCTGCCAGGGCAGATTTCCTGACCTCCTGAGAAACCATCAGTGTCCCACAGCATCACACTTCAGCAGGGCCCCGGGGGTCCCCTGCATGCCAGCTCCAGGCACACACTGTGCTGTGTCCCCTCAGCAGCGCTGCCAGTGCTCCAGAGGCTGCTGAGCGTGCTTGCTTGAGACAGGTGCAGTGTGACAAAGGTGTGACCTCCCACAGGTGATGCAGGACACAGGTGAGAACAGCCTGAGGGGCTGAGTGCTGCTGCGGGCACTCTCAGAGCTGTTTGTATCCAGCTCTGCTGGGAGCTGTTGCTCCAGCAAGAGCTGAATGGTGTCACTGGCAAGAGTGGAGGAGTGAGTAGTGTATGGATGAAGGTGAACAGAACAAATACTGAAATCTGGGGGTGTTTTGGAGGGTTCTAGCATGACAGAGGGGTGCTGAGCCTGGGGCAGGTAGGAAGATGGAGCATGGTGTGCTGAGGTAATGGTGTCTACAAGGAACTAGGAAAGGATCCACAAGGATCTCCACATCAGAGCTGCAAATCAGAATCTTATGCATTGCAAGCAGGAGGGGATCTGAGATCCCTCATCACTGGTCATGAAGAACAAGCATCCGCTACATCTTCAGGTTAATGAAGAGAAACCATATTCATGGTACATTCCTCATCTCTCCCATACCTGTGAAGTAAAACCAGTCTGACTACACAGGTGATTGAATCACATCCCCTGGTTACAACCTAAAAGAGTTCCAGCCCCTGGAGCTAGCTCCTCTGCAAAGACAAGGCCACTTCCCAAGTCTGGGGCCAGCCCAGTTGAATTGTAATTAAGGAAGGTGGAGCACCAAGAAGCAGAAGCAATCTCCCAGACCAGAGCCATGTCAAGTGATCTACATGTGGGTTCAGCCAAAACCTAAAGTGCACCAGCACTTAAAGAGAGGTCAAAAGAAAGGAACTGTGTCCAGTGCTGCTGTTACAAAGACCTTCACTGAGCACCCAGAGACTGCAGGGGAGACACACACTATCATTCTGTATCCACGCCTATCCAAAATCGGGCTATGCAACCATCCAAAGTGTGGTATGATGCTCAGAGGGATTCCCTGAAGCCACCAACTCTTGGAAAATGTAAATCTTTTTAAACAGACAAACTCTAATATTTATTTTCCTCATGGAAGGAATCTATGTTAATTTTTAAGACCTCACTAGAGGGCGATAAATAGATGGGCTACAACCAAGCTATTGCCTGTGCAGGCAGTGAGATCTTGGAGAAAACTGGTCAGCTGCAGGCTCGGGGGGTGGCTTTATAAGGTCTGTGCTTACCAAAACAGCCCCCTGAACACCTCTCCCTAGTTCACACACTAAATACTTCACTTCTCTTTAGCTGCTCACTGGAAAGCACCAGTCCAGGGGCCCAGGAAGTTTACCCAGGAGCTGGGTGTGAGCCAGGACTCAGCGAGGCATTGGCAGCTGTGTCATGACCAGGAACATTCCCATTTATCCATAACCCATCAAATACCAGTGGCCTAACAAGGTGAAATTCATGCTTGACAAACTGATGACCAGGTTCTTGAAGGCATCAGTGGAAGGCTGAGGTGCAGTGCCTGGTCCTGCTTTGTCCATCTGAGGAACAGAATCTATGCAGAGCTTCATGCTCCTGTAGAAACAGGCGTTCATGGCCCTGCTGCTGAGGCTGTGCAAGTGAGACCCTGGCTGGGATGCTGAGGCAAAGAGCATTCTGTTGAAGGTCCTCATTTTCCATCACCTGCAGATAATGTGGAGCTGCCACACCACAGCAACACTCTAGGTGACACAGAGGTATCAATAGGCAGGGGTCTGCTTAGGAAAATGAATGTTAAGGAATGTTCTAAATATGGAAGACCATCAGAAGGTAAAGGGAAATCCAGCCACCTGTGTCTTAGGTGGGGCTCATAGGTAAAAACTGCGAGTGGCTCTAAATAACTGGCAGGAAAAGCTGCAATGAACCATCACTCTGGATCACAAGGATTCTGTGGGCACATTCCAGCCCCTGGCAAGCATTACAAGTATTACAACTAGCTGCAAATTTTTATTTTTATATTTTTTTAACAGAACTTGCTATTTATTCCAGTGGAAACTCCCTGCAAAGAAAATTGTTCCACTCTGCTACTGTTTGTGTTGGATGATTCATTTGAGAATTTCCAACTGGCATTTTGGGAAAGTTTTCCCCTCTTATTTTCCATTATTTCAAGCTAACCTTATGCTATTACCATATTTCGTTGCTTGCTCTGCCGAGCTGAAAAATCACCAAGGGCAGCTGCGGTTCTGCGCAGCCCGGGCACCCCTGTCCGGCCGCAGCCGGTGCCGCCAGCCGCGCTCAGCAGCCGCTGCCGGGGAGGCGGCGGGACGGGGCAGCGATGGCAGGTCCCGAGCCTGTCCCTCTGTCCCGACACGAGCGCCCGGCTCGCAGCCCCGGCAGCTGCCCCGATCAGCGGCGGGACGCGGCAGCGACCGCGCGAACGCACCGGGGCTGCCGGAGCCGCGCCTGGATCCCGGCCCCGCACCGGCCCCGCACCCGCCCGTCCGGCGCCCCCCGGTGAGCCTCCCGCACCAAGAGCTGAACGAGCCCTGCCGGGGCCCGCAGCGCAGCCCCCCGGCGGTGCCGACCCGCTCCGCTCCCGCCCGGTCCCGGTGCCGCTCCCTCCCGGTGCCGACCCGCTCCGCTCCCTCCCGGTGCCGCTCCCTCCCGGTGCCGACCCGCTCCGCTCCCGCCCGGTACTCGCCTGGCTCCGCGCGGAGCCCGCGGCGCAGCTCGGGGCGCGGCCGCGCTGTCATGCCCGCGGCCGGGGCACGGCGCGGCCCATGGCCGGTGCCCGGTGGCTGCTGGCCGGTGGCTGCCGGCGGCCCCAGCGCTCGGTCCCGGAGCGGCGGCAGCGAGTGGGCGCGGGGAGGGGCGGAGCGGGGCCGGGCCGGGCGGGGCCGCGGCGCCCCCGCCCCGAGCGCGGCCCCGATGGCCGAAGTGCCGAGCCCCGGGACCCCCTCGGGCACGGGAAGGGTTCTGAGACCGGCCCGGAGCTGCCTCTGCCCCCGGCTTGATGAACACGGTGGGCGCTGCTCAGGAGCGCGGAGCTGGGACGGAGAAAGAGCGACCCGGAAAGTGACGCTGCTTTGGAAAATCGGGATCGATTTTCTGGGCAAACGCGGTGGGAGAGCCAAGAAGTGACAGGAGCCGGGACAGCAGGGCACGTGTGTTCTGGAGGACCGCTCCTCCTGCACGCCAGAGCACCTGAGCACTTTGTTTCCCACTCTAGGACTCTCAAGGCTCCTCTCATGAGGATTTTTGCCATACCAGAGAGAGCAGAGAGGGGTGTAACAGCCCTCAGAGACTGGCCCGAGCTCCTGCTGCGCTCCTTTTCTGGTGCTGCTGAGAGCGGGGTCTGTCTGCGATGTCGGCTTCTAGTGCCAGTTATCACAGGGAAGGCAGGAAAAGCAATAGGTGACACAGTGCATTCCCTTTCTGCCCCCTCGTCCCACCCCCAAACCCATTTGTGGGTTTTAGTTGTTGTTGTGTAGGAAGTTTCCTTTAGGAAGTTTTCTATCTGCACTTCAGGGAGATTTTGTGTCTATGAAGAAGTCTGTGTTGAGAAGCCTCTTGAGAGGCTATTCCAAGGTAAACACATACCAAGGGCACACACTTTCACAGTTTTGTCACTTCGAGAAATATCTGTGCCATAAAGCCCTCTCTGGAGATGGCTGAAAGGGATATATTGCATGAGAAAAATGTACTCTAATCCTTGTTAAGCTATTTTGATCTCTTTCACGTCACAGGTTTCAGTCTTGCAAACAACTACTTAAAGTGTTAAATAAATGGAAACCTTTAGAAAACGAGAGTGCAGCACATCTCAGTCGCACACACTGTCTTGGAAGGTCAAAAGATTTTTAAAAGCTATGAAGAAATATGAAGGATACTGTATTTGCCATCTGGTACTCTGTGGTTTGATCTTTGTTTTCTCTCTGCATACAAGATTTGACAAGTAGTGAAATTTTGGGAATGACATCTCCTCTGTCTCTAAACAACCCTAACAAATACTTTTGAATATAAGATACATAAAGACATTTTCAGAAAATGAAAGAGTAGCCCCTCCCCCATAAATCTGGTTTGCCTTTAAAAAGACAAAATAAAGCAGCCAGTCCCCTCCTTCCCTTCCTCCTCCCCACCTACCCCCTGCCCCGCCTCGCCTCCTCACACACATTCATGGAGTATTCCAAACTATGCAGTCCCTCCCCATCAGCTCTCATTCTCCTGGGAAATACCTCAGGAGGCATTTCCTGTAAGCAAAAAGGTACCACTGGGACAGACTAATTTGAGGCTGCAGTCAAGACTAGTGCTTGCTAGTGCTTTTCATCCATATTTTTCCATGTCTAGTGTCCACAGTCTCAATGTGATTCTGCTTACTGTTGTAGCAACAATAAAATAATTAAAATGGCACAGCCTTTTCCAAAGGATTCCCATGGATAAAATTTCTTGATCTTTTCATTGCAAACTACCTCTTTCCTAATGTATGAGCAGAAAAGATTTCTTCTGCAGTTGTAAGTTCCTCTGAATTGTGAGTTTACCAACACTCATTATACTAAATAAAAATGCTTTAGAGCCTCTAAACGTCTTACATTTTATTACCACTGGTAGCTGGGTGGACTTCAGCTGTATTCCTTTATCTCCACTGCATAGGAAAGGGGAGTCAGGATATCTGTGTGCCATAGGTCAGGAAAATGTGTCAGGAACAATGGGAACATTTCTCCTGAATTTTTTAGTAAACTTAAACAGAGAATCATCTTCCCTCCTCTTTGCCTCCTGCCCAAGAAACATCCATGAATGACCAGTTTCTGAAGAACAGTGAGTCTTCATAAAAAAAGAATCATAAATAGCCCACTGTGTTTTCAAGTTATTTTTTATGGTATCACAGCAGCCATGTAGGGAATCAGATATGGAGAAAGGAAATAGTTGTATCGGGCTGGAGTACAAATGCTCAGGCGCTCTTTCCAAGGAGCAGAATTAGGGCTGTGGAATTTAGAAAGGTCATCTCTGCTTGTGTTGGCTTTGCCTGCTTGTGCTTGACTTTGTTGCTCCACTCCATCATCTGTGTATCTTTCTGAATCACTGCAATGCTGGGTTTGTTTGTTTTTTTTTCCTTTTTGAAATCTGAATACACATCAAGCATGTTTTAAAGCTACAACTGCTCCAAGCCAGCTAAATTGGCTGCAAGCCTGGATATTATAGGGAGGAATTTAGTCTTGGAAATCTGACAGCATCAATGGTCTTTAGGTCCCTGGTGTCTTTCAAAGGGGCCCTGAATGTCACTGCTCTACTGAAACAGCCTTTTCTAGCAGGTAAGCCCATTAGTAAACAGATCAAAACCAATTTGTTACAATTGTAGCTCTTAGGGTTAAAAAGTTTTATTAAAAAAAGAACTCAGCACCCTCCAAAAAATAAAACCCCAACAGTTTGGAATTTGTTTTCAAAAGGGCATTAAAAATAAATTACTTGACAACTGTTATTCCAAATCACTGGCTTTGGAGAAATGCAAACTGTGCATTATCCCATGGGAGGCATCAGAGAGGAACCCAATTCCACACCTCTGGCTCCATCCACATTAGAAAATGAAGAATAAGCCCAGGGATTCTGTTCCCATGCAATTGTTTCCTTTGCTGGTTATGGATTTGTTTCAGACCGTATTGCAAGCAGGGAAGGGCTTGGAAAACTCTGCTTGTTTATGGGACAGGGCTGGAAACTTTGCTGCTGTCAGATCTCCGCGACGCTGCTGTGGGAGCAGCAGGGATGAGCTCTCTGTCTGACAGAGCTGCTCAGACAGACCAGGGCTGAACAGAAGGAAAACATTTATCCACCAATAGGAATATATTCTTTTATTTATTGGACTTACTATTTGATTGTGAGGAGAAACTATTTGAAAGAGTCTACCAACACCCAGGATCAACAAATCATTCCACCCTATTTCTGAGTTTGTTTTCCACAGTACAGTGCTGCAAACACATAGCATGACTCAGGGTTTGCCATGCTTCTGACACTGCTACCTGTGCATGTATTGCTCTGATGTCCAGTGGCCCTAATTAGATGAACAAATGTGGGAACTAACTGAGACACTTCATCAAGTCTGGCCTTGCACTGTCAGTGAGCTGAAACCAGGGAGGACCCTCCTTTTCTAACCCTAACCCTAACCCTAACACTTCAAGCACTAAGTAATGGGCTGCATCTGAGAGCAGGAGACAGGGTTAGCTGGGCCATGGGTCAGATCTGTAAAAAAAAAAAATCTGTGTTCCTGTGCCATGACTTGGATGGTAACTTTGATGAGTTAGGCCAGCCCATGACATCCTCCCCACACAATGTCATTTAACACAGTTGCCCAGGCTTAATCTTACTCAAGCCAAAGGTTGAGCTGGCCCCTTCTATAGAAGTAACACATTCTATAGTCATTGTGACCTCCTCTCCCTGATTTACATGGTGTTTCCTTTAGCAGGGCTTGCTGGCATCCTGTTTGCCTGGTTCCTTTGTGTGTTGTAGCTTCATTCTGGGCTGAAAATACTGTCAGGGTTTCTACACAATGATGGGGCATGTCTGAAGAGCATTAAGGCTACAGAAAGGAATATGCTTCTAAATAGCAGATACTCCTTTTTCTTTCCTCCTTCAAGGCAGAAAGTCAGTTTTACAACAGGATTTCTTGCCAGAGTCCTCTGAACCCCCACATCAGGTATGTATTTCCCATGACACTGTCGCCAGTCATCGCCCTTCCTTACCCTCTGCCTTAGGACCTCATGACTGACTCCCTGCTTTGTGAAAGATTTTTTTCTCAGTTAGCAATATGTTCCTTCACTGCCTGCCTAGTATTGGTTAGAGTGGGGTGACACATAGTTTTGCTGTTAGGTCAGGCAAAAAATGTATTTACAGCAGACGCAGGTTGTCCCAGAGGTACAGCCTTCCTCTCCCCCCAGCTCGGGGCTGTGCTCCTGTTTGCAATACAAACACAGTGTGTCTTGCTGCAGGATTGGAAAACACCTCACTCCTGTTTTGGCCAAGGTTATTCGGCCAAGGTGTTGCTGCTTTTGTGATCTCGTCTTTTGAATTTCCATGCACACAAGACCAGCCAGTTCCATCAGGGTTAAACCATCATTAACTTGTAAATACCCATGCAAAAATCCATAGTCCACTGGAATTGGTGGGATAACTCCTTGGTTGCCCCCTGTTCTCCTATTTCTATGGAACTTTAATCACATGAGTAAACCCAGTGAGACAGGGCCATGATTTAATCAATGTGATAATTAGGTTTTGTCTCGCTTCTGTTTCCGAGTCCTGCAGACTCAGAGGAGAAAACCTCTGGATTACCAAAGCTGTATTTTCCAAACAGTTTTGCAGAGATGTGGGAGGCACTGGAAAGGGAAAGAGCTGGAGAACAGGTCTTTAGATCTTTAATAGCAATGGCATGAGGAAGGCTCTCTTCCCCTGCCTGTTCTTGTCATTGCCTGCCTGGAAATATCTTGACACAAAGCTGGTTTGAAAGGGCAGGAATGTCTATTTGCATTGGGACTGCTTAATCGTAGGTTGAATAGAAGATCAGAAAATTCCAGCTGAAAAGAGCACCTTCCCAGCTCCCTGCTCTCATTCACTGGGTCTTGTTGAGGCAGCTGAAAGGCAGGAGTTCCCTGGATGCTGACAGACCTGTGACTTCCTTTTTTCCTGAGCAAAGGCCAGGTCACCTGAGAATTCTACTTTGTGAAGCTCATGTTGAAGTCTTCTTCATGCAAAACGACCCAGCAGAAACACTGAAACAGCAATGACTTGTCCCACACAGTGATGGAGAATAAGCCTTGCTAAGATCCATTACAAAACTCTAAGAGAGGCCCCAAAGCACTCAGGGAAAACTTTCAAGCACTGGTAATAATTTCCCTCCAGGTTCCACCCTCCTGTCTCCCGCAATGTAACATCATTGCAGCTGGAGATTTAGTGCTGTTGGATTAAGTCCAGGTTTCAGACCTGGTCCTGAACTCTGCCTTTCATCCCTCCTTGACAGAGGCCTGTTGAAAAAAGCACAGCCAGGATTGGTGCAGAGGGAGGATTGCACAGTGGGGGCTTGGGCTTGTTTCTTTTCACTTTCCTTGAACTTGAAAATACCTATTGGGATTCCATACCAACAAAACAACCTTTCTTAAGAGGGACCAAGCATGGCAAACATGAGGTCAAATACTCAGTGGAAGCAAACTCAGGATGGCAGCAAATGTTATAGTGTGACCTGGCCTTGGTGGTGTCTGGCATCTGCTGTAACACTACACTGAAACAGGGTCACTTCAAGAGAAAATATTCCAAACTTTGGCAGGCTCAGGGAGCCTTTTCTATGGCCCTATGTGACAAAGTTTTTGAAATATAGTTTAAACAGGTGATTAAAGCTGTGTATTTTCTGAAACAGTTTAAAAGGAGTTGCTGTGGTTGTTAGAGTACACTCTATCTCCTCAAAGGCAGTTTGTTCAGCTCAGGAGGTCCCATCAGATGCTGTCAGTGCCCAAGAGAGGCTGGAGTCAGAGCTGTGTGCTGCTTGGTCAGGATGTTCAGCAGCTGCTGAAAACCTGAGTGTGCTAAAAGGGGGCTTTTGTTGCTCTGTGTCCTCCAAGGGCTGGGGGGCAGGTGAAAGTCCCAAGCCCTGTGTGCTGGCTGAGGGCCCCAAGTACCATCAGTGCACATTGCACTGGCTGTGAAGCCACCCACGATTTTATCCTGCAGTTCAATCATGTCACAGAGCTGCTCCTCATCATTAATGGACATTAGAGCTCCTCCCTATGCCCACATCAGCTCATGGTTCTTTGTGACTGGCCATTTATGGGAAAATATGTGCTTTTGAGAGTATGAGTTTTTGCCATGGAAGCACTCTGCCTATGCAGACAGGGTTGTTCCTCCTGCCAACTTCCAGCCTTAGTCCTGTGTACATGATTTAGCCTTTGGAGAAGGAGGTAATCAGTGCATCCCACGTGTGTTTGGAGAGGAATGCACAGCAGCTTGTGAAAATGATCCAGTGCATGTGTTGAGCACCAAGAATGTCAGCAGGCAGAGCTCTGAGGGCTCTGCAGGGGCAACCCACAGCTCTTTGCAGTCACTGCTGAGAGCAGCTCTGAGCAACAACCATCAAACTGCCATGGCTGTGAGGAGCACAGTGTTCATCCTGGAAAACTGGAACCCCAGGAGCACCTTCCTTCCTGTTTCAAATGGATTAGTTATGAGGAGCACAGCAAAGTTCACATGGCTTACTAAAAATTATTTTAACCTGAAATAAGAGAAATAAGACCTGGGAATAGTCCCCCAGTGTGGGATCCAGGATCAGGAACTCCACAGGAGATGTGTATTGCATGGAACAGGTTACAACTGATGGACTGAGTTCATTGTTGGGGTATCTGAGCTGTGAGATAAACTGAGCTGTGAGATAAACTGAGATAAACTGAGCTGTGAGATAAACTGAGGTGTGAGATAAACTGAGGTAAACTGAGGTGTGAGATAAACAGCACCAGCAGGCTGACAGTGGCTGCAGACCCTGTATCTCCCAAGAGGAGCACATGTGAGTTAACATGAATCCCATCACATGTGTTTATATCTGCAAGGCTGCAGCATGTGTATTGGATGGGTGTGTTTACAGATGTTTTTGGCCCATTTCAAATATCCTTGGCAGTTCTGTGAATTTGAACCAAGCCAAACACACCTCTGAGGTCATTACTGCCATGAGATCACCACCTAGACACAATGCTCAGGACCTCTGAAGGCTCCTTTTGTCTTTTTTTTTAAACATTTTTTTCTCCTATTTGAAGCTGATCCAGGGCAATTACTATCCACCAAAGGAACAAACTGAAACCCTTTACAAGCCAGAGCTGTAGCAGCAGGGCATGGAGATGGCATGCAGGGCTAAGACAAAGTGTGTGTGGCTGTGGTCTGACTTTTCAGGAGGACTCCAGACTCATGAAGTCAGTGTACATATCAGATTACCATGATCCTCTGGAATTTTGAGCAGAGCCTCCCATTAGGTCACTATTTCTATGTTTTCACTTTCTGAAGGATATTTATGAACAAGCTTGATTTTTTTTTCTTTCCTCTACTTTGTCTTCAAGCCTGTTAATTTTATTTATCAACCTCTTTGGCCCATGCTTTTCAGGAACCTGGCTTAGAGAGAGGTCTGATTTCAAATGTCACTTGCTAGCACCTCAGGGTCAAGGCCATGTGGGTCAGGCAGTCTCCAAACCAAGCCATTTTTTTTAACAGAAGAAGCAAAAACTTGAACTGCAAAATGTTGAAATTATAGGGAGGAGTATAGTTGGAAGGCTACTGCAATGAAGGATGAAGTTTTTGTTTTCCCTTTGGTAACACTGATATGTGTGAATACTTTTTGTAAGAAGGCAATGGCTAGTGACTCAAAAATCAGGAGAAACATTTTTGGAGAGGTTACTCTCTAATGACCCCCAGACCCAACACTACAGCAACTCTGAAGCCTCTCTGTGTGCTCAAGAGAGCTTTGAAAAGATGCTGTCTGTTTGCTTGATGGTTCAGCTCTTGCTGAACCTTGGCACCCTACCCAGAGCCTTATACCACAATTTTTCTTCCTCAGACAAGGACGTTGGATATAGAGGGTTAACAGGGTAAAATAAGGGTGTGGCTGATGGGGTTGAAAAGGTGGTCAGAGCATCTGGGATGGAGTGTTCTGTTTGGCAGCACAGAGCAGGCACTGCATCCTTCCCCATGCCACCCACAGACATTCTGCCTCTCATCTCATCTTTGCAATCCTCTCACACGCAGCCATACACAGCCTCTTTTGTCTCCTTCCCACTCCCTTGACACCACCCACACACCCACTCTCTCTCAAATACTTTCTTCTGCTCTGGTTTTCATGCAGATGCCTCCCCTCTGGACCCTGTGTTGCACAACATCCCCTCCTGCCTGGCACTAGCACCCTCCCTCTCCAGACCATGTGCAGAGCAGAGGCATTTCCTTTTATTGTCCCTGCAGCCCCTGCAGCCCCACCCAGCTCCCGTCTATTCCCTGCAATAACACATTTGGAGTGGAAGTAATCCTGCTCAGAGCAGCCACACAGACAACACAGGAGAGCTGTCTTCACCCCAAATTGCTTCTACTTGTAGACTACTACTTCCTGCCTGTGGTCCCAGAGGAAGAGGCTAACTCAGGCTTGGAATAGGTGGTGGCAAGATGCCCTGAGCTGCTCAAAGGCTGTGAGAATGTTTGCAAAGCACCTCTGTGCTCTGCTCTGCAAGAACAAACCTGGCACAGGCAGTTTCAGCAAGGAGTTCTCCAGCAGATCCTGGGACATCCACCTGGTCTGCAAAAATCCATGAGGATGATGGGGATCAGAATGACCTGGCAATGTCTTTATGGGTGGTAAAGCACTTGATCTCCTTGCTGAGCGTGATGGCAAAAGGGCTGGAGAGGACCAGTGATGACCATCTGAGACCAGCAGTGTGTATTACACGAGTCACAGGCAGAACAGCTTCAGTGCAGTCAGAGAAACATCACCAGCTTGTGCATGCCAAGGAACTGACCCCAAAAGGTAAATCTAAGTAGAAGTAGGTGACAAAAAAAATCCACAAGAAATAAGAGCAAAAGCAGGACTCTGCCCATATAATCCATTTCTCCCTTAGAAAAGCCAATTTGGAGGCACAGATCATTTCTGTATTGTGATAAGCTGCAGCCTACAGGACCACACTGGAAAAGGGGAGATTTCCAGCAGTGTCTCTGAGCTCTTTCCTCAGGACTTCCCCATAAGGAGCTGCTGTGCCAGTCATAAGCTGGGAACACTTTTGGCTCTCTACCACTGTCCACTCATGAGAGGCCAAACACAAACTGGAGTCCCCTATTCAATACAGAGTTTGTCAGCCCTTTCACAGCAAAACTTTCCCTTACTCCTCCTCATCTCCAGAATTCCCAGACCCTGCCACTGCACTGCCAGCTCCATACAGAGCCCAGAGGAATGTGTTCCAAGACACCTGCTCCTTGCTTTATCTTTAGTGTTGGTGTATTTTGCTAGCAGGGTGCACCTTGCTGGGGAAGGATCAGTGATGCTGCACAGGGCCAAGGACCCAGTGAAACCAGCGCTGCCAGGAGCTGTTAGTGAGGCACAGCCTGATCCCAAAAGCATCAGACTCTGGCATGGAAAGGACAAATGGTGCCCTGGCAATCACTGGGAGCTGGCTGGGTGAAATACATGTGTTGTTTTCTGGGATGAAGTTGGGATAAGATCTTCAAGCATCATGCAAACGCTGTCAGCACTGCTGCTGCCGCTGCTACTGGGGAAAACAGCTTATGCCAGTTTAAAGAGAATCTGAAAGTAAAGGACAGACAGAAGCCAAACCCCTGTGGTGGTCAGTGCCAGGGCTGGCAATGTAACAGCCCCAGCTGCTGACTCCTCAGCCAGGGCAGCAGTCCCTCACTCAAGCTGGCTATAGACATACAGAAGCAAATAAACACAGCAAGGAAGCCACAGAACCTGAAGACTCCACATCTGTATCTCTAAGCTCTTCCTCTCCTCAGCTGGCTGGAGACATTTGGCAAGGGATGTTGGTACAGCCCTTCCTGAGCTGGGGCCAGTGGCAGGAGTGAAGGGCACTGAATCCACCAGCCCTAACCCTTGATACACCACAGCTGTCTGAGACTGGTGAGGACCATGGGTATGTGGCAAACCTGATTGCCCCGGAGATAGTTTTAATAGAGAAACCTTGCATTGGGATCACTTCTGGGACATTAACATCTCTGTCAGCTGCCTAGAGCAGGAGGAGTAGTTGTAGGCTTTGAGAGGTGCTCAGTGCTGCTGTCTGGAAATGCCTGACAGCCCCAGTCCAGTAAGAACTACTGATTCTCCTCGCCAGGGAAGGCATTGCCAGAACTTTGTTCAAAGTTTAACTAATTAGGAGCTTAATTACTTTGGTGTTATATGTAAAAGGAAACCCTAGCAAGGACTTTTGCCACACAGACAGATGAGAGGCCAACATTTTTCCAACCAAAACGAATGAATCTGATGAAAATGTGGTGAAAATTTGCAAGTACTCAGATGCAAAACCTCCCAGTGCCTAGACCTCACTTCATCTTATGGATTGCCAGACTTGGTTCACAGTACTTTCCTTCCCACTCCGTCTTTTGAGGTGTTAGTAATGCTAGTTAAAGTGAGGACTCTTGTGTTCAATTGTTTTATATAGATTCTACTACTAAAAATGTATGTTCTTATGACAAAAGGTCGTAAGAACACTTTCTAAGCATGAAGACATGCAAGTCCTCTGGCTTTGTAGTCTGACTGGGTATTAAAATTCATTAAAAACACCATGTTCAGGTGAATTAGAGCCTTCTGGTTTGTGTTATGATGGAATTATGCATTTTTCACACTCAAAATAAGCAAAGTTATCTCTGTATGGCCCCTCCCAGCTCATATAAAGATATATTTAAGTTTAATTGTAAAGTGCTTCACAATTCTTGGGTGAAAATTTCAAAGTGCCAAGTACCACACTGCTGCAATTATCAGTTTGGCCCCTTATCAAAGATGCTGTGATGTGCATCCTCATTAGAGAGGGAAACCTTACCATGAGGATGAACTCATGTCAATCTTTTCTTTTGGTGTGCTGGATTCCAGACTTCCCTTCCACATCTGACATGTGGGTTTTATTGTTCAACTGGCTTTCTTCTTGCACAAACATCCTGGCTGAAGCACATGGAAAAGGAGGAGGGCAGACATTCCTCTCTGTATATGTTTGAGCTTTTCTGTCTTCTTGCTATGTGGTCCCAGGAACACAGGGAGGTCCCTGCATATTTAGAAGCTCTTTGTTTCCCAGTTTCCAAGGCCAGATGACACATTCTGGTGTCTGGTGGCTCTTTTACCTCTAGGCTCTGAATTTGTTATAAACAGAGCTGAGATGCTCTCACCAAGGCACTGTGCGGCTAAGGAACTTCCTATTGGTAACCGCTGTGGAAACAGAGCAAGTTGCACCAGAAAAAAAGGCAGAGCAGACCCTGGCAAGGCACTTTTCTTGCACTGATCTGGGCAGAGGGCGCTGTTCTCATCACCTGCGCAGAGATCTGGTGCCGTGCACCTTGGCCATTGTCACAGCACAGGTGATGGATTTGCTGGCCACACCCAAGTTCACTGCGCTGCATCTGAGCGCATAGGTGCCTTCCAATGGGCTTTGGACTTGGTCATTTGTGCCTTTTTTAGGCACAATTGTCAGGTGACCCCACCTGGTTTTGGCATCAGCTTTATTATTCAACAGTTTATTATTGACTGGATTGTTATAATACCTCAGTGTTATATTTTACATAAGCACAAGTCTCAAGGTGGTCCCTCATAATCTCATGTAAGGAGAGGAGTAGAAGAGTCAATAGAAGAATCAGGAGTAGAAGAGTCAGAGCTCACTCATGGACAAGCCTTTTCTCATTCTGTTTGGGAAGAATGCTGCAAACCACGTATGATTGAGAAGGTGAGCTTGTAGTGTATATGTGGACTAGGTTTGTGCTAAAGTGCAGGAAGTAGAAGTTATCCACTTGTCAGGACAAGGTCTTATCTGAGATTGTGAAGTTATAAATTATTTTTTTTTAGATGACCATAAGATCCATGATATCCAGAGCACAAAAATTCTTATTTATCTTTAAGTCAAAACCTGCAACATTTATATCAGAGAAGGCATGAACTAGGTTATATGATTTTCTGAAATGAAAACAGCAGGATGGCCAAGGCCCAGGGAGCTGAAATGCTGGAGAGTGGGAGCAAGAGGAGCCAGGATGCACTGCTGGGGTAGCACTGTTCCCCCTGGGCTGTGCTGGCAGTGGGTGCAGCACACGTGTGCCCCTGCCTGCCCATAGTGGCTCCAATGGCCAGCGCTCCCTGAAAGAGCTCATTTAACATCTAGGTGGGAGAGCACAAAGGAGGCATGGAAGTGCAGGCAGTGAAGCCAGCCTTTCAGCTTTCCACCCTTTAAAGGATGAAAACATCAGGGAAGGTGTCACAAGTCAATTTGCTTTGGCAGAGAAAGGGGGAAAGAAACCCTGTGGGCTGGCTGGGGGCCAGAGGATTTGTGCTGGCCACAGCCAGGGTGATGCTGTGCCCAGGAACAGAGCAAGGTCTGTGTGTGGGGCTGCTGACCCAGCTCTGAGCACTGGGAGGGCTGAAGGTTCTGTGGGGTGAGAGCAAGGACTCACCAGCTGCAGGTATCATCTGAGGTCCTGGCCTGTGTCCTGCTGTCCTGCAGGGAATTCCTTTCCTTGCTCCAGGATCTGTGTGTGCCAGACCCTGTGTGTGTGTTTGTGTGTGTGTGTGTTGGAATGGGGGGTGGAGGAGGAAAAAAAAAGCCACCATTCAAGCTAAAAAACCTCCTTGGCATTAACCTTCACCTTCCTGGCTTCTTTTGCCCAGCTGGACAAGGAACTCTCTGAGGGATGAGCAAAGGAAGATCCCATTCCTCCACGCAGGGAAGCACACAGGCTTCTTTGCATGGAAGTTTTTAGGGACACCTCAGTTTGTGTCTGTCTCACTCTATTAATTTCCACATTCTGGACAGTCTTGAAAGAGCCTGAACACCAAACCTGCCAACCTGGAGGAGATAGTCAAGGTTTTAATCTAAACTGGAAGTGAAAGGTGCATCTGTTCAGGCTCTTTAATCAGTAAAGTATGATCATGGTGTTGAGAGTTCAGCCTATGTCAAACCCTCCCCACCTCACACCTCTGGCAATAATTCCGCCTCTGCTCACTGACACATCTGTTTGCAGCTGATTTTATTTTGGTGGGGTGGTTGAGACCAAAACAGAAAACAGGACAGATCTTATTTTAAAGTACATGGAAATCCTGCTCTCATCTAACAAGCTGTATCTATCTCCTAACCTGTAGTTCTTGTTTTTGAGTCCTACATATGGAAATTGTTACTCTGAGTTATTACAAATAATTACTTCGTGACACTGGAATTCCTGGGCTGGGTATCACACCCATGCTAAGGCTCCCTCAGACATGCTGGACTGTGCTGGCTGTACTGGGGCAGGACCAGGCTGCTGTCTGCAGCCTGTGATTGCTGTTCTGAGGAAATGGGCTGTATGCAGGGGAGTTAGTCACAGGGCTCTGCATTGGGTGGAGGAGCTTTGCAAAACTGTCTCGCCCTTAGAAGCATCAGCAGGACCAGAAGAGCCAAAGTGTCATCAAAGTGCTCCCCTCAACTGCCTCCTGTCCTGGACAGCTGCTTATTGAGGTGGCAAAAATCCCTTGTAGGAAAATGACAAATGTTTAGAAACAGTCCCAGTCTCCTTCCAACAACTTAGTAATTTTCCTGTGACCTCACTCCTTCTGAAAAAATGCATGTAAAAGTTCCAAGATTTTAATCTTACTCTCTAACACCATTGTCCTGTGCTTCCAAAGGTGAAGCAGCTTAGAGAGCTCTCCAGGAAGTCAGAAATCCTCAAAATATTTCTACTAAGATGCAGCAATGCCCATACACAAAACTTTGCCATCATCCCTCCTTGAACAGTGAGGCCCATCAGCCTCACTGATGGGAAATAAAACCCCATTGTTGTGTGAGCCCTGGGACACAGTGAGGCACAAGTTGTGTGCATGAGATGGGTCAGAGGCTCTGAGCCAGTCACAGAGCTGGTGATGTGACAGTCGTGTGACACCCTCCCTTGTCACACTGGCAGAATGAGCAGCTCTTCTGCTGTCTGTGTTCCCAAGGATTTTATGGGATCATTGTGAGACACTGTATAGTTAATAGACACAGTTAGGAATAAAACAATCTGGATTTTTGTGACTCTCATGACAAATGAACACAGAAAATAACATAATTCTTGCTGTTTTCTTATTTTTCTGCACAAAGGTCAAAACATTTCAGAAATTAAACAAAATGAAAACACACCAAACAGTTAAAAACAAACAAATGAAATCTATTGTATGTTTCTTTTTCTATTTCTTTTTTTTTTTCCTCAAATTAACCTTGGGTAGTTTGTCCCTCATCCTTGTAGGACCAGGGCTGAACTCTGTACATTTTGTCAGACAGCATTTCTCTGAACCCTTGGACTGCTGGCACTTCCTGACCTGTGAAACAAGAGTTGGGAGATGTTGTGTAACTTGTGCCTCTGACTTACATGAAAGATCCCCTGCAGCCAGGCTCCCACCCATACCTGGAGGTGCAGGCACACCCTCCCAACATCATCAGCAAACAGGTCAGAAATTCACACCCCCAGGCTTTGAAAATGTTTTAAATTTTTTGTGGGTTCCCCCATTCCTTCTTTGCACTAGTGCCACACACTTCCTAGGACAGGAATTAGTTGGAGAAAAAGCGATGATGGAGACAGGCAAGCAGAAACATCTGTCAGCCAAATGGTTACCCAGAACCAAAGCTCCAATTTTCAGTCCATGAATGGCACTTTTTGTCTCTGCCAGAGGGTGAGTCTGGGTGAGTGCCCAGGAGCCAAACAAGAACTGAACAGAGAAAGCATCAGCACAGTCAGTAATACAGGAAAAGGCGGAATTTTTGTGGAATCTTCACTCTTTCCTGCTGGTTTCCTTCTTGCTACATGTGAGCCACAGAGACATCTTTTGTACTGCAAAGTAAAGCACAGCAGTGATTCTGGGATGATCAAGCTGAGAAAAATAGCCCATGGATAACCCACTGCCATTAACCTGACTTCAACTTTTGTTGTGAGGTACAAGTCAACTAATAACTGCTCTGATCACCAGGGGTTTGGTCAAAGTTCTCATTCTCTTTATTTTCTCATTCCTTTGGTAGCAGCCTGGCAGCTCCCCAGCATCAGGGAGGATGGTCACACTGGAAGCCAGTGCTGTGACCAGACCTATTGATGTCACACACA
This sequence comes from Calcarius lapponicus, assembly GCA_039654755.1. Classification (NCBI taxonomy): domain Eukaryota; kingdom Metazoa; phylum Chordata; class Aves; order Passeriformes; family Fringillidae; genus Calcarius; species Calcarius lapponicus. The sequence continues at coordinate 6,452,231 of CM077467.1, read as the reverse complement.
GGCACCCAAGCAGCTCCACACCTGCATGGTTTTCCCTCTCATGGTCATAAGTGTTTCTATTTATTGATGTATGCTAACCTATGTGTGTATTAATTCAGGAAAACGTTTGTCTGGAGATCTCTCAAACCTTCATTTTTAGTGCAATGACTAGTAAAAGCCTTTCACATGAGTTTCCTGACAGAAATAAAGCTGGACATTCACTAAGAAGTTTCATTTTCTTTTAGAGTTGGTTTGGCAGTGAAGTGGTGTGATTTATGGTGAGCACCACATCCAGCACAAGGCTGCTGTAAGCTATGTGAGTGTGTGTTTTTATAAAGAGATTATATTTATCTCAAAACCAGAAGGCTGGTGGGGGAAACTTTCCCAGGGTCCTTTCAGTATCTTCCACAGAAAGGAGGGAAAAAACCCAACATAAAACCTTACAAAAAATATCATACTGCAGTTTTGGAATTGCTTCTGCTACCAAAGCTTGACCTACTCAAGAATAAAACAGAATAAATGAGTCTGCTTTTGAAAGAAATGATTGCTTTCTTTTGGGAAAAAAACCCCAAAAAACACAAAAACAAAACAATCCATGCCCCATCCCAAGGCATCTGGCTTAAGAGCAAGTGCCAGAGAGATGGGAGCCTCAGAGATAATACACTAAGCAACCCTCTGTTATCATGGCTCAAACATGATTAATTCATGTGGAACTTGCTGTAATAATATTAGTCTGGTGACCTCATTTGTTATACATGTTGCTGCCATTAGAACTCAAATACATCACCTAAAAGATACAGAGCTCACAGCCATCTGTGCTGTACCTGCTTGTGAGGTTCTCTGGATCTCCAGTTCTTTTCCCCTGATAGCTGAAGCTTTCAAAAGAAAACTGCTGGCAGTGATTTGGATGGTTTAGGTTTCAGGACCAGTCCAATGCCCCAGCATGTTCAGATTTTGTTTTGGTGCTGCCCCACTCACTGAGAAATCCTCACTTTGTTCAAATTGTCATTATTGAGTTTTGGTATTAACCTTTTTTTGTCCTCTTTCCCATCATCCTCATCAAATCTCTTTATCCATCTTCTTTACTTAATTCTCTCACCTGACAGACACTGGGGTTCTTCTGACCTTCCTTCTGTCCACAACATGGCTCTCATCTTAACCTGATTATTAGAATAAACCAGAAGGGTTAACTCAGTTTAAAACTCTTTTTTGTTTGCCAAATGTATGTGGACCAATCACAACTACTATCAGATGTTGCTTAGGCTTGGATCTTCTGCTCAGGGTTTAGGCTGGCAATCCATTTCCAGTGAAGGCATCACTAAAATTCCCTCTGTGCTGTTCAGCTCTCATACAATCAAACAAGGTTTGTCAGGCACTTAGAGTCAGATTAATGCACTTTTCTTGAGTCTGAGCCTTGCTCCTAGAAGCTCCCCACTTGTCTGTGCACTCCCCAAGCCAGCAGGTCCAGAGGATCCCTGTGGGGATGGATGCCCAGCACTGGAGATGACCCAGCTGGGTGGGGCAGGCACGGGGCTGCTTGATAACCCACGAGATCCAAATGCCCACCCTGCAATCCCCTACCCTGAGCTACCCTGAGCACTTTGCAGGTCTGCACAATGAGGGTAACACATGGGGACTTCACAGCAGTTATAAAACTCCTTTGGTGTCTGCATCATGAAATGTGTTATTAACAATCAATTTCTTTGTTCTCCCAAGGACATTTTGTCCCCTTCTATCAATGTACTCTGCAAACATCACTTCATGCATTTCCCTTGGCTTCATTCCATGTCATTCTTCTTCATTTTAACTTGTATCTGAGACTGGTGGGATGCAACTGTGCAAAAGGATACTTAAGATTGAAACCTAGTAAGAAAAATGCCCTAACAGCAAGATTTGTAAAACCTTGGCAGCATTTCCCAGTGTGAGGGGATGGAAGCCCTGCCACTTAAATCATGTTAGTCTGTGCTCAGTCTGCAGCTCAGGAATGTGCTGCAGGGAACCAACTTCTGCTAGGCCAAAGTACCTTTCCATGCATATGAATATTCCCACTTCAGATGTGAGGCTTGGAAGAGGTGCCATGGAGTAAAGGCATCTCCTTGTAGTCTTCCAGTTTGATTTTCTTCTACCCTCGCTTTTCATCAAAAGTCCCTGGAATAACTGACAGGTAGAAACATCTAAGAAATCATGAAATAATGTAAAGCTTGCTGAGAACAAATAATAATTTAGGGAAGGACAGCAGAAAAGGCAGACCCTTGGCAGTCTCACCCTAGTTGAGCCAGGTGTATTCACTAGGAAGGTCAGGTGCTGATTACTGCACCCCAGCTGGAAGCTGCCTGTGGCAGAGGATGTGATCTCAGACTGGAAACACAAATAGTTTTAAACAGTAAGTAAATAAAGAAAATAGTGGGGAGGAGTGTCAGAACAGAAAACTTGCAGAGGGTGAAGTGTATTGGATCAATTACTGACTATGAGCAATTTCTGCTGTGCTCAAGACAGAAAATTAGCTGTTTAAGAGAGTCTAATGTACTTCAAAACACATGAAAAGTCTTTATTCTCAAATGCTTTTCTTTTAACTTAACGACCTTGAGATGTTTTTGACTACTTTTCCACGGAAATGTGGACCACCCTGATTTTAGGAATAATCCACATTGATTCCTTCCTGATCCCAATAGTGCTCCCATGGTATTTGTGTTCTGTACAAATAGGAGGAGCAAAGAAGCTTCCTGGGCATTTGAAGAACAACCCAGGCAGCCCTTCAAAAGCATCTTATCAGTGCATGCAGCCCTGATCCCAGTTGCTTTAGTATCCACAATCTCTAAGAATGGCACCACAATGCTACCTGTGATGCTGTCACTCTCCTTGGAGAAAAGCTGCCTCCTGCTCTGCAGGTACCAATCCTCTGCTTGCTACAGACCCAGCACATCCACTGCATCCCATTCCTGCCTGAACAGGTGTGCAACACTTCATTCATGTTCTTCTTTTGAACCAAAACAACCTTCCTAGTAGAACTGATTTTGTGATTATTTATCTAAGAATATAAAAATTACAGTGCTTGAATTGTGTTATGGCAGCTGATGGTCACTGAAAAAGAAGAAACAGGGCAATGTTGGAAGGTTTCCTGATGCTATGGGATATCCCACTTGGCAGAGCAGTGTATAAACTGCATATCTCCCAAATCACGTCCCTCCAGTTTCCATTGATTCCCAGGCTGTGTCTATGTTGTGAACAAAACATTCTCAGCTTAAAAGCTTCAGCACTGGACCAGTGATTGTCTATCCTACTTAATTATTAGCTCACATCCTGGCACTATTTTAGCCTTTGCTAATAATACTCTCCTAAATGATGCCTGAACACTGTTTGGACAATATCATAAATCAGGAGCAATTGCCAATAGGCAGCATGGGCAAGCATACAGCTCCATGCTATGCAAACACTGCTCAGATGATCTGCAGCATGGGATATGTTTTTTTTCATGTGCTTTCAACTGAAAAAAAACTACATGAAAAATTGAGGCTTATGCTTTAGCAACACAAAGGCTCCGCATGTGGATTCGAGGGCTTTGTAATGTGGACACACAACCAAACTCTTGCTGTTTGATCCTGGGGCTCGGGAACGGCCTGCTCTGTTCTGTCCAGAGGTGTGGGCAGAGCTGGCTGCTCCCCACAGGACCTGGGATTCATCCCACTGCCCTCCCCTCCTTTTCTCCAGCTGCTGGGCAGGACAAGGGCACATCCCCACATCACCTGCCCCGTTTGCCTGCTTGTGTTGGGTGGCACTGGCTGGACCATGGCCAAGGGAGGGCACCAGGCTGGCTGGCTGACTCTGTGATCTAGGCTCCTCAGGGCATGGCTGTGCTGTGCTGTGGGCTGCAGGTTCAGAGGGAAGAAGCTTTTCTGTTGGAAGAAAAACCCTCCTTTAAAGACAGCAATGAAAGAAAATGGGGAACAGTCCCAGCGTGCCAGTTTAGCCTTTACTGGACCTTGTCGAACTTTGTTGCAAATTTATTTAAATTGGGTGTAGAGCTGAAATGCAGAAGGTTTTAGGGGTTTGTGTCTTTCAAGTTCTTCCTGAGAGAAAGAGTTTTCACTGCAGTGGACCCACCAGGACCTCTCCTTTCATGGGACAGGCAGCTTGCCTGGTGCCACTGCTGGCAAGGTCTGGGAAAATCATGGTCTAACCAAATGCTGTCAGTGTGAGGCAAGCTCAAGAGAGGCTAAAGCCAGGACTTTGTGAGAAATGAAATTCTCCCAATTTTTTTTGTGTGAGCTAAAAGATTGAGGAATACAAACTTGCTTTCAAGCTATTATCAAACTGTACATGCAGGGAAGTGTGTGTGTCCGTGTAAACTGAGAAAATGTTTAAGAGACAGAAAACCCCAAATTCTCAGGTCACATGAAGTAAGAAATACTTTTTATCTTTCCCATGGGCACATGATGCAAAAGGTTAAGAACCAAGGGCTGAAAGGAAAAAGTATCTGAAATATGCATTTACTTTATTCTTCCCATGTTTTTGCAAGCGAAAAATGTTACATATATAAAGAAACTGGAGAGCTCTCTCACTTCATCTAATAAATGAAAGGAAATGTGAGAAGGAACATGCCATACTCAGCATGCATATATACTTTTATTTATCTCCCCGAGATTGATTAAAGCAAAAAATGTGTCCCTGAGTAAAGAAACAAAAAATGTTTCACTCCCTAAGAAAATGACATTGCAAACTTCTTCATCAGCAAATTGCACCAGTAACAGTGTGACTTGAGAGCTGCTCAAAGGGCATGAACAACCTCTGTGTAGCTGTGAGCAGGAACGCTTGTAGGACCCCAGGGCTGGGAGCCAGAGCCCTGCAGAGATGCCCAGGGAGCTCTGGCTCTGCTGCAGGAGTGAAGCACCCTGGCATGGCCACACAGCTAGAGAGAAGGCATTGATATTTTGTCTGCACCAGCCTTGGCTCTCCCCGCCACATGGTTACAGGAACTCCAACTCCCACTGCAAAGTGCATGTACTCCTGATGATTCAACTCAGGTGCTCTTGAAGAGCAGTAATGTCTCTCTTTTTGCCCCTGCTCCACTGTGGTTTGCAACTGCCATCACTCTTCCCAGCCCGGGCAAACCCGCTGTCCCTGCTGTCCCTGGGTTCCCCTTCCCCAGGATGTGACCTGCCTGTGGGTCAGCTCAGTTCCTCATCTCATTTTGCATCCTCCCAGGCCTGGCACAGGCCCCTTTCCTGTAGGACATTCCAGTGGTGAGTACTCACCCGCAGCCTGACCAATGCCACATCCACACCCCCAGTGCTGGCTGTGTGATGCAGTCTGTCACTCACCCATCCTTTTTGTTCCTCAAGTTTCCTGTCTCAAGGCATTAGTAGCATGAAACTCATTACAGTGCTCACCCCAACTGGAAACACCTGCAAAACCTGAGGGACTGTAACTGCTGGATAGCAAGGAAGAACTTGGCTGGGTCAGGCTGAAGGATGCAGTTAGACCAGTGGGTGAAAGATGGTCACTGTGATCCTCTGCAGAGGCAATGAGGTGCCCAGGAATCAGGTCCATGGCAGGCATTTGCCATCAGCTTTGTGCACACAGTACCCAGAAACGCTTAGGGACAGTCCCTGAGCACACACTGTGCTTGGCAGCAGTGCTGGGGCAGGGATGGAGATGGCCGGCAGAGCAGTGGGAGTTTGGATATGGTTTGGGGCTGACAAGAACCAGGCTCTTGCCATTACTGACAATGGCAGGCTCTGCATTGTTTTTTTCCAACCGGGTCCCAACAGAAAGCTGTGGCTGACACAGCGATATCGAGGGCCACAGCAGGACTGTCAGGAAGGCAATTCCCAGCACAAGGATTTCCTCAGTGCTGCGGCTTTCCGCACTAACTGAGCGGGACTGCCCTGCGCAGACTGCGAAACAGCCTCCGGGCCCGTCAGCCGGCTCGGGCTTTATTTGCAGTATTTTAACACGGATTTTAAAAATAAAACCGGCCCCCCACCCCCGCCTGAAAGTCGTCCTTGTCCCCTTCTGACCAGCAGTCCTCTCCCTGGAGAGGCCGCGAGCCCAGGACCGCCAAGAATGTTCCCACGCAGCCTCCACGGCACCACCCGCCGCGGAACGCGGGGCTCTGCCGGCCGCCGGCCCCGCCGGGCAGCGGGTTCCTCGGGGCGCTCCCGGCGGCCGCAGCGAGGGGCCGGCGGACCGGGCTGGTCCGGCATTGGGGCCGGACAGGGCCCGGGGCAGGAGCCGAGGAGGGCCCGGGGCTGGAGCGGGGCCCGGCCCGGGGCTGGAGCCGGGTCGGGCGGAGAGCGGCGCAGCAGCGACACCTGACGGCCGCGGGCGGCAGTGCGAGCGGCGTGAGTCGCTCCGCGCCGCCCCAGCGCCGGCCCGGCCGGGCCTTTCCGCAGCCCCGGGCCCCTCCGCAGCCCCGGGCCCCTCCGCAGCCCCGTGCCCCTCCGCAGCCCCGGGCCCCTCCGCAGCCCCGGGCCCCTCCGCAGCCCCGGGCCCTGCCCCGAGCAAGAGCCGCTCTGTGCTGGGGGGAGCCCGTTCCGGTCTGGTCCCGAGAGGCAGCTCAGCGAGGCCGGGGCAGCTCAGTCTCCCCTGCAAACTCCGGAGACTGCGCCGCTCTCCTCACTGTGCCAGTGACATCGGGAGCGTCTCTCCGTCTGTGTCTCTCTCCCCTTCCTTGCACCAGTCACGCTAAATTTGACTTTGTATCTGCTAAAAAGTTTGAAATCCTTAATATAATACATACCTCTGATGCACATTTAAACACTTGTCTTTGTGGCCTGCCCAAATCCCGGCTGAGGCTGTTCCGTCAGGACAGTGCTGGAACAGCCGTGTCCCTGCCCAGCCTGCCCATCGGGTATTTTCCTGCTCTCAGAGAAGTGGCCGTGCCTCGAGTTACCCGGTCTGCTCCAGGTTTAAGATTCAACAATCTCATTTGCTCAGCCTCTGACAGAAAGCCACGAGAAGGGCTGTGTCCCTGCCAGCCCTTCTGACCTGCCCTGCAGGCAGATGGATGGCCTGACTCCTTGCTTGGGGGCACTTTAGTGGATAATCCGTGCTCTAAAACTACCATGTGCTCTGATGGGCAATTTCTTGTCTTTCTTGGTGCCAAGTGTAAGTTTCACTGGCTGGATAAGGTTGGGGTGCTGCTTAAAATAAACCTTTATGTGCCATGTTGGATTTATGCAATGTTCCATAAGCTGCTTTGAAAAGAGACATTTGTGTCTACATTTGAACTTTTTAGTCTGAGTGTTGTTAAAGCTCATTCACATCCTGGGATAAGATTAAGCCATCAGGGTCAATAAAACTTCCTTCCTTCCATATATTTCCATGCTCTTGCCTGAAGGGATCTCTGATTCATACCTGACTGAGTAAAGGATGTGAAGCAACTCAGCTGCTTTGGGAAGGGGGAGAAATGCCCAATGCTACAGGCTGGCCTTTCAGCCTGCATCGCTGCTCTAGGCTGTCACATGAGGCACTGCAGAGGGAAGAGGTGTGCTGATAGAATTCCACTGGACTGGAAAACACCCTGGAATGTCTCAAAAGCTCCAGCACAAGAGAGAAGATGTGATGGAAATAGATAATGGGTGTTGGAGAGATTCTGGTCTGTTTGGTGTGTCTATCCCAGTTCAGCTATAGTGTGAAGGCATAAGACTTAATGAATATTTTCTTAAGAGTCCAAAAGAAAAGAAAAGGCCACCCAAGTTATGAGGGCTGTGGTCTTCTCTCAAAAGTACAGTTTTCCTCTTGTGAAGGGTGAGAAGCCTTGCAGCAGCCAAGGCAATGCTTATGAAAATCAGGGTTCCCGCTTTTGCAAACTCGTTGGCAGTTGTACCAACCCACACAATTCTGTTTTGGCTTTTCTTGTGCCACTCTGAAGAGGTCTGATGAAGCAGGTCATCCTGCTGTGACAGATGTTTTTTCACAATGTCTGTGAACATCTTCTATGTCCCAAATGGGGAGGTTTGATGTAATGATTACAAGGTGGCCTAGCAGCATGATATTTCATGTACGGAGAGACCGAGATGTGTTGTATAGAAACCCCCTTCTGTTCTGTTATGATGGTCTTTGGGAAGCACTTCATTGCCCCAGAGAAAGGTGGCTGATGTAAACCCAACTGTCACTGTTGAGCAACACAGCAGGCGAGCTGTGAGCCAGAGCCCCGCGGTCACGGACTTCCCTTTGACAGTGACTCTGCAAGCAGAGGCAGCGGTGTCGAAATGCCCTCTGTGTTCTAACAGGGGGGTGAGACATAACTGCACATCTGCCTCCTCCCAGAAGCCCAGAGTGAAAGGTCTGACAGTGGTCAGTGCTGAGGGACATCTCTGTGACACTGCAGCAGTTGCCTGTGGAGTGCAGGACTGATAAACACACCAACTTGGTGTTTAGGTGTTCCTGGTACGTTGGTTCCATGCTGTTCCTGCAGTCAGTTCTGAGGCTTAACTGAAGAGCAGAACATCTGCCCGGGGTCACGCTCGGGGCTGGCTGACCCAGCACTCTATCACTTGGGGCTCACCAGCAGCAGATGCTAAAGGAAGAATGGAAAGACTGGGCAACTGGTATCTCTCTAGCTGCAGTCCTGGTTTCCAGTTATCTGTGACTTAGGAGCCTTTAGAAGTGGTATCTCCAAACATGAAAGGCCTGGTGTGGTTTTCTTTCCTTACTGCCAATTGCTTTTGCCAGCACTGGCCCCTTGAGCAATGGGAGGGCAGTCTGAGAGCACCACTGCAGAGCTGCTTTTCCTGTTGTATTCCCATGTGGGAGAGAGCCTGGCATGGCACAGGGACTGTAGCTGAAGAGCAGGAGTGTGCAGGTTCACCACAGGCCTTTGCCTGCCATGCCTTGTAGCCATCACCAGTGCTCTGTACCCAGGATATTCATTTGGTAGGATCTCCAGAAAGTGGCAGCAGAGAAACTTGGCTGATGTGTGGTTTCTGAAAGTAATATGCAGAGAAAAAAAAAATTAGTTACTGTATGTTCAGTGATGAGTGTCAGAAGCACAGTTGCTCTCTTGTCTTCATTGTCTGTGAAAAAGAATTGGCCCAATCCTGTCTTTGACAATTTAAATGCTTGTTAAATTTTTTTTATTAAAAAAAACCCAATAGATCTATGAATCCACAATTGTTTTTTTAGAATTCTAGGGTTGGATTCTGTTCTCAGAAGTAACTGTATTGATACCAGCAGTGAATAAAGCAGCTCCATAGCTCATGATTTCTTTAAGAGATAAAGTCTATCAATCTTTCAGACCTAGAGCAAGACTTTACTCTTTGTCTATCCATGTAATAAGATTACTGAAAGAAAAAAGATAGTCCTTTGATAGAGCAAATATGGAAAATGCAGGTTTATTTTTCAATGATGCATCGGAATTAAGAAAATTAAGGAATTAAGGTGGCTGCAATACAACGTTATTTTGAAGCAAAATCTCTAGACAAGGTTACTTAACACCTATGAACAGAGAACTGGTCTCAACTGAACAGGTATGCCAGACCTGGGGAAAAAAAGGAAGTCTGGTTTTCCTCCACTCAGATAAAAGTCCAAGTGTCCTCATTAAAATTAAATAAGTCAAAGCTACGTGAACGTACTTGACCTCTGGTTGGTGCTATTTTGCTACTTCTTTAGGATTAAATATCAACACTACTACTGTTCCCTGAATGCTATTCTTAACAGTGTATGAGGTACAGGATGTCTTCTGGGTCATTCAGTAGCTGTGACAGTTAGTGGGGTTTTCTTATCTCTCACTGTCCATCTGAAAACCAGCTTTGAACCTCTTGGCTGGTGTCTGCTGTTTTTTTTTCCTCTCTCTCTCTGTCTCTCTTTCTCATTTCCCCCCCCTTAACCAGAGGTCTAAAACAAGTGTGCCAAACACATAATCAGCCATGAACAGAAATGTCCGCTGTTTGCTGGAGCTCAGCCTCTGACTCTCGTTGCTGTGCACCTGCCAGAAAAGAGGGCAGGGAGGATGGCACTGACAGCAAAACTTGGAGGTCCACGTGGTGTGTTGATTTGTTTTTCTTTCTGAATGAGTGAAGAATGGAAATGGGAACAAGATGTTCACACAACTCAAAACTCAGGCTGGCCAGTGAGGCAGGGTTCAGCTAAGTGAGTTTTGCTGACAAGATGTGGCAGTTGAGAAGTCTTGTTCCTAGAGGCAGGCTTGTTGTGAGGATGAAATATCTCTAACCTTGCTGGCTGAAGAGATCCCTGCCTAGATGTAGGGATGAAAGACCTCCCAAGGAAGTTCCTCCATCATGCACAGCTTGGCCTTCAAAGAATAGTTGAGATATTTTCCTGCACCATTGCAAGTTGTTTTAGTGCCTGGAGCTAAGCTGTCATAATTAGCCATCTTTTGGAGGAAAGGAACTCTGGAAACACTCACCCCATCTTGCTCCCTGGAGAATCCAGCACCATGAGTGCTTCCAGAGGCACAGGGAAGGGCTGCAGTGGCAGCTCAGGGCTGTTCCTGGTCTCCTCTTTCCTCCTCTCCTCACTCACATGGTCACTGTGGTTGCTCACATAAACACCCTTCTTTTCACCCTTTCCCCCATGTGCATTCATGCTGGGCTCTCACTGGGCCACACAGCTTCTCTCAAGCAGCATCTGTAATGCTGACAAAATGTCAAAGCTCACCCACATCTGGACAAACTGAAAAGGGTGGTGTTACAGCTGACTGGTGGAAGGGTCACTGCTGACTTTGGTGGAGCTGACTGCTGGAGGGGTCACTGCTGGCTTTGCTAGACTCTGGGTCATTAACACCTCACTGCAGGGCAAGGCAGTGACAACTGTTCTCACAGATAGCTCAGGAGAAAGTCTGGTAGCAACTGGCTCTCTGAGATTTAGTCTGAAAGCTCTCCAAGAATTAAGGATGAAGGAAAACAATTCGAACAGTTAGCCTATGCAGGAGTAAATAATAGTATTCTTCACCTGGGAGGAGAAACTGCAGAAGAGTGGTTTGGTATTTTTGAATTTGATGCATGGTTTGTCTTTCCATCCCTTGATATGGTGGCTTCAAAACTGATGGACTTAATTCTGGATGCTGCTGGATGGCAGAACTAGATTGACTGAGCAAACTGAAATGAAAGTTGTTGATAACTGGAGTTGATGACTGGAGTTGGGCCTGACTTGGTAACACACAGCTTTAATTCCTTCATCAAAGCGAGCATATTGGCTTTGAAGATGTTTGTGCAAGGAGCCATCCCAATGTAAAATCTCCTGGTGTGCTGTGAAGGCAAGCTGACCAAAGGCCAGATTCTGCAATCACCTGGACTTGGCTAAGTCAGTTTGGATCACAGAAACATAGAAAGTTAAGGGTTGGAAGGAACCTTAAAGATCATCTAGTCCCAACTCCCCCTGCCATGAGCAGGAACACCTTCCACTAGGCCAGCTCGCTCAAGGCCTTTTCCAGCCTGGCCTTGAACTGTGACAGGGTTGGGCCTTTCACAACTTCCCTGGGCAATTTGTTCCAGTATTTCCCCACATTTACAGTAAATAATTTCTTCCTAATATCCAGCCTAAATTTCCTCTCTTTCAATTTGCACCCATTACTCCTTTTCCTGTCACTACAGTTCCTGATGAAGAATCCCTCTCCAGCTTCCAGTATCTGTAGGTCCTTCAAATACTGAAGTTGCTGTAGGGTCTCCACACACTCTTTTCTTCTCCAGGCTGAGCAGCCTTAACTCTTTTCCCTGTCTTTGTCAGGGAGGTGCTCCAGTCCTCTTATCAACTTTGTGGATCTGCTCTGCACTTGCTCCAAGAGTTCCATGTCCTTTTTTTGTTTCATGTCTGTGTGGATTGGTCTGCACAGAGCAACACAGGTATTAAATGAGTCCCAGTTTTAACATGTCCAGTACAAACCTGCTAATCCTTCGTGTCCTACTTTATGGCAGGTAAAAAGTACAAGAATTTGAGACTCGTGTGAGAGAATTTGCTGCACGCTAATCAAATGGAAGCACTTTTTTTCAAGTGATTTTCCAAGAAAATTTGGGGAGCAGTATGCAAAAGCCTCTGAAACATTATTTAATGGCAGTCTGTGATGCCCACATCTTCTCTACCTCCTTTCTTCCTCTTCCCAGAGCAAGCTAAGAGCTGCGTGCACTGCAAGTGCACTTAAAACAGTCCCTTCATTGGGAAATGCTGAGTGTGATCTCAAGGCTGTTGCACAGAGTAGGGCAGTGTGGTGACATCTGCAAAGCATAGAGGAAATCAGCTTCCCTTAGAGCCTTCCACCTTGGATGTTACTGTGGGCCCACAGGACTGGGCTGGGGTCAGGTACAGGCAAAGCAGAGTGTCCTGGCTGGGAGAGGATGCTTGATCTCCCACTGCCCCAGCTGATGAGTCCCAGGTTTCTGATGGCATGTTGGCTAGAAAGCCTTCATGGACTCAAGGTCATGCTGGCTTGCATAAAAAACTACATAAACAGCCCTACTCCTTGCAGCCAGTTAAAACCAAAGTAAAAACAGAACAAAACCACCCAGACCTGAACATTCCTCTTTTACTGTATATTTTAAAACACAGGCAAATGAAAGAGGAACTGGACAGTAACTGTATTCCTCATTATCTGACTTTTCCTCAGGCACAGGGAATGGGTTTGACTGTTGGCAGGCTGGCTGGTTTTACTGTGTCTGCACAGAGTCTCAGGAGTACCTTGTGGGTGCTCCCTGGGGGCTCAGTTACTTGGAGGCATAAATAAGTGCTTTCCAGATTAGGGGTTTGGTCAGAGCTGCAGAAACACAAAGTCTGTGGTTGCAGTCCTGGCACGCTGATAATGTAACTGAAAGCTGCTGGACTAGGGCAGGCCCCAGCCACCAGCACTGGAGGGTGTCTGTGGGGTTTGGCTGAAGAGCCAGACAGCAGTGGGAAGGCAAAACTGGAAAGGAAAGGCTGCAGCTGAATGCTGGGAGTGGGAAATCCTACAGGAGGGGTGTCCCTCAAGTGTCCATCACACCATCAGGGCTAGCTGATGGCAAACATGCTTGGGATGGTGCAGACACATAGCAATATATTTTTAATGAATACTGGCCTTACAAAATATACTGTGTATCATACTGGCCTAGAAAGATGAGGAATGCCTGTAAAATTCCTGGGTTTGCTTGTGTGGCCACCCTGTGTTGCTGGCCTGGGCAAATGCAGCTTGCAGGTCTCTGTCCCCACAGCTGTGGTAGCCTGCTGGGGTTCTGGCCAGGCTGGATGAAAACAGCACTGGTTCTAGGTGCCACCTGAGACTGCTTGAGGGTGGTACAGAGAGGGGACAGGAGAAGAGAAACTGTGGGACTTGCTTTGGTTACAGCTCTGAACTATCCACTGGTGTTTACTTTTCTGCGCCCACATTGTGGATGCTCCAGGACGGGGACCTCAGTGGGCACCAGAGGGTGTGTGGAGGGACCAGCAGGGCCACAGAGGCAGGGCCAGCTCCTTGGCTGGGTGCTGGAATTGGGAAAGCAAATCCTGTCTGCTCATGTGAGTGCAAGGGAACAGAAGAACTGAGGCATGGCCATGAGTTCAATAGCGAGGTGAGCCTTGTGAGGCAGCTTTTGGAACAAAACCTCCTGCAATGGCTGGAGCCCTGAGGACAGAACTCTGCTTCCCTGCACCTCACTCAGACTCCTCTCAGGGTGAGAGATCCACCCCTGGGCATGAGCCCGTGTCCTGAACCAGAGCCCTCCTGGCTGTTTGTGCCTTCACAGCCCCTGCATGGCTCCTCAGCAGCCAGGGCAGGGGAGCCTGCGCACTGTGGGATGGAGGTGGCCAGGCTGGGGACAGTCGATGTGGCTGATCGCAGCCTCCCCAGGGCGCATCCTTGCCCCGCTGGTGGCTGTGTGCTGCAGGCCCTGCGTGCCCGGCCCTGAGGCGTCATGGCGGCACTGGGCAAAGGCCGCAGCACTCGCCCTCAGCCCGCTCGTGAGCCTCGTGCAGGACGGGGAGAGCTGCTTTCACAACCTGGATGTGTTGTCACTCACATCCAGACATTTCCTGTTATCTAACCTCAGCCTTATCTTCCCCATTCGCAGCTTCCTCTTGAAGGAGGAGCAGCCCCTTCAAAACCGAGCTGTGTGCCTGGGCTGAGCCCCCACCGCGCTCCTGCACGACCCCTGCTGAGCCCCACGCTGCGGCCCGGCCTGGCACGGCCCTGGATGGACCCGCCATGGTAGGTGCCAGGTCCCCGTCCTGCCCACGGAAGGGGGGCAGGGGACAGGGGAGGATGTGTCCTTTGGGCTTCATCCCAAAGGCCCGTGGGTGTTGGGACACTGAAAGGTGTGGGGTGTCCATGTTCCTGGCAGTGAAGAAAGCTGTCCTCCCACCTCGTGTTACTCCTCAGACTTCGAGGGGTCTTAATCCTGCCTGGGTTTGTGCTGCTTCCCTTCGGTGCTGGGCTATGTCTGCCTAAGCCAGAGGGGCTCTTTGGTGGCTCCTTTCAGGGATGAGGTAGCATTCAGCTGGGCGTGCTTGGGGAGGGCAGGCTCAGGGATGGAATGCCACTGGTCCCAGCCAGGGAGCCCTGTGCCCTGCCTCCTTGATGAAGATAAATTATGATTAGCAGTGATCTGTAGCCCTACTCAGCAGCTGGGTACATGTGTGTGCTCCCTCAGCTCACAGACACACACACGCTGCCTGTGAGCTGCTGGCAGTGGGAGATGTTGATCAAAATTAGTCATGGATGAGGCAGCTCACAATGAGCAGGGGAGGGTGTGGGATGGAGGAGGGTGTAAGCAGGGAGAGACTCTGTCCCAGCCGTGTGTGAGTGTGCTCTTCAGCTCCATTTCTTACTGTCCCCATGGTTTCAGTAGAGCAGATGAAAGTTTACTGCACTTACCCTCTTCCCATCTTTGGGAGCTGGGGATAGGGACAGAGTCCAGTGTGCAGGAACGGAGGCTGTAGGGAGTGCAGGGGTTGTGGGACCATGTGGTGACCTGAAGGTAATGGGGGATTATCAGGCCCTTCCTGGGGGCTTTGAACCAGCATTATTATGGCAAAGCTCCTTGCAGGGTCCACTACAGAGCTGGGGGCATAGGAAGATCATATATGGAGCAGGACAGCATCCAGTGGAAGCCCGCCATGAGCAAAGCCTTATTTGTCTCTGTTATGACAAAGGCTTCCAGCTCCTAGGCGAAGCACAAGCCAAGGTTTCAGCTGGCCAGGGGTTCAGCAGACCCTGTTGCCACAGATCTGTGGGGTCTCTTGCTTTCAACTCAGGCTGTGATTTGTGTTTCACCAAGGGGAGAACAGAGATGACCTTGATTCCAGTTCAAATCCTGCAAAATAAATGCATGCCTTGAAATGGCTGCAGCCTGCATCCTAGGGCACTGCTACTCAGCGTGTGAATACCATACAGCCACATTTCCATGCACGCTGTTATTAGGTTTAGAATTGAATCTATCCAGTAATCTTACTTTTCCTTTATTTTCATTACAAGTTCCAGAACAGTCTGACAGCCCTGTAAAAATACCTGAGCGATGATGTGCAGCCCGGAGGGGACTTTTTGTGAATTTGGTAAGGGACTGACTTAAGAATGCAGGAAGAAAAATTCTTTCTGTTTGGCCTTCAGAGTATGCAGCAGATTGCTCAGTTTTATAACACTGAGCTTTTACTGGGGAATACCCACTTTAGCTTGAAACCAGAAACTCTGACAATGACAAATCCATTCACATCAGATATGATCTCTATGGGTAGAGTTGCAAGTTCCATTCCCATCTGCTGATAGAATCATCTCCATTGTGTCCCCACCCCTTATCTGTCCCTCACAGCAACATTTTAAGTGGCTGTTTTTCCCCTCAGAAAGCCACAACGGGGGATTATTTTAAGCTTCAATTGCAGAAGCAGTGCTGCCTTGTTTTCTTCTTCCCCCTCCAAGGCCACATCTGCCCCTGTTAGACATCAGCACTGAAGCTGAAGGCAATCTGGTCACTGATACCCGTGGAAGAGCCTGCTTAGTCTTTCTCTAGTGGCTTCCCCATGTTTTGGTATGGCTTAGAGTCCTTTGGGGGATCACAGGTTCACATGTACTCCAGAAGCCTGATCTTATATCAGCTCATTAACATAGTTTTCTTATCTTCATGAAGTGCATATGCTGATTTTATCCATTGCCAGATAGTTTTATCTGCCTTGGCTGAACTTCATTGGAATGAGAAGGCAGAGCACAGAACTGGTCACTATCTACATTGCACCCAAGGCAAAGGTGGAGACAGGGGAATGCCAGAATTGCAAAGCCTGGGTAGTGACTCAGTTTAGAAACAGATTTTACCTTTAAAGCTGTTGCTGTTTTCTTGCTCTTAAGTCTTAATCTACTCTCTTCTGGTTTTGGAGAACATGTATTTGCTATGCTTTCACCTGAAAAATCCTTTTCCTTTCCAGGTATGTTTCTGTATGTGATATTAGAAATCCTATGATCATCTGTGTAAAACAGTTACAGAAGTTAGAGGTGGAAATGGTTGATGAATTGCCCACTGAATGATTTTGTTAATATACTTAATCTAATTCTGCTTTAGTGTCTCAATGGTCTACCTTAAAAATAGAATTACGAACATTTCAGTATTTATTTTGATACTAAAAATAGCATGACTACTTTCTCACAAACTGGGTGATGCTGGTCATGTGAAATTAAAATCCATGGACTGCTAAGGAAGCTAAAACACCATGCTAAAACTCAGCTATATCTGGACATGTCCACAAAAAGTATGAATGACATAAACAGCGTTGTGCCGAATGGGTGTGTGACTTAGGAGCAGTATGGGTTTTTCTGGGAGAGTTGTACAGTATCAGAATTTCAAATCTTTTTATAGACTGATTTTCTAAACAATCAGCATCTGAGAAGGACACAGAACAGAGTAATACTGTGCAACATATTCTCTTGTATATGTTTTGTTATTTAGTTTTCTTTAGGTGCATTTCTGCATTTCCTGCACACTCCTGTTAAAAGAACAAGGGAATAACAGTATATTTGTGCAAGAAGTGTGTGTGTGTGAATATGATGTTCACCCTTAAAGGCTGGATTATGCCAGTGTTTGGAGGTGGAAAGCTCCACTTATTGCAGGAAAGGTTTTCTGCGTTCGCTAGAAATTAAGCAGAAGGGGGTTCATTTGTCAACGGAAGAGAAAGTTTCACTTCACTTCTGAAGACGTTCATTGTTTCCCTTTGTGGAGCTTGGTTTTCTTTCAGCATAATAATCTTTATAGTATTCTGCCAAATGGAGAAGCCTCCAACAGTCAGTGATTAACCCCTATATGTATGCCCAGGGGCAAAGTTGTACTTCTTTTTCTGACTTCTGAATTAATAGAGTGGATATTTTCCTCAGCAGCAGAAGGCAGTGTCTGCTGGTGTGGTTCTCTCTCACCCAAAAAAGAGTGCAGGAAGGGGAAATATGGGAGGATAAATGATGCTTTTTGATAACTGGAAAAAGCCTGTGAAGTTAACAACAGCTGCTGTGCTTCTTTTCCCTCTGTGTGCCCAGGCTGGCATCCGGCGAGGCCACCGTGACCCCGGGAGCTGCAGTGTGGCACTGCGTGTATTTGACAAGCTGAGTCCGACACTCAGTGTGCAGAGTGTCAGTTTGTCAAATACCCCAAGTGAGGCACTGCTGAGCAACGCGACGCCGGGGGTGCAGCCCTTTCCTCCTGCTCTGGCAGGAGCCTTCCTCTCCACTCCCGGCACTTCTCCAGAAGCCCACTGAGCAGCCCACCCCATTGTTCCAGAACACCTGAAGGATCCTGTGCTGCCAGGTTTCCCTTCCACCCCGGTTTTGGAAGTATCTGTTGGGGTATCCCTCCCAACAGTAAATCAGAGCAACTTCCCTGCACTGTGAAGACAGGGAATTGTGCCCTGGGTCCTTGTTATTTGCATCCAAATACAATGCTGTTCTCTAACACAGCATTAGCTAGCCAGCTGTAAATTAAGCTCAGTTAACAAGGATCCTGGCAATCACAACATCATGGCTAAAGGCATCATCATCCATAATAAAGAATCTTGCCTTTGCGCATGTAGTAATCATTTTATATGGAGTACAAACTAATGAGGCTGCTCATTAACTTCCCTCTGGCCCATTAGCCTGTGAAAAATGCATGTTGGTTCAAGCTGTTTTAAATTAGGCCATGGAGTCCATTGCCCCTCCTGGGAGCCTTGTTTGGAGACTTCTTGTTTTTGCATGGTTATTCCTAGTCAGCACTTGCAGCAAGGTTGCCTATTCTGCTGTTTAATTAAAGTAATTCCCTCTAAATCATCCCACTTGAAGATGTAATAATTGCTAAGTGTTTTCAGTAACTGACTTGTAGCATTTTAGATATATCACGGTGGGGGAATGACATCCAGCCCAATTTTACAAATCAAACTCTGAAAGCATTTGACATGGAAAACTCAAGAATAAAATAAAATCCCAAGACTCTACTGACTAGTTTTAGGACAGTACCACCAGAAAATTTTGCAATATTTGGGAGTATTAATAAACTTGAATACTAAGCTTTTGGGCTTTTTATTGCAACTATTCCTTAGTAAATATTCTGAAGAAGCTGGAGTTTGTACTAAGCTGGAACCTATGGATATATAATTGCCTAAGCAAGTTGTGTTCTGCTTTTTGAATAGCTTTTGCACTTCTGGACAAACATGGTCCACAAGTGGTCAGAAATGGCCCTACTCCTTGTGACTCACACCCCATGGTCTCTCTCAAGCACCTCCTCATGACTCACAGACATCACTCTGATCTTTATCACTGAGGTTAGCTTCAAAAGAGAGCAAGGTCTAAGATTTCAGGCTTTGCTTTGTCCCCAGTGGCTCCTCCATGAAGGACACAGCCATGTCATCCCGAAGTTGTGCTGTCACTCAAACCTTGAGGTTTCAACAGACCCAGCCTCCTTTGCACCATAGCAGGCCAAGGGTTTGTTTGTACCCTTCATTCTTGTTTTCTCATGCATTTCCAATATTTGCTTCCAGTAGTTTCCCCTCTGCTTTTTAGATAACTCTTCCCTTCATCTCCCAGATCCTTCCAGATGACTGGGGTGAAGAGGAACAAAGTAAACCCCTTCCTCTCTTACAAGAACAAGCATCAAATTACAGTGGTACAAATTTCTCTGGGACTCCATCTCCCACCTCCCTGCTCTGAAGTATGGTACAAACCCAGCAGTTGTAAAAGCCAGCAGGTCCCCTCCATGGGAGAGGCACTACAAGGGGAACTGTGAGTCTCATGACACTGTGCTGGCCACTTAGTGTGTTTTTGGGGGCAGTGTCCCTTCAGGGCAGAAGTTGAGCTTTTCCTTCCCTTCTGGAGCAGAGCTCAGCAGATGAGCACAGTGCAAGGAAAGGAGAAGTTTTCTGGTTTGATAGTGATGCAACACAGCAGAACCCTCTGTGGCTTTCAGAAGAAAAATGTTCTGTTGCCAACAGGTTTTACTAGAAACATGGAAAACATGCTAAAAGTGAAATAAAGAAATAATCACACACTTGTTACCCAGGGGAAAAACACTTCAGCACTGGAGACAGGCTTCTAACGTTCCCACTCTTCTGCTACTTGTGATCAAAGTCCTGTTGCTGCCCTAACTAGAGGAGTGACAACATGGAGTACATGGGGTGGTGCATCTGGGTCCACCTGCTCCCCCTTTCTTAACTCCTGTTGCCTTCTTCCTCTGTAGCTTCTCCCAGGCTTCATGTCTTCTGAGGAAGGTGTCCAGACCTTGTCAGAGCAGATCAGTGCTGGGAGGAATCACAAGATGGAAAAACCATAGTGTTATATAGTCAATGAGTGAACCTGCAGCTCAGAGCTTTTAACAGCAGGAAAACTTGCACAAAATAGCAAGCTAATTGAAAATTAATGAGGATGATATTTTGGGGGCGGGGGGGGGGGGGGGAGGGGGGTAAAGGAGAGTGCCATGTCATGTGTTTTGGGCCTAGATTTGCTGAGGTAAGGATGGAGAAGCTGAGAAATTTTCAGTTCCCTTCTCACCCAGTACTGACCTTGCACCATATGCTACTGCCCTGCATGAGATGGCTGCAGCTCTCCATTCCCCTCAACTCCTTTGTTCTGCACCACCCTGGAACTGCTGATGCCAGCAGCTTCTGCAGCATGGGGTCTTCAGGGCTGGCTGCCATGGGTCCCACAGGGACAGACTGGATCCTGTCTGCCTCCCTGGAGTGCAGCCTGACAGCCAGCACAGCCCTCCCTGCATGGCTGTCACCATGCTTGTGAAGCCCTCACAATATAGGCAGGAGATTTTTTTTCCCTGATCTTTCCCAGCTCACATCCTGCAATTCAGAGCTGTAAAGGTAAAAGTGTGGCTCTACACAGCACTCAGGCCACAAACAGCAAAGTGACCCTGCTGTTAGGCTGCTGACCTGAACAGAGATGATTCATGGCCTTGTGGGTGAAGTCAGGGCCAAGTAGGAGGGTGTGTATGACTTGAGCTCAGCTGCTTCCCCATGCTTTCCTTGCTGCACCCACTGATATTAAAAAGCCAGTAATTCTTACAAATTTGGTTTGCTAAAGCCAGGAGGCATTCCTCCTCCCTGCCAAGTCCCTGGAGGACAAAGGGATGCTGGCTGGAGGCACAGACAGAGAGGACAGAACTGACAGCAGCACTGCAGTACAGGCAAGATGCAAACAATTAACAGTGACAAGGCAAATCAGGCTGCTGAGTGACAGTGTACTGTAGGGAATGCACTGCAGCTGAAGGCAGGAATTGCATCCATGTTGCACAACAGGTCAGCATTAGTAATCACACAGATTGACTTACATCCCCCAGAGTAAATTGGTGTCAGCCTGTTGTATTCAGAGAGGTCCCTTAATCATTATCTGAATGCCTCAAATTTCTCTCTATTTTATCATGCCTCTGGCCCTCATACTGGAAAAATTAAATGTCAGCATTTCCTTCAACATGAGTTCTTGTTTTCCAGGAGAAAACCAGTGGATGATAGTTCAGAGACTCATTCTCTCTCTCTGAGCACTGAGCTCCAGTCTGATAGCAAAATTGGCATTCATGGGACATCAACCTCCCCTCTGTGGTCCCTTTACCATGCTGTAACAAAAAAACCCCAAAAAACCAAAAAACACTCAAGCCACAGGCAGGATGTACAACCAGTATTTGCTGAACTGCAAAAGCCAGAGGATCTCCATTTCCAGCACAATTCTGGTTCCTTGCAGCCTGGGATGTCTTTCCAGGAACACACATTGGAGAGTACCCCTTGCTAGTGTTACTGACTGGCAGCATTGCACAAACTACTCCTGGATTTACAGGCTAAAGAATTTCATGTTCTCACTCCTTCAGATCCTTTCTTCCTGCCCTGGGTCCTTCAGGTTGCTCAGAAACAACTTGCTCTATAGAAGTGGGAAGGCAAACAGTTGGCTGGGGGGTTCTGCTCCTGCAGGCAGGGCCTGGTCTGCCAAAGACCAAAAGGTTATGCAGCTCCTCTGGGTTAAAGCAAGCGGTGAGAGCAGAACAAAGGGACAACAGGAGGAAGAGTTTCCTTCTGCTGAGTTCACTATTCAGTACCTGCAGCCCTGCGTGGCTGCTTACATGGAAAAGCTGGTACTTTACAAAATTCCTTCTGTTTCATATTGACATTCCATTGCAGTCACAAGGTTCTCATACTCAGGGCTTTTCCTGTCTTTCATGGTGGTCTTTTCAGTGCTAGAGCACTTTTCTTCCTGTGGGCACTTAACAGGGACTTCCACTTCAGGGTGCAGGGCGACATCTGCAGTTCTGCGGCTGGGACAGAGAGACACGGGTGAGAGGGATGACTAAAGCAGATGGCACTTCATTTGCACCTTAGAGACAAGATCTACCACATAATCTGTGAAACAGCAAAAATCACTATTCTAGTGAGGGCCTGGGGGGCTCTGAAAGACACTAGAAAGTGATGTTAAAAGAATTACACAAAAAGAAGCACCGGTTAATACTGGGACTATAAACTCTCGTGGCATTATCATTTATACTCTAAAGTTACCAGCAGACAGTTCAGCCTTTGGAAAATAAATACCAGGAATAATTGGGGAAAATTGCTACAGATGGCTGTGGTGTGTCTCTGAGTAGGAAAGCAGTATGAAGGTGTTGAAGATTGAGATGAGGATAGGGCAGAAGATGCGTTTGTATAATCACATGCTAATAGGAACTCTGCAAAGTAATACTTGGCCAAGCACTAACACATCTCTCTTATAGAGAAAGGCAAGTGCAGAGGGAACTTAAAGGAAGAGCTGAAAATTTCTGTCTTTTGCTTTCCTAAATAATGGCAAGAGCTTTCCACAGAGAACAGGTTTCCCATGGCATGTGACAGACACACCAAAGCACCCAGAGTATCCTTCAGTTTTTCTACCATATTAAAGAACACTCTGGCTATCTCCTGTGACCACGTGTTAAGTCCTCATGTTGCTAACTAAACTGCCAAGGTGTACAGATCCTTCCCCTGTAAGGCAAATAAATCTTTGCTTTTCCTTGGGCAAACAGACTTTTTAGGAACAGATACCAGTACAGTCCCCTCAGTCTTAATGCCCCAAGTAGAAAATTGCACTCACAAAGCAACTTCATAAAGAGGTTCTGAAAAAGAAAAAAAAATACAAAAAAGAATCTAAGATATGCATCGACTTGTTTTATGTGTCATAGAACAAAACGTTTTTGGGAATAGCCCTCCCACAGGCTTCTCTGTGGAAGGGATCAACCGGGGATGGGAGTGATGGGGATGGGAATGATGGGGATGGGACTGATGGGGATGGGCATGATGGGGATGGGAGTGATGGGGATGGGCATGATGGGGATGGGCATGATGGGGATGGGAGTGATGGGGATGGGAGTGATGGGGATGGGAGTGATGGGGATGGGAATGATGGGGATGGGAATGATGGGGATGGGAGTGATGGGGATGGGAGTGATGGGGATGGGAGTGATGGGGATGGGAGTGATGGGGATGGGAATGATGGGGATGGGAGTGATGGGGATGGGCGTGATGGGGATGGGAATGATGGGGATGGGCATGATGGGGATGAGAGCGATGGGGATGGGAATGATGGGGATGGGAGCGATGGGGATGGGAGTGATGGGGATGGGAGTGATGGGGATGGGAGTGTCTCTCCCGCCCGTCCCCCCCTCCCGGGGCTGTCCCCAGCGCCGGCCCCGCTGGGTTTGCCGCTGCTCACCGTCCTTCCTCCGCCGCCGCCGCCAGCAGCCCAGCGCCGCCGCCAGCAGCGCGCCCAGCGCGGCGCCGCCCAGCGCGGCCGGCAGCCCGTACAGCAGCGGGGACGGTGCGAGCCGCGGGGAACCTGCGCGGTGAGAGGAACAGCGGATTTGTCTTTACAAACAAGCTGTGGGTCTGCTGGTAGATAAAACTAGCACTGGGAGACGAAAGAAACAATGGGAAGGATTCCACTGATTGATGAATGGAAAAAGGTGTTTGCTGTTACAAATAAACTTTAGGTTGGCTGATAAGTGAAATTAGACGTTGAAAGATGAAAGAAACAATGGGGAAGAAAAAACCCTAAATTCCATAAGAATTAAAAATTAAAAGGGAGGGTTATACATTAGAGAGGAATCTTTGGTATTAGGCGTATTGGGAAGTTTGTACCTCTAAAGTACCTCAGCCAATGGGGAAAGAGAGAAGGGAAATGTGGCTGGGAAATTGGGATAAAAAGGAGGCTGCATCCTCCAAAAATCTGAGAGATCACAGGGGAATGCCCCATGGCCTCTCCCTTTATACAAATAAAGTAAAAGGACTCCTCTGTCTCCTTTTTGGACATAAACCTCTGGTATTTGTGGATTAATTTTCCTAACAGGGGGACAGCGCTGTCACCGCGACCGGGGGACACGGGGGCCGGCAGCCGCCACTCCCCCCCTGCTTTGGACGGCCTTTAAATCCTAACCGAGAAGGGGTCAAGGCCACCTGGGGGTTCAGCCACTTGCCAGCAGTCACAGAATGCTGGGATGGTTCTGTTTGGAAGGGATCTTAAAGGGATCATCTCGTCCCACGCCTTGCCGTGGGCAGGGCCACCTTCCACCAACCAGGTTGCTCCAAGCGCCTTCTAACCCGGCCTTGGGCACTTCCAGGGATGGGGCATCCCTGCGTGAAAACAAACAGCAAACTTCAGGCTGCAAACACCCCACCAACAGGCGTGTGGGTGGGAGTCAGGAGCGCAGCTCCTGCCTGGATGATGCCTGGTGTTTGGCATTCCAGAGTTTGTTCCCTGCAGCCTGTGTCTGCCACAAGCACAGCAGCCAGATGTGGAGCTGGTCTGGTATGATGTTTGCCACCCTGCCCTTGCCAGTGCAAATCTGGTGTTTTCCAGCATGAGATTCCACTCACCTGTGTCTGTGAAAGGCCCCACTGGAGCAGTATCCATCCTGGAGACCTGTGTGGTTGGGTCTGGATCTGTCAGTGGAGAATGGTGGATGCATTGCAGTTCCATTGGGCATCAGGAAAATGGGGTCTGCTCTGCCAGCCTAGACTCACCTGTTATTCTGTGTGTGTCTTGCCAGCTGGGGTAGCATTTGGTACTCATGTCCCCCTCCCTCACCTTTGCCCCACAGGTTCCTGGCAGCCCTGGCTGATATGATGCATTATGCCCGGCTGCAGCATGGCCTGGGAATGCTTTGGCTTTGCCCTGCTGGCACTTCCCTAGATTTCCAGAGGACACCTTCACCCTCTCTCCTGTGGTGACTCCCTGGCTGGCCTGGGGGGCTTTGCCATCAGCTGTACCATAAACTCCCTGAGGTGTGGAGGCCTGTGCCTCAGGTGACCTCCTTCTGAAGCTCTGCAGCCTCAACAGTTCTGGTCCCACAGGGACACGGAAAACATTTTCTTGTCCCCTCCCATCATCAGGCACATTCTCAAGTAGGGGTGCCATCTCTGGGTGACAGTTGGTGTTGCCTCTCTGGGTGACAATCAAGACACAATTCATACTCAGCATAGCTGTCTGGTCTGGCTGTGGAAGATCAAACCCCCTGCCTTGGTCTTCTCCTGCCACAGCGGCGAATAGCCCTGACCTGGGCACTCACCTGTCACTGTGTGCTCCATGTCACTACTGTCTTCCTGAGCGGTGGTGGAGTGGTGTCGCGTTGTGCTTCCCACATTCCTCTGCGAGGCTGCGGTTGTTGTGGGCACACCTGCAAGGTGAGGAGGAGGAGAGGCTCACACAGGGGTGTGACCACCATGGAGATGCTGCTGTGGTACAGAATTCCCCACAGGTGGGATCAGGAGGAAGCAGCCCCCTCCCAGCTGACAGCAGGGGGATGCTGTGCCAGCAGCGTGGGGCAGCAGCTGCAGCACTGAGCCCTGTCCCTGTGCTGCTCCTTCCAGGGTGGGACTGCTGGGAAAAGCAGCCAGGGCTTCAGCCAGAGCCCCGTGCCCGGGAGCTCAGCAGGCTCTGCCTCTTTCCCAGCCCACTGGGAGGTGCATGTGCTTGGCTCTGCCATCAGGGGCTTCACAGCTGTGCTGATCCAGTCACCAGCCAAGCAGAGGTGCAAGTTTGCCACCAGGCACCCATCAGGGAATTGATTAGATTGAAAAAGGTCTCTGAGGCCATTGAGTCCAACCTGTCACACACTGTCCTGCAGAGCCTGGAGGTGTCAGAGCCAGGAATGAAGTGCAGTGTGTCTCCATGGGACACGCAGCTGGTGGTGGGGAGCAAAGGCCAGCTTGGTTTGTTCTGCCACTGAATTACCACTCCCTTGTTCCTGCTTCTCCAAATAAAGCCTGACTCCTGGTCTAAACTTGCTGAACTGCAGTGGGCAGCATTACAGAGCCAGAGAGAACTTCAAAAAACCCACAGAGGAATAAATAAATGAGTGTTTGCAGTAGAAATCCTCTTTTGCATCAGAAAAGAGCAGTTCCTCAAAGAGGAGGAAATTGAACAGAGGA
Source organism: Calcarius lapponicus (assembly GCA_039654755.1). Classification (NCBI taxonomy): domain Eukaryota; kingdom Metazoa; phylum Chordata; class Aves; order Passeriformes; family Fringillidae; genus Calcarius; species Calcarius lapponicus. The sequence continues at coordinate 6,426,446 of CM077467.1, read as the reverse complement.
AATGCAGAAGGACAGGGGCTGGAGCCAGCGGGCAGGGCTGTGTCAGGCTGCTGAAGGCGTTTGGCATTTCCTCCTTGGCGGGCAGGGCAGGAGGATGCGGTTCCTCGGCCCCTTGGCAGAGGCTGGCGCTGCCCGGCACTCACCTGTGACCGTCAGGCGCACGGCATCGCTGCGCTGCGCGGCGCCGGCCCCAGCCCTGTTGCTCGCCTCGCAGAAGTACGTGCCGCTGTCCGAGGGCCGCAGGCTGCGCCAGGCCAGCTCGGCCCCGCTGCTCAGGGGCTCGGCCGTGCCCGCGGGGCCGCGGCGGAACCAGCGGTAGCTGATGGGAGGGGAGCCGCCGGCCTCGCAGCTCAGCCTGGTGCTGGCTCCGGCCGGCAGCGTCAGCCCCGGCTCCGCGGCTCTGATGATGGGCTTGGTGGCTGCCACTGCAACACAGAGCACAGGGGCCGGGTCACGGAGCCCTGGCTGGGCTGGGGACAGTTCCCCTACCACAGCAGTTCTCGCTCCTGCTGGCGGTGCCTTCCCAGGAGGAAGGATTTAGCTCGGCTTTAGCATCGCCTCCCTGCCCAGGATGAGCTCAGGTAACCTGTGTGTTAATCCAGGTTACACCAGCTGTGCCATCATTGCTGCCGCCCTTTCACAAAGTCCTGCTCTCTGGGGTGGGTGTCCCCTTTGCAGAAAGAGTTTTTTCTAGCACACATTGAGGATGCTTAGGACGGGGAGAAGGCAGATTTGGCTCACACAACACCCACCTGCTACAAGAACCACAGAGATATTGGCTGCCTGCACAGAACCAGACCTGGATGTTATCTCAAACATCATGGGTTCAACTGGCCCATCAACAGATCCAGCTTGGGCTGCACACTAACTGGCTCTTTTCCCCAGTTCTTTCCTACACCTCCATGTGTTGGGAAGGTTAACCAACACAGCAAGGGAGGCAGATGCTTCAACCCCCAGCCTGGTGTGGTATGAAAGACTATTCACACCAACTCTGGTTCCCCCTACCTTCTTTTGGTTTAACCTGGCTGCACAAGAGCAGGACTTTACCGCTGGATTTACCTTTGACAACTTTAACTATAGTGGTCACCTCTCTTGTTATCAGCCTGTCATCTCTGGACCTCCAGATGATTTGACAAGTGTAGTGTCCACTGTCAGGCATTTCAAGGTTCTGAATGAGGAGCGAGGCATCCCCTGGGTTGTGCTTTGGGACGCTGACTCGGCCTCGGTATTTAGAGAGCAGGATGTGGTCGCCAGAGCTGTCCCTGCGGAAGATGGTGGAGGTGCTGGAGCCCTGCTCCACATTCCAGCTGAGCGTTTGCTGTGTGAAATCCTCTGTAGGCACATAGGTACACGGTAGAGTGGTGGATGCCATCCATGTGCCCGTGACCTGGTGGACACTAGACAGATCCAGGAGGGCTGCAGGAAACAGCAGTGGAAGGGAAGAAATGAGAATGCAGCAGAGGAGGGAAATGTCCTCCAGAGAGACGGGACTCACCGGGCAGTGGGTGCCAGCATGTGGCCAGGGCTCAGATGTGCTGTACACCACAGCACCAAGCCAGCCCACGTCATCAGACATGGGGAAGTGAACATCTGCCTTGACCTCATGGCTATTTTTATTGTGTTTCTCTCTGGACACTTGCCAATTCTTAATTCTTTCTTGGTACAGACAGTCTCCTTGTGGGCAGGAACATTTAGGGGTATTCCCCGCAGTACTGAACCTGGAATAGGAATGGTGGACCAAAACCTATCCTTTTGCTTTAGCCTTGGAAAACTTCAGACCTCACCCAGATAAGCACCCTTCCAAGTGTCCAGGTAGGCACAGGAGAAGAGTGGGCAGATTTTCTCTACACATTCTCCCAATTTCTCCAGCTGCCTGCCCATGGATCCCACATCTCCTCTGGAATGTGCCTCTTGTAAGTAGAAAATCACCTGAATTTCCTTTGACTTGGCTCATCTCTCCCAAGACCCCTTATTCTTCTCCCATTTCCCCTCCCTGGAAAGACATTGGTTATATTCAGCAGCTTTAGCTCACAAGAACTTGGTTGAGAGGCAGTTCCCATTAATCTGCAAAGCTGTTTTTTTTATGAAGAAATGGGGAATATATTTCAACCCAATTTTCTAAATGTCAGGAGCAATCCCATGCTTTTGTATACAATGTGTAAGAGCACTTTTCTCCTATTTCCCAAAACTATCCTCTGCTGCTGCCAGTGTCATACATGCCCTGAGAAAGGGTATATTCAGTCAGGGGAATAGGAACTGAAGCCAAGGTCCCACTCCCAGCTTTCCTGATGGAACCAGAGAGTCACTAGGTAGGAGAGACCAAGGGGAATCAAATGTGCCAGCACCTGGTCTCACAGCTCTTCTTCTTCCCAGGGCCATGCTAACAGAGCAATGAGGATGAGTTATTAAATTTAGAATGCATATTCCAGCTTCATCAAGACTGTTTTGAGAGCTGGACACCACAGTGGGTCCCTGTCAAGGGTCCCAAAAAGCTGTATTCTTCTCCTGCCTTGGGGCAGGGAAGCTGACTTTCCCAATACTGCCCCATTTGCTGCACTCTTGAAAGCACCTCGTTGTATCTGATGCCAAAGGAGACTCTCATGAATTCTCAGGCTCTGTGGTTAACACAATAAGCTAAAGACTTCCTAATTGACTTGTCAATTAAAAGATTTAAAAAAAGATTCTATAATTCAAAAGATTTTTGCTATCCTCTTAGTACTCTGATTTTTCTTATACATTGAAGCATTTACTCACCGTTGCAGCTGATGAAAGTCATCACAAACACCACTATCCATCCAACTTCTCCCATTCTCCCAGAAGTGCAGGTCTGTCCTCCTTTCCCCAAGAGACTCCCACCCTCCAGGGACCAGACTGCAAGTGAAGAACACTTCCCTTTATTCTGTTCTTTTTCATCTAGGATCCTCTTTCTGAAACATCACGAGTCCATTTCACTGCTGAGTTAGGTGAAGGGTGAAGGAAGGAGAAAGGCTCTATGGATCTTTCCAGTCCCATTCCCTGTCCCCATCATCTTCTCTTGATGCACCAGGACCCAGCTGCCTTTCTGAGCTGCAAGTGCCCATTGCCAGGTCATGTTGAGCATCACAGACTCTCTCAGCTCACATTGCTGCTGCAATAGTCCAGTTCATGGGCAAAAGTCATGTTCTGAAAGCACACATTGTGTTTGACAAGGAGGTGACTTCTGACTGGCAGCCAAGGGACATTCTGAGTGTGCTCTGTAGGGTATCTTTAAAAGTATTTCCAAGAATTGTCTAGGTGTGATACACAGGATTGATCTGTGCTTACAATTTTTTACCAGAAGGAAAAGGACTTATAGAAAGATAAGAAACATGTATAAAAGCAAACCTAATGACCTAGTGAATTCTGTTATAGGTGTTTATAGTCAGTAGAGCAGCCTTTTGGGATTTATTCAATAGCCATGCCTTAGCACATGGTTCTAACAGCTGCACCAGGAAAACAGTATCTTTGAGCAGGAGGCAGATGTGTCTGAGGGTCAGGGACCTGTTGTCTACTGGAGCTGGGAGAGAAAGGTAAATGGGATGGTTTTGCCACAGCCTCATCCCATCGCAACAAATACCTCTCTGCTGGGGCTGAAACATTCACCTTGAAGCTGAAGCCATCTCTGGAAGGGCTGCTCCATGTCAGTGACAGCTTATTCCCTCTCTGCTAGAGTAATGAGAGCTGGAGATTATCTTCATTTTCCCAGAGTCAGTAGGGTAATGAGAGCTGGGTGGATCTCGTTTCAGGCCCAGGCTGAGGCATGCCCACCCGTGGGGCCCTTGCTGACTGTGATTCCAAGTTCCACCCTGCTGATCACTGTAAAACTTGTCTGGAGCAAAAAGCTAAATGTTGTGCTGCAAGACCTGGTGTAACAAATTCATCCAGGGCTCTGAGAGCCACCACCAGCTGCCATCCTGCTGAGGAAGATGATGGGGACAGCCACACCAATTCTTGCAGACCATGTCTATATAAGACATTTAAACTTCATTTTTGCTGATTTTTCTTTTTACATCTTTGCTGTGGTTGCCAGTGGGGTACCAGTGCACATGGCCTGGATCCATTTGCCCCTGCTGCCCCTGAGAAGATTTTAGCAATGTTTGAATCCTGCCTAAAAGCAAGCAAACAAGTAAAAAACCATTTGTTAAAGTTGTTAGCTGTGCCACTCAAAGAGGGAAATGTGTCAGCTTTCATAGAGATGACTAAAACCCAAATCTTTCCACACCCTGACCCATAACTGGCAATAGAACCTTGTCCCAGACAAACAGTCTCCTCCACAAAACAGTTTAAGAGAAACTGGGTTTTGGGAACACGCCCTGAAAGAAGTTGAAAACCCAAGCTAAAACTGCTGATAGGATTATTTTTTGAACCGGACATGCAAGACTTCCTGAGGCTCTAATTATGCAGGATTAAAAAAAAAAAAAAAGACTATTTAACTAAAGCAAAGATGAATAACTGTAGTTCCCCAAATATGATGTACATTACATCTTTCTCTGCCTGGATACAGACACAGCTCCCTGAGTCACACAGTCAGCCTATTTCTTCCTTACTGAAAGGACTCCTCATTGTTTTGTATCTCAACACAAGAAGAAAAAACTTCAATGTCTCAGAAATGCTGGCTAGCTACCTGGTTTATTAAGATGCAGTATTTTATTCCAGTGTCTCTGCTCTGGGCTGAACTTGCTGCTCTCTCCCACGCAGTGCTGCAGGTGAGGCACTGCAGCCTGTCCCCCCAGGCACCCACCTTCCTCCCACACACAGGACAGGACACTCTCTCCAGTGCCATTTCTTCAAGTAGCACAGCTCAGGCACTCTTTGTTCTGCCACTTCTGCTACTCATCTTGGGCTATCTGCAGGTGACACAGTAAAATCCCCATGTCCCCCCATGGTCACTCAGACCCTGTTCATAGGGACCAGCTCTGCTGAGCCTACATCTTACATTCATCTTCTGACAAAGTTTGCCAGTGGCCAGAGAAGTTTGCTATCATTTTTCTGGTGATAAATAAGATCCTTAGCATTCAAGGAGATGAAATTCAGTACCCAACTATGAGCAAATCACCAAAAAGTAGATAAACGAGGAAAAAAGGTCTCCAATGCTCTTTTTCAACCATGTGCACTCAAAAATGAAGCCATTTTTGCTTGAGACTTTCTTGTTTGGTCCAGCCATAGCTGACTGACAGATCTGACTCAACAGAGTGTATTTTATTAAGTAGTTTTTGGATGTCCCTCAGAAGCTGATTGTGTGATCTCCCCCAGCCATTCACACCACATTTCTGTCACATCAGATAATCATGCAGTCAGTCATCAAAACATATCCTTGTTCCACTTCAAGAAACAGAAATTGGTGTAAATTAGCATTTCCCCTTAAAGCTTGTGTGACTGAAGAAACATGATGTACAAGTGCTCTCTCTGAAAAATTCACTTCCCTTCCCAGGAATTCCCAGGTCAGTGACATTAGTTCTGGGTTGCTATTAGCTTGGCCAAATCCTTGTAAACAGCTCCGGATTCCAAGAAAGTGCCCCATGTGTTCGATGTCTTCTGAGTTCTCGTTTCTTTCCTGGTGCTGCAGGTGGGCTGCACCCCCAGCCACCACAGATGTCCCTTACCTGCAGTCACCACTCACCAGTGCTGGTGCTCTCTGCAGTCTCACTCAGCACCATCTGATGCTGGCTTTTTTCAGGCTGCCCAGCTCCTCCTCCCAGTGCTCTGCAGAGGCTGGCTCAGCTCTGGGTCTGGTAAACAAATCTGCTGGTCTGGGATGTGTCACAGACATATTTTATGAAAAATCCTTTCGTTAGGATCTTTTCTCCTGAGAAGCTGAGGGGCCTCAGAAACGAAATGTAAACAATAATTATCTGCTGCTGTGGAATGCAACAGGGGGATTTTTGATTGGTCTCATGTGGTTGTTTTTAATTAATGGCCAATCACAGTCCAGCTGTCTCAGACTCTCTGGTCAGTCACACGATTCTATTATCATTCCATTCTTTTCCTTTCCTTGCAAGTCTTCTGATGAAATCCTATCTTCTATTCTTTTACTGTACTTCTAATATATAATTTTCTTTTAATATAATATATATCACAAAATAATAAATCAGCCTTCTGAAACATGGAGTGAAGATTCTCATCTCTTCCCTCGTCCTGGGACCCCTGTGAACACCACCACAGGGATGAGCTACTGTGACTTCAACTCATCCTCTGCCACTGCCCAGGGTGCACAGCAGCTGCTCTGCTGCCCAGGTACACCCCAGACCAAGTCAGGGCCTGGACCTTGTCCAGCTGTCCCACAGTGCATGCAGACACAAACCACATGGAGACCAGACAGAATTAATGGAATTATTTTCAGTTTAATGAGCTTGCCTTACAACAGCTGTATTTAATATCATCAGCTCCTGGTGCTGGCTGTCCAGCCAGGATAACACTGCTGTTTAACCACATTGGGAGGGCTGCATTGCCTGTGGCTCTGCAGTGCAGCTGGAATTGAGTGATTTTGGGGCAAGCTGTGGGATTCCTTGCAGCCCTTACCCATGGGGTTCCAGCAGTGAGAGCTCAGACCCCAGTGTGACTGAGCACCCTGTCCCTCAGTGGGACACCCTTCATCTCTGCCTTCCCTCAGCCTCCCTGCTCCTCTGGCTGGAGCTCTGGACAGACCCCTCAGATGAGAGCACTGCAGGTCATTCCAGGTGGCCACATTCCCCCTTCAGTGGCCACAGCAGTCAGGCTGAGCTCAGGTGGATGGGCTGTGCTCCAGCACCTGCCACATTTCCTTCCCACCCCCTCTGACCTCACACATACAGAACACACACTCACACCTATTTTTTCCACATCTGCAATAAGCTGCATGTACAGGTTGGCAGTTTTCCCCATGACAGCACCAGTAGCTGCCATGTATTCTCTTTTCATTCAGAAATCAAGATTTCAGCCCTTGATTTTTAAGTACATTGTTTACAAAGAGAAATAAAACTTGGAGCACAAGAGAAAGTATAAGGTCACTGAGAAGTGCCTATAAAGCATGCCTGGTAGTTTGTGCATTCTGATGAACTTCTAAATCATTAATTCCTCCAATTTCCCGTTAAGCCTCTGGCTCTCAGCCCTGGGTGAGCAGCACTGTGTTCCACATTTATTTTTGTGTTGCATACAAAGTGCTTTTCCCTGCCCTTTGAAAGTGCTACCAGATAATGATCACTAATTTCTGCATCCTTCTCAGAGAAGCTCTAAACAAGCTGTAGCCTCTTCACCTTCTCAGCCCTGACCCCCAGGGGCACTCTTTGCTCATTTGTTTCCTTTCTTTTTTCTAAGAGACTGTTTGCACAGATGTGATTTTGTACCAATTATTATTCTTTACAATCTTTCTCAGTAACTTTTCTTGCTCTGCTAAACCCAAGATGAGGCCAACATGCACGTGTAAGTAGCAACATTCCATGGGCTTTACAGTACCACAGTCCTGGTTTTTGACTGGAATACCTTTCCATTAGCACTTCACACTCCCTTTGAATTCTGCTGAGTTTTGAACTGATGCTCAGAGGCCTGCAGATGCAGAGCTGTCCTGAGTGAGCAGCACAGCTGGGGCCCATTAATCCTGTGCCTGTGTTACCAATTTTTTTTCTCATCCCTTGGGTCACTCCGTTTTACACCTGCCTGCATGGCTTTAATGGGATACAGAGGATTGCCCTGTTTGCTATAAAAAGTTTCCTCCATAACTCTGTATAACTTATTCATAACTTACCCTTCAGGCCTTTTAAACTGGGAGGAAAGGGGTTCTTGAGTATGTAGTGAGGGGCTGTGAGTGACTTGCTGGCATTCCAAAATGAGCCAGTTGTGCAGAAATGCACACAGCAAAATATGTGAGGCATGTGTAAGCAATCCCACCCCAAACTTATGGAAAAGTATCTAATTCCTTTCAAATATCTGTCATGCATTTAAAGGTAAAACAGAACACGAGTTCAGAAAGAAAGTGCCTGGTTGCAGTGCCAGAAGCAGCCAGAGCTGTGGCCACTGTGCCTGGGCCTTGCTGCAGTGCTGTGCAGGGGGATCAAGGGCAGCACAAGCACAGCACGGACATTCCTGCTTCCTGCACTGCTTCGCCTGCTGTGGCAGGTTCCTGAGTTTCTCTTGGCTTTAGTCTGCCTTCCATTGTTTCTATAAACTATCTTCTTTATTAAATCTGTGCAGCATCAGGTGGGCAGGAGAGGAGCCATCGATTCCCAAGCCAGCCTCATCCTGCCCTGCTCACCCACGGGGAGGGGGATGCTGAGCAGCCCCTGGCTCTCCTCCCACCACACAAAGGCTGGAAACACTGCTCCTTTTGGCCAGATAGAGCAGTAAGTTCAGTACAGTGCTCCTAGCCTGGGACCTGCCTGCTGCAGCATTCAAAGGGCTTTCTTGGACAGAGGTGGTGAAAGGGAATCAAGGAAAACAAAATCAGAAAATTCTATACAGCAGTCTGTAGCTGAAGTTCCTGCATTTTCAGTGCAGGGACTGTGAAGGGAGAGCAACCACTGCTTGTCCAACCTATCTGTCAGGGGCAGAAGGGAAAATAAATATGTATTTTGTCTGGGTGAAGGTGCTCCTCAGGACTGATACCTGCAGAGCATTGTTGGTTCTCAGGAAGTGTCCCCTACTTCATACTCAGATTCCTGGGGGTTTGCCACACAGCCAGACACATTCTTATTTACTTCTTCAGAGACTTTGTTTTCCCCAAGCTCCATCACATAGTGGTTTTCAGTGGCAGAGATGGGTTCCTGATAGTGGCCTGTGCTGGAAGAAGATGCAGCTCTCGAGTTGTGGCTGAAATCAAAATGCAAAAAGAATAGCAACCAGAGTAAACAAAGCATCTCCAACCATCAGGATTTTGACAGCATTATGGTCTGACTCAAACCCACGTAACCTTGGGCCACTGGACTATGGCAATATTCTGAAGGAGAGAATTTTGTCCTTTGCTTTCTGGTGGCAGAAAAACCTTGGGTATTGTAGCAACATTGCTTCCAACCCTGAGAAAGTTTCCAGGGAGAGGCAGCAAAGGGTGTGCAAGCAATGAAAGGATTACCACCATTTCTTGCACAATCAGAAAATTGCTGAAGAGAAATAAATATTTATAAAAAATATTGGAGGAAGTGTAAATTGAGAACTGAAAACAGCCCACATCCACTGTCTGGCTTAGGGTATCTAATATTTTTAAAATTAAGATAGAGCCTCTGAGGAGAAATGTAATCACAGCATTTGTTCCATTGCTCAGGGTTCAACTGTTACTTAAACTGCTGCCTTACACACTGCTGGGGAAGCCTAGCACTGGGATGCTGGCACAGCCCACTGTAATACTGAAGTCAGCAGCACTTTACACCTAGAGAAGTGGTTCTCCTTCTATGCTTTGACCAGATTATGAGGCTTTTCCGTAAAACTTCCACAGGTTACAAGTAGATCAGGATGTGAAACCTGAGTTTAGAAATAGCTGTAGCTTCCTTCCTAGCTATGGTTAGGAGAAGCAAATTCAGCCAGGGATGTTTTCAGGATAAAGCAGAGTATAACCAGTGGTCTCTAGAAGGGGAGTTCCTTTTCTTTGCATTTGAAAAAACACTGAGAATTTAGCCTTGGAAAAACACAGAGAATTTAACCTTGGCAATCATCTTTGGTAGCCCTCCCTGGGCTTAGGAGTCAATAAGCAGCTCTTGTTCACTTCTACAATTCTCATATTGCCATCAAAAGGACCTTTCTTCCCACATTCTGTGTTGCTGTGGAAAGCCCACAAGCCATCCTACAAAGTGCTGTTGAGCTAACTGTGAACCTCTTCACCCAGACTGCTTAAGGGGGTTTTCATTATGACACCTAATAGCAGTGCTTTTTGTTTCTGCTCTGATACATCCCCCCAGGACTCATCAATGTGCCAGAGAAAGGGTTATACTCACAATTTTACATCATACACTTGAGCTGGAAAAGAAAAATCAGAATTTGTGTCAATAATTTACATTTACATTCCTTAAAAAAGAATTTCTTTGTTTAACTTCTTGGTTTAAGAAAATGACCTCTCAAGACAGAACAAAAATAACAGCCTTGGATATCGTGTCAGGTGGGTGATGACTCAGTTTCCCAGGATTCAGTCCAAGAAAACAAAAAACAACCCAGCTATCACACAACTGGCTTATTTTGACCTGATGTCAAAGATAAAGTTGAGGTTAGAAACTAGAAGTCCACAGTTTCCCCAATTTCGCTATTCATTAGAAGTTCAATAAAGAACAGTTTTGAAAGTGGCTATTCTGGATTCCTTAAAAAAAGGGGAAACTATAAAAATAAGAAAAATAGCAAAAGAAATATCTGACATTTTAATTATTAATTGGTAGCATGGAGTCACAGGAAGATTACTAGCAAAACAAAGGAGAAAACGAAGTCTGTGGGATCTCAAACCCCACATCACATCTGTGTGCTCCCTGCACAGCTGGTGAGGAGGGGGCTCCAGGGAACATTTGGTCAACAGGATTTCTGGTGGCAGTGCAGGAGAGACAGAGCATTCAGTGAATGGATCCAGTGACCAAAGACCAGAGAGGAAACAAATTCACATGGAATAGGGAGAATTGACAGTGACCTCTTCCCTGTGGGTGCCAACTACAGGAACGGCTGAGCAGCACCTGCTGCCATGAGATGGCACTTCCCAGCAGCAGGACAGGATGAACCCCAGGCAAACACTAAAGATTTGGAACCACGAGCCTGGCCAGGCAGGTGAGTCTGAGCCCTGGGATGCCTGTGAGGAGCAGTGGGAAACTGCTGCCATCCCAAGGCTCTGTGGCAGAGCAAGTCACACACCTTGGGATGGGCTGCAGGGCAGGGACTGAGCTGCCCCAGAGCCACTGCAGGGATGGAGGTGCAGCCCAGGAGCACCAGGGCCACTGCTGCCCCAACCCCACAGCTGGTGCCTGGAAGACCCTCCTGGCTGCAAGGACTTCTCTGCCTCTTTGGGTCCCCCACCATCTGTGTCATCTACTGTCTGCTGGTGGCTGCAAGCTCTGCTCCAGGCCCCCAAAACCTATCAAAGGTAAAGCCATGCTGGGCATCTGTAAAACATTCAGGTTTTCCAGAACATTCTACTCACCGTCTTTGGGCTTTCTAATGCAGGTGATAAGAGAGATGATAAGGAAAACCACAGCACCACACACCACAGCAATCAGGATGACCAGGTACAGGGACAAGCCAGTCCTCTGGAATTCTAAAGCAACACAACAGAGGCATTTCAGACAGGGGAGCCCTCCTGGGTGACAGCAGCAGCAGGGACATGACATTTACCACGTCCCCAACAGCCAGCCCTGCCTGAGCACATGGGGCTGTGTCCCCACAGAGCCTTGGTGCTGTGGCTGTGAGTGGGTGTTGTGTGACCCAGCCCTGTGTACACCTCACCAAGGGACCCCAGCTGTACACTGTCCCTCTCATGCTGAGGTGACAAGGGATGTGAGCTGGGCAGGATAACTGCACTGCATGTCATGAAATAAAGCTTGCCATTCAAGGATGCGGCTCCATTCTGTTTGGGAAGTGTCTAAACCATTCACAATGCTGCAAAGCTGGAGGATGTGTAGGTCTGCTTGAGGCACACATTGAGGCTTTTCTGCTGTTTCAGCTTTGACAGTCCAAGATAAAAAATGGACTGACTGCTCAGGAACACAGCAACAACTCTGCTTGTCCCATATGTCAAGTTTTTTTCTTTTTTAATTCTTCCATAAAAACATCCAGAATCTTTAAAAGAGTCACCATAAATTGTCTGGGTGCTTTGAGAACAGCTGCTAATGCAATTTGCAGCTAACAAGGCAAAATACTAATTTTGACTACAGAGCATCTAGTTTGGGTCCTTAATCTTCTTCTCAGCTTGGTTTTGCTTTTACTTACCACGAATTGTTTCATTCTTCCCTGGATATCCCACACCATCCTCAGAAGTTGTTGCTGTTATGGGCAGATCTGCAAAACAAACATGAGTTAAAGTCTGACAGTGCATTTCCAGCCCTCATTTTAGCACCAGGAGATCTGGGATTTGAGCTGTAGGATCAGAAGAGAATGCCTCCAGCCCCTTTACAAGGCAAACTGCAGAAACGAGCACTATGTATACACAATACTATAGAGAGAGTACTTGTAGTGCCACATGGTCATGGAATGGATACTATATGTAGTATATATACATATTTATGTATAACCAAACTGCATAGATACACACCAGGTACCTGTGTGCATTTGCATGTCTGTACACACACACACACACCTGCAGTAGTGGTGGGGCCCCATGGAGTCCAGGAGATTGCTGAGGTACCTGCAGACACCAGCTCTGTTTGAGGCTTTTCTGCAAGAACAATCAACACCTGTCAACCAACATCTTCCCTCAGCTTCCACAATCCCCACGTGGTTGCAGGGGCACCATAAATCCAAATGAGACATAATCCAAACCATAGAAAGTTTCCACAAGCAGACCTGCTGTAGTCCAGGCAAAAATTCCCACATGCCACAAAAACAAATGGGAAACCACAAGCCCTCCCTCAAACTGCTGTCCCTGGCCAAGTACATGTTTTCAGTTGGGGCTGAGGCAGCTTTTGCATTTCTTGTGTCTGACACTGGAGACACCAGATCTGCCTCCCCTCAGCAGCTTCCATTCAGGATAAGCTAAAAAGCAAAAAAACCCTTTAGTAAAGAACCAAACACAGAACATCCCATCCCATATGATCTGCAGCTTAGGAAAAGGCATTTTCAGCAGTCCTAAGACACGTACAGTCACACCTACAAAGAGAACATATTAGCCCTGCAAGGATTGGAGACTGAGGGAAGGAAGATCTACTTTCAAAAAACATCTTGGCTCTGCCATCAGGGGCTTCACAGCTGTGCTGATCCAGTCACCAGCCAAGCAGAGGTGCAAGTTTGCCACCAGGCACCCATCAGGGAATTGATTAGATTGAAAAAGGTCTCTGAGGCCATTGAGTCCAACCTGTCACACACTGTCCTGCAGAGCCTGGAGGTGTCAGAGCCGGGAATGAAGTGCAGTGTGTCTCCATGGGACACGCAGCTGGTGGTGGGGAGCAAAGGCCAGCTTGGTGTGTTCTGTCACTGAATTACCACTCCCTCGTTCCTGCTTCTCCAAATAAAGCCTGACTCCTGGTCTAAACTTGCTGAACTGCAGTGGGCAGCATTACAGAGCCAGAGAGAACTTCAAAAAACCCACAGAGGAATAAATAAATGAGTGTTTGCAGTAGAAATCCTCTTTTGCATCAGAAAAGAGCAGTTCCTCAAAGAGGAGGAAATTGAACAGAGGAAATGCAGAAGGACAGGGGCTGGAGCCAGCGGGCAGGGCTGTGTCAGGCTGCCGAAGGCGTTTGGCATTTCCTCCTTGGCGGGCAGGGCAGGAGGATGCGGTTCCTCGGCCCCTTGGCAGAGGCTGGCGCTGCCCGGCACTCACCTGTGACCGTCAGGCGCACGGCATCGCTGCGCTGCGCGGCGCCGGCCCCAGCCCTGTTGCTCGCCTCGCAGAAGTACGTGCCGCTGTCCGAGGGCCGCAGGCTGCGCCAGGCCAGCTCGGCCCCGCTGCTCAGGGGCTCGGCCGTGCCCGCGGGGCCGCGGCGGAACCAGCGGTAGCTGATGGGAGGGGAGCCGCCGGCCTCGCAGCTCAGCCTGGTGCTGGCTCCGGCCGGCAGCGTCAGCCCCGGCTCCGCGGCTCTGATGATGGGCTTGGTGGCTGCCACTGCAACACAGAGCACAGGGGCCCGGGTCACGGAGCCCTGGCTGGGCTGGGGACGGTCCCCCTGCCACAGCAGTTCTGGCTTCCCAGGAGGAAGGATTTAGCTCGGCTTTAGCATCACCTCCCTGCCCAGGATGAGCTCAGCTGTGCTGCTCCGTAGCCGTGATATTTCTGAAAAATCCTTTCCTTAGGACTTTTTCTCCTGAGAAGCTGAGAGGCCTCAGGAACAAAATGTAAACAATGGTTATCTGCTGCTGTGGGATGCAACAGGTGGGTCTGGGATTGGTCTCATGTGGTTGTGTCTCATTAATGGCCAATCACAGTCCAGCTGTCCAGACTCTCTCGGTCAGTCACAAGCCTTTGTTATCATTCTTTTTCTATTCTAAGCTAGCCTTCTGATGAAATACTTTCTTCTATTCTTTTAGTATAATATATATAATAAAATAGTAAATCAAGCCTTCTGAAACATGGAGTCAACATTCTCATCTCTTCCCTCATCCTAAGACCCTGCGAACACCCCCTCACCTCACAGGCATCTGCAGCCTCTGTGCCTCTATAAACCCCACACACTGGGCAGAGCAAGGGCAAGCACATGCTGGTGAAATTTACTGAAAGAACAGCAATACAGCATCCCTGGGACTTCCCCACTGCTGCATGCCACTGGGAAACATCGAGCCATTGGCTACAGATAGAGCCAGGGCTGAGCTGGTCCTTGAGGAGCCACAGGTCCTCCCCAAGCTGCAGGGTGCTGTGTCCTGGGCAGAATTTCTCTCTGACCTATTTGCTGTTTCTGGCTAGAGGCTGACTCTGATCAGCAAAATATTTCTGCATGAAAACACACAGTCACTGCCTCCCTGCTCTAACTCCCAAAAGCCTTCCTGAGCCAAGCCTTTCCCTCCTGAACAGCCTCCTTCTTGGATTTACCTTTAACAACCTCCAAACTGGTGGTGATCTCCTTTGCTATCAGGCTGTTGTTGCCATCTCTCCAGGTGACCTGGCAAGTGTAGGTTCCTTTGTCAGAGATCTCCAGGCTCAGGATGAGAAGAGACACATTTCCTGGGGCATCCTTTGGGATGCTGACTCTGTCCCTGTACTCAGACAGGAAAATGTGGTCCCCGGAGTCATCCCTCCGGATGACAGCACCTGAACCCTTGTCATGCACCACAGTCCAGGTGAGGGTTTGCTGCACGAGGTCCTCCACAGGGACATAGGCACAAGGCAGAGTGACATTGTCCTTCCAGAGCCCTTTGATCTCACTGGGGCCACTCAGCTCCAGAAAAGCTGCAGGAGGAAAGGAAGACGAAAATTAAGCCACAGAGCAGCCAGGGTGAAGGCAGCTCCCAGGTGGTGAAGCCCTGGCAAGAGCATTGGCAAAGAGAACCCACCAGATGAGAAACACCAGCAGGCAGTGGGGAGTGTGAGGGTTGGGTTAACCAAAAATCAGTGTGGCACGAGACAGATGGGAGGTGGCTGATGGCCAGGGCACTGACTCTGGCCATGGGCACAGCCTGGCTCTCCTGCTCTGCTTGGTGCTTTCCTGCCACCACCAGCACTGAGTAGAGCACAGGGTCAGAGTTACTGGGTAACTCAGGCTTGAGGGAAGGAGTTGGTCTAAAGTCCAAGTTGCAGTTCCCTGGTCTCAGCCAGTGTCTGCCCCCAACATCACCCTTGGGGTTTCTGAGGAAAGCAAAGACTTCCCTCCTCCACTGCCTTTCTGTATTTCTGAAACACACCATTCTCTCAGCCTGAGCCAAACATGAGAAATTAAACCACTGGGTAAAGAAACCTAAAACTCTTACTTCTGTAAAAAAGCAGACCATTGCCTTTGTCCCAATACATTTCTTTTGCTCTGAGGACTGAATCTGAGCTCTTCCCAAAACAGAGCTGCCCCTGCCAAGCACGCCCAGGGCAGGGCCCCGTGCCCAGCCCAGACTCACCGCTGCAGTGGAGAAGGGAGCTCAGGAGCACAGCTGCTTGCAGCATCTTTCCCATCCTTCCTTCGGGGCTGCTCCCTCTCCAGCCAGGCTGATCTGCCTTGCCCAGGCTGGGGTAAATCAGGAACACGTCCCTGCCTGGGGTCACTCTGTCACCAAGCATCCGGGACAACAGCTGCTGGTTTTTCCTTCCTCTTTATCAGAAAAGTGTCTCAGTGCCCACCAGAGGCGTGGGCAGAGCGGAAACCCTGAGGAAGGGTGCGAAGAAGAAAGTTTAGAAATTACTTCTATGTTATTTTGTATTTTCCACTGAGTGTGTTTTTTCCCCTTCTGTTTTTTAGGTTTTTTTCCTTTATTTCTTTTGATTCCTGGGCAACCATTTCTTCCTCTTTTCCTCCTTGTGTTGCTCGCTGACAAATAAGCTTTAACATGGAATTACACACACACAGGTCTGATAGAGGACTTATAGGGAGCTGAACCATCTAGGTCCTCACAATTCACCTTCTCACCAGCTCCTGTGACACCCACCACTATGCTTTAAGTTAACATTCATGAAACCCCTTAAATCTTTACATTACCAGTGCAAGACAGATGATTGTTGTAGGCCTCTTCCAGCTGAAATACTCTATATCATTTAAGAGAGGATGAGTTCAGGTACACAAATCTAAAGCCAAAAATTTTCCCAAGAGTTGCAGACATCTGAGCCACCAATCCCACTACATCTCACAGATGGATCCTCCCTTCTCACAGAGCAATTTAGCTGCTTGGTTTAATTGGTTAATTGTTTTCAGTTACAAGCCCTGATTGGGGCCATACATCCTTCCAGTGCCTTCAGACTACTTGGGAAACAGGTGAACATGGAGATGCCCAGAGAGAAAAAGAGTCACAGAGTTCCTACTGTGACAGGAACTTGTCACAGTAGAAAATCTTTGAGACCATGAAATCATGGTTTCTTTACTGTAATGATATATTATTATTCATTAAATGTTATAGTTAATCTCTATAATTCAGTAATTGAGCACTAGCCCTAAGAGAAGTATCTGTTTTCTACTGAAATATCCCTTTCAAGGGATTTTACTGCCTTTTGCTGTTTTCTACAGCTCTCAATTTTTCTTCTCCTCCAGTAAAAGAATCTCCTGCTTCCTTGCATTCAGCTGAACTGAAATGAGATTTTGCTGTTGTTACACCCAAATTCAACATCCTGTCCTCAAATACAAGTAACCAGTCTAATTCAATGCAGCCAACCAAATCCCAGCCCCTGGTGTGGACCCAGCCCTCCAGTAGTGCTAGTGAGATGTGGTTTGGCTCTGCAGTGGCACAGTGGGATCCTTCCTTGTGGCCCTGTGCTCCTCCACCAGAAATCTCCCATGAGATGCCACTGCAGCCACTGGGACAGGGAGAAGGAGGAAAAGCTGCCCTGGGCTGCAGTGTTCATGTTCTTGGTTCAAGGAAGGAAAAGACCACGTTAAAGTCAAACCATTGGAACTCCTTTGCAGGGAACCGAGCTTGCTGGAGGAGGGTAGCAGCCTACATTGTCCTGATCTAAATCAAAGACAGTGGTTTGGCTGGGGTAGAATTAATTGTCTTCACAGTGGCTAATACAGGGTTATGTTTTGCATTTGTGCTGAACACAAGGCTGACAATATAGAGATTTTCTGTGTTCACACAGAGCCAAGGCCTTTTCTGCTTTTTGTATGGCCACGCTGGTGAGGGGCTGGGGACACAGGGGAGATGGGGAGAGGACACAGCCAGGACAGGTGACCCCAACTGACCCTGCCACGTGACATCACAGCATAGAAAGCTGGGGGGAAGAAGGAGGGGGGACACATGGAGTGATGGTGTTTGTCTTCCCAAGCCACCATTACACGTGATGGGGCTCTGCTCTCCTGGAGGTGTCTGAACACCTGTCTGCCCTGGGAAACACTGAATGAATCCTTTGTTTTTCCTTCCTTGTGTGCCAGCTTTTGCTTTCACTATTAATCTGTCTGTATTGCAAACCAGGAGTTTTCCAGCTTTTACCTTTCCATTTGTCTCCACAACTCACTGGTGGGAGAGTGAGCGAGTGGCTGTGTGGGGCTTGATTGCTGGCTGGGTGAAAACACAACAGGAATGCATCACTAGCAGGATTTGGATCAACCAGGAAGCTGAAACTCAAAGTGTGTGACTAAAAAAGATGTGTAGGTATTTTTTCATGTATTTACATTTACCCTGTTGGTTGGGGGGAACAGTGGCAGGAAAAGTTTTATCCTTTATGAAACGCAGCACCAGGCACCTGTACTTAAAGGTGACTGTGGCAGCAACCTCTGGCTTCTGCTTTGGGCATCTGTGATACCATGATGCTGCTTTTCAAAACAAGAATCTTGTTTTAGAAGACAGCAAAACATTCTGAGCATGGATGGATGAGGTGGCATCACACAGCCCAAAAGAGACAGAGCAAAATCAGTTTTTCTTGTATTCTGGAAAGCTGTTTGCAAGCACACAGGAGATACGAGCTGATGGCAAGGCTCCCACGGTCGGTGTGGGCAGGGCTGGGTCAGGACAGTGCAAAAGTAGGTCTGAAAGGAACTTGGCACTTGCTCAGTCTGCACCCGCCACGCCTGGGAGTGTTCTGTGGATGCCCAGCACGTGAATGATAAGGGAGAGCAATCTTTCCTCCCCAGACACAGAGATAAAGCCAAGGAGCCAGGCAGCAGCAATGAGCACTGATGCTGGAGAAGGAAGGAAGCTGCTGCTGCAGCGAGGCCCCTGTGGTCATGGGTGACAAACTGGTGACACCTCAGGCTGCAGGGGGACAGGGTCCCCACCCAGGGGGGCTGCTGACCCAGTGCCTGGCCATGGTGCTCGGGCACAGCGGGGCAGCAGCTGCACTGGGCTGCAGATTCAGCCAGCTTATCACAGCAGTCTGGCCATAGCTCCACATGCTAACTCCACTCCATGTCCTTGTCCTTATCCTGAAGAGCAGCACGTTCTGTATAAAGATCCTTTTTCTTGGCAGTGGAAATGATCAACAGCTCCTTACTTCAAGGAAAATCCCACAAAAACTGTAATGCCTGTGGTGCCAGTTACCCTGGGCAGAGTCTGCACAGGGTGCCAGATCTGGGGTCTGCCTGATGCTATAGATGATCTGGGCTATTCCACTTTCTCCATTTATCTCCAGTGAATATTTTAATCCACACCTTATGGAGCTGAGGGCCTTTCCTACTGGGCTCTGTGGAGAATATGTGCAGGTGTGCCCTACATCTGGTGTATTTGTCAGCACACACGGTATTCTGAGCTTTCACATCAACCCTTTTGAAAACCCAGTCCCAGGTGCTGTTCTTCCACACTCTGGAAACAGACACCAGGCTTTCCTCATCACCTTTTCCTCATCCTGAACCAGCAGCAGCTGCATCATAAGCCCACACCCCAGGAGCATGAGAAGTCTTAATTCTGGAGCAATCAGTAAACAGGTTTGGGGAACACTGGCACAAACAGGAACACGCACAAAGAATGTACAAGAAACACAGTAATCTTTTTGCAATTCTTGAGTTTAATTACTTCAGCATGTGGGTTTTTTTGTTATTCAGTCTTCCCCTTTCCATTGCAATCTTTCTCAGGAAAATTGCACAAATACTTTTCCCAGACCTGTACATAAACCAGACACATAGATTTACAAACTTTTTTTTACTTTTGCAATTTTTGTAAGCCTTGGTTTCTTAGCTTCTTAAGAGAGAAAGTGTATTAAAAACCCATGATGCACTCAGACCCAATACCTGACAGTGAGCTGCGCTGATGGGAGATGACTCTGAGACAGAGGAACAGGACACTAATCCATCACAGAAATTACAGTCCAACCAGTGCAGGCAGGCAGAGGCACAGATCAACCTCCCAAAGAACTCTGCTGTCTGCATGGTGCTGTCAAACAGCACACCAGAAAAGCCTGGTTTTCACTGATTCACTCTTGGCAAAACTCTGGCCTTTGGGAAGGAATTAACAAACCAAACCTGACCTGGAACAGATGCAACATGCTCACCTCCCCCTCTCCCTTCAGCTATCAAAACTTGAGACTATTCAGCCCTTGACCTCAACAAGTCAGTGAAAGAAAGACTCTGAAGGCTTGAATAAGACAAACTTGACAAAAGGCAATTCAAAAGATGGAAACGAGAAGGGCTGCGAGGTAAGAACAGGTACAGAAGCACAGAAATAAAATGACACTGAAGGTGTTACACACTCAGGAGCAGGACCTTCCTCTGCAACTCAGATTCAACAGTGAAGCATAAAACCAATGAAGTTGGGCCAGCACAGGTAACATGCATTATCTAGCAGGCTTCAGAATATCTACCTTGGATTCTTGAATATAAAAGAGCTCAGCATTTATTAGATCAGGAACATTAGAGAGAACAAAGCCTGCATGTAGCCTGAATTCCTAAAACTGGAAAAAATTTAAAGTAATTGTGCTGGCAGGTGGTATTATCCAAGGGGGTTTCTACCTGCATCCAGGCCTCTTGCAGCCCAGCAGTTTGCTGTCACTTCAGCACAGAGCAGGTTTGTGTGGGCTGCTGAAGCTGTGACATGCTTGGTACCAGCACACACCTTGCTGCTCCACTGATACTGGGGCTGGGCTCCACAGTGCAGCTGCTCAGAGAACTTGGGAAACAGTGCCGACAGAAACTCTGGGGAATGACTTTTTGGTGAAGTAGAATAGCTCATGTAAATCATTGTCAAAAGACTCAGATGCATCTGGTTGATTTGGCTTTAAGATTCCACGGGCAGAAACTGCAGCGTGAAACCTGAGTCCATACAGGGGCAGGGAACAAAAGCTGCTACCAGCAGAGACACCTTAAATGTGAGTCAGTGCAAGGCACCCCAGGGCACCCCTTCTCATTGCAGGGACAGCTGCTGGCCTTTGCTAAACATGAATCAGTCCTAGTGACTGTCTCCAAGGACACACAACCTGTGAACTGGGGGCAGGTTACCCCGAACTGCCATGCAATGTGCATGAGAAATCAGCACTACACAGGAGGGCAAGCACTTCCTACCACAACTCCTACAATCCAGGGCAATGGATGTGTGCTAGCATGTTAAAAAATAATACTCCACAGTTAAATGTCATTTTCCATAGGAAAAATGTTCCCTAAACCTAGGAGCAAATCTAGGAGTATGAAAGTAATCTAAGCAGATGCAAACAATCGTAGCCAGTAACTATCAAAAAAAGAAATCTCAAATTAAAAACAAAATTTAAAAACAACTTAATTTCAAACAGTAGGCAAGCCACCTATTGAAGCAGGCTCTCCAAAGAGTAAAACCCAGGTTTAAAATATTACACACCACATTACTATCCAGCTAATAAAAACAAACACCACCCCCCAACAAAAAAACCCAGCCAAACTTTACAAACAGGATACAAACAGATTTCCTCTTGCAATAAGAATATTGGATAAAAAGTTATGGAATACACTGTGGTATGTTTACAGGGTTGTTGTTCTTCCCCTCTGTCTGGTGCCTTCACTCCACCAGCTGTTGTTGTTGTTGAGCTTGTGTTCAGTTCTCCCAGATGTGCTCCCTGCTTGCAGCAACAGAATTCCCATTTGTCTGTGCAGAGCAGGGTCCCCAGGAAGCAGGTGAGGACCCAGCTCACACTTTTTGCTGCTCCACTCCTTTGGTGGTTATTCCATAGCACTAAGCTGGTAACAGATGTTCTATGAATTCAAGAAATTTCTATCTCAGAGGCCTCATCTATGAAGTTAGCAACAGGACTGAGAAGCAGGAGTGGAAATAGTTTATACTCTCCATTCCCATCTTCTGGGAGGAGAGGTGGATCACCCATTCCCAGAGTGTCCAGAGGCTCGGCCTGGCTTGCTGGAGCTGCAAGTGGCACCACAGTTCCACTGGCTGATGGAGGCTGGAGAGCAGGTTTCTCCTCCAGGGGAGGCAGCAGAAAGTCTTTCGGATCCTCTGCCTTCCCTGCAGCTTCACCTGAAGGCAGCTCTTCAAATAAGGAAAGCAGAGGGTTGGCCCTGTACTGGATCAGCTGCATATCTGAGGGAAAAACAAACAGTTCAAAGTGTTTCATCAACTGAAGGCTCTTATTCAAGGCAAGGAAACTTGGGAGAGGTTGCTTCAAACTTGGGGCACTACAGGAAAGCCCAAGCTGGGCTGGGACAAAGCCCACACCCCATGGCTGTCAGAGTGAAGCCAATGCCCCTGTGCCTGGAAACATCAGTGCCTGAAGCCCACTCCAAGCCCTGACTCTCACAGCATGCCATGGCAGCACTGCAGTGGAAACCTGAGCAGCTCTGCCTCTGGGGGATCACAGCCTGTGCAGGAGATACTGACACAAGAGAATTGACAGATCTGCTCCCCACTGTGGCTCCACCTGTGTGAAAAGGGACACAGGATGGGACTCATGTTTTCTGTGTGAAAAACCTCAGGGCACAGGATGGGCCTTTAAAAGACTGAGGCACAGCTTCAAGATCAGTGAAACATCACAGTCTTCACAAAAAGCTTAAGCCCAGACCAAAGAAGGAGATATTATAGGCTACAACGCCGCAGACAACTTTTATAAAAAATCCTTTCCTTAGGGTTTTTTCCTCCTGAGAAGCTGAGAGGCCTCAGGAACAAAATGTAAACAATGGTTATCTGCTGCTGTGGAATGCAACAGGTGGATCTGGGATTGGCTCATGTTGGATGTTTGTAATTAATGGCCAATCACAGCACAGCTGGCTTGGCTCTCTGTCCAAGCCACAAACCTTTGTTATTCATTCTTTCATATTCTTAGCTTAGCTAGCCTTCTGAGATGAAACCTTTTCTTCTATTCTTTTAGTATAGTTTTAATGTAATATATTATCATAAAATAATAAATCAAGCCTTCTGAAATATGGAGTCAGATCTCTGTCTCTTCCCTCAACATAAGACCCCTGTGAACACTGTCACACTACAACAGTTCCATTTCAATATACAGTTTGCAAAGAGAGTGGAGCTGCCACAGAGCTCAGTGTCCCTTCTTGCCCACCTTTGCTTCCTGCTGTTTCCCTCTCACTTGCTCCCAGACCTTCAGTGCTCTCTGCCAAGTTTGCCATCTGAAACAAAGCAGACAGAGAGTTATGACAGAATGTTTAAAAACAACAAAATGGAAATCTTTACTGACTGGTTAACAGAATTAGATGTGAAAGGAGGAGGAAAGAGAGATGGAGAAACTGAGCAGTGATCCTGTCATTGCACACAAAAGCCTGCACACAGCAGCTCTCGGGAGGCACAGTGAAATAGAGACAAACTTAACTTATTAAACAAAAGAAGCTTCTGACTAGCAAATATTTGTTCTACCTTCCAAACCAGAAGTTTTATTATAATGGGTCTTGTTGGAATAACAGTTAAACATGATTTCATCATGATTTCATCAGTAGAATTCTGCAGGCACTGCTTAAAGACAGCTGCATTTAACATCAGTTGTAGTCAAAGCTCTTCTTACTGGGAAATCCTAGTTTAAATATTATTTCAGGACTACAACAAAAATAACACTTCCAAGGGTATTTTTTAATAGCATGAATCAATTTTGGGAACTGGACCAAGAGAACTAAGTTTGTGCTGAACTTCTGTGTATCTTCTGAGGAAATTCCACAGACCTATGTTCAGAACAGCTACAGTATATTGCATTACAGTTTTCATTTAGTGCTTGTCCTTTAGTCTTCCTTTAGACAGGCATTCCAAGTGTATGATTGCACTAGGAATATAGGACTGGAAATTATCTTGAGATCCCTCCTAAATTCCAACAAACCAACATTGATAATTGAAACCCTGGAGTCAGCTGGATGAGATGAACCAGCAGTGTCACCCTGTGCCACTAACCCTGTTCCCACCCTTGAGCTGCATCAAGCAAGATTCAATTCCCAGCATCACATTTGCCCTCCCCAGCACAGAAGTCAATCTTACATTTTCAATACCAGGGGGAGTTTCCATCAAGTTCATATCCAGGGCTGGCAGCTCCGGATTAAATGTCTGAAATAAAACCAGATCATATGTCAACCAATGAAGCTCTTGAAATAAAACTGCAGAGAGCTCCTGAAAGGACTGCAGGACAAAGTGAGCTGTTCCTTCCACTGAAGCATGGGGACAGTGGCACCTCCATGGGCCTTCAGCTGGGAGCTTCAAGCTGTGGCAGTAAACTGAGGTCACAGGAGGAGAAAAGGTCACCCCTTTTCCCAGTGATTCCAGGAATACAGCTAAGTTTCACTCCATATCATCTAAATGGATCAAATACAAGGATGTATGTCAGGATGTGATGGTATGTGATTAGGCTTGAGGCAATTTTTCCTTTTTTCCCTCCCTTCAGTTCCGTAGAACAGGAATTCTGTATGACCTAGAAAGACTCCCAGTACTACCTTGTACACTGTGAATACCTACACGTAATTCTATTTGTAACTATTTGCTTTTCAAGATGTTGCTGACTCTTACCCATTACACCATGAACTAAACTAGCAGCATTTCATGGCACAGCCTGAGCAGTATTTCTCAGGAACAGTGAGAAGGCACTCACATCACTGAAGGCTTCGGCACCGAAGTTGTACTGCTTCCCTGACAGCATTGCTTGGAGCTCTTCAAGGCTGGCATCGATGCAGTTCAGAAAATCCTGAATTTCCTCTCTAAAAAGACAGAATTACATAGCACTGTAAGGCACAGCTGGCAGGCAGAGCCTTCTCTTGCCCCACAGGGCAGGTTGCCTACAATCCAGAATAGCCAAATGGATGAAATCACTTTCCCACATCACCTTTCACTCCAGCTGTTTGAGGTACAGGTACAAGGGAAGGCTACCTGAACAGCAAGCACAGCTACAGCTACCAGGTCAAAAAGCAGTTGCTCCTTCCATACCTACTTCCTCCCTAATTTGAGTGTCTAGTGAATGTTCTCAGATCCCAGCCTGTACAACAGTACCTGTGTTTAAACAAAGGTCTGATGGCTTTGCCCTGGGACAATAAATGAAAAGCAAAGGGCTGGAAATAATCTGGGGCTGAAGGAACTCCACCTACTTTGAAACATCGGCTTGCTGCCAAACTGGACATGCTTCCAGGGACAGTGGGAAGGACATGAGGGACAGTGAAGAACCTGAGAAGGCAGCTGCAGGCACAGTGCCCACACTGCATGTCTTGCTATGCCTAGAGGTGCTCCTGTACTGAATTCCCTGCATGAGGAATGGGCAGTTCTGAGGCACTGCCCCACATCCTGCGGTGCCCAGCAGGGAAGGTACAGCAGGGCCTTCAGACCATGAGTGCTGGCACATCACCCCAGACCTTCCTACTTGCTGCTGTACCATTTCTGAGCTGAAGAGCTGCAGGAGCAAGGGTTAAAGCTCTGTCCTTGATACAGCTCTCCTGCAGCCACAGTGGGGCAGGAACCCACAGCCTGCACCCCTGATCTGTGTGATCTGACAAGGCACATGGGAAACAGCTTTGTACCAATGAGGGGCAGAGGAGGAAAGGTACAGTGAGATGACCACCAGGAACAAAGTGCCCACAATGCCAGCCTGAGATCAGTGCCCTGAGATCAGTGTCACTGCCTGCTGCTTGGCAGCACCTGGCAGTGACAGCAGTGGGCTGACAGGACACACTGACGCACACACCAGCAGTCAGGCACACATGTTACCATGAAGGTGACAAAGACACTTGCTCTTTCTCAATGTGTGATGCCAACACTTGGCTTTTTCAAGTCCTAGTAACAAAGGTGTAGAGAATTCACTTTGTCAATGACAATTCAAAAGCTAATTCCCTGTGTTCTGCCAAACAACACACCCTCCAGAACTCAGACAGCATCCCACAAGGTGACAACAGCATAACACTTTCCAGAAACAAGTTCATACCTGTCCAGCAAAGGATCATTTTGGTTTCCAGAGCTGCTCTCATTCAAGATGGAGTCAATTACTGACACGGGGTCCTCTGGAGCATTTGGCTGTGCAGTGTGGAGCTCCACAGCAGCCGTGCCTATTTCACTGGGTTTGCTGACATCGTTTACAGGAACTGATGAGACAGGTTCTGCACAACTTAACTCACTTGGCTGTGATACTTGACAAAGAGGTAAGCCAGGATCAAGAGCTGCCTGTGGCTCTCTAAAATGTGACCCAAACAGAAACAACACATAGGAGAATTTATCAACTGCATTACTATTAATTTCAGGTCTAGTATCTCAAATCTTATTACGATTAGGCCAGTCAAGGATTCAAGTAACAAACTGGTCTTTAGAAAGAGCAGCAAAGTGGCAGATGAAGAATCTCTTACTACAGCTTATACAGAGACCATGTATCAGAGCAAAACATCTCTTTTTCCCAGGCAAAAAGCAGCAATATAGTATACAGGAATTAGGCAGGAGGAAAACTCCTAACAGACAGACTCTAGAAAGAAAAAGATTCCAAATCAGTCCATATTTTACTCTGGGCATTAACAACTAAATAGTTTTCAGTAAAATCTCTTGCCACAGAGAGAATGCCTTCCCTAGGATATGATAAGTGAGAGCAGTATTGAAACTGGAGATACAGCTATACATCTTGATTTGTTAGCAATCTATATACATTTTGGATTAGAAACCTATATATGAAACCTGTTCAGATGAAAAGTCATGTATGTATTCATTTGTTGAACAGACAGAAAAGCCTCAGCAAATTAAACCTGCAATGCCCATCAGCCTGACAGGCTTCCAGGGACTCCTGAAGAGACATGAGCTCTGACAATGACCAATGCTACATGCTGCAGAAGGAAAGCCTACAACAGGCCTGTCATGCACAAATGGACATTGAGAGAGACACCCCGTTTCCCAGAATCCAGATGGATCATCAACATTAACAGAACTACCCACTTATCAACCCAGGCATAAATACTTCATATATTTTGGACATACCTGGCTCTGCCACTTGTGTGTGCCACAGCAAGGAGGCCATTGGTGGCATTTTCCAGGGTGTCAGTGATATCTCGGATTATCAGACCTGTACCACTTCCATCCTCTTCAGCGGCACTATGTTCAGAAAAAGCCATCTGCAGACACAGCACAGAATGAGTAAACCACAGGCTCTGACCTTTTCTTTTCTCATACTGAAGCCCCATTCTCCTTGCAGCTTTTCTTTCCTGTTCACATTTCATCTGTGACCAGTTGCACTGATTTGCACAGTTTTACAGCCAGAGTGTTGCTCTAAAGCTGCCCATCACAAAAGGGAGAGCATTTGATTACCAAGTTAGGGTATTTGTAGCTATGAGGAAGATTGATATCACTCTGTATCATCCTGTCCAACCCACTGCCTGTGTCCCTGGGGAGACTTACAGCTTGGCCACTCTCCACAGGGATGCGGACATACTGACGACTGTACTTGGAGGGTGAAGCACCCGCAGCATCCGTGAGAGACCTGAGACAGAGCAGAACTTTAGTTCATCCTGCCTGCCAGAGGGAAGAGCTGCAGCACTGCCAAAGACAGGCAGTAATGGTAATCACTCCTGCCCCCCAAAAAGCCTGGCTTTTGGGACTGTGTGTCAGGAGGGTACTGCAGGCAGCTCGTCCTACACACACACACTGTGGTTTGGAAGAAGTCAGTCATGTGTGCATGTTTTGAGATGTACCATTTCTGATAATTATGCCCTTTGGAATTGAAAATGTATAGAATATTCCCTTCTCACCTATTTTAGTGATAAGGAGGAAATACTTATATTGTGCTTGACTGAACTTCCATTAGCTTTCCCAAGTCTGAATATACAAGTGATAAAAATACCTGTCACACAATAGAAACTGATTTATCCCTATAATTCACATCTGACACTGGTCTGGGACCTATCAAGTAATTACCTTTTTCTTTTGACCCCAACAATATAATTTCCTCGCATCAAACTTAGTATAAATTGAAGAATCTAAAAGGAAAGACAAAAGAAAACCAAAACCAAATGGTCAGCATAGCAATCCTAATATTAAATTCTTAATTCAGATTTTACTATAAAATGATATAGTTACATGACAGAAATTAACAGGTATTAAAAAAAACCATTTGCAATTGTATTTTAAAGAACAAAGCAAGAGTTACAAACTGCATAGAAAAATTAGCTCACTTTGCACAGTTGGCTTTTTTTTGAAATGCAGTATAGCAGCACAAGTCACTAGAGGATTCCAGACCAGAAACAGCTGAGGAATAAACCAGAGAAAAATTTTTCCAGCGTGCAAACTCCTACAGTTTCTGCGTTCCAAGTTCACTTCTCAAGTGGTCTAAGTGTATCCTGGTCCAAGATCTTTCACAGACTCCGTTCCATGTGCCTGCAATCTCTCAAGTTCTGGGCTCCTGTTACCATGCACTGTCTCCACACACTGACATCCTACTATGACTTTTCCTTAGTGCTTTGCTCGTGGTTCTTTACTGTGCTACTTCTGGGACACTCAGGAACTGCGACCATTTTCTTTATGCTGTATTAATACAGCCTGTTCAGCTCTGTGTCATTTGTCATTCTACATAAGCAAAGAATGCCATGAAGTATCACAGAGGCAGGAATAAGGATGGTAGCACTGAAGATGCTGCAATGGTACCTTAGACAGCAGCTTCTGTTGTTGACTGTGCTTCTGCCTTAGAACTGCCACTTCTTTCCACAGGGCCTTATTTTCTCTGCAATGCAGAATAAATCAGAAGACAGAGGATGAACAGAGTTTACTTTATATGCTCTAGTTTTACAGCTTTCAAACTTTTAGAGTACCTTGCAGAACCAATGGCAACATTCCCTCTGTGGATAACTAACCCTCAGTTAATTAGATCCACTAACAAACTCTGGGTTAACTTAACTCCATTTTCCATCAGCAGCAGGAAACACTCACTTAAAAAGGACACCCTCATCCTCTGCTGCTCCACCAATAATCTTGATCTGAGGTATTCCTTCAAAGCCTCAAAGCTGTTGAATAAGGACTTTGTGTTACACTCAGCCTGTTTCCAAATACCGATAGCCTTGGGACAGATCTACAGGTGGTGTTCAAGGGGCTGGATTGTTTTTTTTTTTTACGGAACAGAGAGAGAGAAAGGTATCTCCTGGACTCTGGTCGGTATCTGCTGGCATTCCAATCACCTGAATGAATTATCAGTGCCTATATGAAGGGGATCTAAGAGAACAGAGACGAGGATGTGCAAAGTCCACTTCCAGTTAGAAAGAAAACAAAACACCAATTGTCCCTCACTGCATCCAACCCTGTTTGTATTCAAAAATATGAAATGCTTTTATTGACCTAAAAACTAACACAGGTGCTGGCAACCAGAGTGAAATCTCAAGGCAGCCAACAAACACCCAGTCTAAATCTCCAGTCTGTAACTGAAGTACAAAACCAAACAAGATTCAGAATGTTGTGTGGGGTGGAATGGGCATTCTTAGGAAAAAATATAGCTTCACCTGTTTCCAGTTCAAATGAAACCCATATTTAGCCAATCTCCATCAGATATAAGCAACATTTAAAGCATAAGCACCCCGAAACAGCCGAGTCTACCTCTTCATGTTAGCCAGCCTGACATCCATGTTGTTCTGCTGCTCTCTCATCTCCTGCACCTCAGACAGGACTTTGTGCAAATCCTCTGTGCAGACCTTGAGATCCTCAGTTCTCACCGCAGACACCTGGAATAGGTACACACACTTTACTACAAACAGTGCATGCTCCTTGCTGCAGGGAGAGTGCAGCCAGTCTGCAGGGCAGGACCAAGCCCCATTACAAGACCAGGTAAGACTGCAATTCTTACATGGCACAAAACACCACAACTGCTACAGATGACAATCCTCAGGACTGTATGAACAAAACAAGATGCCAATGAAAACGTGAGATTAGCACTTTGTACCTGGACAGTAGATTCATGACTGTAATTCACAATAAAAACCACTGACTGTAAAGGGCATTCCCTGGGGGTTCCCTGCCAAGCCTAGTGACAGTTTGCCCTCTAGTGTCACAGAGTGAACACCAGCCAAAAAAAACCCCACAGCTGATAGTGGAAGAAGATGATGATCATATTCCTTCTAGGTGTGGGTAAATCTGCCAGCAAAGGAGTAACAAATTTCCAGTAAGTTACTGGGAGATGAAGGTGTCTAGTTAGATGCATCCTACTCAATCTGAAAATTTATCCCACACCAGTTGAATTGCAGAGTCCCCTACTGGTGTTTCCTCTGCTACCTCTCTGCTCAGTGCATTCCAGAGTTATGGAGACTTGTCTGCAGAAGGAAGAGTCCAAACAGCTCTTCTGCTCACAGCACAATCTGTGAATGCTGCTGCTTCAAACAATGGTGGAAAAGCCATCAGAGAGCAAAAAGTTCACCATCTCCTTCCTGCGCTTCTACATTAAACATTTTCCAGTTCCTTCACCAACTCTCTCTGCAGCAGAAGCTTTGCTGGCTGCAACACAATTCAGGACTTTGAAAAAGACAAGTCTATATGGAATCACATGCACATGTCTAAGTGACACATCCAGGTTTTGTGGACATAATTTTGAACATCATTTTGCCAAATACTGAGTATAATTGAGCCACACGGAGTCGTACCAGGTGTCCCTCCCAGCCTACAGCCTGCTGGGAGTTTTCTTGTTACTCTGCTAAATTCCAAGGAGGAAGTGAAAGCATCTCATGTGGATTCCATGGGGGAGATGAAAGCACCAATGTGGTATTGGCCTGCTGAGGTGTGAGGTAACTCCTGTGCAGGTTTGGCTCACACATCTTGTCTTCCAAAGAGGAGTGGAATGGTCAGAAATGAACCAATGGTGTTATAAACCACCATCCCATCCCTTTGTGCTGGAACAGAACACAGCTGTTGTGCAATCACTTCTCAGACGTGACTAATTACTTTCTTGACACAATCCTATGATGCAAAGGATGGACTGAAGGGTCTGACAGTTCTCCTCCCTGTCTGCAGCCTAGATACTCTGCTGTTTGCTGCAATTAATAAATTATGCTAATGTACACAGGGTGCATCCCAAATGGAATTCAATGCTGTCTGATTTCTCTTCAGCACATCACCCCTTTGTGGGAAGACAACCAAAACTTGTAGAAGTGGGTGGAAATTCCAAATGCAGCCAGCTGGCCTCCAAAAAAACTTGGCCAGTATAAATTCTGCCCAAGTACAAGAAACTGCTCTTCAGAGTCCCCAGCTGGTTAATCAGGGTGTCCAGTCCTTGGGTGCTGAGGCACTGGCACAGGCTGCCCAGGGAAACTTGGCTGCCCCATTCCCATCCCTGGCTGGATGGGGCTTGGAGCAGCCTGGTCTAGTGAGAGGTGTCCCTGCCCATGGCACTGGGTGGAACAAGATGAACTCTAAGGTGCCAAGTCAAACCAGTCTGGTATTCTGTGAAGACACACAAGGTATCTGCACACCAGCAGAGCTAAAAGTGAAAGGGAGGAAGTAAAGCAAGTCCTGCATTCAAACCTGCATTCCAGACAGAAGCCTGAAATACAGTTTAGAGCCAATACTGGAATATGGCCCCATTCCAGGCAGTAGAAGAGCAAGGAAATTAATGACTGCTTTAAAAAAAAAAAACAAAACCCACTAACATTTCCTGTGCAACAAAGAAAATCTCTCACCAACCTATTCAACACTTCACACGAATATCCTTGGCATCGAGCGGAGCTTTTGTCTTTCCATCTAGAACACTCCACCCAGTGCACCACCCCTGGGACACATGGTGCCACACCTGACGTCAGGGTGCACCTGCCCTGCCAGGCGTGCAGGCTGGGACACGCTGGGCACAGCAGCAGGGGGGGACAGGCCCCAGGCAGCGCCACTCCATCGATCCTGGCTCCCAGCAGGGGCAGCTCAGTGAGGAATCAATCCAAACATCATTGTGCCTCTCCAGCCTATGCTGGGCTTTTATTGCCCTGGGCAATGCAGCCACACCTGACAACAGCCTAAAGAAAAGATCCTGCTGTTCAAATGTCAACGTGATGTATCATGATACTCTCTTCCTCAGGATATTATGGGCTGTAATGTGCCAATAGAGGATAAATATCTGTGCAGAAACGGGTCACACAAGGCCCGAACGTACAAAAGAAAAGCAGAAAGTGCTCATAAGGATGTAGCTTAGTGGCAATACTGTTTTGGAGGAGCAATATAATTAAAGCAAACTCATCCAAATGAACTGGTTACTGATGTCCTTGCTAATTTATAATGAGTGCCAAATGGGAATGTATTTTCTTTTGCTTCTTTTACTTGGTGCCTTTCTCAGAGCTGGAGATGCTGACAGAACTGCAGACCATGCTAAATTGCAATCAGGGATATGAACTCTGTGGAGAAGGGCTGTGGTTTGATGATGATACAGAACATGGTCCTACCCCAGTTCACAACCAAAAGCAGAGCAGGTTTTGTCTAAGCACTGGCAAGGAGGCCCAGCCAAGCACCGGCCTGGCACTGTGAGGGAGCTACCTTGGTTCCCATGGTATTTGCTGGCTGTGTTTGGAACACCCATACAAACTCCTGATAAGCCACTTTTTGTTACTAAGTGAAGTAAACATGTGCTTAGACTGTACCTTGCGCTTGATGTTCTCCAGTAAATGTGCCTTCCCTTGCTTGAAGAAAGGGTGCTGGAACTCAATGACTGAGCTTTTCTCTGCTGTAATGATACCATTCTCCAGAGCAATCACCTTCCTGAAACCATCTGTGGAAAGGAAATCAAGAAAGCCACGTCTTCCAGTTGAAAGCTGACTCGAAATACATACAGCTTAAGAAAAGTCCAGTGCTACCAAAACACCCACTGCACTACAGTTACTGGGGGCAGAAACTATGAAAAACAGCCAAGGTAGCCGGTCCTGGTGCTCAGTGATTTCATTGCTCTGATCTTCACAGCTAGAGGATATGGCCACTGTCTGCCCCTGGCAGGCTGCACATGCAGCTGCACAGCAGAGGCCAGCCATGACCAAACCATCGCAGCCACGTAAAAGCCTTCACAACAATTAGTTAGAAATTAGATTTATTATGACATCTTGAATAGAATCATGTCCCAGTGGATGCAGAGGAGTGGTACACTTTCCCTTTTACCCCTGACAACCATGGTCTACAGAATTAAGCAAGGCAGAGAAGTTAATTCCGTGCCTGTCTACGCAAACATTGGCAGCAGAGCACCTTCTTCATACTAGACTGCCTGCACAAAGTAAGGTATTGCCAGTTCTATTTCCATCACTGCTCAAACACCACAGGCTAGAGATGCATGATTCAGCTGACAGGCCAATCCACGTCTCTCCTCAGTCAAGGTTTTAACACAATTAATGCACT
Organism: Calcarius lapponicus; assembly: GCA_039654755.1. Lineage (NCBI taxonomy): Eukaryota > Metazoa > Chordata > Aves > Passeriformes > Fringillidae > Calcarius > Calcarius lapponicus. The sequence continues at coordinate 6,393,596 of CM077467.1, read as the reverse complement.
CCAACTATTATTAGAAAGCCAGGATAGATCCAGCAGGAAAAGGAGGTTGCCACTACATTGTACAGCTACATAGGAATATTTGTTTTTTTTTTCATTTATCCTGGCTACAAGGGAAAAGATGATTGTTTCTGTGGATTATCCTCTGTCACTCAAGTGATGGATGTCACAAACACAAGCACAGGACATGAACAGAAGCATCTACCCTCTGTCCAGAGACTAAACAGATGTGCTACAGGTTACAAAACCTACACAGCATCAGCTGGAGAGATCAGGCAAACCTACTGGGCAAGGACAGAGAGCTCCTCCCTCTCAGTCTGAAATTCTAACTAAGGGTAGCACCTCCCGAGCTGTTTGTGCCTCCACTGGTTCCAGAAGCTTCTGCAGTTATTCCTGCTGGTTGCTGCAGCCCTGCATGCTGCACTGTGCCCTTGAGCCACCCCCACTGCACCCCTCTGCCTGGCCACACTGCACATGTGCTGTGCAATGCTGCCACATGATGCTCCCAAGTTAAGCAGAGAAAACATAATGAGAAATGTAGTGCAGGACTGATCTGGTTCCCACACAGCAAAGCAGGCAACAGCAGTGGTAGCCCCAAAATCCAGGCAAATTTTTTTCACATTCTAGGTGTAAGGATGCACACACGGCCTCTTCTCCCATGGGTACACACCTGTTTGCTGCAAGAGCAACGCTGGAGCTCAGGGAACCTCACGCTACCTCTAGGCACCAGCACATATTCTTACAGCTGTTACTCTAAAGCACTTGGCGATAAAACACAAAAACCCAACACTAAACCACGCTCTACCATCAGTCTTTTCTTTTGCAAAGCAAACTTAAGGTCAGGGCTCAGGTTTTTAGGGATTAAAAACTTGCCAAGTCCGTTTGCTTGTTTAAAGAAATGCAAACCAAAGCCCAGTAGCCATGAACTTGGCAGACAGAGTGCAGAGGAAGCGCTCGTGCTTACACATGTTGAGCTGCCGTATGAAGCTGGAGATATTGTTGTGTTTGAAGTACTTGGGGAGCAGCTCCTTGGCAAACCTCTGCTCATCCAGAATGCAGAAATTCTCGCCATTCTAGGAAACAAGCAGAAATAACAGTTAGTGAATAAGCACAGCTTTTCTAAGGTGTTGCTCTTAAGTGAAGATCATAAATCCACAAAGACTGTTCTGACAGCAGAGAAAGGCAAAAGACTTCACCAAGTAAACTGTCTGTGGGAACACTTGGGACTGGACTAAAAGTTTGAATTCAAAGACACAATTACATAGAACACTTCTATTGAACAGGCAATTTTCTTAAAGCCCTGACACACCGATCTTAATCCAAAGCAAAATTTTTCTAAAAACCCGCTCCCTTTGTCCCCAATAAACATAACCATTGCACAAGCCCAATGGAATTCATGCCACTAAAGAGATTGCATCTCCTTTCATCAGCCTGCCCAGCTCCTGACAAGATTCTTCCATTGTACGTGCTATGTCATCACTAAAAATAACCACGTAACGTTGCTCAGTTACCGAAAGTTCAGACAACACAACCCAGCGGTGACCAGGGGTAAGTGTGACACCAGCAGTGCCAGATTTTTAATATGCTCAAGACCAAACTTCCTGGAAACAGGAAGAGCTTTTTGCATCACTTCAATATTGTTCACGAAGAGTACAAAAATACTGCGTTTCTTTTCATCTTTGTCTTTGTAAAGGGCAAACGGCTGGGAAAAAAGTGGAGAAAAACCCTAGGGATTTAAAAATGATAGGGAACAAAACGAAACACAGCGCGCGTCTAGGGAGCCTGGTCAGCGTGTCCGCGCCCTGTGCCCGTGGGGCACATCCGTCCCCTCTCCGGAAGGAAAGCGGACAGTTAATGGCTGCTGACAGCGTCCTTGCCCCGCTCGGAGCCGCCGAGCGGGGATTCAGGGCCGTCCCCGGGGATGTCCCCCTGCGCCAGCCCCGCCGCCACCGCGGGCCGCACGTTGCGGGGGGGGCCGGGCAACGGGGGAGGGCCCGGGCACGGCCCCGCGCACGCCGGTCCGCCCGCACGCCCGCGAGGAGGGCGGGGAGGCGGGCTAGGCGCGCTCCGGGCAGCCGGGGACCCCGTGTCACCGCCCGCCCGCCCGCCGGGCTCCGCAGCCCCGGCCCGGCGCCCCCGCCACCCTCGAGTCCTTCGCGCGGGCCTCCCCGGGCCGGGCCCGAGCGGCCGCCTCACCCTGCTCCAGCAGATGACGTCGTCGCTGTCCGGATCCTCCAGCAAGGCCCAGAGCTTGGCCAGGAAGCCGGGCACGGCGCCGGGCCCGGGCGCGCCGGGGGCGGCGGGGCCGCGGGGCAGCGCGGGCGCCTCCCGCATCCTCGGACCGCGACGGGCCGCGCCAGCGGGGACGGGCCGCGCGGCGCCGCGCGACGCACCGAGGGGCGGGGCCGGCGCGCGGAGCGGCCGCTGATTGGCGGGAGACACCAGACCCCGCCCCTCACCCCGGCGGCCGCGAGCGTGACTCTTGTTGTGCTCCCGGGGGAGCGCGCGGCCGCGTGACGTCACCGCAGGCATTTAAAGGGGCCGCAGCCGCCGCCGCCCCCGGAGGTCCCCGGGGAGCGCTCGCCCGGTGCCGCTGCCGGTCCTGCCCAGCAGGTGGGTGCCGCTGGCCGCAGCTCCGCCCGCGCCCCCGCCTGCCTTCCCGGGGCTCCCCGCACCGGGGGCCGAACCCTGGGTGGGGTGGGGCGGACAGGTGCACGCCGCGGACCGGGCTCCGCGTGCGCGGCCGGGGCGCGGCCCGGCCCGGCAGAGGCGCTCCCGCAGGTGCGGGGCGGAGCAGCCCGGCCCGCCTTGTGGGCGGGAGCGGGCGCGGTCGGCGCTGCGGGGCCGGGCTCGGTCAGCCCGCGGAGGCAGAGCCCCTTTGTCCCACCCGGGCTGGTCCCCGCCGGTGCTCCCGCGTCCCGCTCCGCAGCCCCGCCGCGCCGCCTCCCGCTCCGCACGTAAGGGATGAGCCGTCCGTCCTCCTGCCTTCCTTCTGTGCTTTCCCCTCGCTCTCGGGCTGTGGTTTCCCTGCAGTCAGGTGTCGGGGAATATCCCTGCATCGTCTGCCTCGGTCAGATAGGAGTTGGATCCCAGCAACCGGCCTGAAATCTGATTTCCGTTCATTCGCGATTCCTTTGCTGTCGGGTACCCGGTAAAGGGCAGTCCTGGGGAAGGATTCTGATGGAAAGCATAAGATTCAGGGATGGATGTAGTATAAAACTTGAGTTGGTTTTGGTTTTCTTTCTTTTTCTTTCCTTAATCAAGGCAAATATTAATATCAATGAAAAACTGAAACCAAAAACTTTTGGAACTAATTTAGTTACTTTGACGTTGCACTAGTCGAGTAAATAAATGGTGGTTAGTTCCTGTGAAGGGTGTGTGAGCACCGACTTGGTGACATCTGCTACATCTCCATTCAGGGATGTTTTTTGCTGTTCCCTAGAATTACCCCAGAGGTGTGTGCGATGTTGTGGCCAAACTCTAAGCAGAGTCCAGGTGGGACAAGAGGGCAAACCCTCTTGTAAAGCCTTGGGAACGTTGTGCCAAAGGCCTGTCCTTGACTCACCCGTGGCAGGGCACAGCACTGGTGGCTGTGTGTGAGCCCGATGGGCGCCGTGCGGGGTTCGGGGCGGTGAGCAGGGCTCTGGCACGGCGGGTTTGTCTCTGTGGGCAGCACCCAGCCTGGAGAGCCGCTGCTCTGGCGTGCCGTGCCCGGTGCTGCCCGCACGGACCCCGGTGCTGCCCGCACGGAGCCCGGCCTGTCCCGCCTGCCCGCACAGAGAGCAGCCTGGCCCGGCTGCCGGGCCTTGAGGAGGCCGGCCCCGGCGCCCGGAGCTCCCGCGTACTTTGCCCTGAGTTGACACGAAGGCCGAAGCTTGGGCTGAGTCAGGAGCATCCCGCTGCCCTTCCCTCGGGCTGGGTGGTGGCAGGGTGGCAGGCTGAGGGCTGCTGCCGCTGTTTCTTTCCGTATTGTTGTTACCATTGACTTTTTCTGGTCTTCGGTGGGGTGAAACAGCACAGGTATGGCTTTCCAGACTCCTTCCTTTGAGTGCGTGTTGGCACAGAGTTAGTGGAAAAGGTGTTTTAGCTCCCTGTGAACAGCAGCAGGAATAAGTCAGTGGCTGAGTGGTGTGTAGGGTGGGCTTGAGCCGGTGTGCTGCTGTTGTTCCCAGGCTGCTGAAGCTGCTCTGCAGGGGCTGTTCTCTATCCGAGTTTTATCAGGTGTATGACCAGGAGCTTCTGAAGGGCACTGGCTGGTGGAGCCACTGGAGCAGAGCTATGCTGTGTTGATGGATCCAGAGCATCTCAGATTTAGAGATCCATACAGCTCCCTTCTGAGAAAGGAGGGAAAGAGGTCTCTGAACTTTGTCCAATTTATTGACTATTTGGAAAGAGCAATACTTGATGATCATTAGCTTCTGAGAATAGCACAGCATGTTTGAAAATCAAGAAGTGAAGCTTTGAAGGTGTTTAGTCCATTGCCATGTGCTGGGGTTGAACCATGTCTCTTGGGTATCAAATGTTAGAAGATGTTTCAGAGTGACTCTGTGTGATGCTGTGCTGACTGAAAGCGTACAGAACATCCAGCTTTGCTGCAGACAAACCTTACACCTACATGTTGCTGTTACAAAGACAGTAAGAATAAGTAATGACAGTCTCTTTATGAAAAAACTTTGCCATGGTTCTGTGTCACCGTCCCTTTCTGTATGAAAAGGAAAAGTGATTCTTCTGAGTTTTCCTGCTAGATCATGTTTCTCATTCTGTTGCTTTCTGTTTCTCTCTGCAATTCTGAGTTGCTGTTGCATGTCTCAGGATCTGTATCTCAACAGCTCGTTTAGGTGGGGTTTGTTTGCTGGCTACATCCAGCTTTGTTAAGGCTATCATTGTGTGAGAACTTTCGTAGTCATTTTCATGTGATTTTTAAATGCAGTTTAATCCTTTCTTATCTTTTGGTGTAATTCTACTGCCCATATTGCATCAGGTTCTCCTTCATACAAGCGGTTCTTTGAGCCTTTATTCACAAAGTTCTTTGAGCCTTTATTCAGTTGTATTTTGATGATTTCAGACAGTTTTCCCAACTCTTTTTAAGAGAGTATTTCTGATGCTTATTGCCAAGAAGCTTGGTGTCAATTGGAAGTTTTATGAGTAAGCTACTTACTGATCAAAATGATGGAGAAAAGAATGGAACAGAAAGGAAAAACTTTGTGCAGCCTATTTGAGATATACACCTGAATTACAGATAGCTGCTCCCTAAGAGCCATTTTAAAGAAGTTAAAATTTCAAATTACTTTATAGTGGCTAAACTGTACTTCTTCAGGTGACTTAAAATAGAGATATCTTGGTGACAGTTTAAAATGTACATATACCAGGACTATTTTGTTGAGCTTTGTGTGTGGACCTGTAAGATGATTTGGAACATGAACAGTAGTGAAAAAAGGGTTAATTAAACTATTATGAGAGCAGCACATTTGGTATTGGGGACTCATTACCAAGGCATGATCTCCATCCACCTTGTGTGTCAATTATGTTACAGAGTGATTTCCTTCTTCAATATTTGGATAATAATCCAAATAATACTTACACCTGATTTCTTCATACTCTCTCAAAATGTCCAGCACCTTCAAACCAAATGATCGTATCCCATTTCATTCTTTTTGTCTTTCCCAAACAGGTGTAGCTTCCAAAAACACCTTCCCTTCAGGCTGAGATGGGCTCAGTCTGGTGGCTGCTGCTCTGCATCCCCATGCTGTCACCCACATCTGCTGAGGGTGTGATCCGAGTTTATTACCTGGGGATCCACGAGGTGGACTGGAACTATGCTCCAACAGGGAGAAATGTGCTTGCTAACCAGAGTATTGCACGTAACAGGTACAGAATTTAGTCTGGGGCTGGCTTTGAGCTGTCTTTTGATGTGTAATTTAATGCAAGTATTGTGGGGCATCTGAGCAAGCAAGAGACACACTCCCGTAGATTCTGATCTTTATGAGCTTAATGTTTAACTTGTTTTATGCTCCTGTGGTAAAACCTGTGTCAATGGGAAAAGGGATGGTTATTCTGGAGAGTCCAGAGCCCATACACTGGAGAGAAGGGTATGGAAAACAAACACGGAACAGAAAATGGAGCAGATGCAGAACAGATTGTTCTAAAATTGCCCAGATTTTGCAATGCTCTACCCTTTCATTTTGCTTAGTTCCAGCTGGTGATCAGCTTGTTTATCCTGAAGCATGATTTTTCATCTTTATATAAATGAGAGCCAGCTTGTTTTTGTTTCAGTGGAATTTCAAGCCTTAGACTTAATGGGACTTCCTGCATGGGATTTTAAGGGCTGTTTGAAAAACATTTTTGTTTCTCTTACGAAAGTAAATCTGGAAACTGCAGTAGGTGGTTCAAGTTACTGCACAGTGTTTTAGGTTTAGCTTTCAAAACATCAAGCCTTTTTCTTTGGTTGGTGTTTTTTTGTGTGCGTGGTTTGTTTTGTTTTTTAAAGGTTTCCATAGTATTTTAAAGGCATTTGTACTTTTTTTCCTCGCTCCCATTTTCTGTGGCAAATAGATGGTATTTTTTGACCTTCTCTCAGTCCTTTATCCCTCCAAAATAACTAACACTGAGGTTCAGACACCTCCTTCAGAAACAGCACAACAGGAACAGGAAGGGTGCTCAGAAACATTGAGGTCTGTCAGTTTAGCATGGAAAAGTTTCTGTTCTCTGGAGGTGCTGTATAGATGTAAATAAGTTGACAGGAAACATCCCAAAATTCAGGGTTAATAAAGATGTTACTGCTGACTCCTAAAGCAGTAATGAATGCGGTGGATTTTGTTTGGTTTCTCTCATAATAAATGAAGAGAAGGAAATGAAATTCAGGGCCATTGAACTTAAAAGCAATTTAAAAACTCTTGTCACTGCAAACAATTAGTTAATGGGACCTATTTTTACAATGATTGCAGAAATGAAACTGGCAATTAGAAAGGGATGAGATGTTGATATGATTGATAGAAGTAGCAGATTATTTCAGGGAGATTTTTTTTGTTGGGAATAAATGGACTGTGTGGAGAAAGAGGCACATCTGTGAAACATCTTAAACTCTTTGCTGATAATGGCTGCAGGGATGACTTGGCAAAGGGCTGAACTCTGGAATGTATAGCCAGAGCCAAGCCCTGCCTGTTTTTGAATTATGAAGCCAGTGTTTAGTATTTGGATCTCCACTGTTCATTCTCTGAGATGTGCATTAGGGTTTACCTCCCTTCCAGGGCTGCTCATGCTGTGGGTGATCAATCCCAAGGGGGAAGTGAGGGGAGTGACCTTGTCTCTCGTTTAGGCTGGTTCCAGTAATACCTGGACTGTGATTCATCTCTTATCTATTAAGAATTACCCATAATGAGCAAATATGCTTGTGAGTTAAACTTTAGTACCTGTTTGAGGTTTTAACTCTGGAAACTGATTATGTGCTGGGTACGTACCTGCCTGACTCGTCTGCCACTCTGGAAGGAATCTGGAAACTCTTAAGTAGAAAATCATCTTTCAGACTTCAAATTTTGGCCAGAGAGCTCAGGACTGGACTCTGCCTGCCTTGTGGAAATGCCACAAAGAAATCAAAGTGAGTTTTGAAGAGCCCAGTGAAGGCTGAAGGAGGCATGAGAAGGGTTCTCCCTGTGACACCCACATGGGATTGTCTGGGAAGCATTGTGCTTCCAATTTCTTGTTTGCAGGGCACTGTTCAGGGAGCACTTTGTGTCTGTTGGTGAAGAGCTGGGGTTGAGGTTGTGGCCATGCATGGGTGGCTTAGAGCATCCCAGGGTCCTCTAATGCCAAAGCTTTCAGCTGTACCCCAGAGAGGGGAGTGTCACCATCACTCTGCTGCAGTATTGACCAGCTGTTGTGTATTATGATGACTCATGGTGCCTTTCCCTTTGAATTCAACAGCCAGGCCTCAGCATTCCTGCAGTCTGGCAAAGACAGGGTGGGAAGCACCTACAAGAAAGCTGTCTACAAGCAGTACACAGACTCCACATACACCACTGAGATCCCCAAGCCTGTCTGGCTGGGGTTCCTGGGGCCTGTCATCCGAGCAGAAGTGGGAGATACCATTCAAGTACACCTAAAAAATTTTGCTACTCGACCATATACCATCCATCCTCATGGTGTTTTCTACAAAAAGGACTCTGAAGGTAAATGAGCTACTGCCATCATGGAGACAAGATTTTTCTCACTGGGAATTTAGGAGTATGCATGGAGGAGAACTGTCCATAAAGCAACTGCATTTGGGTGTTTGGTGAAGACACCAAGTGTTGGGTTAGTAGGGTCCTGGGGCTGGAGTCCTGGCCTGGGCCCAGGTTTCTTGATTTTAGAACCTCCAAAACACTGATCAGCTCTAGAGATTGTGGAGAGACTGACTGTGGGGGCAGAGTGCAGAATTGAAGGCAAAGCAGCGCTAGGCAGAATGGAAATAATCCTGCTGACTGTGTGCTGACCTGTTTACTGGGCAAGTTGCCTTACAGTGGCTCTGTGCCTCAGTGCCTCTTTGAGGAAGTGATGATTAAACACTATTTCAGCCTTGGGATGGTGACTCTCAGCTCAGTATAAGGTGACATGTGTGGGCATCTTGGCTCTTCTTGAATGGATGTTGTGATTGCTCAATTGTTCTAGGATCCCTGTATCCTGATATGTCCCCCCAGGATCAGAAGGAGGATGATGCTGTTTTCCCAGGAAGGAATTACACCTATACTTGGACTGTCCCTGAAGATCACAGTCCAACTGATGATGACCCAAACTGCTTGACCTGGATCTACCACTCTCATATTGATGCACCTAGGGACATTGCATCTGGATTAATTGGGCCTTTACTTACATGTAAAACAGGTGAAAACACCAAGAGAAAGCAGCTGAGGCATGCAGTTCCATAATGTAAAGGTCTTGTGGTGACATGAATAAGGACAGGATGTGAAGATACCCTGTGCAGCTCCCAGCTTCAGGGGGGGAAATGCAGCTTGGTTAGAGGGGACAGTACCTGGGTTCTAGCTGGATTCTGGTCATTGCACTGTCATTGTCCCAAGTGGCTGGGCAGGTGAGCCTGCAGGACTCTTGATCCAAGAGAGCTGCTTGAATCTATGTTAAAAGCAAGACACTTTTCCAGGATCTAGTTTGTGTATGAAAATCATGGTGATGGGTTGGTTCCAGCAGGAATGAGAAGACTGCAGGTGCTGTAGCTGAGGCGTGCAGTGGCAGAGCTGCTTGGGAGAGAGATCTGTATTGGCAGGGGTACATTGGAAAAGGGTGAGCTGTGAGGATGGTGGGAAAACATCTGTCTCCAGGTCATGTGACAAGACTCTCTCTGCTGCTGTGGTTCTCATCTCTTGCCTGATGTGTGATTTTCTGCATGAGTGATTTTCTGCATTCATTCCTCTCTCCTTTCACCTCAGGAACACTGACTGGCAGCTCTCAAAGACGCTCGGATGTGGATGTTGATTTTTTTCTGATGTTCAGTGTGGTGGATGAGAACCTAAGCTGGTACCTGGATGAGAACATTGCGTCATTCTGCACAGATCCTGGCTCTGTGGACAAAGAAGATGAGGAATTTCAGGAGAGCAACAAAATGCATGGTCAGTGTCACCTCTGTGAGGCCACTGTGTCTGCTGAGATGCTCAGGAGTGTCAGTGCTCCAGGATCTGCTCTGAGATTGTGTGCTTAGCAAATATCTCAGGGACAGGGCAATGACTCCAGAAAATTGAAGTATTGTTTTGTTTTATCTTTGGCTTGAGTGAGCTTTTATACACTTTGTTTTAGGAATGAGCTCTGGAGCTGGGCTCTCCAAAGCAGAAAAGGAGGAAGAGTTCTGGTTAGATCCATCCTCCGATTGTGTCTGTGCTGTTGCTCTCTGGCAGGAACTCTGAAGTCCCCTTTTCTCCTCTCTAATTTTGGCTTGCTTGTTTTTGCAGCTATTAATGGTTATGTGTTTGGCAACCTCCCTGAGCTGAAGATGTGTGCTGGGGATTCTGTTTCATGGTACCTCTTTGGGATGGGCAATGAGATTGATGTTCACACAGCCTACTTCCATGGAGAGACACTGAAAATCCGGGGCCACAGGACAGACGTGGCCAGCCTCTTCCCAGCCACTTTTGTTACAGCAGATATGATCCCCAGGAACTCTGGGAGATGGCTGCTGAGCTGCCAGGTCAATGATCACATACAAGGTAAGGCAGGGGGTGGAATATGTCGTGGACTCTGTGTCCTCTGGTTTTGATGTACCTGATGTACAGTGTGGTAGGGAACGGTGTCTTGGGCGTGGAAAAATGTCCCTATGACATTTTTCCCTATCACCCACAAATGAGTGGGTGATGCCTTGGACTCGATGATCTTAGAGGTCTCTTAGAGGTCTCATCCAACCTCATTATTCTGTGTGATTCTGCCTTGTAAAATTGGAGTGGGTTGGTTACTAATGTGCAGGGCAGCTTTGGTGGGGGTGGCTTGTACCATGATGTGATGTTTGATATTTGGTACGACTGAAAGCTGAGATGAGGCAGTGCCTTAAAAGCTCTGGTCCCTGTAAGAGGCACTTGTATGATAGATCTGAGGACAGCAGAAGTCTCCAGTCACTCTAGGTCCATACTTCCATAGCATCCAATATCTAAGGTTGGAAGTTCTGCTCACAGAACTCTTTGCTGTGGAGTTTCTCACCTTCTCCCATCCATGTGCCTTTTGGGACAGCAGAGGGGAGGTGGGACTGCCCATCAGGCTGGCTAGAGGGGCTAAGTGAGTGTCCACCTTCATGTTTTGGGCAGCTGGGATGGGGGCACTCTATGAGGTCCGGCCCTGCTCTCGGCAAGCTGAAACCTCCAGCCTGGGAGGGAGAGTTCGGAAATACTTCATAGCTGCCAAGGAGGTGCAGTGGGACTACGGCCCCTCAGCCCTCGACCAGCTCACTGGGAAGCAGCTCACTGACCCTGACAGGTGAGTGAGAGCCTGCTGGGCTTGGGCAGGGTTTGGGGAGTCTGGCCTGTATCAGGAACACTGCTCAGGAAAGTGTGAAATTTCTTTCTTTTTGAAATGCATGCCTGCTGCTCACATGGGGTGCATTTCCTGCGCTGAGAGCAGTACAGGTACCTTGGGGCCTTCCCATGGGAGGGCTGTGTGGCACAGCTGTACCCACAAGCAGCAGAAGTCCCAGCAGATGTACGGTGAGAGCTGCCACATTTGTCTCTGGGCTTCATTTCTTCTTGCTGTGCCTAACCTAGGAACAGACAGATCTATTTGAGGAATTATTCAAAAAGCCCCTGGTGCAGCAGACACAGGGTGGCATTGCTGGCCTGCAGATAGGCCTCAGGCTGGTATTGCTGCAGGATGCAATTTCTAGGAAATCAGATGCCAGCAGTTGGGTGGCAGCCCTTCATCCCATGGTCAGGGATATCAGTTGAGAGACTTCCTGTTCAGTCTTTGGTTAACTGAAAGAGATTCTTCTCCTTCCACAGAGATTACGTCCTTTCCCTAGTAATCTGTGGGAGAGGATGTTCCTTATTCAGATGGAGAAGAGGAAATGTAGAGTGGTTAATTATTTACCCAATGCCATGCAGCAAAACTTGCAGACCTTAGACCTGTGAGCTGGCCTTGTAACTGCACTGCCTCTCCTGCAAGGCTTGTTACTTATATTTGGTGAGGGTGGTAGTGGAGGAAATAAATACCTTTACAGCTGTTTATTTTAGTTGGGAATGGGCCTGTCCCCAGCTTCTGAAGAGGGTTGGACTGACTGCACTGCAGTTTTGTTCATTCCTTCACAAATCTTGTGTAGTGATGCTGATCACACCTGGCAGGCTCACCTGGGAGAGGGTTTTGTGCTACAGGTGCTCCCTGAACACACACACAGGGGGATGAGTCTGTAAGGGCAGAAAAGCTTTGGACAGTCAAAGCTGTGCTTGTTCCAAACTAGAGATGCTGTCCTTGTCTGAAATACTGCTTGATTTGGAGATGCTGATGGCCTGGCCTGTGGGAGCAGGGGAAGAGGGCTCGTTTTTCTGTGACATGACCTGACATTTGCTTTTTGCATTTAGTCCTGCTGAGCAGTATTTCAAGCGCAGCCTCGACCGCATTGGGGGCGTCTATTGGAAGGCAAAGTATGTGGAATACACTGATGAGAGCTTTCGTGAGGAAAAGCAGCAATCAGAAGAAGAGAAACACCTTGGAATACTTGGTGAGAATCCTCCAGGAACACAAATCCTCTGTCAGTGTCTGTGAGAAGGGTGCTGATGCTGGGAGTGCCAGGTGGCTGAACCTGTCTGTTCATTTTGAGGGGCAGGGAGGGGCACAAGAGCTGCTTCACAACAGTCACATCTGAACAAGCCAAGGTGCAGGGTGGTAGAATGGACAGAATCACTTCAGGGGTCATTCTGAAGGTGTTCTAGAGGTAAGAGTGAGGGATACAGTACAGTATGTGTGACTAGAGCTAAACAGGTCACAGCAGTAGCTCCTGGTTATGTGTTTTTGACTGAGCCCCTTCAAGGCATGCTGCAAACCCCATGTTCTCACAGAGAGCTTTGTCTCCTGGATGGGTGCTTGGGGACAGGCATGGTGAAGGCTCATAGCTCCTCTCTGGCTGGCTCGGTCATGGGCTTACAGACTCTGGTGGGCTTGGAGCATCTCACACCTCTGAGGCACATGTTTTGGGTGGCTGAGGGGGCTTTACAGGAGTGGGGGAGAGACATGGGCCTATCCTGAGGGTATTCCAGCACATCTTCTGTTGTGCTACTTCCCTGCATGAAGGTGTGATGCCTCTCTGAGTTCTCCTGTGCATCCAAACTGCTTTCAGACAATCCTTGCCAGCCCCTGCTCCCATTGAGCTCCCTTCAGTAGCAACAAGGCCAGACTGTTACCTCTCATTTTTGGGCCTGCAGCTTGGAGGAAGGTGCCCTGTCTGCTTTGGTCTGCCTGATGGCCTGGGGAAGTGCTCTGTTGCTGATGTGCTCTCCCTGCTCTATTCTAGGTCCAGTGATCAAAGCTGAAGTTGGAGACACCATCATGGTGACATTTTTTAACAAAGCCTCGTGGCCCTTCAGCATCCACCCACATGGAGTGTCCTATGAGAAGACATCAGAGGGGATGTGGTACCATAATGGTTGGTGGATCCCTTTCCTTGAGTACTCCCCCATCACCCTTCAGAGGTGCTGGGTGTTTGGTTGACACAAATGAAGTAGAGCCTGCTCTGAAATAGCTGGTGAGAAGGTGTGACAGAGTTTGTGCAGGGACTTGGGAATAACCCTGTAATCCCTGTTTTAAAGGCCTGTCCCAGAGTGGGATTTCTGTGGCACCACTGCACAACTTCACCTACCTCTGGACTGTGCCAAGGCACGTGGGGCCCACGTCCAGTGACCCTCCCTGCCTCACCTGGATGTACAGCTCCGCTGCAAACCCTGTCAAAGACTCCAGCTCAGGCTTAGTGGGGCCTCTGCTCATCTGCAAGGCAGGCACTCTGGATGACAACAACAAGCAGGTAAAGGGGTTTTCCTGCCCTGTTCCTACCAGGTTTTTGCTTTCATGTAGAGAAAGGAAGCATCAGCAAAATATTAGCATATTAAAATCAAATGTGCAGTAGTGTGAGTCCAGGAGAGTCAAATCAAAGCCTTGTTGATGGCTAAGTTGATGCTGGTACAGCTGGTATCAACTTTTTCCAGGCAAGTAGTGTTCTGGGAAAGGCCAGTAGTGTTCTGGGCTCTCAAGAGCTGGCCTCAAACCAGTTCCTGAGCTCTGCTTTTAATTCACAGATAAACTTGGCTGAACAACTGTGTCTTGGAACAGTTACTTTATCTCTTGTCCTGAGGCTTGGGTAGCAGACTGCTTTCAGAGAGGCACGTGGAATAGTCCTTGAGTCCCAGAAACACTGAAAAGATATTTTTGCTTACAGGTGTTCTGCTTGGGTGATACAATGCTTTGAGGTTTGGGTGAGCCTCATTTATTCTGCCAGAGAAGTTAATTTTCAAGCAGAGCTGGCAACAAAAAAGCATGTGAAAATCCATGTCAGTCTTAGGCTTTTGATGGAGAGGTGAAACCCGAAGGCAGCCAGAACTTCCTCTTGGAATTTCACTCAGAAGTGATCTATTCCTGGCAGTAAATCTAGGGAAGACAGTAAATTGATATCCCTGGGGAGGTACCAGACAGAAGAGCAGAGCCTTGTTGTAAAAGACAGCAGATGGCAAATCAAACCCCAACTTCTGTCCTGCAGTGTGGCTCAGGGAGTGGTGACAGATCTGGGGACTGCTGTCCTCAGAGCCTTCCTGGGGGAGCTCACAGTCAGTGCAGGCACCATGGGACTAAATCAGGAGTGCAAAAGAAATCAGTGTGCACCCAGGTGGAAATGTGGATCTGCTGAGCAAAGAGGATTGGGAATACATACAGCCCTTGAGGTGAAAGAGCTGTGATAATGATAAACATGGGCAGGTATTGCCAGCATGTAAGCAGAAGAGACAGATCTTTGTGAATGTATGACATGGAGAAATCACCTGGGGTGGCAATTCTGGCTCCACAATCTCAGGCAAATCTTTAATGAATGCATAATTGTGGAAGGTGCATGGCCATTCTGTTGTACCCATGTGCTGCAGCCTGGGAATGGCTCACCTTCTCAGCAGGCTGGCAGTCTGTGTGCTGCTGGGGACAGTGACACCAGCAGGAGAGTCTGGACACCATCACAGTGTTCTTTTAGTGGGGAAACACCATGGTTTGGAGTGCATTTCTTAGGAGAATTAACACTGAAGGATTTAGGGTAATTAAAAAATCCCCAATCCAGGCCTGTGATAGGAGGCAGGAGGAGTGTGGTGTGGTCATCAGCCTGCCTTGTGTCTGGGCTCTGGTCTTGGAACTGGTTTGGACAGACACCTTTGGTGTAGGGGAGGGAGGGGGCGCTGACTTCATGGCCTTGGCTGACTTTTATTCACTTTATTCATGTGAAGTATAATGGAAAATGCACAAGTGGTGCCTTTTGTGAAATAAAAGAGTAAAGGGGCAGAGTCCTGTCTGTCAAAAAGCCATATTTTAAAATAAAGGGTAATACAAGACCCAAGCAAAAGAGATTTAACTCTAAGGATACTTAATTGTTGCATTTTAAAAGTTAACAACCATCATTGTAATTATAGAAAGGGATCGACAAAGAATTTTATCTTCTCTTCAACGTGTTTGACGAGAACCTCAGCTGGTATTTAAATGCCAACATAAAGTACTACTTGAGGATGGAAGAGACATCTGTGGAAAAGGATGATGGCTTTGAGGAATCCAACAGGATGCATGGTATGGTTGGATGCTGCTGTCTGACAGCAGGGATGAAGCTGCAAAGCATGGGCTGATGTTCACCTAAAGGCTGAGCTTGGGGCTGGAAGGGCTGTGTGGTGTTGGCCTGGAATCAAGCCAGGCTGGAGGCATGGAGAGACATGGACAAGCAGCACAGCTGTCTGGAGAAGTGTGCTCTCAGTGTACCAGGGGTGAATTACAAACAAGTTACCCTTCTTCTGACTGGCAGACCTGTCCTACAAGGTCTGTGTTCAGAATCTCCTGGCTGACACCTGCCTGCAGAGAGTTAATTGCTTTCTCCTTTCCAGCCATCAATGGACTTATGTTTGGTAACTTGCCTGGACTGGACGTGTGTGAAGGAGACAGAGTGTCCTGGCACCTCCTGGGCTTGGGCAGCGAGGCAGACGTCCATGGAGCTGTGTTCCAGGGAAACACTGTGCAGATCAACGGCATGAGGAGAGATTCAGCCAATCTGTTCCCCCACACATTTGCCACTGCTTTCATGCAGCCTGATCACAGTGGTGAGTGCCTGCACAGCTGCCTGGGCAGATGGAAGAGTGTCCCATTGTGGTATTTGCTCCAGTGGCAGATTCTCTAGCATGGTATGAACTCTTACAGGTCAGCTCTGCTACAGGTGCTTATTGTGTAAGTAAGCTTCCTGAGGTGATGTATTTGTAGGACTTTGTTGTGCCATTCCTGCTTGATTTCTCCAATGACTCCTTTTAACCTTGGCCTGTGGCAACCAAGCTCCCTAAGCACCACAGAGATACACCAAGCACATACTGACACCGATCTCCTGGAATCTTCAAAAGCAACTGATTTCCGTATTCATCCTGCCTCCCTCAGGGACTTTTGAGATCTACTGCCAGACGAGCAATCACTATCAGTCTGGGATGAGGCAGCAGTACAGCGTTTCCAGGTGTGGCAGGCCGGGCACTGCCCATCACTACAGGGGAGTGAGGACGTTCTACATCGCGGCCGAGGAGCTGCTCTGGGACTACGCGCCCGACCGCAGCTGGGAGAGGGAGCGCCACAACCACTCTGCACAGAGGTAGAGCCCACCCTCTGGGGAAGCCTCTGCCAGTGGCCCAGCAGACCCTGGTGGAGCCTGTTGGGCGTTTTGGCCACCCTATGACCTGGTGCACATGCTGGTGGTGCTGCTGGTGGGAGCGCAGCCCTCCGCGTCATTGTGTTCTCCTTTGCAGCCCAGGCTGGCTCTGGGAAGCCCCTTCAGCTTGTGAACCCCCTGACACATGTTAGTTGTTTGTTCCCCATGAGCTTTTGGTTTATCTCAGCACTTGTTCTGCATTTGCCAGCTATGCTGATGTGTTTCTGAGCAACGAGGATGGACTGCTCGGCTCCAGGTACAAGAAAGCAGTTTACAGGGAGTACACGGATGGCACTTTCCAAACCCCCAAGGCCAGGATAAGTGGTGATGAGCACCTGGGGATACTGGGTAAGGACGTGTGCACAGGGTTCACCTTCCTCTCACATAGAAATGGGACTGGGGCTCTAAAGCTACAGTGGCTCACAGCTGTAATCTGAAGGCTCACTGGAAATTTAAACATCTGCTGTGGCAGTGCAGAGAAATTGGGACTGTCTCCTACTCATATCTGCCACCTTGGAGACAGCAGTTAGAAGAGTCCTGTGCACACCTTGTAGGAAAGTCTAGGCTTTTCCACTTGCCTTTGCACCAGTGTTCTGTTATGGCTTGGGCAAAGCATGTTTCACAGCTGCATGTCTCTGACCATGGGACAGAAACAACCACTGACTTCTGGACAGGGGTCTGAGAAATAGAGGGGAAAATCTGTAGCTGTGAGAAATGCTTCTGGGGTAAGAGCAGGCAGCCTTGAGACATGGAGGAGCATTTTGCACTGACTAGTGGAGCTCTGTGGAGATAGAACTCTGTATTATGAACCCAGGGCTGTAAATGGTGTCAGGGCAGCCAGGCTGAGGCAGCATCTGCCACTCGAAATAGGCTGCAGCTCTGATTTGTGACACTGTCAGGCTCAGTTGAATATTACCCCAGTTTTTGAAACTGATAGCAAGGGGTTATCAACATGACATTTAGCATTGCAGTATTCAGAAATCAAGCCTTAGCTGTGCTGGGGCCAGCTAAGTTGTGTAACCACCTTCATTGTCCTCATTGTGAAAATCAGCCCCAATCCTAAGACTTGGATTGGGACTGACATCCAGTTCTCTTTTTGGGAAGTAACAAAGAGGAAGGGGAGCATGATAAATATAATAAGGTAATATTTCTGGGGAGAAGATGTTGAAAGAGGGGTGGGAATATCCCAGGAGATGTGCTGATGGATTTTGCTGGTCTCAGAGCTCACTCTTCCTGTCTCAAGGCCCTTTTCTGTGGGCGGAGGTGGGCGATATTCTCAACGTCGTGTTCAAGAACAACGCCTCACGACCCTACTCCGTCCATGCACACGGGGTGCTGGAGCAGCAGGCTGGACATCCCCAGGTGGCAAACCCTGGTAGGTCCCTGTCTCTAGCTGCATTCCTGTGTGGGCTCACTCACACAACTGATTTTATCCCAGAGCCACACTGGTTTCCTTCAGCAGCCTCAGATGTCCTGGTTTTGTTACAGTAGAGTGCTGGGACTGGGCAGTAACTGGTTTTTCAGGTCCAGCACAGTTTCAGTGGTACCATTTGTGTGGGGATGGCAGCCCTCTGGGACATGGGTAGGACATTCTTCTGTGTGCAGCCTTATCCCCTCCCACACTGAGTGTGGTCTCTCTGTGGTAAGGGGGAGGGTGATGGCAGGTGACAGCTCAGCCAGTCCTGGGATGGGAGAGTCTCTTCTTTGGGATGCATGAGCACAAAATTATGAAAATAGGATAAAATGGGAGAAATGCACAATTGCTTGCTGGGATCTGAATGAAATGGCTGCTTTGTCTCATGATCCAGATACCAGTGTATTTAATTTTTGGTACTGTCCAAGCCAAAGTCAGGCTGCCAGCCAGATCCTGTCTTTGTGAAATGGGCTGCTAATATGAAAAAAGAGTGATTTTAAACCCCAATTTGTATCAGCATCATAAATTCACTTCAAAGAGAAGAAATATTATCTTAAGCTCTCTCTGAATGAGCTTCTATGGTCATTTCCATGGTCTGGTCCAGTCTCAAAAGCAGCAGATAAACCAGCATTGTGCTGGTGCCAGCCAGTGTTTACATTCTGTTACCCCTCCATCTTGCTCTGAGAGGGGAGCTCCCAGCCTGCTTTGTGTTTGGGTAAGGCAGATGCAATATTTGGCAAATGCAGAATTGAATTTGGGCTTTGGAGACAGGATTTTCTTTTTCCATTTGGTTTGGCTGCTGCCTGGTGAGTGGGTGTGTCACAGGGTGTGTGGTGCTGCTCTGTCCCTCAGGTGACATTGTGACATACCGGTGGGAAGTTCCTGAGAGAGCTGGGCCAGGGCCAAATGATTCAGCCTGTGTGCCTTGGATCTACTACTCTGCAGTGGACCCAGTAAAGGTAAAATAAAAGTGATAACCAGAAAAGCCTAGTTAGACCAATTTTTTACCCCACTTAGAAAACAACATGAGTTGGGTACAATTTAGAGATTGGCCCAGCTAAGAGGTGGAAGAATCACTTGGCAACATGTCCAGCCTTCTCCATGGAGGGGAAATCATCTGAATTTGTCCTGATGTCTGTCCTTATTTTTTCCTAACAAACCTTCATAAAACAATTCCACCATCTCTCCCTGCAGTTATTTGTAAGCTTTTAGACCATCTCCCAGTTGATCATGGTTTGTACTGGTGAGAGCCATAGGGCTAATCTACAAAAGGCAGAAATTATCCAAAATAAACCTCATGAATAAAGCAGGCAGATTTGACCATTGCTAGAAGTGTCATAGCACTAATTTCACAGGGCAGCAGCCTGGAGGACCCTGCAGTAAACCATCACATTCAACCTGGAAATAATGGCCTTTTTATCTCAAGTTGCAGATGTTTTTTGCAGTCACCAAGTGGAAAATACTTTGATACCATCCATATTTATGACTTTTGGATTTGCATTTATAAGAGCACGTACAGTTCCTGTACTTCAGTGGCTGATGCTCTCCAACAAGAATAGTTGTACAGCAGCACTGGTTGTTTTAAGTGGGGGATGGGGGAATAGAAAACAATTGCTGAAAGGCAAAGAACTGCATAAAAGAGGGTGAGAATGTCCGTGCCTCAGAGCTCTCCTTCCTTCTGATCAGGATATGTACAGTGGGGTGATGGGGGAGTAGAACACAATTGCTGAAAGCCAAAGAACTGCATAAAAGAGGGTGAAAAGCCTCAGCTCTCATTCCTTCTGCTCAGGACATGTACAGTGGGGTGATGGGGGAATAGAAAACAATTGCTGAAAGGCAAAGAACTGCATGAAAGAGGGTGAGAAGGTCCCTGCCTCAGAGCTCTCCTTCCTTCTGCTCAGGACATGTACAGTGGGCTGATCGGGCCCCTGAAGGTCTGCCGGAGAGGGGCCCTGCGGTCCAGTGGGAGCAGGAAGGATGTAAAGAGGGAGTTTGCTCTGCTCTTCCTGGTTTTTGATGAAAATCAGTCCTGGTACTTGGAGGAGAATGTGGAACGTTTCAGCAAGGGAAATCACAAGGAGATCAACCTGCTGGATGAGAAATTTGTGGAAAGCAACAAAATGCACGGTAACGTTGGTGTTGATTCTGCAACCTCTCTAAGTAGGGAGCCTGACTTGTGGTGAATGTCCTCATCCTTTCCCATTATCAGTGGCACAGACAGAACTAAACTGTCTGTTCTCAATATTGCAGCACACCTACAGCCCTCATCTTTGATCTGCAGTGAGGGCTGATCATTGTGGCTGTCCCTGTAAGGAGGAATAGCAACATCCAAGCCAGAGAGGTTAATCTCTGATGTGTCTGAGTGACTCAGAAAAGGAAATAAAATCAAACATGAAATTAACTTGTCAGACAAATTTAATTCTGTTTGTCTCAGGGACCATCAGAGTATGTTAAGCTTCAAATTAATTTTCTGAGCTGCGTGGCTGCAAGATGTGGCTCGGTTGTTTTAGCTGTTTTAGGTTATTTCTACCATAGAAGGATGATCACATTTCTTTAAATTAGCATGTTGTTTATGTTAGTTTCTCTCCATATTATATCTAAGATAGCCTCAGCAAAGCAGGTCCCTTGACAGTTGTGGAAATAAGAATACTGAGCAGTTGCATTTTGTGTACTGTCATGACTGCTGGTTTTGTATGGGAGATAAAGACTCTCCAAATACACATCCATGGAGGTGTAATTGTTAACCCTGTATTACAGCTAGCAGAACCACCATGCTGAAGGTGGATACTTGTTTTAGGCTACACAAATTGCCCGGGGCAGACATGGGAGTAAAAACCTGGTGCCCTGCCCTCAGATCCTGCCTCTTTCCATCTTACTTCCTCTGTTGTCATCTGAGCATGAAAGTCTCCATGTGTGTGCCATAGCAGTCAGCTCAATCTGTTTTGATCCCTTTCCTGTATGTGCAGTCACAGCAGGATTCCTTCCAGCTGTGCTACTTGAGAAAGTAGGTAAATCCTACCCACTTTTCAATGTTCATCAAGGAAATTGCTCAGACATTTATGTGCATGTAGGCATATACATGTGTCTCTATCATTGGGCTGGAAATGCTATTTTTATATATTTTGACTTCTAGAAGCAACCACTGCTGGCTGACTGCAGGTTTTCAGCAAAGGTAGTTTTTGAGATTTATTTGAGCTGAGCTACAGCATGGCCTTGAGTACAAGTGACCTGTCTGTGAGCAGAGAGGATGAGTACTGAGTTGGGGGACACTAACTGCTGAAACACTGGGTGCTGTATGAGCTTTGTAGCCTCTAATTTGTGCAGCACCCATACAGTTTCACTGACAGCTGACAGCCTTTTCCCCTCTGTGTCATTCCCTCACAGCAATCAATGGCAGGCTCTATGCCACCTTGCCTGGGCTGACAATGCATGAGGGAGAGAGGGTGAACTGGTACCTGCTGGGAATGGGTCACGAGGTTGATGTCCACACAGTCCATTTTCATGCTGAGACCTTCATATACAAGGTAAGAATGTCTGCTGATGGTAAAGCAGATACTGACCACTGATACCAGCACTTCTTGACTCTGTGTTTGAGTGTTTTTTAACCACTCTGCAGAAGCTCCACCCAGCTAGGAAAAGGATGTGGTTTTACACATCCCAGTCTAACTCCCTGAGCCTGTGTTGTGCTGAGATGTCCAGCTAGATCCTTGTTAGGGTTAGGCATTACCAGACTGTTTGTTTTCCAAGCTGCAGGCCTGGAACTGCTTTTTGAAGGCTTTGGCTTTTTTTGAGCATTAAAAAGCTGAAGTGGTTCCCAGCAACACTGGCAGAATTTTCTTCCTGAGAAGATGCATTGAGCACTACAGCTAATGGCCTCCCTTTTCTGACAGAATGGCAAAAGCTACAGAGCAGATGTTGTGGATCTGTTCCCTGGGACCTTTGAAATGGTGGAGATGCTGGTTGGGAACCCTGGGACGTGGCTGCTTCACTGTCATGTGTCTGACCATATCCATGCTGGCATGGAGATCCTCTTCACTGTCCTGCCTAGAGGAGGTAGGGAGCTGTCACTGTGAAACATCCAGCAGCGCTTCCTGCTACTGCTGTGGAATTCTGAGTGTATCTCAACTCTCTCACATACTATAAAAAGCCAGTTGATGGAGCAGATAATTACCTAAGTATTATTAAATTATTATGTTCCCTTTAAATATGGTAATACCTGCAGCTGGAGTTAAAAACAAATTGTTTTCTGGAGTTTACCTGTGTTGTTATTCTGAGTTTGATTTTTAGTTTGTGTGTGAATTGCTCTGTTCAGCTCTCAGCCAGTAATTGCTCTTTCTGAGAACTGGGAGGTGCTCAGAGGTGAGTGACCCTCAGTACTGGAGCCCACATGGTGACATGGTTTTGAATGTCTTACCAAAACAATGAATGCCCCAGTGTTTCAGCTGTGGGTGACCAGTGCCTGCCCAGTCAGGGCCATCTCTGTTTCTCCCTCAGCACTTTTCCTTCTGAAGGATGGAAAGGGTTGTGCACTAGAACTGGGGCTGCCTCTGAAGCCGGTAATACAAAAATTCTCATGTCATGTAGAGAGGGAAAATATGGACAGAACAAAGGACAGCCTGCTAGTCCTGAAAACCATGCTGCCTCTGGATTTGACCCTTGCCAGATGTGCCTTGTTCTGGGCTTTGCCTGCTCACCCCAGCACTTTCTCACCCTTCTTTTGTTTCCTTTCAGAGTCCGAGCTGGAAGACTTGACTGCCACCCCAGGTATGGTGTGTACAGCACTGCCAAGCCCTGTCTGTGGGAAGGGGAGAGGGCAGATCCCTGAGCAACACAGAGGTTTGGATCTGTGTAAGGGGAGGGAGGAACACACAGCACCCACAGCCTCTACTCTGCCAGCCTGGCAGGTCCTTGGTGTGAGGCCTTGCTTGAGTAGATAACAGGGAGGGCACCAGTCTGTCCTCTGGTGATAGAAATAAGGAAGTTGGGCTGGTTGGGTTTGTTTGCCTGTGTTAGGTGGGAAAGATTGGTGACCTCACACCCTGTTGTGCCTGCTATGTGTGGATTCAGATTCAGAGTATGAGCTTAGGTACTGGCAGAGATTTGGAGGAGGGTGCCTGGGATGGGTTGTCTTCCCTCTTTGCACTGTCAGTGACCCTGTGGTTTAGGGAAGTTTCACAATCATCTCTACAAGCTGAAGGGATGGAGTCAGCATGCAAACAAGCACATCTGCCTTCTGCTCCGATGTTCCCCTGAGAAAAGAGCCCAAGCATGTGCCTGGAGTTTTTTTTTGGGTGTTGTAAAGAACAGATATGAGAAGGCATTTGGTTGAGCAGCACAGGGAGAAGGGGAGTAGTAGATATGATCCCCTTGAAATTTTCTGTGGTAGAAGTCGGAGTAGTGTTCACTGGTGGTTTGTTTTCCTGATTTTTCATCTTTCTTCACATCTCCATTTTTCAGCTGCTGTGAGGAAATTCAGCTGAGCTGATCTGAGAGCCAGTTCAGACCAGCTGCAAATGCAGCCACCTACCTACAACTCAGCAGACTTTCTCCACTGTTATTTCAGTAATTTTCTCCCTAATGTTTTCCTCACTCAAAATGGACAAAATCAGAAGAGGAGTAGGAAATATGTGGGAGCAGTGGTGGCCATATATTAAATAATTTGGTTTCCTACCATATGCAGATATCAGCTTGTGTGTGCTCACCAGGCAGAAACCTTGCCCAGCAGTCGTTGCCTGAGCAGACAGCCCCTTTTCTCAGGAGGTGGCTGCTGCCTCTGTGTGGAGGCACAAGCAAGCTTAGGTGACTCAGCATGGGCATGGCTGAGTGAATGCACTCAGTGGTGTGTAGCACAGCAGCCATGGGCACAGAGAGCCTGCACTGGGGCAGCTTGCAGCAGCCCCAGCCTGGACACGTGTTCTCATCTCTGAGCTGGGCACTGCACTGGCTCACTGGGCCTGGACACCTGTGAGACACTGTCAGGTTCTGGGGTGGAGCAGGTTTGGGAAGGAACCATCCATCTCAAATCTCTGTGTGGGCTCAGGGATGAGGGTCTGATGATGGATGGCACTGGAGCCTCCTTTGAATCGTTAAGATTAGAAAAGACCTCCAAAATCGTTGAGTACAGCCATGAACTCAGCACTGTCATGTCTACCACTGAAACATGTCTCTAAGCTCCTTATCTACACATCTTTTGAACATTTCCAGGATTGGTGATTCCACTACTTTGCATCATGCTTTTCTTAATGCTCCTTTGTTGCATTTCTTGCGATCTTTCAGTTCTGGTATTGCTGACTGTTGTTGCAAATACCTTTCTGTTTGTCTCTCAGGGTTGCCACTTGAGGATGAGGATGAGTCCCAGAAGGTGATGCTGTTTGGATCTAAGGTGACCCAAGAGCAGATAGAGGCCACAGTCATCTCTCTGGCTGTTGTAGGAGTGCTGCTGCTCGTGGCTGCTGGTGTGCTCCTGGGAGCAGTCATCCATCTGGAGAGGCAAAGGAGGCTACGGCGCAATCGGAGATCCATCCTGGATGATGGGTTCAAACTCATGTCTCAAAAGAATTCTGGTCTCTGAAAGCCATGTACAAACCTTGGGCTGTGTGCTTGAAGCTGGGGCTGGATCCTTGTCCACAGCAAAGATTTTGGGGCATCATTTCAATTGTGCACTGTACTTCTAGAAGCTGAGGAGGGAAAGCTGGAGCCCTGACCTCTTCATATATTCTCCTCAGCCATCTCTCTCCAGGAGAGATCCAACGACTCTTTGAACTGACTGAAGACAAAAAATGTTTTAAAAAGCTCCTTCTGGAATACTCTCCTTCCCCAAGGAAGAGAGGGGAGATTTTATTCTCTCCAGAACAGCTCCAATTGGTCTTTCCTAGCAGAATAGCTTAGGCCAGATTCCAGTCTTGCTCCATTGCCAGAACTGAGTTGGGAATTGTCTCCCAAGAAACTGTGAACCATTAATGTAATTAATTTGAAGGAGAGAAAGATAATATTTTCAGTTTTGCGAATCAATGAAGAATACAGAAAAAAGATTGTTCATTTAGAGTTGGATTGCTGTTTTTGATGAGTAAGTGGGCAGACAAACTCAGGGCACTGCATACCACTGTGAGAGCCCCATCAAGGACCATGATGAGCTGTGCCTCACTGTCACCCTTGCTGTGACACATCCTTTGCTCTTTGCTGGGGGTGGGTGGTGGGACCAGAGTTCTGTAGCTCACCTGTGGGCTGTGGTAGCCATCCTCCAGCATCAGTGTGCCCACACATGTCACCATAACATCCTCCTGTGTGTGCCCACACATCCCACTGCCCTGTGGGTCCAGTACTGAGCCCTTGCCTGTGAAATACCTGTCCAGCTCCCTCCCCTGAATCCCCATTACCCAAATGGATGCAGGTTAGTGCTTCCATATTTCTGTGCCTCATTTTAAAATGGAAAGAGCATAAAAGCAATCTGTTCTGGGTGGCTTTCAGAGGCAATTAAAGCAGCTAAGTGGCTCTAATTACAAGGGCCTGCTGAGGGCTCCTTAGGTATAACAGCACCATTTTCTTCAGAACAGTGGTTATCACATACATAATCATGTTCAATTCATATCAAGCCCCTGCATATTTCCAGCTGCCTTTTCCTTTGGCAGTGAGGACAAAGCTCATTCTTTTTCTTTCATTACACTTCATTAAGTCTGGTGAGGGGCTGGAGGACTGTTGAATACTCTGAATATGGATGAACTTTGCTCAGATTCAATGCCTGTCCAGTTGCTACTGCAAACCCATCAGTTGCAGGGAATTTTAGAAGCTATGGCATGAGAAATAAGAATGAAGAAAGAAGCCTTTATTTTATTTTTTCCCCCTTGACTTGTTGAAAAATAGATCAAAAATGTTTTGAGCCTGCAGAGACAAAGAAGTGAGTTTGAATGTATTCCCTTGCTTCAGGGCACCAGAATGGGGAGATTGTCCTTCCTGCAGCTCTGCAGCCTGGGCTCAGACTGGGCAGCAGAGGGTTAGGAGCTGGATTTTGCACCTTCCATAAAGAGCAGGCTGCCAAAATTCCTCCAATGCAATGTTTCTTGGGCCAAGTGGAGCATCAGTGGCAGAAGTCTCCTCTCCAGCAGGGGTTGTGAGGAACATTGATGGGGGCAGGCTCTGGAGCAGCCTGTGAAGTGAGGGCTGTGTCCTGTGAGCACCAATTCCTCCTCAAACTGAGAAGACTCCAGGGAAAGCTTTGGACAAAACAGAAACAGATCATAAATTGCTTGGTGATCCAGATTGGCTGTGCAGCCTGTTTGCAATTTTGTTGGCATAGCAAATTATAGGAGTGATGGCAAGTCTGGAGTGATGTGCTCACAGACTGCCTGGGGAGAAAAATTTTGGCACAACAGCTGTGCCAGAACAAGGGGATCTGCAAGGTAAAATCAGAGAATGGATCTGAGCAGAAGAGAAAGCTGCATCTGGTGTATTCATGTGTGGAGTCTGGGATATGGGATGTAGGAATAAGGCAATGTGCTCACACGAGGTACCTGACCTGCTGCAGCACTTGCCTTGGAAACAATCAATAAATTGAGTCACAGACTGTTCTGGGATGTGAGAAGAGCAGGACTGGGCATGTGATTGATCGAACAGCTGTTGCTGAAATTAGCATTTATGGTGTTAAAAATCAAAGACAGCCTGTCTTCGAAATCAATTTGTTTGTTAATTTGCTCTTATTTTGGGGAAGTAAATGTGTTGCTCACCAAGTGCTTTATAAACCTAATATCCTTTGGTGTTCTTGAGAGACAGGCTTCATTCTGCATTCTTTAACTGTGGGAAGGATGGGTGAGATGAAACAGTCATCCATCCCTGAGGAGACACAAGGAGACAGTGAAGGAGGAGTTCAGGCTGTTCAGGAGAAGTTGTGGGCAGGGAACTTGCTGTGTAAGAGACAGTTCAATGCATGCTCTGCATGTCTGGTAAGCACAGGAGAGAAATACTCTTATTCAGTGTCAAGTATAACAAAGAAGTTGTCTTCCTTTGTGTATGTCAATGTGGGAAGCTTTGCAGTCTGTCACTGTAAGGAGCTGACAGAATTCCAGCCTGTAGGACCTTCTTACTGGATCCTTATTTTTCATATTTAGCGTCTTTTTTTCTTCCAAGGAAGTGTTTCCTTTTTAGAGGCAAGTAAAGAGCAGCCATCTTCTTTGGGTCAGGCTGACCTGCTTGGTGAGAAGCAAACAAGCCCAAAGCAAAGCTGAGGGTGGAAGTGAGCACAGTGTGTCCCTGCCTGCCCATGGGCTCCTGCTGCTGGAACAGCAGTGACTGTGTGAGGGAATGGAGCTGGCAGTGAGACAGTTCTGTTCCCCATGTCACTGCTGAATACAGGAAGGTCTAAAGCAAAACATAATATGTGGGAGAGGCCACTGGTGTGGGTGGTTTTGGAGTGTCAGTCCCTCCAGGTTTGGTGTTTCCTCCCATCCTTTTGAAAACTTCAGGCTGTTGCACTTTGGAGCCAGTGGGGTAAGGGATGTACAGTCAGATTTGGATGGGCTTATCAAAACTGAGCCTCTTGTACAAGGCTGAACATAAGAATTGTGACTAGTCCAATTTGCAGACTCTCAGTTTGTTAAACATCAAAAGAAGCCAAGGAGTGAGAGCAGCATGGGAATGAGGAGGTGGCTGTTCAGCTGGTGAGCACTGCAGTGCTCCAGCAGGGCCAGAAGAGCTTGTTAGAGCTGAAACAATCCTCAACCTCCTTTCATCAATGCCCTGTGAATATACAGCTCAGTAGGTTACAGCTGGCATGTGACCCCAGAAAACTTCCCTTCTGCTTCATTTTCTCAATGCAAAAGAAATAATTTTTCTTGGGAAGAGCTGCTGTTTGATTTATCTGCTCAATGGCCCAGATGTTCAAGCTCATACTGCTATAAACTTGCCTACAGATGTTCCTGGATACATACACCTGGATTTTTGCACCAGCCCAGTGTACAATACCTTATTCCAAGGGCTGTACAGCCACAAAGGAGGGGCCTCATAAGGTGTACAACTGCACAGGATGGCCCTGGAGCCAGTGGCTGGCTCCTGTCCTGCACCAGCGTCTGGCCACACTCTTAAACATGTAGCTCATTGCAAAGCTGAGCATTTAAAACCATTTCCCACTGCTGAAGGCATGTCATGCCTTTAAGTTGTAATCTCTTGTTTCACAAAAAAGTCAATGCACATTTCCTGACTGAAAGATTTTGCTGCAGTGAAGCTGGAACAGGCATTCTAGCTCTACTTTGTGAATATCTGAGGGAGATTTATGTCAAAACTACCCTCTTTCTTTTGAAGAGTTTTCACAGGGGAAAATGGAAATTATCCTTTCAGTTCACAAAGCTGTTTTGATGTGACCAGAATGATTAATTTGATTTTCACAAGCTATGACTGAAAAAAATACATCGACCTTTTAGGCTGGGACTAGAGCCTACAGTAAGTGAAGTTTGAGTTTGTCCCTTTCTCCAGTCATTGGCACAGACCCAAGGCAGCTGCCTGGGAAGGGCCAAAGATGGTTCTTAAGTGAAGCTGCCACCCAAGTCCAAGCTGTCCTTTCCTTGTGAGTTCCTCCCTGAAGCTCCCTCCCCATCCTTGCTCCCTCTGAAGGTCTGGCTGCAAGTCTTGTGTCAGATTGGATTGTGGCTCATGGTTTTCTCTCTACAGCCTTTAAAGATTTTTAGTCTGTGGGTTAGCCTGGAAGAACTGACCAGGATCCCTTGGCATTGCTAATTGCCCAGTGGATGAGGAGCCATGGCCTTTATGCCTTTGTTAATATTCCAGATGCACAGCTCAGAAATGGATCCTCTTGGATCCTGTTCTGATCCTCACTGGGTGGAACCCACAGACTTAAGGCAAAACTACAAATTTTAGGTGTAAAAATACCAGGTTTCACAGTTGCTTTATGAGGACCCTCCTGGGAAGTTGATTGCTGATCCTGTGGCTGAGTTATGTGATTTCCCTTGGGTGAAGCTCTAGAAAGATTTTATAAAACTGATAGCAGTGTTTCATTAGCCAGCAAATTCCCAAAAGGCTGATCATCCAGCAGAGCATCAAATTACTGTCTGCACTGATAGAGGATGGGAGACTGGGCCACAGCTTTTAATGCTTTGAGAAACTCAGATAAATCACTGTCAGGGTAAGTTATCATCTTCAGTCAAGTTGAGAGCCTGAAGACAAGTGGAGAGGCTGTGGAGAAGGATCTGGAATCATCAAGCTGAGCCACAGTAACACAGTGCTTGAAATGCCCAGGGGCATCACTTTGCATAATGGTTGGTGCCTAGTGCTGTGACCTCAGGGTCTGTTAGGAAGCAGCTGGCATCTCAAAAGGCTTTGGGAGTAAATTGCTGCTGCTCCTTCGTTTTCTAAGAATTTGAATAGCAATAGGTGATGTTGGTATTTCACTCCATGTTTCAGACAGCAATTTCATTCTTTACCCAGGGGGATATCAGTATTGCTGAAACACAAACTATTCCCTAATTTGTGGGATTTTAATAGTCAAGTAAAATGGAACCAAGATTTAAAATTCTTCTCATTTCAGTTCGCCCAAATATTGCCCAGTCAAACCAAACACCTCCTCAGACTTTGCCCATATTTAATCAATATCATCCAATTCTTGTGTCCTGAGCCATGTGGCTCCAGGACTTGGTCTGTGACCTCTGAGAGCTCTTTAGCTACCCAGTCATGCTCTGTTAAGGCTTTCCTGTGGGTCCTTTCCCTAGGCTGCTTTGTTCTGCTTCATTTGTCTGCCCTTCTGTGATGGTGTTAGCAGGGGTCTTAGGATGAGGAAAGAGATGAGGATCTGACTCCATGTTTCAGAAGGCTTGATTTATTATGTTATGATATATATTATATTAAAACTATACTAAAAGAATAGAAGAAAGGATTTCATCAGAAGGCTAGCTAAGAATAGAAAAAGAAAGATAACAAAGGCTTGTGACTGACCGAGAGAGTCTGGACAGCTGGACTGTGATTGGCCATTAATGAGAAACAACCACATGAGACCAATCACAGATCCCCCTCTTGCATTCCACAGCAGCAGATGATAATTGTTTACATTTTGTTCTTGAGGCCTCTCAGCTTCTCAGGAGAAGAAATCCAAAGGAAAGGATTTTTCAGAAAATATCATGGCTACACCCTTCCATAACCTCACTGCCTCATTAGTGCTTCATGACAGCAGCTGCTTTATGAGTTCCATCCCTGCCTCCCCACCATGATTTGTCCCACTGACCCCCTCTCCCAGGGTGTCCTGGTGCTGCTCTACACACTCCATTGAGCAGTTCTTTGAGTCACCTGCAGCACCCAGCTTTACTCCTGCTTCTCCCTGAATGCTGAGTCTCAGAAGAGCAGCAAATTCATTTTACAAGAGTGTTGCCATGGCAATGCCACATCTGGATCTTGTGCCTGTTTGTACCTGGACTGTACAGGTACGTCCTGTAACTGAGAGTCTGGGATCAGGGAGCAGATGAGGATTTTGATGGAATGGCTATAAGTTGTAAAGCTCATTCTGAACATGTCCTGCACCTTTCTGGATGACAGTCATGACCCAGCTTTCTGTAGGCTAAAGATACATAAATTACTAAACCAAATGGAGGAAAGTCAGTGAACCCCTGAATGTCTTAAGGTGATGGCAAATAAATGTCACAGTGGGGACTGGAAGGGCAACAAACCTTAACTGGATTCATACCTAGCACAACAAATTCCTGACTGCAGGGCACAACTCCACGCGTGACAGAGCTCAGCTGGGCTTCTCTGACATTCTGGTTTGTTTTGTGTGATAAGAAAGAATCTTTTCAGCAGGTTCTATACCTGTTCCATCTGACATTTCCATGCCAAGCCTCTGTGAAGACAGAAGTAATTTGTTCTGTTCCTGCTGAGTGAGCCCCTCGCTGGCTCCTGGCTGTGTGTCACAGTGATATTGGCTGTGGCAAACGTGATCAGCCCAGACTGGAGCAGAGCACAGAGAGGGAATGTGAGAATTGATTGAGGGAAATCAGAGCTTTGCAAGGAAGGAGGGTCCCGAAGGAGCCTCAGTCAGAAATGTGAATTGCAGTTTGTGTGCGTGGCTCAACCTCCTCTGTTTATCTGGGGTTTGTGGCCAGTGGCCCCAGCCCAGGACTGTGGATTCCAGGCCTGGGTCACCACCCCCAGCCCTTGCCAATGCATTCTCTAAACATCTGGGTTTGTGCCGATGCTCCTCACAAAAGCCTGAGATGTTTTCATTGCTGTCAGAGCATTTAGCACGGACATTAGCACACCTTCCATGTCCTGTGTGTAAGCTCTGGGAATTTGGCTGCACAGAAAACAGGAAAAAAGTCATATTGTCCTAGATGCTGATTAGTAACAGATGGAGCAAGGTAGTGGCCAGAGGTTCAGGGCTGCTTTTGCCTGCTTTTCTGTGGCAAAAAGACACTACAACAAACAAAACATCCTAAACTAAATGCTTGAGCAGTTTCTTTTGATTTTTGTTTCGCACACATGGGGATGTTTTCAGTGTTCTTGCAAATTTGGCTGGCTGCTTATGCTTACAACTGCTTCACCCTGCAGCAGCTCCAGCTGCTCAGCAGTGGCTCCAGAAGTCCCTGCCCAGCATGGGTCAAAGCAGAACTATGGATCAGAGGACAGAAAGGCATCCTTTGTGTGCAGGGCTGCTTGTTTTGCTTCAGGTTGACTCATGCAAATGTTCCAGTGATTCAGAAAGAGACGATATTTGGTTATGGAGACCTGCTGTGCTGGGTCTGAGGTTCAGCAATTCAGGTGCTGTTGTTGATAATTGAACCTTTGTAATTAATAGCCACTTCCACTCAGGGCTCTCAAGGTTTTTGAGTGTTATCCTGTTAAGTTGGCAGCAGAAGATGTTTGTAAGACTGCCAGGCACAAAATCCTCTGCTCAGCATGGGAGAAGTTTGGATGTAATTCAGGGCCACTTTGCTTCAGATGGACTATAATTAAAATTTCATAATACCTTCTGGAGGTCAGATTTATATGCAAATCAGGTACACAGGTTCATAAAACCTTTTTGGCCAGTGTTAGAGGTGCTGGAAGGAGACAGCCTGTTCCCAAACAGCTTATTATTTTTGAACATTCATGGGGCTAAGTTCTGGGAAATTTTAGGAAAACACAAACAATGAGAATACCATTCATTTCAAAGGGATCAGGATTAGAGCTAAAGACAGGAATAGCTGTGTAAACTTCAAAGCTACTTTTATAAAATTAAGTCATTTCTCTGTGTTTTGGGTAAGTCCTCAGCACCTTTGGAGCTGCTGGGATGTCAGGGGTTTTTTCTCCCTTGTTTCTTTTTTTTCCTCCTGGATTTCTCCCTTGTTACGCAGTGTACCCATTCCAGAGTGATGTGTAATCACCCAAACCAAATCACTGAGAAGTGATTGGAGAGAAACATTTCTAAATTAGATTATCTGGCTCCCAAATTGCATCTTCCCCCTCTTCCCCCACAACTGATTTCAGGACAGCTGCAATTGCAGCCATGATCTATTGATGACCAGAGGAGATGGAAGCCCTCAGAGAAGCTGCCTGTATTTGACTAATGCCCAAGTCTGTCCAGCCTAAGGAGAAGGTCCTTAACTAAAGTAAACAGCAGCAGAAAAAAAAAAAAAGGAATTTGTAGTCTGTGCTGAAAACCTCTCACACAGGAAACCTCTCATCGACTTTTGTATTTCTTTTCAAATTCTGACTGTTAGAAAAAAGATAATAGAGTCTCAAACTTAATTTCTTTCTCTTTTTCAGTTATCTCCTTTCAGGCATTTCTTCCAAGCTGAGAGCCCAGATACAATGGTAGTCTCTGAAGGAAAATAGTTATGATGATGACTGCAGCCCTTGTGGCATTGTTCCTCCTTGACATTCACCAGTATGAAAGAAATGAATGACATTACCTTAAAAAATATGTTCTGGAAGCAGGTGAGGTCTCATCAGCCTGATTCATCAAGCAAAGTCTTTAGGGTAGTTTGACTAAGACACTTTTTTCTTTCCCTGGCACATACTTCCCTGCACCAAGGAACTCCCATTCTCAGTGATTCAGTCCTTTGGAATGGCTTTATCTGCCCTTCAGAATGTTTTTTTCCTTTATTGTTAGTTCCAGGACAGTGAATGGTTCAGCACTTGCCAGTGGGTCTGGCTGACCTGTGTTCCTTCTGCTTAACAGGAAACACATGAAGATGTTCTTGTCTCTTGCCTCTTTTAGCTGGGTGAGGTTGACTTATTTTTCTTTTCTTTTCTTTTTTTTTTTCCCTTTTTTCTTTCTTTTTTTTTTTCCCACTCCTGTCACTCATGTTGCAGAGAAATAAAGAAGAACAAAGGCTTTCATTACACTTTCACTGCTAAGCAATTCATCTGGAATGTGTTTGTGTTTCTGTAATGTGGAATGTTGTGTGCTGGGGAGAAAACAAGACCAGATAATTTCTTCTCTGCTGATCACTGTGAATTTACAGTATGGACAAGAACTTTAAAATACCAGTAACTTGGAAACTAAAAAAGTTTCAGGAAAGGTTTTAAAGGAGAAAGAGATTTAGTGGAGAAGAGTTTGAGAGTGATGGGGTGATGGTGTTGGGACTGCAGAGGTGCCTGGTGCTGTCACAGCCCTGAGGGTCAGCAGAGCAGTGCTGGGCTCCGTGCTGGGGGCAGCAGCAGGGAGGATGTGCTGGCCATGTGCTCAGGCTGAGCTGCAGGAGGGCTCAGTGCACCCCATTCCCTGGAAGTGTGCTGGTGCCCATGACTGGTGCCCAGTGAGGATGGCAGTTCAGGCTGTGGAGCCCCAAGCTCCCCTGGCTGCCCTGGGCAGGTGGTGGGCAGAGAGCAGGGTTCAATCTGGATGTTCACTCTTCTATTTTAAAAATACTTCTACACAGTAATTTTTGTAAACACCCCCTGTAATCCCCCACACCTTTGCCAAGTCACCTCATCAAATCACTGGTGGTACTTTGAACAGAGTGCAGTCCCCCCATACAGGGGGCTGTGCCAGGGCAGGGGATGGTGCCCCAGCCCTATATCCTGGTGCCAGCATCAGACCTCTGCAGCAGGAGACACACTGAGACCAGAAGCCTCAGACTGAAAAGAAAAAAAGATACTTCCAAAGGGTTTTGTGGTTTTTCTAATATCTCTTTATCTTTAGGACCAGCTCAAACAAACATCTCTTCCTGGATACACATTCAGCTTCTTTTCTTTCCAGCTTTCTTTCAAATCCAAGTGTTACATGGAGTCCCTCCAGACCAAGCTGCTGCCACCTGCACTGTGCTCACTCCAGGATGGAGCTGCCAGGTGGGAGCTGTGGGACCACAGCAGGAGTATGGTGGGAGGTTCCTGGCACCTGTCCCCAGCTTCTGCTCTCAGCTGGGAAGAACTGCTCTGAGACCACCTCCTGCTCCACTACCCAAAGCCAAACCCCAGGCACAACAGTTTGGGCTCTGATTTGTGCTCCTCCCAAGGCTCTCTGTTTCCCTGAACTGAGTGCTGATACCGCCCACCTGGCTTCCCCCAGCACCAGCAAACAGGCAAAGAGAAGAAAGGCTGGGATGTTATGGAGAGAGGGTAGCAGCTGTGTAATTTTACATAACAGCACAATTTTGGGAGGTTTCAGCTGATTGTGCCATAATAGCAGCTGGTTTTATGCTCCTGATGGAGCTGCAGTTGGTCTGGTCTCAGAAATGGGTCAGTGAGAGGAAGGAGCTGTGAGGGCCATCACCCTTCCATCAGGGCAGCAGTGGAGCTGTGCATTTCACTCTGAGTCCTGCCCTCGGTTTCCATCTCTGTGAAGAGGCGCTGAGGCACAGGGTGGCAGGGTTTGGCTGGGAAATGGTCAAAACCCCTTTAACACCAGCTGTGCCCCTGCCGCACAGCAAGCAGTGCTGAGCAGAATCCTGCCAAGCTTTCCTCCAGCTACAGCCCTTGTTTGGAGCTCACTTCTGAGCACTGACATCACTCCTGCAGCTTGCCAAGGAGCCTCTGGGAGCCCAGGGAGTCAGGAGGGCTCTCAGGAGGGGCACCAATGTGTTGGTGTGCCAGAGAGAGGTTTGTCTTTGGGGTGTGTGGTGCCTCTGCTCCCGAAATTTTGGATGTTGAGAAGAGATTTGGGAATTCATAGATCATCTGGGAGCATGGCATCTGGCATCCAAAGGAAAAAGTACATGTAAATTTTTTTTCCCCTTGCAAGCCAGGAATTGCAGTGAGTGCAGCTGGAGCTGTAAGGAGAGAAAACAAAGCAGTGGATAATTCTGCTTTTCCTGGAGCAGTCAAATAAAGGGCAGTTGAAAGGAGAGAAGGGAATGAATGCAAGAAATGCTTTTCATACTAGGAATGCAAACTGACCCAAGCTGGAATCGTCATCAGTGTTTCCAAAACTTAGCCCCTGAAATATCTGAAGAAATAAAAAAGAAAAAACAAAATCCAAGAGGGATTAAGCACTGAAAAAGGCTGTGAATGCTTTAAGGGCAAAAGAATCCCAGTGGGAGATGCCCAGACTGGCAAGGATGTGAAGGGCACTGTGGAGTAGATGGGTGAGGGGTGACCTTTTGGCTGAGCTGCTTCAGAGCCAACCTTCCCACACCTGAGACGAGGCCATTTTCTGCTTCTCACTGTCATGGAGCACCACTGCCCTTCCTGAGGGACCCCTGCACAGGGCCAGGTCCCCTGGGCACATTGCCTCCTCCAGCTCTGCACCAAGACCCCAAACTCAGCAACTGAACTCTGGGCTGAGAGACTGAAGTTGGAAATTTTATTATTTTAGAGAAATATTTGCTTCTGAAGTATAGAAAAGTATTTTTATTTTTTTTTAATTGAACTAGGTAAAATGTATTGTCCTTAGCTAAAACTTCAGATGGTAGGTGGTGGCATTTATGTCCTGGCTTTCATTCAGATTTTCAGTGAAAAAACTGCATTTTCAGAACACTACCTGCAGAACAACAACTATTCTCCAGTCACTCTCTGAAAAAGAAAGCTGCTGCTCATGGGTGGGTTTTGGGACTGTATGTTCAGGGCTCATGGCATCCCTGTCTTCAGAAATGTTTCCTTTCAAATCATATTTTATCTTCTGCATCACTTATTGAAGGACCCTGGCTCTTGATTTCTGTCTGAACATTTGAAGCTGCTATATAGTCAGACTGGGGTTTTTTTGTTATTTTTCAAAACTTCAAAGTAGTTTTCCTTCCAGAAGAGTTTCCTTCAAGCTAAAGAAAAAAATGTTTGACAGAGGCTTCAGGAGCAACTCCCCATCCTTTGCCAGGGTCAGCTGGCTCTGGAACAGCCCACCTGGAACAACCCACCTGGCTTTTTCTGCTGGTGTTGAATCCTCTACAAAGTGAAAAACCCCCAACATTGCCTGAACCTGGCAGTGCTCACTTCTGTCCCCTGAGGGACCATGAGTGACAGTTGCCATGTCAACTGCCCTGTACATCCTGTCTCCTCTGTATCTGCTGAGCCTTCTTTGCCAAGAGCCAATCTTCTGCATTAGTGATGTCAAATTCCATGTCCTGACCCAATAGAGAGTCCCTTGGCTTTACTTCACAGCCATTGGATAGTCATAGAGAATAAATGGAAGTTTTAGAATAGAACTCTGTCCTTTCAGCTGAGAACAGCTTGCCTCTGCCCTCCTCAAGTGCTTTGCTGTGTGTGCTGCTCCTCTCTGGGTGTCTGGCACATGGAATTAGAAATAATTGCAGCTACAGTAGAGAAGTCATGGTAAACCTGTCAGGTACATTGTATTGAGCTAGAGCTGACTCTTCCTCTGGCTCTGGAGAGATCTTCCTCCCCAGCTGAGGGACACTCAGCTAACCCAGGCTGCTCTCTAGGAAAGGATGTGATCCATTACAGTGCAGCAGTTGGCCCCAAGGCCATGCAGCTCCTCCCCAATGCTCCAGTTCACTGTGAATAATTCAGATGTCAGGCTTCACTGCAGAAAGGCTGGTCTAGTGTATCTGAAGAAGTTATTTCCAGCTCCTAAGTCAAGTATCAGCACCCTGGTATCCCACACGTGTCCTCCATTGTTTGTTCTCTCTGTCTGTCTGCAGCATGAGAATCCAAATACACTGCCTCAAAGACAGCTCTGAGAATAAAAGCTCAAGTACTCTTTCAAGGGGATGTAATTCAGTATCTGGCAGAGATAGTTTGTGCCTAGCACCTTCCTTCCACATTTTTCCCCCAAACAGGGATTTTTCTCAGGGAAAAAAACAAAAGCCATTGGGACTGGTAAATTCACTACATTAAGAGTGGTAAATGTTATGATTTTGCCCAAAAGTCTGCCCTCAGTAAGTGAAAATCTTTTGTAAAAGCTGGATTATAGCTGCAATGGCTCTCATATCAGGAGGGAGCACACAGTGAATGATGTGAGTGGGATGGAGGAACACACAGGTGACCCTCATGTTGCTGTGAGCTGAGCAGATCTTTCCCTCTCCAGAAGCCAAACCTTGGCTCACCTGCACAGAAAGGCATCGTGTGTAGTGTGGTTTTGAATGGTTAGCACCTGTCTGAATTACAGAGCTGCTTTATTTAATGTATTACTGGGGTATTCACTCTGTCATCACCAAATGTGGGTTATTTATTATGATCAAGTCCATCAAATGTCCTGTAAAATTCCTGTGCCTGTTCGTCCCACGTTTTCTGAGTCACAAAAGCAGGAATAATCATTGCAAATGGAGAAGAATACAATGTCCCAAGTGCATTAAAGCAAATATGAAAAAAGAAAATGTTGCAGATTCATGTATATGAGGAATGTCCAGACCCTTATTTCTAACACACCTTTTGAGTGAGATAAAACTTCAGGGGTTGTTCTATAGCTCTTTTTGTTTCTGTTATTTATCAAACTTTTCTTTCATGTAGAAAAGAGTAAACTATGAAACTCTCTAGGGCAGAGAAATCTTGCAAGAAGGTGAATGATGCAACAAACACATTGAATTGAATTTTCCTCATTTGGACTAGACAATTTCAGCTGTTGAATTTTCTCCCTTTGGACGAGGCTCAGGCACTGAAACTTCCTGTCTGCTTCCAGCTGCTTTCAGCTCCGAATGGCAGAGCAGAGACACTTTCTTTTTCAACCTAGAAATCTGATTATTGCACCAGCAGTCCTTGGTTGAGGCTTTGCCAGGATCCCTGCTGCCTGTGGCCCAGCTCCCAGCTGGCAGGAGAGGGGAATCTTTCAGAGGCTGGACACTCCTGGTGGGTGCTCTGGGCATCAGCTCTGGGTGTCCTGAGTGCAGACCCAGAGCAGAGCAGCACTTTATCTCCAGCAGCTCTCACCTCCTTTCCTGAAGACATGGGAAGCCTACACTCAGCATCAGGAGTGGAGCTCAGGGAAGGATGGATGGAGAAGACCAAGGCAAAAAACCAAAAAATCCACAGCTGGAATATGATGGGGATAGCTACATTAGGAAATGTTTTAATGCAGTGGTCTCGGGTTCAAAGGATTTCTCATCTGCCTTCTTGTGAAGTCTTTACATACCTCATAAATATGAAGCATAACAATCTGCAGGGACCTGTGGGGACAACTTTATTCAGTTTTTGAGCTCAATACTCCAGTGATGAAAGCATTTTCTGTACATCTTTGTGAGAGCAGACAGGGACAAGCATTTGAATGCATGTACCCACTGAGCCTATAGTAACAGCCTGCAGAGAAAATCTCCACTGCTATTATGATTTGCCTCATCATTAAATTTTGTCCAGTAGTGGTGATGAATCATGTCTTTAGAATTAATTTCCTTAAAATAAGCTTGAATTCAGGTGCAAGTGCAAGCAGCCTCGACCCTGGATGCTTTTACATGCTGTACAATGAGTGTGACTGCTGAATTATCTCACTCCTCTCTGTCAGGCAGGAAAAACTCCCTGGAGGGAAGTACAGGAAAGATTCCATGAACCCACTGAGCTCAGGGACTTGTTCCCAACAGGCCCCCTGCCCTCCATGAGCAAAGACAATGAACCATGGCAATGACCTGTGAAAATGCTTGAAATCTGGTGTTTTCATGTTCTCAAGGATCTGAATTTTTATAGTATAGCTCTGATTTCTCTGGCCCTCATCAACATTGGTCTGCTGATGAGATTACATTAGATCACATTAGATCTGTTCAGAAGGATATGCACCTCAACTGACATTTCAGCAATCTGACATTTCTTTTTCAAAAGAGCAAGGAGAATGCTAAATAATCTCACAAAAAACGAAAATTTCCAATAATTTGTGTCTCAAGTAGTGTCAACATGTGAAAGCCAAAAATCTTCTACAGAAACAAAGGGTGGCACGATTCACCTGGATGACTTGGCAAAAGTGCATTTATCTTATGCTTTGTCTGTCTGACTGAGAGGAGCCAGCACCAATGCATGATGAGCCCCAAAGCCTGCTTTGAGCAGCTCAGAATGTTTGCAAGTGAATAATAACCGCAGCAAACCAGCATGTGCTTTCTGAAGTGTTTGTACCTGCAAGAGAATAAATCTGTTCTGCAGGAATATGGGATGAGAGTCACCCCCCTCTCTGGCACCTGGGACATCTCACTGCTGTTGGGTTCATGCATGTACATGTTTCCTCCTCAAATCCCAGTACCTGAAACCTGCACTGCTTTGAGACTCAGGGAACAGAGGGGAGAACTCCAGCTTTCATGGCAGTGGACAAAACACAAGTGCTGCTGTGCCCCTCTCCCTCCTGATGCACAGCAGGGAAAAGGCAGGGAACATGGCAAAGGGGCCTGTTGGGGCCATATACAGCAAAGGAGCCCAGGGATGGAACCCTGGGTGTTCCTGCAGCCTCTGCCAGGCTGCTGCAGAGATGCCAGAGGTGCCTGAGTGCCCCAGGGCTCAGCACAGACCCCAGCCCAGCCGGGATGC
This sequence comes from Calcarius lapponicus, assembly GCA_039654755.1. Lineage (NCBI taxonomy): Eukaryota > Metazoa > Chordata > Aves > Passeriformes > Fringillidae > Calcarius > Calcarius lapponicus. The sequence goes on along the minus strand of CM077467.1, from coordinate 6,354,015 downwards.
AGAGAGGGCAGCTGGCCATCCTGGGTGCCCCCTGTGCATGCTGGGCTGCTGCTCCTACTGTCAGATTGCATTTCACTTTTCACTCTATCCTCTGCACCACATGAGCAGGAAGGGGCTGGGGCCAAGCACAAGGCCCTCAGATGTTCTCTGCTAAAACTCTGGCATAAGAGAAAGAGAGGTGCCACAAAGTAGTGAAGATGCTTCACCCCCATGCAGCAGTTGTGCTGGGTGTCCAGAGAAGAGCAGAGAGCAGACAGGGGAGATCATAGCACATCCACCCTTCATCTGTGTTTTGCTGCTCTCTGGATCTGCACATGTCAGGCTGTGCTGTTGCCCACGTGTGGGTTGTGATACACCTCAGGAAAAACTGGGAAGAGATCTGCCATTGGCTCCTTCCTGTGCAGTGTGTCATCTGGCAGCTGTGTATATCACAGGGAACACAGGGACCATTCTGCTGCTGAGCAAAGCTGCTTCACTGAGTTGTCAGAGATACTTGGAGGGGGAAAAGCAAAGCAAAAGACAGACCTTGATTTTTTGTTTCTGCCAAGCTCTGAAAACTCTTGGGAAACGGAAACCTGATGGATTAAGGACTGTGTGGAGAACCAATAAAGCAGATTTCTGAGGATAAGTTGCAGATTGAAGAAGAACAGTGCCCAAAAGGAATTATTCACTAAGATTTCCTCCTTGGTGCAGAGAGAAAGTGTTTGGGGATCTCTGATATTTCAGCCTCTGAATCAGCATCTCTGAGGAGGACATATGGGACTTAAGGACAGCCGACAGGGAGCCTCTGAGGTGAAGCTGATGTGTCCCCAGCACAGGCAGAAGGACCCATTTATCAACCCTTTTCTCTAGTTTGCAACCATGGGGCAGATTTTGAAAAGGCAAGTGTGTGTGTTCCCTCCTGCAACCACTGGCTTTAGCAGCTGAGCTGGCAGAAGGCGCTGACAAGTGTGGCTGGACCAGGGCTCTGCTGCCCCAGCCATGAGACAGCACACCTGGTTCCCCTTGCAGTACATGCCCAAGCCCTTCTGGAGAGCAGAGAACCACAACACCACCAGCTTCTTCTCTGCACTGTACGGCTTCCCTAACCAGTCCTTCTTCCACAGTGACTTGAACCTGGAGGACCTGGGGGACTTTGATAGTGGAGCCAAGTACGAGGGCGAGTCCCAGAGCCGGACAGTGCAGGCGCTGCTGATCGTCGCCTACTCTGTGATCATCTGCATCTCTCTCTTTGGCAACATCCTGGTGTGCCACGTGGTCATCAAGAACAAGAGGATGCACTCTGCCACCAACCTCTTCATCGTAAATCTGGCTGTTGCTGATGTGATGATCACCACCCTGAACACCCCCTTCACACTGGTGAGCCCCATCCAGCCGTGCCTGCCGGTGTCTGTGTGTGCCTGTCAGCTGTGTGCACTGGGACTGAGGGGCTGGGACCAGGCTGGGATCCAGACTTATTTTTGCCTCCTTACCCCTTTTGCCTCCTGGAGAAGGTGCAGTTGTGGCCCCCATCCCAAACACCCCCTGAGCAAGTGGAGCTGGGGGCTCACATCCCATCCTCACAGTCCATTGCAGGGGTCACTCTGCTGCAGCCTTCCCCCTCTGCCTGGGCAAGGCACAGATCTGGGAACCCTTTTTGCCTGTAGATGGGGAAGGAAGTGAGGACAAGTTTGACATGAGAAAATACAACTAATGGCTGGTTTCCTATGGAAACAACATGAACCAGGTCAGTCCCTGTGCAATATCTCAGGGAAGTGCTCAGGCTGCACTGAACAGTGTCGGTGGCATGTCCCTCCCTCAGCCACTACAGACAGTGCTTTCGGGAGTTATCGTCCTTTTTTATTTTCAGTGACTAAAATTATATATGATATAAAAGACTATTAAATGAATGGGGTGGGAAAAATGAAAGATTAATTTCTTGCCCCACTGTCATAGACTATACATGCCATGTACACAGGACTCTGCTCCTGGATTTAACCCAGCACTCCTGTTCAAAATCCTCCTGCTTCATCCTGCCCAGAGCACTCTTCAGCCTTCCAAAAGCAGGTCTTGAATTAGCTATTGGAATTCACCCTTTCTTAAACTGATGCTGTTTCTTTGGTGGGACTTCTCTGCCTTGCTCTGATGGGATTTACATCCTGTAATTTGTTCAGGGAGAGCCTGGTGCCCTCTTGTGTGTTCGCACACAAACAGCCACACACTGGGCACGTGTAATTAAATTTCTATCAGCTCTCTCAGGAACGAGCTTTGCACCAGCTCCAGAGATCCAGCACACTGCTCCAGTTCAGTGACAGTCAATGCTGCAAGAGTCACCCCTACAGGGAAATTAATTAGACTAATTGAAAACAGATTAGCTAGTCTAATTTTCTGTGGACAGATGCTTTGTAGTAAATATGCTTTGCTTCAAATTAGCTTAATCTGCAGGAAAATGAGTGACATTAATTTGTAATTAATATTACACAGTCAGGAATAACAAGGGAATGAGGCAATTTGGCACATTCTCCTCTGCAGAAAAGCCATCATCAGTAAGACTTCTCTGGGAACAGGTGAGATGGATTCCATGCATTTCTCTCACTAAGTTTGGAGACCATGCAGCTGTCAGCATCCAAAGGTATAATGTTTTCTGGGAGGCACCTAGTGTGCCCTGCAGAGCCTTAGCCTCAGAGCTAACATTTCTTTATGTGTTCCAGAAGGGCCGTGGTAAATGTACAAGTGTACACATGTACACAGCACGCAGAGAACACTGCTCAAGCCATTGGCTTGCACAGTGCAGTAAGTCCCAGCTCACTTGGAGACCTTCTTGCACAGTCACTGTCTCCCTAGGAAAAAATGAGGATAAAGCCCCTCCAAAGCCCCAGGAAGCTGTATTAAAGCACCTGGGAAGCTAATTTGCTTCTCTTCAGGTACTGCTACTCTTAATCTGATGTTGTGTGTTCTTCAGGTGAGGTTTGTGAGCAGCACCTGGGTTTTTGGAAAGCTGATGTGCCACATCAGCCGGTTTGTTCAGTACTGCTCTGTCCACGTGTCTGTGCTCACCCTCGCTGCCATCGCACTGGACCGGCACCAGGTATGTTGAGAACACCACTCCCGTGTTCGCTAGAAACTAATGTGCTAAATACATTGTTGTTTCCTCCTCAAATCACAGGACCTGAAACCTGCACTGTCTCGAGACTCAGGGAACAGAGGGGAGAACTCCAGCTTTCATGGCAGCGGACAAAACACTCGTGGTTTTTACAGGGAGGGTGATGAAATACTGCAACGGGCTGTCCAGGGAGGTTGTGGTCAGTGAGAGTCTCTGTCCTTGGAGGCACTGAAAACCTCGGGAGATCAGTGCCAGACAGCCTGGTCCAGCCCTGCTCTGCCTGGGCCATTGGGCTCGTGGGCTCCCTGCCCTCCTCAGCCCTGCCTCAGAGCACAGCCCCACCAGCAGGGTGGGGATGAGTGCTGAATTCAAGCATCAGCCATGATCTCTCCAGATTTATGAGAGTCTATCTCAGGCAGACTGGATTTCTTGCAGCGCTGGAGTCACTGAAACAGTTGCTACAGAAAAGCAACTTCAGGTGATAGCTGCGGTGGCTGGATGAACTTCAAACCAGGAACTGGCTCCACCTGGTGTCAGAGAATCACGGGGAAAGCCGAAGCATAAATCAGCCACTTCTGTCTTTTTTACCGCAAAGAGATTGACAGTCTGCCCATTTCATGTGCAATATTACAGCACCTAAAATCAAAGCACGTTGACAGTGATTCATTTTAATCAGTAGATTCTGGGTTGATTGCAAGGCATGGCTAGGTATCAAGAAGTGTTTGTTTAATTAAGGGCAAACAATACATGCCCTTAAATTCAGTGGAGGGTGTTCCTCAGGGCTGGAACGAATTAGTATGGCCCAAGGAGATAAAGGCAGAAGTGAGAAGATGTCCTGGACAAAAGAGAAACCAACACTTGCCTCTATAAATATTGCTAATCCTGAGAAATACCACAGCAGACAGATACTCCAGGGGAGTTGTACAACTTAAGTAGGTATTTATAATAAGACTAGAAATGACATGCATAAAATACCGAAGACCTCATCAGCCAAGAGATCATCTGGATGGCATGATAGGTCTATTTTTAATTACTGTTTCATTGCCTAAGGTAATCCTCCACAGTGCATAGAGCTCAACAGAGATCTCACTTCCATGGTCTTTGGAGTCTCTGAGGAGTCACACAGAGTGTGTTTCTCTGCTCAGGCTCTGGGCCAGCAGTAACATCCAATACATGCACAACTCCGTGCATTTCCCAACCCTTGTGCTCCCTGAAGTCCTATAAAGTGAGTCTCTGCCTTTTAACACTGAAGAGATGTGGAGCTGCTGCTGCATGTCACATGCAAGATGGGGCTCAAAGAGTGACCAAGACACTGTAAATCCTCAGGAGCTGTTGTTCTCTGCAGGTGATCATGCACCCTCTCAAGCCACGCATGTCCATGGTGAAAGGAGGGATTTGCATCATCATCATCTGGGTTATGGCCAGCTGCTTCTCACTGCCCCACGCCATTTATCAGACTCTGACAAGGTTTTATATTGGGTAAGACATTTACGTATTTTTTTATTGTATGATATTTGCAAAGCCCCAGATAAACCAAGGCCACACCCCTCCATCCATGTTACTAGAGCAGAAAGGGTGATGAAACAGAGAAGTTTTCGTTCCCTTCACATGGGTGCTGTGTCTGTCACAAAGGGACAATGACAATTGATGGAATGGCTTCCAGGCTGGTTCATTAGTTGTTTTGGGCTCAGAGGTTCAACCATGTAATTTGGGGCAGGCACAGGGGAGAGGGTCTTCCTGCCAGCAGATGACACATATGCCAATGTGGATGATTTCTTTCTTTTCCTGGGGATTTGTTTAAGATAACCTTCACTGGATCCAAAGGTAAAACCTAGATTAAAATTTTCCATTGAAAGTGGCACCTGCCCATGACACCAAATGAGCTCTGCTACCTGTACCTGTACTGAAACTTGTCTGAATGTCTGAGCTGTTTGCCTCAGATGTGTGCAGCTGGTAGTGGAATTGAGAGCTCTTTCTCTTTGATCTTCAGAAACAGAACCATCCGAATGGTCTGCCTCCCCAGCTTCCCTCCTCCTGCTGATCTTTTCTGGAAGTACTTGGACCTGACTACGTTTGTTCTCTTGTACGTTCTGCCCTTGCTTGTGATCTCCATCACATACACCATAGTGGCCAAAAAGCTCTGGCTGAGAAATGCCATTGGGGACCTCACCATGGAGCAATACTATGCCCACCAGAGGAAGAAGAAGATGACGCTGAAGATGCTGATGGTGGTGGTGGTTGTGTTTGCCGTGTGCTGGTTCCCCCTGAACTGCTACGTGGTGTTGATCTCCTGCAGGGCCATCCACAGCAGCAACGCTCTGTACTTTGCTTTCCACTGGTTCGCCATGAGCAGCACCTGCTACAACCCCTTCATCTACTGCTGGCTGAACGAGAGCTTCCGCGCGGAGCTGCGCTGCCTGCTGTGCGTGTGCCGCCGCAGGAGCGCGGCTCAGGGCCACGCTCTGCAGCCCATCTCCCCCCTGTTCCGCCGGGCCAGGCCTGAGAACTGCCCCTGCAAAAGGAGCAGCACGTGCCAGAAGGCACAGGCACCCTCCCAGAGGAGCTCAGCAAGGACAGACATATCCAGCGTGCAGCCGATCGTGGCAGAAGGCTGAACCTTTCATCTGACAGCTGGGCAGCGTCACACAGGGATTGCAAAATCATGGGGAAATGGGCTGGGAAAGGGCTCTGGAGACCATCAAGTCCACCAACAGCATGCAAACTTCAACCTTTGACTGGGTCATTCAGGACCTTGTTCTCTCAGGTATCACAATTCTCTAGGGATGAACTGCCCACTTGTGGGCTCCAGAATGAGGGGTGTTGAGTGAATTTTTCATTGGAACAGTCAGCAAAAATGAAAAGAATTATTTAACAGCACACAAAGCCTTTCATGGTCTAAGCAAACATGGGGAAGCTACACTGGTTATACACACACCAGCTACACACTGTGGCTTGATGTAAAACTGTTAGGGCTTTAACTTTGTGAATTGACATTTCTTTGGCATAAAATCTAAATAATTTTCACTTTCAATAATATTTTATTTTTTACCAGTCCTCAAGAGCTGTGCTCTTTGTGGCTTCCCTGCCAGCCTGGCAGCCCTTCCCCTCTGGGTCAGCCTGTCTCTCTGTCCTGTAGTTATCCTGTGGGCAGCAGCAGCAGCAACCTTTAAGCAGCTATAGAACTGGGGGCTCTGCCTTTGTCTGAGATGGAACCAGCAGACCAGACCTGCAGGTTTTCAACCCAAAAGGCAGGAGATGGAAGAAGTTTAACCTGTAACATGTAAACAGTCATGTATTCCCTGCTCAGTTAAACTGAGCATCTGACAATGTGCCACAGCATTCACCTCAAGCACAGATCCTTGTGTTCCAGCTACATTGCCGGTGGCAGGGCACACCAGTGATGGTCCTGGTCCAAATAGTGCCTCTGGAATTCAAGAGATAGCTGGGATTCCTGGGGATGTGTGTGCCTGACAGCTGGCACCAGCAGCTGCTGCTCTGGGGGCTCACAGTGGAGCCAGCCACCACATTTCAGAGCTGGGTTTGGGTCACTAGAAAGAGATGAGAGCACATGGCCAGCTTCAGCCTATGGCTATGAAAAGCCACCAAAGTTCTGTTCTCCTCTTTCTCAGAAAGAATAACCAGTTTCTTTGTGTCCATTCTGCACTGGCTCAGCCCTTGTGCTAGTAAAGGGTTGAGCTTCAAAAGACAGTGAAAAGGAAATGAGCTTCAGTCTTCCCATGAGCTTCAAAAGACAGTGAAAAGGAAATGAGCTTCAGTCTTCCCATGCAAAATACTCTAAATTACACCTCTTTAGCTGAGCATTTCCACCCAGACTGGCAGCATGTCACAGCTGCAGGCCTGCGTGAAAGGCTGCTTCAATTTGGAAATCAAGATGCTTTGATGGGTACAAAAATATTTGACCTGAGAATGTATTTGTATTTCAAAAAGAAACTGTGAAGGGGAGGAAAGAGTAAGAGTAACACTAATCTTGCTTTTTCCTAAGTTATTGTGGGAAGGAGGAGGACAACTACAGCTGGGACAGGGCCCTTGCATGGCTTGGGACACTGCAAATCCCAGTGGCATTGACAGTACTAAGGCTTCAGGTCTGTGCTCCCATCTGAGGCACAATGATCTCTTTTCCTTCACATCTGCAGGAATTACTTTGCAGAGGATATGCTATGGGGAAGAAATGGTATTAGAAACATATCCTCAGAGAGCAAATACCCAAGGCTCAGGTATTGGCTCTGACCAGGTGAACCTTTGATTTGGTTCCACTGGAGTGGAGTCCTGCCTGGAGCTGGCACCACAGAGGCAGCACCAAAACCTTCAATTCTGTGTTACAAGTAAATTACAGCATTAACCAGACATCACTCCTAACTGTGTGTTTTACTGTCTGGAAAACTGGGAATCCATAACACTGCAAATGGCATTTCCCTACTATTACTGTCTGGAGGTTTCTATAAACAAGATGTCTCTTCTTAAAAAACAAACCAATTACAAATGCAAATAAACATTGTTACTGTAACTTAGTAAAACTTATTCAAATGCTCTTCTCTTTACATAGGAAAAAAAAATCAATGAGAATAAATAATGCAGTTTGCATGTATATCCCAACCCACTCCCAGAGGTCTGTCAAACTCCTTACTCTGGGCTAAATAAATCAGAGTCTGTTCTTGCCCCTTATCCTTCAGCAGGACAGCACACTGGCTCAGCATCCCTCAGCCTTGTGTGAATGGATGGATGGTGCAGGCCAAGGTCAAGCCCACAGGCTGCCCATCTGCCCATGGCAGCAGGCAGACATCATCCCTCACCTGGCAACATCATCCCTCACCTGGCAACAGCTCTCCAAGGGACGGTTTGCTCCCAGATGAAAAGCTGACATTGCTTCCTCAGAGCACATCCCATGCTGATCCTTGCACAGCAGTGCTTTCCTCAGTAGGAGTTTGCAGTCTGGCAGTGTTGAGCTGCCTTAAAAAACATCATTTCTTTGAGGTGACTGTTTCTGTAAAAGTCTGGCAAACTTCCTCCTGATTACACACAACCTCCCACCGGATGCTCTTGCTTTAATACGCGCTCTGTTAAAATATCTGTGTGGTTGTAATACAGTAAGATTTGATCCACCAATGTTCTTTGGGGGCTAACAATCAAATAAAATACTGGTTCAGCACCCTCTCTCTCCTCTGGGTTTTGTGCAACTTTTGAGTTATGAAAAGGAGATGATATTCCCTCTTACAACAGGATTAGCAAAAAAGCACAGACTGCTGCTCATGGCAGACATAAACACGTGACCAAAACTTTTGTCTCCATGTGTCTTGACTTCTTTCAGCATGAAAAGCCCTTTGCACAAAGAAGTGCTGTGGTTACCCAGATGAGGAGTCAGCCATGGATGCACCCTGACTGCAAATGCTGTTTCATTGCCATGTGCTTCCCTGCAGCTCAGGCAGTCTCTGGCTGGTCCCAGCAGCACTTTTTGCCTGGCACGTTGGTCCAGGCAGGAGCATGGGATACTTTGAGGTCTCCTTGAATTTAATTGTTATTCTCCAATAAACACTTCCATGAAGAGAAGCACAGCCTGATCAATTCCTTGTGCATTTCTCTCCAGTGCTCCTGCTGGGATGCTCAGCCATCCCCTTGCTGGGGAGCTGGTGCTCTCCCTCAATGACTGCAAACAAACAGGGCAGGAACCCTGCACAGCAAGTCTGCTACAACTCTGCCACACATGAAAACTGATCATCAAAGTCAGATTTGTTTGGAAGGGGCTGCTCAGTAACAACACGTGTGCTGTGACTGTGCCAGACCCAGGCTCACTGGGAAAGCTGCAAGCAGGGCAGCAGGAGCTCAGGCAGCATGTCACAGCTGCAGGCCTGCGTGAAAGGCTGCTTCAAATATAATACATCCATTTCCAGCCATACATCTACTGAAAACCAGCAATATGCCAAATACAGAGCCCTGCAGCTACATCAAAATAACCCTTCAGCATTCAAAGTGTTAAAATCAGGTGACTTCACCAAAAGAAGAGAATATTTTTATTGCCCTCTCTGAAGAGCTGTTTCTTATCTCTCCTTCTGAAGAAACTTTCTAAGCAGAATAATGAACCTGCAGCTGTGAATCATTTAACCAGCCCTGTTGAGCTTTGAGCAGCTCCACAGAGGGCTCACAGGCTTTTTTAGTCACTTCTGAGTGATTAAAATGAAAGCTGTTAAATGGGTTCACTTCAACATCACCCAAAGCACTATGGCACCCTCCAAATCCAGACCAGATGGCTTCAGTTTGAAAAAGAGGGAGATGCAGGAACAGGAATGTATAAATCAGAGGAAAGGGAAAGACATCCCTCCATGGAGGGTTCCTCTCTCTTTGGTTTTAGAGAGGGTTCCTCTCTCTTTGGCTGTGGTAAGAAGACACCTGAGAGTCCTCTCATAGGGTGCTCTACCCCCCAAAACACAGTGTTGAACACACCAGAGGGGTCACCTGAGCTGATACTCAGTTTGGGATTGCTGCTGTTGTCAGAGTCCAGTGCTCATTACACAGGAGTTAAGCTTGCCAGTGAAGTAATTATTAGCTAACTGAATAACTATTAAGCTGGTAAAACCAAGTTACTTGGTCTGACACTTTACTGCTACTGCGGACTTTGGTCATTTAAAAAATTTTTATCCCTGACTCAGGTACAGGAATTGCTTCTTCTTGATGATTTTTCCGTACAAGAGAAGTGTTAACTCACACAGTGCAATTGTTTGCACAGAGACTGGTACCTCAGGTGAAGAAGAATGGGCCTGGTCTCTTACACATCAAAATGAGAAGCCACTCTTTTTTTTTTTTTTTCACAGGAGGACAAAATTCAGCTTTCTTAGGTGGAAAATCCTCTTCTGTAGCATCTGCATTGACCCATAAATGATCCAGAATTTATTTTTCATTTTTAATATTCCTCTGTCACTATGCGGACAAGACTAAGTGGGGTTTGTCTTGACATTCACCTCACAGAAACTTGGTGTAAAATGTCTCCCAAGATATTTGTGGGCGAGGGGGTGGCATGGGTGGCTGCCACAAAGAGATGGGAGAGAGCCCTCAAGCGCAGGGATGCTGCAGGAGCAGGATGGAGTCTGGAGGGACCGAGCTGCTGGAGCCTTTGGGATGGCTGAGGACCCCAAGGGCGGCACATGACACAGGTTGTGTCCTGTCCCAGTTCTCACCCAGGAAGGAAGGGTGAGAATCACCAAAGGCCAGGAGGAGCAGAGTATTTTTCAGCTAAAATGTGTCACACTGAGGTCCTGTCATTGCTGAAGGCTTTATGATTCTTTATAAGATCTGCATTGCCAACAGGGCTTTACACAGGTACTTCATACACCTGTGCTGGCTCAGCTGTTTCACCTCTGCCTGTCTGTGAAATGCAGGGATTGATGTCACCAGTAACATCAATTTTTATTTTTATTTTTATTTTTATTTTTATTTTTATTTTTATTTTTATTTTTATTTTTATTTTATACCTGGAGGTTTCCTTTGCTGTGTTCCAGAATGTGAGGTGTGGAGAAAGTGCCTCCGTCTCTGCCCACTCAAACACCGTAACCGGGACGTATCCTGTGGGTTTTCCCCCGCACATCCCAGCTCGCTCGGCTGCTCCTGCGCCAAAGGAAGTTTGGAGTTCAATGAGCAGGAAAATCCGCACGGGTCTCACGGCCACAGGGGTGCGGAGAGCCCAGGGCTGAGGTGCCGCTACCTAATGACCGGTGCCGGCCGAGAGCCAGCGGGAAGGGTCACGGCAGCGTCGTTAAATGGAAAAAACGACCCGGGAGAGGGCACGGGGGAAGGGCGAGATCCGGGAGAGGGCACCGGGAAATCAGGAACGGCGGCGGGAGCCGGGAGAGGGCACCGGGAGCTCGGGAACGGCGGCGGGAGCGGCGAGAGGGTACCGGGAGCGGCGAGAGGGCACCGGGAGCTCGGGACCGGCAGCGGGAGCCAGCAGGGGGCGCTGTGTCACCGCCCCGCCGTCAGGGCGCCCACACGGCCCCGCAGCGCCCCCTAGCGGCCCGCGGTTCCCGCCGCGGCGCCCCGAGGGGGAAAGGCCCCGGGACCGTCGGGACCGGGCGGGGAAGGCCCTCGAGGGGTGCCCGTGACTGCGATGGGCCCGCGAAGGGTGCCCGTGACCCGGGGAGGGCCCGCGAAGGGTGCCCGTGACCCGGGGTGGGCCCGCGAAGGGTGCCCGTGACCCGGGGAGGGCCTCCGGGTTCGCCTTCAACCGCTCGCCCAGTGAGCGCCCAGGCCTCATTGCCGAGCTCGGCAATGCCGGCGTGCTCCGAGTGAACGGGGGTTTCTCGGAAAATTTGAAAAATCCAATAAAAATGTAATTCAGGGTTTGAGAAACACCGTACAGACTTGGGCACCGGTCTGAGCTTCTCAGTCATCGCTGCAGGAGAGAAGAATGTGATGTGTGATAAAAAGTGTGTGGATGTGCCCGCCTGTCCCTGGGGGATCACCTGCTGTTCCAGAGGCCGCAGGTGCGATAAACCAGGCACCCTGCTGGTTTGGGATGTGCCACAGGGACACCGCAGGATGTGGCACAGGGACACTGCAGGATGTGGCACAGGGACGCTGCAGGATGTGCCACAGGGACACTGCACCCCGCTCATTTGGGTTGTGGCACAGTGACACTGCACCCTGCTCGTTTGGGATGTGGCACAGGGACACCGCAGGATGTGGCACAGGGACACTGCACCCCGCTCATTTGGGTTGTGGCACAGTGACACTGCACCCTGCTCGTTTGGGATGTGCCACAGTGACACTGCTCGTGCTGATGCTGGTGTCTGGAGCTGTGCTGGTGCCTTGGCAGGAACCCCTTGAGCCTCGGACACAGCAATGCCCGAGGAGTTTGGTGTCTCAGCTGGCAGGACACAGTCAAACAAACGAGACAAGGCAGCCTGAGCCGAAGCTCCAGTCACTGCCCCGAGCCCAGGGCTGCTGAGTGGCGGCACAGACCGGCCAAGGAAGGGCAGCAGTTGTGATCCCAACACCTCCCTGGCAGACCCCAGCTGCCAGCCTGGCAGGGAGCTGCACGGGGGCTGTGCCAGGGCTGTGACTCCCACAGCCACATCAGTAGAAGGGGGAACTGCCCCGGACCCTGGCTGAGCCCCAAGTAAGCGCAGACCCCCCCCAGTTGGAACCGCTTCCACGGGGAGGCTGTGGGCAGAGGAGATGTGACTCACACTGGGATGGAGAGCTCAGACCTAATGAACAAATCAAACACTTGCAACCAAGCCCCTTTGAGTGCCACTGCCACATTCCTGTTGAGGCTCAGGACATTTCAGGATCCACTTCAAAATCCTTCGTTATTCATGTGTCTAAAAATAGCTCTTGACGCCTTGCAGTGGTCAGCCAGAGCAGAGTAGCCAAATGCCTCTGATACATTGAACTTAAATCTTCAGACTCTTCCAAAAACGACCAGGGAGGTGACAGATTTCCGGTGAAGCTGAACCAAATGTTGGGGGTGTCAGTTTCATCCTCTGACATAATGTCTCTCCTTTCCAGCTGATGATTTGTGAATAATAATATTGCACCTAATATACATGAAAGCCCACAGCTAAAAAACACTTGCCCTGGGAAAGTTAAAACAAACAGGTCAATCCCACAGATATTTCTTCCAGTCATTAACCTCTTCCAGAATATCATCACTGCTCTGAAGGCTGGTTTGAACAATGTGTCATCTTTTTTCTCCATTTCTGCTCATGAGTCAGCATCCTGTCTTTTGTTCACTCTTCTCCTGAGGCAGCAGAATCAGACCATCGATAAACCACTATAAATCATTACTTGTTTCCATGGCTTTCAGGGAAGCAATAAAACCTTTCCTTGGCTGTGTAACAGAGTTCATTGAGCCAGTGTGTGCAGCACACGTTTTCTGGAGATGCCCCAAAGCCTCACACAGCAGGTCAGCCTGCTGGGATCAGGCACCTGAGCACCCACACAGAGCAGCAAGTGTCACTCAGTCTGAGGCAGTTTTAACCTAATCCTGTAGAGCATCATGCACTGAGTGCCCCTGGCTGGGAACTAAAGGTTATTTATTGGCTGTGTTACTGCCTACAGCATGTTACCCACACACTGCAAAGTGTGAGTCCAGGTACAACTGGCTAAGTGAAATTCAAGGACCATTTGCCTTTCCCCATGTCCTCAAGAACCAGGCTTGGCCATGTTCTGGGAGCCTCTTCCTGGGATTAGGGATGTGCTTTGGTGTTCTGCTTCCAGCTGAGGAGAGCTGGCTGCCATCCCAGGGCCTGCTGCTGGGGCTGAAAGGTAACCTAATAATTTTGCTGCAATTGTCAAATTGTCATGCTTCTTTTGAGCAGAATCCCCCTTCAGTCTTACCCCAGAATATTTCTTATTTCTTGGGAGTTATTTTCAGTCTGTTTTAGCCTTTGCTGTTTGAGTCCTGGCTGTGACTCAGTCACCCTTAGCTGAAACACAGCTTTCCTTTGGTGGATCTCTTGGGCAGCAGTGCCCAAAGTCAGGTACCCAGGACAGGCAGTTTGTGACATCTTCAGCCTAGGGAACTCCTCTGATGTGCTATGTCTCAGTAATTTGTGTGTGTGTATAAATGTCAGCTCAATTTTCTGGGTGATCTAGGTGTTTTAGATGAACTAAATTACCTCATTCTTTCCTGTGATAGCAAATGTCTATCTGTCTGTTAAAACATTTTTTGCCCTCTTTTCCTTGGCAATTTTCACCCTGAACTGTGGGAGACTTCAAAAGTCTGGCATTCAAAATGGAAAGAGCTCTGTTTTTTGTTCCCTGTATGACAATTTTTTAAATGAAGTTGAAAAGAAAGGAAAGCTAGAACTTGGCAGGTGTGTTTAAACAAAGCAAAAATCATTTCAAATCTGAAATTAAGGGTTCCTCTCTTTTTCTGAAAACAGACATTTTTCTTTAGCAGCTGTTCCTGCTATTTCTAGAAACATTAAGTGGAAAACATAAATTTCTGCCTCTGGATAAAGAAATTTACCAACTGTAAATTTTTGGTGAATTCTTTACCTGCCTGAAACCCAAGCAAGCACATCACAGAGAAGAGCCCCCAGAGGCCCTGGTTGAAAATGAGAACCTGTTCCCTTCAGCAGACCTGTTATTTCAGCACTGTCTGCTGGGGATGTTCATGATGTAAAACCACCACGTGGGGTGAAGGAAGGGATCCCAGGGGTTCTGCTGCTCCTCTGCTGGGAGCTTTTAACCAGATTCCCTAAATCCCTGAGATAATTCAGAGACAAGGAAGGAGATGACAGGGATAAAAGAAGAGAGTCTGTGATGCCAGTATGACAGCTGTCAGTCATACAAGATTTCCAAAGTGTTTTATGGAAAAGGCCAATTTCGCAGGAGATCCAGCCAGCAAAAGGATTTGCCAATTGCCTTTGGAATATCAAAATGTTTTAGCTTAAAATACAAGCTAGCACTATCAATCTGAAATTGGAAAAATCTTGGGTGAAAAATATTTTCCAGTAGCAAGTTAAGAAGTATACCTTTTGCAGTATTTTCCTATTGCAGGCAACTTTGTGTTTGCATGTTTTTGTATGGAAATTTCCTGTTGCTGTCACAGGGCTGGCTGGTGCATTTCTGCCACTGGAACATGGACATCAAAGCAGGGGAACAAAAATGAGCCAGTATTTTCTTTGTTTCCATTCCAACTGTGTGTGCTCAGGCTGCTGCCCAGGGCTTTGTGGTTTGGACTCACCTGCAGGCTCACATCACCAACCCCACTGACCCTGGTTCAAAGGTTTCCTCATTAGGTTGATGGGTCCCTGGAGAAAGACCCTTCCCTGTGCCTGGTACTGAGCAGACCAGGGGACAGCTCTGTTCCTGCCCAACAGAGCTGTCCCCTGGGAAGCTGCTTCCCCAGGACTGCCTGAGCACCCTGGTTGGGGCTCACCCCATCCTCTCCCCATAGCCTGGACAGTGTTAAAGCTGCTGGATGTACCACAATGGGGTTTTAGTAGTTTTAAGACATTCAAGCTTGGTTTTAATGCCTTCACTAATGATCCTGACAACCTGTAAGAGTGTGAGTGAGTCTCCTCTTAATTGCTTAGGGAGCACTTGGTAATACAGTGTAAGCCACAGAAAGGTCTGGACTGTGAAATTTATTTTCACACTTTTTTTCTTTCCATATATACAATGGGAAGAAAGAATTGTAAAACTACTGGTGGGGTTTTGCTAGGCCTGGAAGTTCAATGGGAGGGTCCCCACAGCCTTTTACTACTTGGTTCTATGTTCTGTGGTTTTAAAGACTATTGGAGCAAATTGCAATCAGCTCTGGGCTGATCAGGGTTTGCAGGTACCACCCTTTCATGGGGCCTTGCAAATTAGAGTAAATATTCACTGAATTGATGCTTCTGGGCACTTTCCCTGCTCAGTCATACCCAGAGACTCTTCTCTGGTATCACTAACTTTATCTTAAGAGTAATCACAGATTCTCCCAGTTTCTAGAAACTGAGATGTGAAGGCTAAGCATATGAAGGAACTTTTTCCTCAGCAGCTTTATCTGCTGTCATGATCTGTTTAACTGGTGCTCATCCTGGGTGAATCCCAGCTGGTGGAGAACAGCAGAGGCACTGAACTGAGGCACTGCAGCACTGCAGGGGTTGGGTACTGGTGAGACAGCAGTGCTCATAGCAATAAGCACAGCTCATTGGAAACTGGGAGGGTGTGTGGCAGCCAGGGAGATCTGTCAGATGAGGCAACAGGAGCCTGCTCAGCCCAGGCTCAGAACTGCTCATGTCTTGGCAGTCCTTTCCCACTCTGTTTTTTTTTCCCTGAAGCAGGCAAAGGTTTAGTTGTTTTCTAATACTTTTAGGTCTGAAAGTCTTGTGAGCACTTTCATGCTGCTTCCCAGCTATCTCATCCCTTGAAGTGACTTTCCCCTAGTGGCATCTACTTCCCCACATCTTTGGTGGGACCAAATCTTCTCCAGCTCCTCTCCCCTTTCTTCTTTCCTGATGATGCTGAACTAGTCATCCTGGGCATAAAGCCACTGGGGGAGGAGGTCACAATGTTCCTGTGCAGTGATTAAGGGAAGTGTTCTTGGAGCAAAGAAGAGAGCTGACTCTTTAAAATAACATTCATCAAAGGCAAGAGCCTGCTGGTTGCTAATTTTTGAGGGATAGTCAGTATCCTCCCTCTGTGGGCTGATAATCCTGAACTGACTCACTGACTAAAGTTGTCTAAACCATCATATTTCTAAAGTGTTGCATTTCAGACCTGGGTTTAAAGGGCCAGGAGCAGGGCTGGCTGATACCCTTAGGTATGTGTCACCATCCATTTTGAGGGAACATTACAACCACAGGAGCAATCTCTGAAAGCTCCAGCCATCAAAAGCTGCCTCTCCAATTGCTCCCAATAACCCCCTCTGTTTTCATACAGTAGCCATGTGCTTTGGAAAGAGGCAGTGTGCTTGGGAAGCCAGTAACTGGATAGGACACAGAAAATAGATTCTCCCACCAGTGTGTTTGAAGGACTTGATCAGGCAGACTCTCAGAGGCAATGCCAGATACAGAACTGGAATGATCCTCACAGCTATGCATGTCTTCAAACCATGCAATTAAATCCTTGCCCAGCAAGTGGAAGGCTTCCTCCTTGGTGGGAAAAACTCCTCCTGAGCTGGGGGCTGTGGCCAGTGTACCTCCATCCTCCAAGAACACTTTTGCCTCGAGCAGTCACCCGCATGTTTGAAGCACAGGCCTTCCTGTGAAAGCTGTTCTACTTCAGTGGTGTGTATCAGTTAAAAATCACCCAAAACAATAATTAGTTCCTCTGCAGTTCAGTAGGGAAGTGCTCAGCTCTCTTCACCACTATCACCAAAGTAGGGGGAGATGCATCAGCTGCAAGTGGGGCTGAGCAGGCACTCACAACCCTACAGGAGGCACTGAGGGACACAGGAAGCACTGAGAAATGCTTCAGTCTTTTACAGGAATGTACATGTCTGAGACCTTGGCAAGGATCAAAACTTGCTTTTCTAAGCCCAGCTCCAGAGTTCCTCTCCTGCCTGTCCCAGCTTCATGGGCACTTATCCAGGGAGAGGGACCTCTGGCAGTGACACGATTTGGTAAAATGGGAGCCTGGCCTCTGCCCTGCATCCAGTGTTCAGCCTTTGCTGTCTCCAGGCAGAGCCACCTGCAGGGAAAACAGGTGGAGGAGCAGGGTTCCCGTGCAGGGCAGTGCTCTTCAGCCTGTGCTGGCACCCTGTCCTGTGTCCCCTCACTGTGCTCCAGCCAGGTGTCCCCAGGACCACCAACAGCCTGAGTGCTTCTGTGTGCTGCTGTTCGAACATGGAAAAACCTTAAAACAATCAAAGAACAATCAGGAAAGCCTGTCTTTCTTGGAGTCTTACCCAGTTTTCTGCAAATTGCTTGACACAAATTAAAGTGTTTTAAAATTATCCCAAAACTGCTATGAATTATATGTTTGGGTTTCTTGGTAGCCCAGGAATGGAAGACTGCTGCAACCCCAATCTGCTATTAATAATGCTATTTTAACTTTCACCTCTTGAGTGGAAAAAGCATTTTATGTCTTGAATACTTCCTCTTGCCCTGGTCATGCAGGAATCCTGAATATTGGTGGTCTCATTAATTGTGCTTAGCCTTCAGCAATCAGTCAGGCAGCTGACAAGGGCTTTTGGCAGAGGAATTTTTGGTGATAAAGTCATACTTTGGGCTACAGACAAAATAATTCTTTTAATGGACACATTTATTGGAAAATTCAACACACATTCAGAAGACTGGGAAAACTGCAGTAGAGAAATAGTCTCCTCCAAAATAAAAATCTCCAACCATCAAAGGTGCCTCTGTGGTGACTTCTAATAATGCCAGTTTCCTGTTCTTCCATAAAACCCACATGCATTTTGCAGGGAAGAGAAAGAGAAAAGGAAAATACAGTGTCAGTCAGATAACTGTCCCTTCTCCCAAGCCTCAGTAAATATCTGAGGTATTAGTATCAGGAAAGCATGTTCCCTGAATGTGTGCTCTGATTTATCTCTTGGTTCTGTCTGGGCAGTGCAGGATCCTGTGTGCACAGCAGAATTTATCTTCTACACAAAGAGCTTTTCGTAGTAATTGCACTTCACTGACTGAGCTTGTCCAGAACTTCAAAAATATCTTTCCTAACACCTTCCCATGCTGAGGTGGAGTGTTGAGCAGTCTGGGATTCTGCTAGCTGAGATAGGAGTTTCCAGTACATGTACCATTAAAAAGGGGGAAGGCTGTTTTTTGCCAGTGTCAAGTGCTGTTGGCACGTTTGCTGCAGCTCAGCCATGCAACAGCTGGGACTGTGGGTCAGATCACCCCTCTGTGGGTCAGATGTGTCCCTTGGTAAAAATGAAAGCAGCTGAGAAAGCCCTGCCTTCAGGGCACAGCCAGGTCTGCTCCCCTGTCACAGCCAGGATGCTGTCAGGGGCAGGGTTAGAGTTTCACCCTGGTGAGATGGGCAGGGTTTGTGCCAGTGTGTCCCAGAGATGTGGCAGAGCCCCTGTGATGCCCAGGGGGTGTGCAGGAGTGCCCCTGGCACACAGCAGTGTGTCCATGGTGTGTGGCAGTGCCCCTGGCACACAGCAGTGTGTCCATGGTGTGTGGCAGTGCCCATGGCACACAGCAGTGTGTCCATGGTGTGTGGCAGTGCCCCTGTGATGCCCAGGGTGTGTGCAGGAGTGCCCCTGGCACACAGCAGTGTGTCCACAGTGTGTGGCAGTGCCCATGGCACACAGCAGTGTGTCCACAGTGTGTGGCAGTGCCCATGGCACACAGCAGTGTGTCCATGGTGTGTGGCAGAGTCCCTGTGATACCCAGGGTGTGCAGGAATGCTCCTGGCACACAGCAGTGTGTCCATGGTGTGTGGCAGTGCCCCTGTGATGCCCAGAGGGTGTGCAGGAGTGCCCCTGGCACACAGCAGTGTGTCCATGGTGTGTGGCAGTGCCCCTGTGATGCCCAGGGTGTGTGGCAGTGCCCCTGGCACACAGCAGTGTGTCCATGGTGTGTGGCAGTGCCCCTGTGATGCCCAGGGTGTGTGGCAGTGCCCCTGGCACACAGCAGTGTGTCCACAGTGTGTGGCAGTGCCCCTGTGATGCCCAGAGGGTGTGCAGGAGTGCCCTTGGCACACAGCAGTGTGTCCACGATGTGTGGCAGTGCCCATGGTGCCTGTGGTGAATGTGTCAGTGCCCAGGCTGTCAGATCTGCCCCAGCTGCCCCTGCAGGGGCAGCAGTGTGAGGACAAAGCCCAGTGACCAGCCCCAGGTGAGGGCTGGGGGTCTTCTCCCTCTGCAGGGCCTTGGTGTCATCTTCAGGCTGAGGAAAAGGGGCTCTGAGTGCAGGGGCTCTGCAGGGCAGGCAAGGGAGGGAAGGCAGGGTGGCTTCCCTTGTTGTTCTAGTGCCTGGGCAACCCTGGTGTTTATTGAGCAGGGTGTGTGGAATGAAACAGAAGAGCAGATGGGAGTGAAGCATAAATGAAGGAGCCATGCGCGTCTCTGCTGGCCACCCAAAAAAGGATGCCTGGCACTGCTCTGCTGAGGAGGGGGGTGGCTCAGAGATGGAGCCTTTGAGCTCTCACTCCCACATCAATACCAGTTTTCCCTCTTTGCCATCAGCAAATAATTTCTCTTCTCTTTCCTTTTCATGAAGTGAGGTTAATGATACCAATTTCTCTGCTTCACAGGAGGGCTGGTATGAATTAATATTTGTCAAATAATATGAGACATTAAAAACAATATTTATGTGGAATGAAACTTCAGCAGAGGAAATGCAGTTTTGAAATTTTTGGGATCTCAGGAATGAAATAGCTGGACATGATGAGTCTAGACTGAGGAACACAAATTAATGTCAGAAATATTTGTGAGTTCATGTGATCTGGAATGCCTGTGGCTGGTGTGGTGAGAGCACAACATTTGGGGAGCAGGGTACTGGTTTTCTACAGAGCACAGAAAAGAGTTCTGTCGCTGGGAGTCCAGAGGAGACCCCAAGGGAACAGCAGGGATCCTAGTGACGGACTTCATCTCCCTTTTTGCACCAGCATGTTAGAATTACACGTCAGGATTCTAACATAAACATTCCCAGCAGCTGACAAGCGTCTCCCTTGGAAAGCCTGGCCCAGCATTTATCCCTGTGCCAGCACTGAAGTGGAAAAGATAAATGAAGAATTCATATTGTTGGACTAGGGTCTGTTCGTCAATAATTCCAAGTAGTTCCTGAATTAGGCTATTACTAATTATCTATTTTCACCATAATTGGGAGGACAAGGGGTTCTGGCAGGCGGTGCATGAGACATACAGGAGAAAATGATTAAAGCAGTGCCAAAAATATCACCATACTGGAGTCATGACTCAGATCCTGACCTTTCAAATAGCACTGCAGAGAGCCTGAGCTCATTTGGATGGGATCCCAGGGATCCAGGTGAGAGTGACAGCATGGTTCAGCATGGCCAGCTTTGGAGAGAGGGAAGAAACTGGGGATGTCCTGAAGGGGGAACAGAAAACTAAAGGACATGAGGAGCTTCAGATGAATGTGTTTCTCCTTCTCTGTCTCTGGTCTTCCAGAAGAAAAGGGTAATTCCACGTTCTTGAGCTTAACTGTTTTACCTGTCAGCACTCCTCATCCCTCCCTGCAAAGAATGTGCATTCTCTGGTTAATGTGATTATCAGCAGTAATTAATTCCAGCTTCCAGTAATGAATTACAGCTTCGTTTTGATCAGTTTTTAAAAGCTCTTTAAGCTTGTGTCAAGTCGTGTTTGCTCAGAAAGAGGAGTTATCCATCACTCCGGTGGAACTCACGATTCCTGGGGGGATTGCTGCAACTGCAAGAGACTCGATTTCAGAGGCAAAGTGCCCGGTGTGAGACTGGCACAGGACTCCAAACCTGGCTCTGAAGGGACAGATGCAGGTGTCCTCATCAGGGCTGAGGATGCTCCATGTCAGGCTTTATAACACTGAGCTGCTGTGCAGAGAATGAGAGGAAAAGCTTTGTCCTGAGCAGGGATCCGTGGGATCCTCCATCCTGCTCTGTCTGAGGACTCTTTTGGGGAAGCTGCTGCAGGAGGAAGACCCTGGCTCTGACACCAGGAGGGCACGCAGTCCCACACAGGAGTGTCCCCTTGGGGCTCCCTCCCAAGGCAGCTCCACCAACTCCAGCTGGCACAGGGAGCAAAAGTGTCTGTGCCCTGTATCAGGGGGGAGCTGTGACCCAGCTGAGCTCTGTCCATCCCCTGCCCTCCCACTCCTTGGGATGTGACTCCTGCCAAGCCACACAGACGCCTGCCAGCAGCAGAGGAATATTTGTCTGCATGCATTCCTTGTTAATAAAACTAAATCTTTTCTTAAGGTCATAGGCAGAGGAGTTGTCATGTCACATCCTGTTCTGTGTCTCCACAGCAACTCCAAACTTCCCAAACACGGAGCAGAGCAGTGATGGTGTGTCTGCAATGCATGAACTCTGGGGCTGTCCTGCCTGTGTCACCACTGGCCCCCTTCCCAGAGTGGGAGCGTGCAGAACAGCGTGGGTGGCAAACTGGCACGGTGCTGCCTCAGGGATGCTCTCTGCTCCACTCCCCTGGGACCAGGGAGATGCTGCTGCCTGTGCACCCCAGCAGAGCCCACAGGATCCCCAGACAGATGAAAAAATAAATATAGCCTCTCAATATTTGGCTCCCATGTCCAGAGTCACTCACTTTCCCTGGGATATACAGGTGTTTGACCATGGGTGTTTCACAGGATCATGGGCACTATTTTCTCTCTCCTAAGAGAAAATTACTCAGCCAGATAAAACAAGCAAAAAATGCTGGTTGTGCTGATTCATAAGGAAACAATTTCCCTTCTATTTTAGCACTGTACAGCAGGAAATTGCAGAGTGATTTGCTGGAGGAGCAAGAAAATCAGGATAGGACAGACTGTACAGCATTTTCTGAGGGTCAGATAATTCTTCACCACCTTAGAATCTGTGAGCAGGTTTGTGCTGCATGATATGGTGTAGACTAGAGATTCATCCACATCTTCAGTAAGCTCCAGCTTCAGGAGAAGCATAAATGAAGAAGCCTGGAGCTCAGTGGATCTTATTTATACCACTGGAAAGTGATATCTGAGAGGCAGCAAATCCTTGTGTGATCCTGGCTGCACTGGCTGTGCTGGGGTTTGTGCATGAGCTGTTGGGTATTTAATAAACCTGCAGAATTGCCCTTGGAGTGGTGGGTTTGGCACCCAAGCCCAGCAGGTTTGTGAAGGGCTGAGGCCAGGAGGTTTGGGAGGGTCCTGGCTCTGTGGGTGCAGGGGTCTGTGGGTCTGTGTCCAGGGCTGATTTCTCTGGGCTGTGGGGAGCTGGGGGGCACATGAGGGTCTGGTTCTATCTGCTCTGTGTTTCTGGCCTCCTCCAGCTTGGTTCCCACACTGGGCAGGGGCTCTGCTCCTCACAGGGATGTGGTTGAAGTTCCATTTCCCAGATCTTGAAGTACTTAGGGATTTCAGGAGAAGTTTAGGCTTCACTTTGCACCTAAAAGCCTGATTTGCTGCCATAGCAGTATAATTGCCTATTCTTGTCTGCTTTTCAGAGTTGTGAAGTGATTTCTCCCTCCAGGGAATCTGTCTATATCTCTCTCTCCTCTGCTGCTGTTCAGGCTGTTCCACAGCTCTCGCTTCCCTGAGTGTCACTGCAGTCCTGTGAGGGTTCAATGGCATCTGATTATTCTGCCCATTTCACCTCTCATAGTCCAAATGATCTGCAGGAAAGTGGCAGGAAAGACACTATTTTGTGGTGCTTGGAAATGCCAGTTCAGAACTCCAGAAAATTGAGAACTCCTGAGGATTTGCCCTCCAATCCTTTTGCACTTTGAACAGCATTTTGATGAAGGATAAGCTCAGCTGCAGTAACCTTCACTTTTTGTTTCTGAGATCGTGATCATCCCTGTCTGTGTGCAGTTTTTCATGCTAAGGGAGCATTAAGCCAAGCATGTGCTCAGATATGGAAAAACAAACTCATGGAGGCCAGGGGGTGTTAAAGATCACAAAGAGAATGAGGCTGTGCTGGGCAGAGGGGATGGAAGGAGCAGCACAGCCACCCCCAGAGGTGCCTCCTCCCTCCCTGTGTCGCCCTGCTCAGGAGGCTGGCACCAGGAGCTGTCCCCTCTGGCCATCCTTGCAAACTTTTACATCTTAATAAATTTCTCAAGAAAAGTTTTCTCTGTCTTTTCTGGTTGGGGAAGAAACCCAGTGCAAAAGGGCATAGGAGTGGGGATGCTGTTTCCTGGCATCTTAGTGGAGCAAATCCTACAAGCTATCTGAAGAGGTTCTAGGAAATCTCTCTCCTCACCCAGGGATAAACTGCCTGAGTGTCCAGGAAGAGTTTTCTTGCAGCAACTCTAAAGGCACGTTCCCAGCCTGTGAAGAGCTGCCCCTTGTCTTCTGGTTCCTCTTATGTTCTTATTGCCAGAGATTAGTGTTAATTGCTGAGCCCTGTGGAAGGGGAGTGCTTGGATGGTTTGGAGTGCCTGCAGAAGGAGTGTCACGTATTTCAAAGTGTTTGATAAACAGGGGAGCAAAGGCAGATTACAGCATCAAAGACTGTGTTGTGCTCTCCTGGTGTAGCAGGCAGCTTTTGAGAGAGGGAGCAGATTGCAGAAGGCAATAATTTTACTGGAAAACATGAACCTGCTTGACTGGTGACCCCCAGCAGCCCCAGCAGGTGATGGACAACACAGAGAGAGGCACCAGGAGGACAATAACACTTCGCACCTTTTCCTTTAATGCACTGACCCCTAGAAAGGAGGTGGGGGCAAACGTGGAGGAAAAAACCATTGTTGTGTCTAGATTTGGAGTTCTGAATATTCATTGTTCATCTCCAGACCACTCCAGTGTTTTGAGTATGAGAGCTACAGGTTGATTCAAAGCTTTTATTAGAGAATTAGATTCATTTGAATTAAAATGCCTGTGTAAGAAATTGGAATATCATCCAGCAGAAAGTGTCTGTCATGTCCTGGCAGCTCATCTTCAGGATGTAGCTGCATATTGATTAAGTGCTCATTGAATAAGGATTATTCAGTCCTGGAGAAGAAACAGAAGTCCTGAAGGAGAACTGCAAAAGCAGACTGTCATCAAAGAAACATGTGCCTAGTCAGGGTTCATGTTGCTCAAGAGATCTTCACTCTGGTCATATCCATTAGTGCTGCTCTGGCTCTGAGCCTTAGTGAGGGCTCTGCTGAGGCACCTGCCCATGGCTGCAATTGCAGGTGAGTCTGGAACAATCCTGAGCTGGGAGAGGTTGCTCTGAGCCTGTGGTACCTCTTTGCTGTGCTGCAGGAGCCTGAGCTGCCCCTGCTCCTGCAGCACCTACAGCTGGAACCCCCCAGACCTAGGGCATGGTTTATGTTACAGGGTACTATTATTGTGCTGTTCCTGTTTCCCCCCACACACACAGAGCAGAGTTTTCTTTTAAGCCTTTCTTTAAGCTGTTGGTATGTTTGAGCCCAATCACATCCTAAAGAGGGAAGAGAGAAGATTTCTCACTGAGCAGCCTGGCAAAGAACCTCACTGCTGAAGGTCCCTCCTTGTCACAGCAACAAAGGCACTGGGGCCTTCCAGTGCTCCGTGTCAGTGCTGATTGACTGGAGTACAAAACACAGGCTGGTGGTCAGGCATGTGGGATTGTAGCTGCCTCCAAAGCCACACTGAGTTTTACCCCATCAGTGAGCTTCTGCTGCATGGGGAATCTGTCATTTTATTGTCACCTGAGCTGCAAGCAAAGCATGATCACATCAGCTCGTCTTTGTTCACAGCTGCCACACAGCTGCAACACTGAGTTCTGTTCTTTCCCTCTTCCCAGAGAATTTCAGGATTTTCTCCTGAATTTTCTCACCTGAATCAGAATGGGAGGACTTAGACTGCCAAAATAAGGAGCCAGCCCAAGACCTGTGGAGCACCTCTGCTCTCAAATGAGGTCTTCAGTGCTGACAACTTCACAGGAGAATTTTAGGGTTCAGGTCCACAAATCAGTTTAGGCTGGTCTAAGCCAGCTGTCCCTCCATCCCAGCAAACCACATCAGGGCCACTGACCTGCACTTACTAGTTTCATTTAGATTATACCCCTGTTGATTAGCACAAATGAGATGAATAGAAAGTGGAAAAGGCCTCTTTGAGCCCAGCTCTTGGCATTGAATTCTCTATACAAAAAGGAAATGCCTGTCTCCTGAGTTTCCTTTCAGTTTTTTGTTCACAAATTCTTAAGTGAACAAAGCCAGGCTCCTAGTTCTCCTTCTTTGCAGCCATTCATGTGCCTCTGGGAAAGGTTTAGCTTCTGTGCTTGCCAGACTAGTCAAGGAAACAGAAAACACAGAAAATTAGTGCATTTAAATCCCAGGCACTCTAAAGTCTTAAGAAAATAGAAAAAATATTTGGCAGATACATCCACCTGATGCCCACAGCCTCGAGGGCCTTGGTTGGGGAAATCTAACAGAAGGGGCTTCTTTGAGGTGAAGCTTCCTGAATGAGTTATCATCTAGGGCAGGAAGAAACTGGAAGAAAAAACGAGAGGACCTGAGTCCCAGATTGGATAAGCCCCAAATACAGAAATTAATCAATCACCCAGTGTAATTAAGCATTGCGAACCAGAGAAATCCAGGGAGGATCCAGGCAGGCTTGCTGGAGGTCCCAGCACCAAGGGGGACAGCATTGAACCAGACAAAGGCTTTGAGATCCTTCTCTGTGTTTCCTCCTGGGAAAAGCCTCAGCAGCAGCAGCAGCAGCAACATTTCCCTTGGTCTCCACACTTTTGCCCAGCAGGAGCCCCCTGCCATGTGTGGGTCTCTGTGCTACCAAAGGCTCTGCAGCCTCATGGTCAGGGTTTCAGGGTTTCAGGGTTTCAGGGATTTGGAGATGTGCTGGGCAGGTGTTGGGGAGGGCAGGCAGGAAGCAAGGGCAGCCCCTGCCAGCATTCTCTCCCCATCCCTGCTCCTTCCAGCCCTGGCCCAGTGGTCCCTGCCCCAGCAGCAGCTGGAGGGGTTTGGGCCTCCTGTCCTTGCTGAACTTCTCGAAAGCAAGAAGAGGTTTTGTAATTATTCCTCTTACACCTGGAAAGGGAGGAACCCCACAAGACTGTGATTTAGATCAGTCCCTGGAGCAAGAAAGCTGAGCAGAAGCAAGAAATCAGCATTTCTGAAACCTCTCCTGGTACCTGAGGTACCTTAGCTCTGGAGCAGAGGAACAATCCGTCCTCTGTTCTGACAGGTGTTGAACCCTGAGCAGAGCTCCCTGAATCCAGGAGAAGCCCAGGAGTTTCAGAATATAGCCAAGCTTCATTTTGGCAAGGAGAATATTTCCTGCCATGGCTGGGGAGGGGCCCAGCCCCTGCAGAACCCAAATTCAAGGGGCAGTAACTGGGCTGCAGCAAGCAGCTCCTGCCCAGCACCAGCTGAAGGGCTGAGACATGACCTCACTGCCATGTCACAGCCTGGGAGGCTTTATTAGCTGAGCTCTCTGATAGTAAGTTAGCTATTTTTGTGTTTGTTTGTTTGTTTGTGGTTTGTTTTTGTGAAAACCTAATCTTCTGGTTTAATAAATAACATGTTTTTCCCCTGAGCTGGGCTGGCTCCCTGCAGATGCCCACCCATCACTGCCTGCCTGGTCTCTTTGCTGCAGGAGAGGTTCCAGTGGCTAAGGGCCAAGTGATGCTGGTGGCTGGAGACCAAAGGAAGTGGTAAGAAGAAGACACACATACCTTCAGGTATGTCCTTTCTGGTTCTGCTGATTCCTGAGCTTGTTCTGCAGTCACCATTCCAGAAGATTTAATAGGAAAGTTTTTGATAGAAATAGTGTATTACTATTGTGAAGTGGAAAAAACCTGCCTTGACTTTACCCAGCAGTGAAATGCACATTGATGGGCCTTGACTTCACCCCGTGGGCCTCTTTCCATTTAAGTTGATCAAAATTCTGCAGATAAACCAGCCAGAGCTGGCACAGGTAATGTGTTTTGCTGGATAATTGCAGCTGGGAGCAGAGATGCTGGCTGGCAGTGTTCTGCAGCCATATGCTGGCTGGGTAGTTTGTGTGTTCATTTCTTGCCTGGGTTGTTTAGAATTCTGCACCAGTAAGTAAAGAAATGGAAAATTACTGCCTTGTCTACAGTTGTTACAGAAATCTAAGTCTCCAAGTGGCCCTGGAAATCTTTGTGCTGCTTAATCCTAAGGCCAGAGCTCACTCCTCAGTGCTCTTGTTTAGCCCCTGACACTGAGTTTGGAGGCTCCAATTATCTGCAGTACCAGACTTTGGTGAGTCACCCCAGTGCTGTCTGGCTGCTCCAGGGGCAGAGGGGCAGCGTGGGGCTGCACAGGGAGCTGCCTGAGCAATCCCAGCACTCTCCAGTTCTTCAGAGCAGTGAGAAATGCCCCTTTCATTCTAAACCTGTCCAGCCATTCCTCTTTGTTGCAGTCCCCTGAAGTTGTCCTGTAGCCGTCTGTGTGTCCCATGCAGGCAGAGAGGCAGCCAGTCACTCTCTGTCTGTCCTCAAGGCTGTCCTGTGCCCTCCCTCCCACCCACATCAGCCTCTTCAAGAGCTTTTGCAGGGGAAACCAATGGAAATCCTCCTAGGGATGCAAAGGGAGAGGTTCTCTTTATCCATGGTGCCCCCTTCCAGCAAGGGCGTCATTTCCCTGACCCATATGTGTCTGCTTGCTCCAATAAATCACATTTCTCCAGTATGTATTAATCCTTTTTTTTCTCAGGCTGCTTGGAAGGGAATTTGGATGTAAAATAACCAGGATTGCCCCTGGAGCCCCTTTCAGGAAGGATGCCCTACTGGCCATCTTTTGTTCCCTTGGTGGTAAAGTAGTTTTACTTATAATTTAAGAGCAAAATAATCACTACTTTTGTGTTTGAGCTCTTTAGACCTCCCAGGAAAATGCCAATTGGATTATACTCTTCAGATTTTATTGCTGTAATTTCACAACCTCTTTTAACTGAATGAGCTGAAAATTAAGTTTTAAATGCTTCGGCACAAGTGTGTGTCAGAACTGCCCCTCCTTTCCTGCCTGTTTGTCCTCCTGCTTCCACGCATTTGCAAACCCAGAGTGATGGACTTTGGCAGCCTGCTGGGACCCTGCAGCACCTGCTGCAGCTCAGCTTTGCAGAGGCTCCTGCCCCCAGTGCTCCTCACCATCGGCTGCTGGTTCCTGTGGTTGTTCTGCTGCTCAGGAACCTGGCAGAACCTCAGCACCCTCCATCCTCTGGCTGAGCTGCTCCCCAGTCCTGGCTGCCCTGGGCTGTGGCAGAGCTGCACCCCTGGCTGGGGCACCCAAGTCCAGGGGTCACTGTCAGGGTGACACAGGAAGGTACCTGTCACCAATGCTGCTGCTGGCTGAGCCATTCCTCCCAAACCCAGAAAATGGGCAAATGGATCCTGGGGGATCCTTCCTGGGATCCATGAGGGATCCTTCCAGCTGAGGGAGGGAGGGAGCTTTCACCTCCCTTTCTGAGCTGACACATCCCTCAACAGCTACACACAGATATTGCCACACAGTGAGGCCCCTGAATCAGGGCCCTGATGGGTGTTTTGTCCCCAAATAGAGCATATCTGGATTTGTCCCCAGATAGAATCCCTCAGCAGGATGCTACAGCTGCCATCAGCCTCTGCACGACTGTCCCTTGCTGGCTCAGGCAACTTCAGCCTTGGTCACATCTCTTCTTTGGTCAGAGCTGCACAAAGGACAGTTTTGAAGTAAATGTATATTGTACCAATACTTTTAAAGTCCTGTCTTTGTTCCTCCCTTCCTTTGGTGTGTGAGTCATCCCAGCAAACCTGTCATGCTTTAAATTAATTGGGTCCTGGAAGGGGACAGAGATAATGAGCCATTCCAGGATGGCATTTCTTAAAAGCCAGGGGATTCTACAGCACAGGGGAGAGTGCTGCCTGAGTCTTCCTCACCTTGTCAAACATATCCAGCTCTTTCCTGAGCTTGTGACAGGGTCTATGCAGTGTCTGGCAGCTGCTGGCCTCCACTCCTGACACCTCTGAAGGGAAGGTGCTCTGACAAAGCCCTGCTTGCAGAGCTGCAGCTGGCCTCAGACCCTGGGAGAGCTGTGTGAGTTTTGAGCTGTGCAACAAAGGTTGTTGTGAGCCCAGGGCAGTGGGGGTGTGAGTGTGGGTGGCACATGGTCCCACCTGGATGTGGGGGTGTCTCTGCTCACTGTTCCTGTACCTCAAAGAAGCTCTGGATGGTGCCCCTGCAGAGTGAGCTGCAGGCAGGGATGAGGGAATTAATATCCCTGATAACAGCCCCCATGCACACCACACACACAAGAGAGTGACTTACCCCTCCCACTCTTTGTCAAGACCTTTTCATTAGCAATCAGTCTTCTGTTAAGGAAAACAGGATTTTATTGGGTTTTGTTTGTTTGTTTATTTGTTTTTCTGTCTTGACTACCACACAGAGGGAGGAGAACCACCTCCTAAGTAGAAAACACTGTACAGAGTGTTCAAGGCTCAGAGGCTTCTGAAGCTGAGAGTTCACCCCAGCAAAGGACAATGAAATGGATGGGTTGAACTCCCACACAGATGGGCTGCACCAAACCAAAGGGCAGGCTTTGTTGGCCCAAGCCATGGCCAGGCTGGAATACTCAGAGCTGGCAGGACAGCACAGGTAGGAGCTGGCTGTTACTGCTGCCTGCTGGGGTTTCACATCCCATTGAAAATCAGGGGGGCAGCAATCAGACAGGAACTGGGTGTGCTGTCAGTCATTCTGTATGATGTTTTTCCAAGGAGAAGAAAAACAAAAAAGAAGAAGTCTGAAGATCCAGCCCCAGTGGGCCACTAGACAAAGGCCATCAGAGTGTGGAGGGGGCACAGTTGCAATGGTAGATTGTAATAGATAGATACAATGGTAGTTCTCTTTGTTCTGTCACCCAAACCTTACAGCTGAACCTCAAGGACTATCAAATCCATTATAAAGCTTTTCTTTTCCAACTACCCTGAAGCTGCATTATTAGTAGCTATTATGTAATTGCCATTTGTATTTTGAATCATGAATTCTAAATTGTAACTGTTCACAGGACATCAATTTCCATTGCTATGGCGTTGTTGCTCTTTTCTTATTTCTCCTTTTGAAGCCCATTTTGTACAAGGTGCCCCTCCACCCACTCAGCCTGTGCTGAATCTCAGAGCCAGTCAGAGCCCATGATAAAGGCAGGCTCTGGCCTGACTTAATACACATGGAAGCACTGTTCCCATGTCAGTGGTAATTGAAGCCAAATCATACTCTGACCCTGGGGAAACTGAGCTTTGGTTATCATGGACGACTATTTGCACCTCCCAGTTCCTGCCCCCTGAATTTTAATTTGATTTAAGTTGGAAGATGAGTTTAAAATTTGGTTGCAGTTTCTGTTTTAGATGTGCAATGTCCATAGTTTAGAAATCTGGTGTTTCCATGCCAGGTGAGAGGAGCCTGAAAGCCTCTGTGAAGCTGCTGAAAGCTCAGATGGGAGGAAGGTTCCAGAAGCACTCAGAGAGCCAGGCTCAGGTGGGAGTGCCTGGTCCCAAAGCTCTCATCCTGCTGCCACCTCAGGCAAGCCTGAGCTGGGCTGTAACATATATCTGAGCTGTGCACATTGGTAGCACGTGCAATGTAAAGCTTGGTAATTAATATTTCAGGGGCTCAGCTACACTTTCTGTGCCCTAAAATCTAACAAACATCAATGTCTGAGGGCAAAAGGAGGAGCTCCTCAGTTCCAAAGCCTCTGGTGCCTGTGTATCTGCACTTTTATTACTTTTTCTGTCTAGAGGGAAGCTAGCCCTCCACAAAACAAAAGGACCTTTTGACATTTAAGAGTAAGACACAAGAACAAAAGGCACCGAATGCCTTTAATACCTCCTGCATTCAGTCTCCTCAGAGACAGGCAGGTAACTGGAATTTTGCTCAAGAAGGACAGGGATTTTTTATTCTACAACACAACCATTTCTGCTCCTGAAGTGTTTTCTGACAGATAAGAACCAGAGGAGCATCAACCAGAGACTTGTCTAATGACATGGAACACATGGGGCTGGCAGCTCCATCAGGGGTCCAAGGCACGAGAGGCTGGTTGGGATTATTGCTCTGTAAGGAAACAAGTCTTAATTCCTTAGCCAGTGAGGGCCTGAGTGTTTCAGGAGGCTCTAGCACATACTGTAGTTTGATAATTTGCACCTGGGCAAAGCTAACATGCCTGGGATTTTGCTGGGAATATGATCAGGCTAAACTCACAGCTCTCCTCTACTGAGCTTGCAGCTCTAAAGCCAGTGATAATGTGTGCCAGCCAGAACAGCATGGGAGGATAATGAAACAGCTCTTTGGATGCACAAGAACCTCACAGCCACAGTGAGAATGGCTTCAGGGGGATTAAAAAATAGCAGAAACCTCCCAGATCATCTTGCTATAGTGGTAATAAACATCCAGTGTGTCTTTTCTGTAGCCCTCAGGCAAGAAACTCCAGAGAGCAACTGCAAAGCTCATTCTGCTTTTGCTGAAAGCAGCTGGAGCTCTGCCATAGCCAGGAACTGGTGCATCTCTTAGACCAGTGGATCCATAAATACAAAATTCTCAGCAAAGAACACATTTGGAAATACACACCAAATGTACAAATCTTTCCTCCTCTCTTCATCTGGACTCTTTTTCTACTATTTGCCGGGAATATCTTCATTAGTATCTCCAAGAGCCTATGGCTGACACGGTGCAAGCTGGAATGCCCAGTTTGCTCCATGGCAAATAGCCCCCAAAACTAGGAAAAATCTAACATTATACCTTGTCATCATGGTTTATGTGCCCTGATAGAGGTTACAAATGCCAGGTACCAGGACAGACATCAGTCTTGTGAACAACATTGCAAAATGCATTATTAATTGGAATTAGGAAAAAATAGATAATTTGGAAAATATAAGTGTTCTTATCATTGGAACACACAGGATAACTGTAGGTGTTTATTGAACTGCGCTGGGCTGTTAAACCCCAGACTGTCAATGAAAGTGAATTCTTGGCTCCTCAGGTCAGCATGGGACCTTTCTAGTCAGAAGCAGAATTTGGAGTGTGGCAAGAGGCACATTCTCTATGTGCTGTGTCCCATGTCCCTCCCATGTGTTCCCCATCCTGTAGCTACTCCCCTGCCTTAGTCCTTACATGGCCTGGCCACAGCATGGACATGGACAGAGGAAGGAGATGCAGGTGACTGGAGATGTACAGGAAAAAAAAAAAACATTTAGATATATTTATATAAGGAATAAATGACACATATGGAATGCAAAATGAGAAATATGATACTATCTCGTTTAAAAATATGTTGTCTAAAGTCTTTGAAACCTAAACTATCTTCTGTGTCAGCACCTGTCAAGAGTGACCCAGCCGTGAGAAAAACACTTATCAAAAACCAAGCGCTGAAACTCCACCGGGAGCCTTTCCGCAAAGATTCGGGCCGGGAGAGCTTTGTGAGGATGGTTTCCCCTTCTCCCGTTAAGGCAGGGAAAGGGATGCTCCGTGCCCGCTCGCCGCTGTGGTGGGCGCTGCCCTCTGTCCCATCCCCGCAGCAGCCCCGCTGGGTACCGCGGGAGCGGCGGATGCGCGCAGGGACCGCGGCGCTGATTGAGCCCCGGTAACGACTCCCGGGGCCCCGCCCGTGCCGATTTGTGAATGGAGCAGCTCCGCCCCGAGCCCCGCCCCGAGCGGCGGCTCCGGCCCCGCCGGCGGCACGTGCGGACGGGCCGGGGCTGCGCGGGGGGCGCGGAGCGGGGCGGAGAGGAGCGGAGAGGAGCGGAGAGGAGAGTGCGCGGGGAGAGGGGTGCGGGGTGCGGCGCGGAGAGTGCGCGGGGTGTGCAAGGTGCGCGGGAGTGTGCGGTACGGGGAGTGTGCGGTGCACGGGTGCGGTGCAGGGGTGCGGTGCAGGGGTGCGGTGCAGGGTGCGGAAGGTGCGCGGGGTGTCTGCGGTGCAGGAGTGCGGTGCAGGGGTGTGTGCGGTGCAGGGTGCGGTGCGGAAGGTGTGCGGCATGCGGTGGTGAGTGCAGAGTTGTGCGGTTCGGCGTGTGTTGAGAGCGGCGTGTGTGCGGTGCGAGGTGTGCGGTGCGAGGTGTGCGGTGCGGGGTGTGCGGTGCGGGCTGTCCAGCGCAGGAGCCGCTGCTGCCCCTTGGGATCGGGCACAGTCGGGGACAAACACGGCCGGGCAGTGCGAGGTAAGTGAGAGGGGGTAAGGGTAGGAGTTAGGGAGGGGGGTAAGGGTGGGGGTTTTGGTTTCTCCTTGTGGCTGGGGTGTAATGATGCTGTGATGTATGCAGTGTCACATACACACCTGTCTGATCCAGGAAGTGAAGTGTTGGTTTCTATTCAGAATTCAGATCATTGCTGGAAAGACGTCTTTGGATTTGTTTAGAGCGGGATGTGAATGTTTCTGCATTGGGAGGAAGTTCCTGTGATAGCAGCACAGGATGGTCAGGCAGCCTGCTTGAGCCCAGAGCTCACCTGTGAAGTTCTTGCTCTTCTTGCTGTGCGAGAGAGTGTGTTGTCCCAAACCAGCCCCTTTCTGACATACCAACAGGGAAGACTGGGCTCAACGTACCATGCCTCGCTCACTTCTTCAGCCATCCAGGTCACAGGTGACAGAGTTTCTTAAGGAGTTTGACCATTACTCTTCCCTGGCCAAACTCATGTCCATCTACCATGCAAGGAACAGGAGCATCTTCAACTGGACAGAAAGCCGCATTGTTGAGTGGGAGAAATTTGCTGAGCTGGCTAAATATGAGCCAGAATCCCAGAAACCAACAGTGAAAGCACTGCTAATCGTGGCCTACTCGGTCATTATCGTCATGTCTCTCTTTGGGAACATGCTGGTGTGCCATGTGGTGCTGAAGAACAAGAGGATGCACTCAGCCACCAGCCTCTTCATCGTCAACCTGGCAGTGTCAGACATCATGATCACGCTGCTCAACACACCTTTCACCTTGGTAAGTAGCTGGTCTTGCTGTCCCTTCAACCAGGACAGGAACCTCCCAACCACCAGAGCTCTGCCTGGTGGTCATAGGCTTTCCATGCACTCTCTCCTAAGGCTGAGGTGGGAACCCAACACCACCAAGCCCAACTGATAACTCTGCCAGCCAAGTAAAACACTGTTCAGCAACCTGTGGGCTCTCTGTTGCTCTGTTAGACTCTCTAACTCCTAGAAACTCCAAAGTCTATCACAGTATGTGCTACCAAACCCCATCAAGAGCTTTTTGGGGAATGAGAACAAGTTCCTGTGTTTTTAATGTTCATGCAGCAGAGCACTAGAGAGTCCCTTAGTGGGTCATAACAGTCTGAATGCCAGTCATACTGGGTGACTGGAAAAAAATAGTCAAGCATTTCAGAGATGCCAGCTGGATAAAGGCTTCAATGAAAGCTCTCCAAATCTGACAGTGGGGTTGATATCAAATCTTGGTCCACTATTTCCAAATATATAGCATAATAAAAAGTTTTTACCACTGTTCAGTGTCTGCAGAAGAGGCCAGGAGGGCTGCGGCATCACCACTTCATCATCTGTGGGGTTTGACCCTATAAACTCTTCTGTAAAGGTGTTTCAGAGACCAGGACAGCTGATCTTTCTATAGGTTCCAGGTGAAGCTGCCCAACCAGCCAGACCCCCTGAGCCAGCTCAGGTTCCAGCTACGGGACTCGTAGGAAAACAAACCAAACCCCCATGGATTTGTTTCCAGCACATTTCCAGGCTGATGAGCTGTTGTTTCCCCCCAGGTCCGCTTTGTGAACAGCACGTGGATTTTTGGGAAGGCCATGTGCCACATCAGCCGCTTTGTGCAGTACTGCTCCCTGCACGTGTCCACCCTGACCCTGACGGCCATCGCCCTCGACAGGCACCAGGTGACACTGCCTGCCCCTCTTCCTCTAAGGCTCTGGGAGGAGACTTGAGCTATGATAAGTTTTTCTGTCCCTGGCCATGACAAACGCTGGCTCTGTGTCCAGTGCAGGGCAGCAAGGACAGCCCAGGCCATGTGCTTGTCCCCAGCAATCACTCCCCTTTCATGTGCTATTGTCAAATAGCAAGTTCCAGACTATCAGATGTTATCAGTTTAAAGATCTAACAAAGAAAATCTCATGAAAGGTGAATTTCTGCCTCAGCAGAGGGGAGGAAAACTCAGCTTCACAGGGCCAGCTGGAACAAGAGACATTTCTTATGTAGTTCATATAGAATAAAAAACACACCCTTGAGTGAAGACACTTGGGTAGATATCTTCCTTTTTTTTTTTTTTTTTTTAACCTAATATAGCCTCCAGATTAAGGAAAACAGTTCTCACATTACAAGAACTGAGGATAAAGTTTGAAAGCTCTTCTGAGCAGACTGAGAAGTTCAACTTTTCCCATTTTCCAGGTCACACTAATGAACAGGACATTTGCCTAATCATGGCTGTCATTTTCTTATCATTAGCTGTGTTAGGTTGTGTCACAATCTGCCCACTCCTCTTGTGGGCTGTGAAGGTTTTTGCTTCCTGTGGGAGAAGAGTCATGACAGAGTCTCTGTTGCAGGTCATCCTGAACCCTCTGAAGCAGAGGATGTCCCTGACAAAGGGAGCTCTGAGCATCTCTGTCATCTGGCTGATGGCAACCTGTTTCTCCCTGCCCCATGCTGTCTATCAAAAGCTTTTCCAGTATAACTACAGGTGAGTGATCTCCCCTTCCTGGTGTGCCGTGGTGCCTCTCCTCAGGAAAGGGAACTCTTTGCTTGGCTGAACACAATGACTGCAGATAAAGTGAAATTTCACATCAACATAAGGACTGAAATACCAGGAAAAAAGGGAAGGTTCTAATGTAGAGGGAAAGAAAAAGGAAAAAAAATTAAAAGCAGAAACTTATCTCCGTACAAAAGGCCCAGCAATGGCACTTGTCTCTGCTGTCACCCTCTGCCAGGGAGAAATACAAACCCCAAACTGAGTTCTTTTCCCTTGAAGTCCTTTCCTCTGTGGTACCCAGCCTGTTCTGTCCCTCCTGTCCCCACCAGCCCGTGGCATTGCTGTGACCTCTCTTGTCTAGAAAACAGTCTGTAACAGTACCCAAGTGGGATTTTTGTGGCAGGTGTCACGCTGCTGGTGCTGCCCTTCGCAGGAATGCCAGCCTTGAGGCCAAGGGGATAATCTTACCATGACCTGTATTTTCAGGCTGAGATCAGCATCCCCAGGGAGTGGGGCAAGGAGACACTGACAGGCAGCAGGAATGAGATTTCTATTGTAGACACTGACCTTCTGTATAGAGTACAAATCTAATTTCCTGCAGCCCAGCCAGATCCCTCCTGTCGATGAGGCAGGAGAGTGGGAATTGCCTGCCTAGGCTGTCACTGCTTTTGGTGTCTGAGGGTGCACGTGGGATGGGGGCTTCACAGCCCTCCCCTGCCTGTGCTTCGTGCCTGATGTGGCTGACATAGCCAGGGGATATCATACCCAGTAACTGTGCGGACTGTAAACACAGGGCAGGGTTACTCTGTGCTTGCATTGCTCTGCAGCTGTGCTTGGGGATTAGGGAACAAATTGCTCATGAATGAAGGAACCCTACGATCTGTTTCGGGGCACCTGTCTCTGCTCATCCTTTGGCATGGCCAGAGGAAACCGAGCCCTGTGCTGGCACGAGGCAGCTCAGCAATATAAGGACTTCCAGGACATGCTATTCCTGTCCCTGCTTTCCATTGAAAAAAAAAAATCACTGTTTGTAATATAGCTTGTAATAGCTCTTGCAGGGCCAGGGCTCCTGGGATTGCTACCAGAGAGTGGTTAGGGTTCTGGGATGGGAAACAGGGGCTCCACCAACATCCATCTCTGGCTGCACTACACAGCAGCCACCTGAGTCCCTGGTCACGTCAGAATTCACCAAAACACCAAAACACTGTCCTGTCAGATCCCCTTTGGCAGGTCCCCTGTGCCAATGGTGAGGTCCCCCAGATCCAGGGGAGGAAAAGTCAAGACTGCAGTTCAGAAAAGATGATTCTCCCTTCTGCGTCAGTTCCCATCTCGAGTGGCATCTCCAGGTCCTCCGTACTCGGTGGACCCATTGTCACTCCTCTGACCTCATCCCTGCTCCAGCTGCCTGTTCTCAGCAGTCTCCTATTTGTGGCACAAAAGGCAGCTCCAGCAGTTGAAAACAGGATATTAAAGATATTAATCAATACTGCAGTGAATAGTACAGCTTGATGGGAGCTAAAACCTGTGCTGAATAGAGGAGAACTGAGGGCAAGGGATGAAGAGAGAAGAGTAAAATGGAATAAGAGAAAGAAAAAGAGAGGGGAAAGACAAAGAGAAAACATCCACTGGAAATAAATTCCATTACACCACCTGCAGGGTGTGGAGGGGACACACGGTGCAGTGAAGGGTGATGGGATGAGAGCCACTGCTGGCCAGGCAGTGGGAACACACCCGGATCCTGGGGCTGGATGGGACAGGTGTGAGAGGTTGTTAAAACGAGCTGTTGTGTACAGTTACGCTTTCTTTTATTAGTTCATTGTCAGTGGTTCAACTGGAGCCAAGTGAATAATCATCACACCAGTTTTAAGAGGTAGCAGGAAGGTTGTAGGAGCTGATGGCAAGGGAATGGTGGGTTGGGAAGGGAAGTGAGGTGGGCTTGTCATGCCTTTGAGGCTTTCTCACAGCCTCCAGCCCTTCCCTCCCTTCCAGAACAGCTTTGGCTTGGAGCTGCTGCAGTGGCTCTGGCTGAGGGATCCTGTGCTGGGGGCTATGGCAGGGCAAGGGGTCCTGGCTGCAGGTCCAGCCTGAGAGAGACATGCCAGAGCTGTGGCTCTGTGTCCTCCCTCTGTCCACACTACACCTCTGAGCAGGTGGCTGTGGGCAGTGTGAGACCCCACTGTGCTTTGCCGAGCCAGCAGCACCCATGGGACAGCAATGGCCACATGCCATATCTGTGTTTCCTGTTTTCAAGGGAAGCCACCGTCCGGAGTCTGTGCCTCCCTGACTTCCCCGAGCCTGCAGAGTTGGTCTGGAAGTATCTGGACTTGTCTACCTTTCTCCTTCTTTACCTCCTGCCCCTGCTGATCATCACCGTCACCTACATGCGCCTGGCCAAGAAGCTGTGGCTGCGCAATGCCATCGGGGACGTCACCACGCAGCAGTGTGTCACCCACCACAGGAACAAGAAGAAGAGCATCAAGATGCTGATGCTGGTGGTGGTGGTCTTTGCAGTCTGCTGGTTCCCCCTGAACTGCTACGTGGTGCTGATCTCCAGCCTGGGCATCAGGACGAAGAACTCGCTCTACTTCGCGCTGCACTGGTTTGCCATGAGCAGCACCTGCTACAACCCCTTCATCTACTGCTGGCTGAACGAGAGCTTCCGCACGGGGGCTGCGCTCCCTGCTCTGCATCTGCCACAGGGTGCCACAGCCTCGGGAGCAGGCACTGCCACCCAGGGCCATGTCCTGCCGTGAGGCATGGCTGGAGCAGGCCAGGTGCAGGAAGGGACCGGCCTCCCAGGCCAGCTGCTCCACCAGGAACCTCCCGATGGCCAGCACGGACCTGTGAGCTGAGGGGAGTTACCTGGTTGTGGGAGGCACCAAAGGGCATCTCCCAGGCTCTCCTCAGGAGCCAGCATTGCTGCTCTGTTGTTTTACTGCTGATTTTTGGCTTGTTTTACTACAGCCCCTCCTCTGCTTGGCATGGAGGGCACACAGGCTCTCCAGCACTCTACCAGTAAAACCCATGCTGCAGCTGGCCCAGGGGGCAGGAATATGTACAGGGGACATGGAGCTTCTCAGACATCGTGATGATCTGCTTTCAGGTTTTCCCATTTATTGCTATCAGAGGGAGTGGACCCAGGTTTCTGTCCCTGGCTGTAACATGTGCCATAATGTGAGGCTCTGCACAGCAGCAGAAAGAATCCATGATGACACGTGTTTGAAGGAAGGACTTGGACATGCAGATGAGCTCCATCCACAGGGAGCCTCACCAGTTAGTGTACAGCAAAGCCTCCAGCAGAGGTAAGGATTGCTGACAGCAATTTTGCTCTCAGATTCTGCTGTTCCTCCTGCCCTGTCCCTGTCCCACCCACAGCAGCTGGAAGCCAGCCCCAGACAAGGGGAGCAGGGATGCACCCCAGGAGCCATGGCCACGGGCTCAGATGGCACAATTAATGTAGCCCACTGAGAAGTTCTTTTTATTATAAATATATTAATTCTGTTAAGAGAGCTACACTGGCACTTTAAAAAAGGCCACAAAATATTTCATCAGGACTGTAGCATTCACTCACTGAAGAATGAAATCATTCTGCATTGTTGCTAGTTGCTGTAAAAGTCTCATTTAAACAACAGGAGGGCAAGAAAGGGCCAGAAGGGATGTCCTGTGAGGAGCCACCAAGGACTCTGGGGCTGTCTAGTTGGTGCAAACCAGGTGATGGATTTCAGTAGCCCAAGGGCAGCTGTGTCTGCTGGGGACCTCCTGGTCTGCCCTGGCGATGGCCCAGACAGATCTTAGCCCAGAGAGGCAGTGGGGGGCCTGAGTGACTTGAGGGAATAAGAACACACTCCCAGCACCTTCCCAGGGGAGACTAAGCCAGACCAAAGAAGGGAAACTAAGGACTGATTTTTATGGGTGGTTTTTTTTTTGTTATTTTCCATTTTTGCAGTGAGACGGAAAAGGACAGAAAGGAGAGGGATCCTCCTTCAGGCTTCACTTGACCCCAGCTGGGCACCTTGGGTGTGCACTGCAGTGCCTGCACCAGAAGAAAACAGCAGAACACGAGGAGTGGCAGCAGGAGTGGGTGAATACTTTGTCCCTGAGGCACTTTGCTTAGAGCTCACCATTATTGAACATGGGAATTCAAAGCTGTCTGTGCTGGTTGCCAGCACTGGGCTCCCTCAGTGTACAGAAGGGTTTGTTTTCAGTCAAAAAACATCACTGTGAGTTTCTCAAAATGTTAAGATAATCTCTAATTAATAAGCATCACCTCATTTAATTAGTTAAAGAAGCTATAATTTGTTTTTTTATTGTTCCTCACTCCTCACTAGCTTTTGGTGAGCAGCTGTCAAACTGCCATGTATTGTCTTTAATATTTATTAGGTTTGTTTTCCTTCCTTTCTTTCTTTAAGTGGCTGAATAACCTTTTTCTGAAGGAGTCCAAGCCCTTACTCCAAAGAAGGGGTCTCTTCACACTCCCTGGATCTTCTGCTAATCCCTGTAGTTATCTATCTCTTGCTGTCAGAAATAACCTGGCTGGTTTTCCTTGGATCTGTCGATCGCAGCATCTCCTCGTTGCTGAATTTTTCTCCCCTAAATGGGCAGGATGTACGAGCTGACTGTATCGAATCTCCGTAATGGCTCAGCTATCTGGACTGATAATTATCAATGCCTGAGTGAGATTCAGAGCTTCACACACTTCATCCGGTGCCTGATGGTTTTTGGATCACTTGAGGATGCCCTGACTCCCAGCAGCTCTCAGGCAAACATAGAATGCACAATATATATATAAAAAAGTATAACTTGAGTGTTGTTTGACCAGGGCATGGACAGTGCCTGGAGGGCAGGAGGCTGCAACTCTGCCGCCCTCCAAGCCAGGCTCTGGAAAAGGGAATCTCTGAAATTCGGCTTCTGCTGGGTCTGAGTCAACTCAGCACATGAATAGCTGCTTAAACATTCCTTATAAACATTCCTCAATCTGTCTCCATCCCGCCAGGCACCTGTGGAAATGTCTTCCTGAGCAGTGCTGGATCCCAGGAGAGCTCCCAGGGACAGGAGCCAGGCTGTGCTCAGCTCTGGCTGGACAGGGCTGCTGGGGCAGCACCACCAGAGCTCTCTGCTCCCTGCAGACACCAGCCTGGGACCCCAGAGGAGTGCAGGGTGCCAGGAGAATCCTCTGCCATCAGGAGACCCCTCCCCATCACTGCCCTTGGCAGGCAAAGCCCCCCGGGAGGCAGAACCGCGAGGGAGAGTGTGGAGGGCAAATGATTGAAACACTGAGTCACCACAAGTCTGCTCCCGGGGAAACTATTTGAGCACACACAAATCAGCGTGCAAAGATCCAGCGAGACATGTCTGAGTGATTAACAGCCCGAATTTATTAAGGTTAGCTCATGCCAAATGCAGCAGAGTGCCTTCAGCAGAGTTGCTGATGAAGACGATAACAGGGAACGCAGCGCAGGGGATACCTGAATTCCAGAGACAAATCCTCTTATATAGCCCCACCACATAATGAACAAAGAAACCACAACATGCCAACTAGATTAACAAAAAGCTAGCAGAAAAACCCCCACAATGAGTCAGAAAATTAGCTCAGGAAGGAGAAACAGAATACAATTATCATCACTTAGCTCTTCAAGTGGAAAACAGCACGGAGGGGGCTGGCCAAAGCACACTGCAGGGATAAGGGGGAATGTCCTCAGTTACATCCAGCTTAAGCCCTGGATGTTGGGGTGTAAGTGGGTCAGAGTCAAACCATCATCTTGCACTGAGAAGTAACTGAGCATCTTAGGTCAGTCACAGAGGAGGAAGAGGGAGGAAGGAGCCTGGCCCTTACCTGGGAGCCTGGATGTGAGGGCACACCCCGAATTCCCGCGTGGGAGAGGATGTGCAGCCGCCCTGTGCCCCAGGCAGCAGCAAAGGCTCTCCCTGGAGCCGGGACACACAGCTCTGCTCTCTCACTGACTGTGGAGACAACCTGCCTGCCCCCCAAAGACACCACCTGCCCCCACAGAGCCCGCCTGCCCCCCAAAGAACTCCCCTGTCCCCACAGACCCTGCCTGCTCTCCCCCGCTGCTCCTGCCGCACCACCCCTGCTCTGCGGTGGGCAAAGGAACGTGTCTGATCTCCCAGGCTTTGGAGGAGCCCAGGCAGGAATAGCAGCAAGTGAGGACAGGTTTAGCACCAGGCACGGGCTGCAGTCAGTGCTCGGTTTGCAGACTGATGGCATTTCACAGGCTGCCCTGTCCCACCAGTGCTCAGCAGCGATCCCCACCCCAGTTCCAGGGTCTGCTCCCAAACTGCTCCCCTGAGGTGAT
The DNA here is from genome assembly GCA_039654755.1 of Calcarius lapponicus. Lineage (NCBI taxonomy): Eukaryota > Metazoa > Chordata > Aves > Passeriformes > Fringillidae > Calcarius > Calcarius lapponicus. The sequence goes on along the minus strand of CM077467.1, from coordinate 6,311,976 downwards.
ACCAGAGCACTCCCAGAGCTTGGCTCAGCCCAGTCTGAGCTGAGCAGGTACGTTGGAGGTGTCTCCTTGCCCAGATGTGCTGCAGATGTTGGGTTTCTGCCCTGCAGCTGATGTTCTTTGGGGTCCCTGATGGGATGGGGCAGGGGGCCAGCAGCAGGTACCCAAGGCTGCTCTGAGCAGGGCTGGGAGGGAGCAGCCAGAGCAGGCAGAGGTGTGGGCGCTGTGCCTGGGGCTGTGCTGGAGCCAGCCCTCCCTCGGGAGCTCACATCAGCCTCCACAGGCAGCAGATCAAAAGCACCTCTTGCCCTGCTCCCCATCCCTGGTGTTTTGTTGTTTGCCCTGGTAATAAGGGCTGAATTAATGCACTTGGTCCTTGATTGATGTTTCACTCCCCCAGCAGCCCACACTGGCTGATGCTGCTCAGTTCAGTAGTGCCAAATTGTAGAAGTGGAGAGCAGCTGTCACTTAGCCAGACGTGAGAGGGCAAACATAGTAATAAACACCCCCAAAGCCACAGGCTGAGCTCTGCAGGAACCAGGTCTGCTTGTACAACACAATAGTCTGTCACTTGAAGAGACTTCTCCATGACAGGCCCATAAAAGTCTCCTTGGCAGATGAGACCAGACTAATTGCTTTATAAAATCAGATGAATGGACCATCTAATGCATCTGCTGGAGACAAACCCAGTGGCTTTATGTGACACTGTAAGGGGCAAGTACAGGGAGTGTCCCTGTTAATGGAATTCCTGCTCATTACTTCACAATTAATGGGGCTTCAGAGCATAAAGGTTTGTATCCCCTGTATCATTCCCACATGCTTTCATTGCATACATCTGCATCCCATCCATGCTGTGTCCTGCAGGCTCTGGGACCTTGGTGGTCTCCTGTTTCCAAAATTTCCACCCTGCAGTTGGTGTAGCTGACAGCAACAACAGGGATTTTCAAAGCCTCATTTTGACCATTTCTTGCTGTTCCTACAGCACTGCAGAAGTCAATTCCATTTCAAGCCCACACTTGGAGCCAAGCTGAACACCACCATCAGTGTGATTCCAGGTGCCCAGACTGTGTGTGCTGTTAGGAGATAATTTATGATACCTAACAAAAATGATGGCAGCAAGTTTCAGAGCAGCAGATTTTGTTCCTATTTTTGAGACAGACCATGTTTTTTTGCAGCCACATCCTGCCTCAGGCAGTTTTCCACAGGAATTAAGCAATCAATTAATCAATGGCCTTAACATTTTGCTGCTTCCTGCTCCTTCTGCAGCTTATTTTGACCTTTTAGTGGTGATACATGCCAAACATGGCAGAATTCAGAACACAAGGAGTGCCTGGATCACTTCCATGATGGATTTACCACAGTTCCATCAGTGGGGAGTTGCAGTAGGCTGGGTGGCTCTGGGCTGTTTTGGACAGTTTTATTTGCTTCTGAACTGTGATACACTGCTCAGACCTTTCACATTCAGGTTAATAAACCAAGTCTCTCCTAAAGGCTGAAAAGGAATTGAATTTTAGTTTTTAGCATTACAGTTTTACTTTACTTTTACTTTACTTTTTACAGTACATTGTCATTCCTGAACTCCCCTTCACAGTTCTGTTATTTAAGTGTTTGTCTCCATTTCCCACCCTGTTCTGGAATTAAACCCACCAGTTGCTCGTGCTGAGGAACAGTGACTGATGCTGACTGTTCCTTCATGGAGATGGTAATGGCTGCACTCCAAATAAAGTCTTTAATGCAGTGTCTCTTTCCTCTTTATTTTCATGTTTCTATGGCAGGAGATGAATTTTTCCCCCATTATTAAATTTGACACACTCTGTGTTCTATTAACAGAATTGCACTAACTTGCCTTCCTTTGCCTTTATAAAAGGCAGGGTAATATAAGTATTATTAGTAATATTCAGGAGAATATAAGTGTTTTGCTGTCTTGCACAGCTTGCAGGGCAGGATGTAGGGATATTCATTCTCCAGGAGAACTGTTATGATTAGCGGAGCTAATAAAGACCATGAATATTTAGCAACATGTTCAGGCATTTCAGCTATAAATGGGAACATCTTCACCACTTGACTAATTCTCAGCTTCTTTGTGAAGCCAAGTTGTCAAATTGCTTGTTTTGCCTTTGTTTGTCCTGGTCAGTGTGAAGGAAGGAGGGATTTGGGGGGAGGTAGGACAAGGGTCCGTTTTCCTATCTGCAGTGTTGAGCATTGCTAACCTGTTCTCTGCTCCCCCTCCCCGTACAAAGTGGGGACAGGAGCCTTTCCCCCATTCCATTTCTGTCTGTATTGATGTGTTTGTGTTCACACACACACTCTGCATGCCCAGCTGCCATTTCTAATGCCTTTCCATGGCACAGGTGGTGCAGGGTAGGAGCACAGCCCTGTTGGTGCCCAGGGCAGAGGGCGTGGGGCACATCTTTGGGAAGAACATCTGGACAGGACCAGGATAAAACCATGGAGCAGAGCAGCTCCCAGCCCAGCTGCTGTCATTGGAGATGTTCTGGGGCTGGGGCAGGATGGGAGCCCCAGCCTGGGGTCATGTCTGTGTTTTCTGACCTTGGAGGTGGCCAGGGCACAGACCTGGGGCATTGCACGCTCCTTGCTCTGACACGTGAATAGGAACTGTAGGAGGTAAGAAATGATGAACATTGGCTCTGTTGTTATTGTGCTTGATTGGGGTATTTATTTGTAATCCTGTAATTCCTTCAGGCCAGCTCCAAGGAGAATGAGGAGGAGTGTGAAGAGGTATTAAAGGGGTTGTAAAAACACTTTATTCTTTTGCTAAAATTCCATCTCTCTTGCTGCTGCATTGGAAGGCAAATCAGCCCAGCACCCAGGCTATGAGCTCCCATTAATTGTAATGGAGAAACAGCCTGGTCAGGCTGAAAAACCTCATTTACCACCAGGGCTCAGGGCAGGAATATAGCAATTTCATTTGGGATGATAATGTAGTTTTGAAGGATAATAATCATTATTGGCATCAGGTTGTCCCCAAAGACAGTGTTTTTTTGCCTCCAGCACAGCTCTGGCATTGGAGCTGGATTTGTTTCCCCTTAGAAATGAACATCTGCTGCCAATAAAAAGAAAAAGGACCTTTTTTTTTTGTTTTGTTTTGTGGAGGATGTTGGTCACAGTTTGGTCCTAGATGAGATGATTTTCTCTCATTAATGTTCCCCCGAGCACTCTGCCCAGTTCCTCAGAGTCTGGTGGCTCTCCTGCCCACTGAGGGTGATGGTGGCACTCCCTGCACAGGCACCCTGCAGCCCTGGAGTCTGTGCCCCTGTCATGCCATGTGCAGCTTTTCAGCTGCTTTCTGAGAGCCCCGTGAGTGACCTGACAGGCTGGGAAGGTGAGTGTGGAAGACAGAAGAACAACAGATTTCTGCCTCCTGGCAAACACATCCAATTCAATAATAATGTGCTGCGAAATGTGTGTTTTCCTTTGCTTGTGATTGCCCTCGTGTCCTGCAGAGACACAATGAGGTAAGAACTGAGTGTGCAGGGGAAGCCTGGGGGAAATACAGAATGAGAAAATCAGAGAAGGAACAGTGAAAACACCACCTGTGGGGAAGGAAAGTGGAGAAGGAAAGGAACTTGGGTATGGAAATTCACGTCTCTCTAACGGATTTCAGTCTTCAATTTTAGCAATGGAAATTTATCTGCCAGTCCCCCAGCCCCTGTGCAGGGGCCAGGGGCACACGGAGGGCAGGTGTTTGAGGGTTTTTTACTGGTGAGCCTCCCGGTTATGGTTAGGCAAGGAAATGAAGGGTGAAAGCAGGGAAGCTGTTTACCAGAGCACTCCAGAGCTGTCAGTCTCATTCCTGCCCTTTTCTCACTAAGCGCTGCAGCTCAGACTCCCCTGAGGACTGTGTGCTTACCCTCTCCTGCACAGAAAAGGGCAGCCATCCTCTCCCTGTAACTACAGAATTTCAATCAGTGTTTTAACAAAACATTGCTCTTATTCCAGGTCACCTCAGCCCAAAGCAAACACAGGGCTTTAGTAAAAAGTGCAACTGTGAAATCTCCTGCTCTGTGCCTCCAGAACCTGCACATGAGGGAGATCCTAGAAAGCTCCTCTGACTTCACTGCCATAGACCATGCAGTCCCTGTTAACACAGGGCTTGTTAATGAATCTGGTTCCAAGCAAGATCCCGCCTGGAAAGATTCATTAGTGGGAACACCCCTGACCCTGGCCAGCCCCTCCAGCAGCTCCCCTTTGCTCATGGGGAGAAGGACATGCCCTCAGAGAGGGGTCTCCTGTGAGAAGGATGCAAAGACCTCCTGTGACAGGATAAGCTCTGTTCAGGGGTCCCTGTCCACACAAGGACAGGGCCACGATCCCCACCTCTGCAGGTAATTTCAGGGCACGCAGGTGAGGTATCCACACCCCACACATTTCACTCGGGTTCTTCAGAGCAAAACCCCACAGGTCAGGAAAATCTCAGCAGGACTGCTGGCTGTGGTGTGTGACTGCTGGGAGCAGCAGGACAGACATCTGCCTGTCCAAAGACAGCTCAGCAGAGGGCCCTGTGTGTGCCTGCTGGGGGCCAAACAGCATTCCCTGGCATTCCCTGTGCAGCTGGAGGCTCTCCAAGCTGTCAGTGCCTGTGCACAGCTCTGCATCCCAGCTGGAGATGGTCCTGCTGGAGGGGCTGAGGTAAGGACTGGGGAACCTCAGCACCCTGACCTGCTGCCAGCCTTGTGAAGAGTGGCTGAGGTGGCACCAGCAGCGGGGCTGGGAGCCAGCCTTGTTCTGCCCACCGAGGAGAGGGTCCTCAGGCACACACTCATCTGCTCACATGGAGCACGTGCGTTTCTCTGCCAGGAGCTGCCTCTTACCCCAGCACAGAGAATCCCAAGTACTTAGAGGGGAACAGGATTGATTTATCATCGCTCCTTGGGCTCCAGCCAAAAGCAAGGCAAGACCAGACAGCACGAGAGTCGGAGGTGAGGAGCAGAGGGGGTGTGAAGCTCTTGATCACTGGGAGTTCCTGCCTTGGGTGGGAGCATCTGCTCTGCATGGGAGGGGCAGCCCTGCTCTTCCAGAAGAACAAACCAGAGCTGTGGCCAAACCCACCCCCCTGCTGCAGTGTGTCCAGTGACCTGAGAATGCAGAGTGTGGATGGTCACAACCCCAGGGCCAGAAATCACTCAAAGGTAAGGCCTGGCATTCATTGAATTCCCATCCCAAAGGAGTGCAGGAAGCTGCTCTCCCAATGGACACTTCTGGCCCTCTCCTCCTGCAGTGACAGAGGCCTCAGCCAAGTGACAGGCACAGGCAGAGCTTTGGAAGGCCTCAGCACCCTGCCCACACCTTCTGCCATGGGCTGGTGCAGGTGGGGACTCTCGGATCATCACCCCTGGCAGACTGTGGTGAGATTGGGCACTGGAAACACCTGGGCTGCACCAGCCCCTGTGCCAGCAGGCTCCAGGCACCGCACCCTGCTCAGAAAAGGCTTCTTTGGAAACTGTGGATGCTGAGCACCTCCACCTCTGCCATGGCTTTGTGTTTGGTGGTGGATGAGTGGTTCTTGTGGGCCCTGAGTGCAGAGGCTGTGCTGTCCACAGCTGTGGCATGACAGAGGCAGACACAGCCCTGCATGGGGATCCTCACGGGCAGGATGAGCTGCAGCACTGCAAGCACTCAGGGAGCCTGCCAGAGTCTGGACAAATATCACAGCTTTAATTAGAACAGAAAACACCCTTGATGCTAATAATTGTTTTAAACATACCAGTAGAAGGGCATGAATAGGCTTAACGAGCCCTGTAATTACCAAGGTTAAACAGCAGCTGCTCCTCAGAGAAGCTTTGGGAATGGGAGTTCCTGGGGCATCACTGAGGGGTCTCTGCTCCCCCTGACCCCAGGCCATGCAGTGAACCACACCTGAGCCTTGGCCACTCTGGGGAATGTGAAACCCATGGAAAAACTAAAGCTGATGCCCATGGTGGGGGCAGGCACAGACCCACAGCCACCCCACCCAGCAGCACCCACTGCAGCCCCCCTGCCCCTTTCCACTCTGGGGCTGAGGCTGATGCCCTCGGCTGCTGCAGCATCCCTGAGCAGCCCTGCCAGACAGGGCCAGCCCCCTTCCAGCCCCTCAGCATCAGCCCCCAGCAGCAGGTGGGCAGGGGGCCCCCAGCCATGCCGAGAGGAATCAAAATTCACCAAGCGTCACCGTGTCTGGCTCCAAAATTTATTGAACTACAAACACACATCACTCAAGAGCACCAGGTCTGGAGGAATGTGAGGGACCAACCCCCTTCCACTAACAGGGGGCAGGAGCTTCAGCTTCTGCTTGATTTGAACACAGACAACACCCCAAACCCAACAGAAATAATGCTACAGCAGAATTACAACGGTAATGGCACAGAATTTACAAAAATATAAATAACCTATTCGTAACCTTAAAGAAAAATAACATCTACCATAAAAAACAACACATATTCCCTTGGGTAAACCATGGCTACAGAAATGTAGTGATTTGTTTATTTGAAAAGCACCAGAGTCTGAAGTATTAAATAATCCAACACAGAGGGGGTATCTCCCCCCAAGACTTGCAGACTCTTCCAAGAAGTGTGCCCAGATCAGTAACACAAAGTCTTCTTCAGTATTGCTATTTCTGTAAAAGCACATTGGAGGGAGAGCTCTCATGAGCCCCCTGTTCAGGAACAGCACCCGAGGGATGTTCACCAATTGTTCACCAGAATAAACACTTTAACAACAGTGAAGTATGTGCCTATTTTAAGTCTATGCTTAAGAGCTTCCCAGAACAGGGCTAGATTTAAACTTATCATACAAATTCCTCTGCAAATCACACTTCCAGGCAAGACTGGTGTGGAAACCAATCACTTGTAAAAAAATAACCCCACTGCACTGGAGTGTTTCCACTGTTCAGTCCGAGCTCAAGTTTGCACAGATTTCAGAGTTATTTGATTTCTTTCACCTCTCTGTGAGCCATGCCAGCTTGGCACAAACGGCTTCCTGAGGCTGTGACGTGAGATCCAGCACTACAGGAATTTCCCTACCTTACATTCTATGTACTACGTTGCAAATACTATTAAAAAGCAAAAGTCAAGTATCAATCCCATTGGTTCCCCAGTGAAGCAGTTCCCTGCTCAGGGATCACTGTTGTTCCGATGTCTGAGTCACAGCATTTCCCTGTTTTCAAGGCTCTCGTGGTTCCCTGAGGGCTCTGGCTGGGCTTGAGGCAGCCTGGCCAGGTGGTCTTGGGGTGGGCTGAAGGCTGCCTGTTGAACTTTTGGCCCTTGTAAACACAGCTGGATTTGTCACCACAGCTGAAGGAAGGTGCCTGCCACGAGCACAGTGAGAGTGGGGAGCAGCCTTTGGCTGGGAGCTGGGGGAGCCTCACTGCTGAAAAGCCACGTCCTGCAGGGCTCCTGTGCAGTGTCCAGCCCTGCTGGAGCACCAGCCAGTGAGACTTGCACTGACACCACAGGTGAGGCTCTGAGGGGGAACCCAGAACAGTTCAAACACACAGAAAACCAGCCCTGCCAGCCTGTGCTGAGGCAGCACAGCCTGTGGCACAGCCAGGGCTGAGGGGCAGCACCAGTGGGGCAGGAGTGTGGCATGGCCCATACCCACACCCAGCACAGCATACGCCCTCTGTGCATCCCTCGAGGGGATGAGTTTTGAGTACAAGTAATATTGCTCAGACATCAAACAACTGAAAAAAAAGTTTACCTTAAAAGCTATAAAGACAATGAGGTTGATTTCTTTATAAAAGTGAGAAAAACCCCTAAACAAACCAACTAAATCCTCACTTCATTTGCTTGGCCCAGAGCCCCACTCTGGCACACCAGTGGAGCTGCCCAGCATGTAAAGAGATTTGCAGCACACACCTGGGGCATGTCCCCATCATCCACAGCTCTAATTTACCAGCCCTTCCTGCCCATCTCCTGCTCCTGACAGGAGCCTCTGCCATCCTGCCTGGCTGCCACTGCTCTGTGCACTCCAAGTGACCACACACTGGTGGCACTGGTGACACAGAGCACCCAGGACAAGCTGCCCAGTCCACTTCCAACTTCAAAGCCAGGGCCAGCAAATGGAGCTGCAGGGAAGCTCTTACTCAGAGGCAGTGGGTGAAGTTATTTTCCTTCCCACTGGAAGTGACTATGTCCACAGAGGGATTAAATATTTATTGGATTTTGCGAGGTGATTAAACCCAGCACTCTCCCTGCCACAGAAAAGCCTCAAACAGGAAATCCCTGGCCCCAGGCTGTGTGTGCTATAGCAACACTCCCTAACAGTCCAAGAGTCTGACTAATCCTGGCCCCACACGGCTCAAAGTTCAACACTGTAGGTCTTGGGGAGCAAAGAGCAATAAAACGACCTTGACTGTGGAAGAAACAAGCAGTGAGGGAAAGTGCCAGGTCCAGCTCCAACTGCCCATGCCTTTGCTTATCCTGGGTGTGTTCAAGCCCCAACATCTTTAAACAGGGAAATAAAACACCAGCAGCCATTGCTCCCTGGGGTGTGGGGGAGATCTGCCTTCCTAGAAGGGCATCTGCTTCTTTGAGGTACTGTGGTCAGATAAAGGAGAATCCTGTGGGGTCTGGGAGGGGGCGGCAGCAGTGGGGTAACAGTGCCACTTGCTGGTGACCACCACAGCACCGGCTCGTGCTGAGACCCCCGAGACAGGCAGGACAGCAGAGAGCAGCCCCAGCCAGGGCAGCGAGGGACAAAGCAAGGCCACCAGCTGAGCTCAGCCCCAGCGATGCTGTCTGCGAGCCTCGGGGTGGCTACGGTGACACCACATCACAGAGCTGGAAGGGAGCACAGAGATCACAGAGTTTAACTCTGAAATGAATGGCTCACAGAGGCACTGAGCCCTCAGCCCAGCTCTGCTGGGAGCTGAGCCACAGCCACAGCCCTGCTGGCAGCTGCCCTGCCCCTGACCCCTCTGCATGCCCGGCCACCCCCACACGGCTCTGCCCCGCTCAGGAACGTGTCCTGCAGCCCCCACTGCTGTCCAGGGCCACCAGCACAGCCCCATGGCCAGGGCACACCGAGAGCAGCCCCCAGGCACAACACTGAAATCAGGGTGACAGCAGGACCATGGCAAGTCATGACAAATCCCCCAGGGTGAAATACCAAGCAGAAGGGTGCTCCCCCTTCCCAGTAGCAACTCCCAGGAATGAGAAATCAAGCCATTTTTAGGCAGGAAAAAAAAAAAGAAAAATGTTGTTTTAAAAGAGGAGGAGCTTCTGGAGGAGCTCCTGCTGTGGCTGGCACAGGAATGTCACTGCTGCCTATGACCACAGCCACAGCTTCAGCCTCAGCTGCCACCCAGGGCGCAGTGTCCCTGCCCCTGGCACTCTGTGCCACCACAGGCAGTCTGCAGAGCCTTGGAGGTGATGAGCAGTGAACAGCCACGGGGCTGGGGTGAGCCAGCACCTGCCCATGGCCAACAGCCACAGCCCAACGAGGGCTTGCATCAGCTCGACACGAGAGTCAGCCTGAAACTCGTGCCAGGATGCTACACTGCACCACAAAGGGGCACGAGAGGAAGGTGCCAGGGTGGCACATAGGGACAAAGCATGGAGCCTGGCACATCAGCCATGGTCAGGTCCTCTGCCAAGGAAATTGCAGCACAGAGGGAGAGAAGCCACTGAAAAGTAAACTGAGAAAGTGGCAACTGGCACCCAGGAAAGCAGAGCACGGGCCAGAGGAAGGATGGGAAAGCTGGAATGGAAGGGAGGAGGTGGCTGGGCTCATAGGAGAGCAGTGCCCATGGACATCGAGCCCCATGGCTGAGGAACCCCATGGCAACAGTGGGGCAGGACAGGGCTCACTGCAGAGCCAGAGCACCACAGTATGGGCAGCACGGCAACCAACAGGGAAGGGTGTCACAGCTGGAGAAAAAACAGCCTCTGGAGGGGCCTGAGCAAGCCCTCCCCCACGGAGCAGGGAGAAGGCACAGCTGTGCTTCCTGAACCCCTGTGCAGAGACGCCCCTTCGTGTCCATTCCACGATGCAAAAACCATCTCTGTGTCCTCCTGCCACGCAGCCCAGGGAGGGTCTGTGCCTGCAGGCCACAGGAGCGGCAGTGCCTGGAGCTTCCTCTGTCCCTGGCGGTGCCCTAGCGCTGGCGGTCGGGCGCGGGGCTGAGCGTGAAGTGGTCACAGAGCAGCAGGAGGGCGTCGAAGCGCTGGAGCCGCTGCAGCGCCCGCGCCAGCAGCGGCACGGTGACCGCAGCTCCTGCAGCGGTGAAGTGTGCCACCAGCTGCTCAAAGCCCGAAATCCGCCCCAGCAGCTGCGGCATCAGCCCCAGCTCCAGCGCCACGTGGCTGAAGTTCTTCACACCGTTCAAGGAAGGGTCCAGCAAGAAGGCCAGAGACTGCACCAAGGAATGGGGCAGCTCTGCTATCGGGAGACCTGGGGATGGCAACACAGCGAAGGTGGGTTAGGATGCATCAGAGCCAAACAGGAAAAGGGCAGAGAGAACAGACAGCCTCCAGCCTCAGGCCCTGCTGAGCAGGTGAAAGGCCACCCTGCCAGGGCAGGGATCTCCTCCAGCATCACTTATAGAGCTCAGCAACATGGAGCTGGCTCAGTCCTGGGGAAGCTGGGAACTGGTGACAGCTGGGCCACCTGCCCACAGGCCACTCAAGGCAGCATCACAGAAAATATACCCTGTGGACCAGCACCAAAGGCCACATGTTAGGTGAGTCCTTGGGGGGCTTCTGGAGGAGCTCCCTTCCAAGAACCTGTCTCTGATATGCCCATACTTGGAGCACAAAGGTGAGAAGGAAGGTCACTTACCACTGGCCGTGCTGCTGATCTGAGTCACCAGGCTCTGGGCATCATCCACCTGGCGAGACAAAGACCCCAAGGTTGGTGGCAGTCTGCTGAGAACAGCAACGCCTGGCTCTGCTCCCAGGGCTTGCACAGGGGCTCAGGGAATGGTGCTTCTTCTCCAGCCTTACCACCCCAGATTAACACAACTCAGCCCATATTCCTACCCCTGTGTCGAGCCCAGCCTCTGTGCCTGAGCCTTGGGCAACTGGCAGCAGCTCTGAGGAGTGATAAGGCAGGAGGAACTCACCGGCTGCTCCCCTGGTGGGGTTTCAGCTGTGGGCAGGTGATGAGCCCTCTCCTGCACCCCAGCACTGCTCTCTGCTGGAATCCTCTTCACAGCCCGGCCGGCTGCGTCCTCCAGCCGCTCAGCGCCCACAAACTCCGCCTGGCTGGAGAACTTCTGGAGGTCCAGCTCAGTGCACTCCACGGGCGCGTGGGGCCACTTGTGCTGCATCTCGGAGGCGCAGGAGGAGAGGGGGGCCAGGGCCTCCACCGTGCCCTGCCTGGGGGCGGGGGGCGGCAGGACCCCCTCCAGGCAGTCACCGTGGCCTGAGGCCCGGATCAGGGGCTGGCTTTCCAGGAGGCTCCTGCCCAGCTGGGCCTTGGAGGCAGTGCTGGCTGCAATGGCTGGTGGCAAGTCCATCTCTGGCTGGAGAGAGGGGAGCTGGAGACCCACGGCTTCCCCATCAGAAATGAACTGCACTGCTTCCACGGGGCCTGGAACAGAAACCAGCGCTCATCAGTGAAGCTCAGCATCCAGCTCCATCCTTCCTGCCTAAGGGCATCTCATTCTGGAACCATGTGAGCTGGAGCCCAGCACCACCCTCCTTCCCCCAGGGAAAGAACGAGAGCAGGTACCTTCTGCCTGCCTGTAGCAAGGGCTCAAATTCTTCACACCCAGGCAGCAGGGTCCAGTCATCTGCTCCTCACACAGGAACCTGCCAGGTGCTGCTGCAGTTGGGAACGTTGCTCGCTGGCCCGAGAAGTTCTGAGTCCTCAGGAAGACTTGGAGGATAGAGGAGAAACAACCTAAGCAAAGACTTGGCTCGCTTCCCTAGCATGTGCTCAGCCCTGTGGTATGTCTGCCAGCGAGGAGCTGGGAGCCCAGCAGTTCCCTGGCACGCTGCTGGATGCCATCCTGCCCCAACCCCAGCCACCACACCTACAGCCCTCTTCATTCTGCAGCAAAGAGCCACTCAACCAGAAAAACCTCAGAAGGGAGGATTGCCAGTTCTGACAGTGAAATGGCCTCCTCCTCCTCCTCCTGATGGCCCTAAGAAGGAGGGAGGCTCCTCTGTGTCACTGAGCAGGGAAAGCACACACAGAGAGAGGCCCTGCAGGCATGAAAAGCAGGATGAGGTGTCCATTCTGTATGAGCTGAGGAACAGCTGGGTCACTGTGCTGTGAATTCAGCAATGCTCCACACAGCAAGAAGGGGCCGTGGGCACAGGTGAGTGGCACAGCAGGGAGGAGAGCACCAACTCACCTCTCTGGCACTGGCTTTTCCAGAACCGCTTGCAGTAGATGATGGAAAGTGCCAGAAGCACCAGGACGATGATGACCAGGGCACTGCTGGTCAGTGCAAGAAGGGCTGTGTCCTGTGGTGGCACAGTAGGGACAGCGACCTTCACCAGGTTTGTTCTGGAGCGACCTGCAAACATCATCCACAGAGTGTTGGAGTGAACCTCCGAGGCTTGGACCACCCCTTCCCTGCCCATCCCTCATCACATGCCATGGGCTCCCCTGTGCCCACGTCCCCTGCCCTGAGCCCAGCAGGGTGGGACACCTACACTGTGGCTCGGAGGACGGTGTCTGCTTGGTGCAGGGAATGCACTCCCACTCCAGCTGCCCGCTGATCCGCGCCTTCCTGTAGAACCTGCCAGAACACAGCGCACAGGCTCAGCTCAGCCTGGCCCCCAGGGCTGCCACCACCCTGCTGTGCAGCCAGCTGTGCCACCCACCCCCCGGCACAGGGGACAGCTGTCCTGCACTCCTGCCTGGCTGGCGACAGGAGCAACAGGGCTCTCATCGCTGGCTGGAGCCACACCGCACCTACTTGTTCATGTCTAGCCATTTGTCAGGAAGCAACATCTTTCCAACAGTCCCCCCCGCCTCCTCGCCCCCATCATGTCTGCTGAAGTGGATTTTAATGGTTAATAGCTCCCTACAGGGCTGGGAACAGCCCAGCTATGGCTCTGTCTGAGAAGAGGCTCACACACTGGAGCCCACCACTGACCAGCAGTGTCTGCAGCACCTGGGCTTGGCTCGTGCTCTCTCCATGCAGCCATTCCATTTCAGTAACCCCTTACACCCCCTCTTTGGGGACTACTAACCATAGTGGTCTACAACACTTCATCTTCCAGGCCTCAGCCACCCCGGTGTCTACAGAACAACGAGGGTCTGGAAGTTTTCTTTCACAGCTCGTTTACGTGAGCCTTCATGTTTCCTTCTCTAAGGACCCACTAGAGGGGTCTGACTTCCGTGCCACCAGCAGTGTCCTCACAGAGACATCACTGGCTCACCAGGCTCCTCTCAGGTGCCATGTGGGACCATGGGTGGCCCCTGTGCCCACCTCCTCCCTGCCTGCCCCAGGTGTGGCCGTGCTGGCCCCGCTCACCCCGGCAGGCACTCCCCGCAGACGGCGTCGGCCGTGGCCGTGCAGTTGGATTTCTGCAGGCGGTTGATGAGGGCGCAGGACAGGCAGGGCTTGCAGCCGTGGTGTCCCCAGCGGTCCTTGAACTTCCTGGGAGGGCAGGCCACGCACTGCGCGTCCCCGCCGCTGCCGTCGCCGCAGTCCTGCAAGGCACCAGCGTGGGGACACGCCGTGAGGGGCTCCAAGTGGTACCGAGTGTCCCTTCTTTGGGGGCAAAAGCCACGGCTCATGGAGGGTCCTCAGAATCCAGCTGAGAGCAGCTGCCGCCAGCAGCTCCCAGGAGACACTCAGGGACCCCGTCTGCTCCCAGCTGGTGTGCGCTGGGTGTTGAAAGCTCCAGCAGCACCACAAGGTGACCCTCCTGCCTCCCACCAACCCAAGCCTCCCACCACTGAGACCCCCTGGGACCCCCTGCAGCAGTGTCCTGCTGGCACCACCCATGTGCAGCCCAGCCTTGCAGTGTGACTGTGCTGGGGGCTACAGCCCAGAGGAAATTTAGACTTCCACCAGCAAAAAAGGAAATCAGGTTGCTCCTTGTGCTGCCTTAAATCCCTCATCACCTCCTGCTTCCATCGTCTCACCCTTCTTCCAGGGTAAGTGAAACAATTCACCACCCCATCCTACCAAGTCTCAGCTCTTCCCAACATGCTGGGACCTAAGATCACCTTTCTGAAGGGAGGCTGGCAGAGGATTAACCCAGCTGTGCCACCCATGATGACTTCTGCTCCTTACAGAGAAGTCAATTTACCTTGGAGAGCTCCTGCCCGGGCATGCACTTCCTGCAGGGGACACATTTCTTCTGGTCATCCAGGTACTCACTCTCTTGGCAGGCCATTGTGCTGAAGAGGAGAGGGGAGCTTGGGGACGAGAGGAAGAGAAGGCAGAGGGATCAAAGCCAGCCCTAACACATTTGGGATGAGCAGTGTGCCCATCTCTGAGTAGACATCTCCACCTGGCCAGGACAGCAGCCAGCACTGCTGAGCACTGTGGGTGGGACTTGGGCAGCAGGTGACTCCTGGCTCCTTCCACATGGCTCCATCAGTCCCAGGCTGGTCATGAGCTGCCCCATTCTGCTGTCATCTCACAGCCTCACAACGCAGCAAATGACATTTCAGTCACAGTACTGAAGTGTGACCACAAACTGCTCAGGTCACCAGTGGATTCTGCCAGCCCCAGCTGTGGCTCTGGGTACCAGAGACAATCAGGAGAGAGCTTGGCCCCAGCAAAGGCTCAGCCAAGCCCCAGCTTCAGGATCCAGCAGCCTGGGAGACACACACACACAGACAGACAGACAGACATACAGACACCCCTGTGGCCCTGCTGCTCCACCCTGGAGCTGTGCAGTCTCTCAGGCTCTCGCTCCAGGCACGTTTCATCTCTGCATGGTGTCACCCACAGCAAACTCAGAGGAGCAGCAGAACAAGCTCCCACCTCCCTCTGAAGCACCTCCAGAGCCTTCCTGAGGTGCATGAATGGCTCAGCAGAAGGAAACAACAGAACCAGCCCAGGAGCCACAGGGCCACACTGCCAGTAAGGGTGGCTCAAGGGGCAGCACAGGATCAGCATCTCAATCGAAGCAGGCAGTTCAGACCGAAGCTGCAAAACTGAGCAATTTATTTGGAGTTTTGAGGCTGCCTGATTATTTCTGCAGATTATAGAGGGGTTCTTCCTGTGAAAACAGACAGGGAATAAAACCCACTTTCACTTGACCAATCTCCACTTTGCTTTTCCTATTACCTCGTGCAGAAAAACAGGAGAGAAACTGTTCAACCTGCCTTGGGAGCAAGTTCTCAACACCCATCAGGAACAGTGAACACATTTTGGAGGACACCAGCCTGAACTGCCTGCAGAACCAGAGCTGTTCTCTGAGAGGGAAGCTTGGCCAGATGTCTGGCTCTTGCATCAGAGGGGGGGGATCATCTACAGGGTCCCCAGCACCTCCTGCCACAGCTCCTTCCCCTCCCACAGCAGCATTCCTCTGCAGGCTTTTTCTGCCTAATCCCACCACTCCCTTGCCGGTGCCTTTTGGAAGAGGACACTTGGCTGGGCTCCCCCGGCTCTGGAGGGCCGAGATTCATGGGAGATGAGGTCTGCCCAGACGAGCACAGAGCATGAGTCACCCTCCCTCCTGCTCACAGCACATGGGCTGAGGCAGGATCAGCAGCCAAGCCCATGGGGACAGGCCGGCAGGGGCTGAAGGGACTCGAGAGGGGCACGGGCACAGCTTGTAACTAGCGTAAAGGCTCCTGACACCACTGAATAAAAGAAGATTTGTCACCATCTCAGAAGGTGGTGATCCCAGTGTCTCTGTCTCAAGCACAGGGTTGGGTGTCTGGGTTCAGCTACAGGTTGAATGCAGGAGGGAGAATGAAAAGCGAGGAGCCAGGTGCCAGATGAATGACACACAGCTCCTCTGGGGGGCTGGCACACTGGGCAGGTGTCACCCAACTGATCCAGGAGGCCAGCATGCCAGGGACATGGAGTTTGGTTCAGGTTTTTGCTCCTAATAACATCACAAGATGAATGAAACAGAATTGCAGGCAACAGGAAAAGAACCCAGACACCAGAGTAGGGAGAGCAAGGGGCTGATTTTTACCCCCTCTGCAAAGTGCTGTAATGCAAGGAAAAAAGCACAGGTGAAAAAAACCCTCAACAAAATAAAAAACCCCAAACCAGCAAGGTTATTGGTGAAACTGTCCTGTAAATACAACTTTCCCACTTTTCCTCATATATTTACAGAATTTCCCAGCCTTTCAAAGGGCCTGCAGCTGAGACAATGCCCTCAAAGCCCCCTCCCCACAAGAACCCGGTTTAAAGCAGTTGGCCAAATACAGAAAGTTACACAGGCCAAAGGAATCCTGTGTCAGGGCTGCTCCAAGCACAAGGACCTCTGCCAGGATGATGGAATCACTCAAGATGGAGCAGACAGCCATACCCAACGTGCCAGCAGGATACTGGGCACAGGGCAGGTCTGCTGCTGCTCAAGTGTGACAATACAGGGAACCAACACTGGGTTGAGGCATGAAATTCAAAGCTGGGGCATCTTTGTAATTCTTATTTCAACACCACCAGACCCAAGACATTTGATTTGTACGTGGAGGACACATCTAAACCACCTGGTGCTGCTCTGGTATGGCAGCAACCTCGGATCACCTAATGTTTGACTGAAACAATTGGTCTTACTGAGGCTGAAGGAAAAGCCAAAACCAACAATTCCCATCTCTTTGGGAACCACATGGAGTCTCCCTGACACTTCCAGGGCTGCACATTTTATCAGTCACAGGGGAAAATAAAGGTGAGACAGTAACAATGAGTATTCATGGGGCACAGTATCAATGTACTTAGAGGCTGAGGGGAAGAAGAACCTCCTACCATCAGTCCCAGATGTACGAGATCTAACTTGAAAACTTCTCTCATTTGTTAAAGAACTCTTTTATTGCCTTAAAGGGACATCCTGCCTGAGCAGGAGAGCAGAATGGGCTCCCCACTGCATCAGCCCTTAAGATACCAAAGTCATGAGCTGCTGAATGAGTTTCACTGCATGAGATGAAATGGTTCCAGCAGAGCCACAGCATGAGCTGCAGTTCATCCACCCTGTGACAGCACTACAGCTCAGCCATTGTCTTTTCTCTGTCGAAGTGTAATTTTTAAAAAAAAATATTAGATTGTATTGGAATCCAATCTATTTCTTTTGTGTGCAGCTAAAGGATTATGGGAGGAAAACAAGGGTGAGGAAAATAATAAGTGAAAAGGTACAAAATGAAAGCAATCAGTGAAACCTTCAGTGCTGCTGATTCTCCCCATCTGCCCAGCAGGGACTGGGGCAGGGGGGGCTGGCAGGGATGCAGGCAGGACAGGAGGAGATGGGGTAGGGGCTGTTTCCCATCTCAGCCACAGAGCCTGGCCCCTCCAGCCATGGGGCTCTGCTTGCCTGGGACAGGAGGTGCCCAGACCCACCCTCAGGGGCTCAGACACCACCCAGCAGTGGCTCTTCCACATCACCACGTGAGCCAGCACACACACTACAGGAGATTTCGACTCTGCTGCAGGACTGACTGGCACAGTCAGGCAGCACCATGCCTCAGGATGAGACACTTGTATACACTGGGACCTAAGAACAAAGAGCTGAAATCCTAAATAAGAGCTGCAAGTGAAAAGCAGGGGGGAAAAAATGCTATCTGGAAAATATGAGTGCATGCCTCATGGTTGGCCACAGCCAGCTCCAGTCTCCTGCTCAGCCATTCCCTCACTCTGGTCCAGGCAGTGTCTCCTCACCTCCTTGTGCTACAAACTGTGCTGGGAGAACCTTTGCAGCAGTGGGACTCCTCTGGGAAAAGGGCTTCACACAGAAGCAAAAAAGGTGGAATCTGAGGCTTTCCACGTGGCTGGGAAATCAGTAGGTTTCCCAAACTGGAGATTCTCACACACAACTGCCCACTAATTGCTTTAGCTGGGGTGGCTGGGGACCTGTGTTTGCTTTAAGTGAAAGCACCGTGGCTGGGGTGGGAGAGGAAGCGCTCCGAGCTGCTCTCACCCCTCTTTAGCGCACAGCAGGAGTCCCCAGGGCACAATGCCCACTTTTCCAGTGATTTTCGCCAAGTTACGGCTGTCCCACCTTGGAAACCCACAGGCTGCCTTACCAGGTATCTCAAGTAACGCCTCCAAAGCTCCTATCAATTTGCATAAAACTTTGGATTTCCATCTGGTTTTTGCCCCACATCTAATTCTTAGTAACTTTCACTCACTATCTTCCGGCAATAATCAGAGAACCACTGTAGCCGCAAAAGCTCTCCGAGACCATGGAGTCCAACAATCCCCCAGCACTAACCCACGTCCCCAAGCGCCACATCCCCGCGCCCATCAGATCTCCCCAAACGGTGACTTCACCACTGCCTGTGGCAGGGCATGAATTTTTTGGGGGGAAAAACTTGTGCCTAATATACAACCTAAACCTCCCGACCCCCGCATTTGGCAGCTGCTCCTGTCTGGAAAAGCAGCCGAGACGGGACGGGACGGCTGCGGGGGCAGCGCGCTGCGCCCACGCGGGTGCCGGCTGCGGGTGCGCCCCGGCCCGGCCCGGCCCGGCCCGGCTCGGCTCGCCCACCGCCCCCGCAGCCCGGCCAGACCCCGCCGGCGCCCCCCGCCGCCCGCTCGGGAAGGCGGCAGCGCGCCGGGATTTGCCCGGGCACGTCCCGGCCAGAGGCTCCGCCGCGGCACGGCCGCCCCGCATCGCCCGCCCCGCATCCCCCGGGACCCCGGCGCCGGGCTCCGCATCTCCCGCTCCCCGCACCCCGCGGGCCGGCGCCGCCCGGCCCGGTACCGCCGGCGTTCCGCGGTGAGCACGGAACCGGCTGCAGCCCACGTGTAGCGCTGCCGCTGCGCTGCCGGGAGCGGAACCCGCCGCAGGTCCCGCCGGTCCCCCCGACCCGCAGCCGCCTCCGCCCGGCGGTAACACCGGCACCGGGGAGGGTCGGGACCGCCGAGCGGGCGGGCAGGTGCGCGACCCCGCGGGTTACCTGTCTCGGTGCTAGCAGCACGGCTCGGACCGGACCGGGACCGGCAGGGCGGCGGGACCAGGAGAGACGGCGCGGAGCCGGAGCGGCACCGCAGCGGCAGCGACTCGGCGGCCCCGCGTGGAGCGGAGCGGGTCGGAACCCGTCCCGTCCCGGGCACCGGGAGTGCCCCCGCCCCGCCCCGCAGCTCCATTGGCGGCGGCGCCGCCGGGGCGGGGACATGCAGGGGGCGAGGCCGGGAGCGGCGCCGGCGGGGGCGGCCGGGGAGTGGCACCGGCACCGGCACCGGCACCGGGGCCCGGGCTCCGCGCCGAGGGGAGTCTGGGCACGGCGGCCCCGGGGCGTCCCGCTGTCCGCGGCCGGAGTGTGACAGTAGAGAACCCCCGGGCTTGCGGGACCTTGTTCCCGCAGACCCGAGGTTGTCCGGCGCCTCAGGCGCGGGCTGGAGGTTGAAGGAGCCTCGAGCCGGCCGTGGGGGAACGCCAGGAAGGAATAAACTCCCGGGTTCCGAGTGCCACGCACGGTGTGTGCACGCTGTGTAGCGTGGGCAGTGTGTGTATGGTTTGTGTGGGCAGCGCACGCCGGGCACGGCCGGCCCCAGAGCAGAGGGCTCTCCCAGGATCAGCATTCACGTCTCCCAGCACTTGCCGTGACTCACCCGCGGTCTCTGGGTAGCTCTGGGGAGCCGCAGAGTTATCCCAGGAGTGCCGTGCAATGACCGACTCTACCACGGTGTGAACCAAACTGGGGTGTGGAACTGAACCTCCTGGTGCAGGGGCAGGTGAATGTCCCAGTGACAGCCCTTGGTGCCCCCCCTTCAGTGCGCTGTCCCCGAGCTGCTGCCCCGCAGTCCTGACCCAGAGCCAGGACAGGACCCTGCTCCCTTCCCACTGCCTTCCCAGCCTCCGGGAGGGGCAGGGCGGGCACTCAGTGCTGCTCCTTTCTGTGCCCTGGGCAGTATTGGTTGCTGTACCACGATGAGTACCTGAACTGTGTTTGGGTTCAAACCTGTTATTTTGAGGAATGGTCCCCGTTTCTCTCTCTTTCCTTTCGAACTTCAGGCGCTCTCATTCCAGCCAATGCCTTTTGAGAACTCTCTGCAGCTCTCTGCACTGTCACTGTGGAGCAGCTTCAGACTGTCAAGTAGGAATAACTGAAAGGATTTCATGAAATTCTGTGGAGCAGTCAACTTCACAAAATTATCATGGTTGGAAAAGGCCTTTAAGAACATCGAGTCCAAAAGTTAACCCGGCATGCAGTGTGTTCAGCGCTAAACAATGCCCCCAGGTGCCACCCCACACCTCCAGGGAAGGTGATTCCATCAGTGCCTTGGGCAACCTGTGCCTGGCCACTTTTCAGGGAAGTTTTTCCTCATATCCAACCTGAACCTCCCCTGGGCCATTCCCTCTGCTCCTGTCCCTGTTCCCTGGGAGCAGAGCCTGATCCCCCGGCTGTCCCCTCCTGTCAGGAGCTGTGCAGAGCCACAGGGTCCCCCCTGAGCCTCCTTTGCTCCAGGCTGAGCCCCGCAGTGGGACCTGCTCTCCCTCTCCCTGTCCCCCCCAACTGGTGGCATTCCTCACCCGGCGCTCCAGCCGGTCACTGACGCCAGCTCGCAGCGAGGGGAGCTCGGAGCGGGGCGGGGGGAGGATTTGGAGGATTTGGAGGATTTGGATGATTTCAGCGCTCGCACGGGCGGGCGGCTCAGCGGGGGCCGCGCCTGATGCAATCGCCCCATTGCATCACCCACGGCACGGGGGGGTCCGTGGGGGCACAGGAGCACCCGCGGGGGCTGTCACAGAGCGGGGCCGGCGGCAGAGGTCACCGGCAGGATGGGCTCTGCTGGGAGCCGATGGCAGCAGCGAAGGATTCGCCGGGGTGAGCGCGGACGGAGCTGCCCGCAGCGGGCTGATGGTGCCTGCCTGCGGGGCTGGGGGGGCTTGAGGCTGGTTAGTGGTGGTTTGTGATAGTTTGTGGTGATTTGTGTTTGGTTAGTGGTAGTTTGTGGTGGTTAGTGGTTGGTTAGTGATAGTTTGTGGTTGGTTAGTGGTAGTTAGTGGTGGTTTGTGGTGGTTAGTGGTTGGTTAGTGATAGTGGTGATTTGTGGTTGGTTAGTGGTAGTTAGAGGTTTGTGGCTGGTTAGTGGTAGTTTGTGATAGTTAGTGGTAGTTTGTGATGGTTAGTGGTTGGTTAGTGATAGTGGTGGTTTGTGGTTGGTTAGTGGTAGTTAGTGGTTGTTTGTGGTTGATTAGTGATCGTGGTGATTTGTGGTGGTTAGTGGTTGGTTAGTGATAGTGGTGATTTGTGGTTGGTTAGTGGTAGTTAGTGGTTTGTGGTTGGTTAGTGGTAGTTTGTGATAGTTAGTGGTAGTTTGTGATGGTTAGTGGTTGGTTAGTGATAATGGTGATTTGTGGTTGGTTAGTGGTAGTTAATGGTGGTTTGTGGTGGTTAGTGGTTGGTGATAGTTTGTGGTGATTTGTGTTTGGTTAGTGGTAGTTTGTGGTGGTTAGTGGTTGGTTAGTGATAGTTTGTGGTTGGTTAGTGGTAGTTAGTGGTCTGTGGTTGGTTAGTGGTAGTTAATGGTGGTTTGCGGTTGGTTAGTGGTAGTTTGTGATGGTTTGTGGTTGATTAGTGATCGTGGTGGTTTGTGGTTGGTTAGTGGTAGTTAATGGTGGTTTGTGGTTGGTTAGTGGTAGTTTGTGGTGGTTTGTGGTTGATCAGTGATCGTGGTGGTTTGTGGTTGGTTAGTGGTAGTTAGTGGTTTGTGGTTGGTTAGTGGTAGTTTGTGATAGTTAGTGGTAGTTTGTGATGGTTAGTGGTTGGTTAGTGATAATGGTGATTTGTGGTTGGTTAGTGATAGTGGTGATTTGTGGTTGGTTAGTGGTAGTTAATGGTGGTTTGTGGTTGGTTAGTGGTAGTTTGTGGTGGTTTGTCGTGGTCCTCACAGAGCTCCTGGGAAGCCATGCTGGTCCAGCCAGCCTGAGCCCACCAGCTCAGGGTCTGAGACCAAAGCAGACAGTCCTGCCTAGTCCCAGTTCCTGTCTGTTGGGCTGGATGTACTGAGGTGGATATTTCCCAGCTCAATCAGCACCTGGCAGCCGCAGCCAGGAGAACATCTGGGAGAGCTGATAATCCCAGATGCAGGGATGGCTGTGTCAGGTAGAGTGCTGCACAGCCAGCAGATTTGGGTGTGGTTTGCAGGCTGAGGCCTTAGAGATGCGAGCTTCAGCTTACAGAACTGTGTTCTCAGGTGTCTGGTGCTGTGATCATCCGATACGCTCAGGGTCGCGTTGTCTCCGTTCGCTTGTAACTGTGCTGCATAATTAACGGAATTAGTGCGTTGAGAGTTTGCAAAACCAGGAATTCTGAAGCAGAGACCGGTTTTACAGTTTTTTTGGTTTTTTTTTTTTTTTTTTTTTTTTTTTTAAACACACTGGAGCATTCACAACACTAGAGGGCACCGAGACCAGGCAGGAATCAGCTGGGGAGGCGAAGCAGATTGTGAGCGCCCCCGCACACGGACATACGGGCACACGGACACAGAAACACCCTCCACTGGCACAGGAGGATCATCCCCTTAACACACGATGCGGTGCAGAAGTCAGTCTCCTCGGAGTGCTTTTCCACAGCATCCTGCAAGGCTGAATCCCGGGTGTTTCCGTGGGCAGGCAGGCACGGGCAGGACACGGGGCATCCCCGCAGGAGCTGCGGGAAGGGACAGGCCAGCGCCGTCCCAGCGTTTTCCCAGAGGGGAATTGTTGTGGTTTCTTGCTGCCGCAGGAATGAAGAGCTCTGGATCTCTGTTGAGCAACTCGGTTGATACCGCTCGGGCTTCTGCAGAGGCTGCTCCGGTCTGGTGTCAGCAGAGGGCACTGGGGGATCGCCGGGAGCATCAGCAGCTTCCCAAGCTTCGTGTACGAAGGTCACAGATGCAGTTGTGCCTTGTCCTTTTCTCTCCTTCTGCTGTTGCACCCAGTTTCACTCCCTCTCCTCTCCTCTCCTCTCCTCTCCTCTCCTCTCCTCTCCTCTCCTCTCCTCTCCTCTCCTCTCCTCTCCTCTCCTCTCCTCTCCTCTCCTCTCCTCTCCTCTCCTCTCCTCTCCTCTCCTCTCCTCTCCTCTCCTCTCCTCTCCTCTCCTCTCCTCTCCTCTCCTCTCCTCTCCTCTCCTCTCCTCTCCTCTCCTCTCCTCACAGATGCAGCTCCTGTGATGTGGCCAGCACACACACAGTCCATCCAAAACGAACCCAGTCCTAAATGTGTGTGTAGATCCTCTGCCAGACCTGCATCTGGGATCAGGAATTGGGCTGAAACCCAGCAATGCAGGAGCAAAGTGCTGCCTCTGAAGTACGTCCTCAGGATTTAATGCAAATCAACTGTTCTCACCCACCTGGCAGCAACTGTGGCTGTGGCACAGTTATGGCATTATTGCACAACTAAATAACATTTCAGCCTTTGCCCAAGGAATCTTGCAGAGATCAGTTTCAGGAGGGCAGTCACAGCATGAAGGCAGCTGCAATCACTGTGATTTTTCAATGCACCATGATCTTTGTGCAATCTTTTGCTCTCACTTGTCCCTACAGCTTCATTCTGCGCAATCAATCATATTTTTTAATTGATTTTTCAAACTTACTTTCAAGTCCTTGCAGGAGCTCCTTCTGTATGAGATACAGGGTGTCCAGGGGCCACAGGCATCACTTATCCCTGTTTTCCACCCAAAGTCGAGCTCTGACCTTGCATCCAATGTTGACCTATGGAAAGTAAGAAAAACAAATTTTATTTTTTTTCCCCACTGAAAAATTTCTGATCAGAAAAAGCTGCTCATGGCGCACACAGCATTTTGACCTGAAGGACACTTTCCAGCCTGGTGTGACAGAGAGCCTGTAGTTACCTCCCACCTATCTCCATATTTATAGCCTTCATTTACAGATGGGTTATTGTTTGGTGGCCTTTTGTCTTTCCTTGGCAGTGACAATGACTTTTTCTGCTGTGTTATAAACGAGCAGCCACGTCCATGAGCCCGTTCCAGGTCATTTTCACAGCACGGTGATCACGGGCACAGGGCAGGCAGCTCCAGCACTGCCAGCTTGGGATGTGGGGCTGCAAAGGTAGAAACTGCTTAAAGAGGGGCCCAGGCCATCATTCCTCTTGGTGCACACCATGGAGGAAGCTGTCATTGTGTCAGTCTGCTCTGAAGGACCCAGTGCTTTCACAGCTTCAAATATTTTCTTGGCCCAAGCTCTTGGAGTGCCCAGGAAAGTTGCTCAGAAATCCAGGTATGTTTCTTCCTAGGGGTATGTTTGTTCCTAAGCTCATTTTCTTTTGGAAGAGAAAAGCAAACCAGATTACTTTTTTTCCTCCTGCCTCCAGCATCTCCCCTGTCTGACTTTGATCTGAACACTTTGAAGAGAAATTTTCTTGCCTCAGCTTTTCCAAATCCCCTGTTTTCTCCAGAGGGTGAGGTATGTCCATGGGCAAGCACGAGCCCAAAGACTCCCCAGAACACGGAGACTTGGGAGGCCCAGCTCAGCAGAGCCCTGTGGGCAGTGTGAGAAGTGTGAGGTGTGTGAGCAGTGTCTGATGAGCAGTGTGAGCAGTGTCTGATGAGCAGTGTGAGCAGTGTGAGCAGTGTGAGGAGTGTGAGCAGTGTCTGATGAACAGTGTGAGCAGTGTGAGCAGTGTCTGATGAGCAGTCTGAAAAGTGTGAGCAGTGTGAGCAGTGTCTGATGAGCAGTGTGAGCAGTGTGAGCAGTGTGAGCAGTGTCTGATGAGCAGTGTGAGCAGTGTGAGCAGTGTCTGATGAGCAGTCTGAAAAGTGTGAGCAGTGTGAGCAGTGTCTGATGAGCAGTGTGAGCAGTGTCTGATGAGCAGTGTGAGCAGTGTCTGATGAGCAGTGTGAGCAGTGTCTGATGAGCAGTGTGAGGATTGTCTGATGAGCAGTGTGAGCAGTGTGAGCAGTGTCTGATGAACAGTGTGAGGATTGTCTGATGAGCAGTGTGAGGAGTGTGAGCAGTGTAAGGAGTGTCTGATGAGCAGTGTGAGCAGTGTCTGATGAACAGTCTGAGCAGTGTGAGCAGTGTCTGATGAGTAGTCTGAGCAGTGTCTGATGAGCAGTGTGAGCAGTGTCTGATGAGCAGTGTGAGCAGTGTGAGCAGTGTCTGATGAGCAGTGTGAGCAGTGTGAGCAGTGTGAGCTGTGTCTGATGAGCAGTGTGAGTTGTGTCTGATGAACAATGTGAGCAGTGTGAGCAGTGTCTGATGAGCCCACAGACCCCTCATACCTGGCACATTTCCTCAGGGTGGATGGGAGGGCTGTCTGCATCTACTTGTGCCACACTGGGCCCTGCTGGTGTAGGAGGAGACAGAGGACGAAGCCATCACCTCATTCCTTGCAGCCTGCTTTGCCCTTGACTCTCTTGATCTTTTTTTGAGGCAAGTAGCAAATAAAGCCACAGTGAAAACAAACTATCACAGATTTATGACTTCAGGTCATAAAAATTCGATGGTTCTTTTGTAGCTGCTCGCTCAGTTGCAACATTCCTGGCTCCGGGGAGAAGGTAGAAGCAGGTAATGAACACAGAATTGCTCTCATGATGGGTGGCCCCCTCTGGTCTGGGGAGAGATCCCTTGTGCTGTCACTGCTGGCAGCAGAGGTGACCTGGGCTGGGCTGCCAGGAGCCAGCCAGGAGCCAGCAGGGCGAATGTCCCTTGAGTCTCAGCTTCAACTCAAGAGTCCCCAGCTTGGTTTGAGCCTGGGCACCGTGTGAGTCCCAGCAGGGAATCGCTGTGTGGTGCCTGCCCTGGCAATGGACACTCCTGAGCCCTCTCTGTAAAACCCCACGGCAACAGGAGCCAGCCCTGATCAGGCTCCTGTTGAAGGAGAAGCATTCCCAGGTATCACAGGCTGTGTTTTGAGTCAAGGAAAAGCAGACAGTCCTTTCAGGTCTGTCCTAGCTGTTACCCTAGCTAGTTAGGATTTCCACTGAATCACAGAACTGTTTAGGCTGGAAAAGGTCTTTAAGGTCATCAAGTCTAACCATGACCCCAGTGCTCACACACACAATATCACCCTAGATTGTGTGAGGGTTCAGTTCAGCTGCCTTCTGCTGAGAGCAGGGAGGCTTGGATTCAAAAATAAGGTTATTCTGCAAAATAAGAAACCCAAGAGAACAAGATTTCCTTCCTAGAAGCCCTTTAGTGAGAGTATCCTTTATCCTTTGCCCTGTCCTGCCTGCCACAGCAGTATGTGTGAAAGCAAAAGATGCTTTATTCAGGGGAAAGGAGCAATTCCCTGTGTGTACAGCCAGTAACTCCTCTCCATCACTCTGTGGAGTTTGACACTGTGATTCCCCAGCTGTCACCATCATCTGCCATGAATTATTATCTCTCTCACATCACATTAAATATCACTGTTTCTTACATTCCCTTTCAACTACTGATTGTCTTGTAGGAAAAATCTCTTTGCTCAGAGGGGGTACCTGGATTGCCTGCAGGATGAACTGCTCTCTCTGTAAAAGTCCCTTACTCTGACACCCATGGAGGTGTCCAACACCCACTGCCCTTTCCCCTCAGGGGCAAGATGTGAATGCCAGGGAAGGTCTGCTTCTCCTTTGAATTTCTGTTCTCCCACTGAGCAGAAAGCACCTTCCCTGAAATCCTCTTCCCAAAACACTCTGGCCATGTGACAGCTGTACAATACCAGCAGTTACAAAAAGAAAAGTGATTTTCAGCTGCATTTACTAGCCAATTTTAAAAAAAATCAAATCAGTCTTGTTTAGGATAATCCAGAATGAGGAGTCTGAGATACTTGTTTATATTTAATGAGCAGATCCTTTTGGCTCACCAGAGGCAAGTTTGAGCCTGACTACACCAGCTCCCTTTTACAGGAAAGTGTTACTGACCCTAGCAGGGGCTTTGCAGTGCATGGTCCAGGCCCAGGTTTCTGGCTGTGCATTCAGATCACCTGCTTTCATATTCAGCTTATTTCCCTCTCACTTGCATGTTCTAATCTGCCCCTTGTAGCCAAAACAAATTAAATTGATAAATAGAACTTGACCCACGCATTCTGTTATTGGCATGTTTCCTTATTGAAGAAGAGATAAGTGAAAACATAGAACAAATTATGCAGATAAGTATCAGAGAAGTCAAAGCTAATCATATCTCAGCATGTTCATGTGAATGACTGGCACAGAATGCACTCCTGGTGGACTGAGCCAGCAAACTTCCACCTGAGTTTCTGTCCCTTTTTCTTCTTCTCCACTTCCTCCTCAGGCTCAGAATCACAACATCACTGAGGCTGGAACAGCACCCTGAGATCACAGAGCCCAGCTGCTCCCCCAGCACTGACAAGGCCACCACTGTCCCATGTCCCCAAGTGCCACATCCAGGGATGGGGACTCCAGCACTGCCCTGGGCAGCTGTTTCAGGGCTGGACAGTCCTTTCTGGAAATAAATGTCCAACCTAAACGTCCCCTGGTGCAACTTGAGGCTGTTTTCCCTTGTCCTGTTACCTGGGGAAAGAGACTGACCCCGCCTGGCCACAGCCTCCTGCCAGGGAGCTCCTGAGCCTCCTTTTCTCCAGGCTGAGCACCCCCAGCCCCCTCAGCCACTCCCCATCAGACCTGTGCTCTTCCTCCCTGCTCCCTCACTGACTCGGCTGATTTCTCACAGAAAATGTTTCACAGCAACTTTTCTAAGTTGATCAGGAATTTTGTTTTCATCCCTTCAGAGGAACACGTGCCTGAACTCCGTGACTGGCTGCACCTGTGAAATCCCAGGGAAGCAAACAAAGTCTGGCTTCAGTGGAGCTCATCGTGGGGACCACAGCTGAGGGATCACCTTGTGGCCTGGATGACAACAAAGGGAAACTCACCAAGCATGGAGAGGGGTTGATGTCACCACTGATAGCAGAGTGATAACAACACCAGCAAACAGCCCAGCCAACCAGAGCAGGGTGTCTTGGAGGGGACCATTCCTCTGCAGGCACTGCATCACAAAGTGTCAGGGAGTTTTAACCTTCCCAGGTCTCAGAATCAAATGGGTGTCACCTGCTTCAGTCAGGTGCCTTCTTCCCATGGAACAAAGGATCTCATTGTCTGGGTAAAGTAAAAGCTGATTCCTGTGGGCCAGGGCACTGAGGCATGCTGCTGGCCCTTTCTGAGAGACGATGTGGAACTTGGGTTCTCACTGGACCGGGTGTGTCTTAGTAACTAAAGCAATTGCTAAACCCCTTGGCATCCAGAAAATGCCACCAGCTTCCTCAGAACAGCACTCAGTTGCCTATTCTCCCTTGGTACAGATGCCAGCCTAGCTTGGAGCGGGAGGGCAGGCTGGTGCAGGCAGGTGGCTGCAGGAAAATGCTGCAGGATGGAGCGGAGCTGCTCCTGGGCCATGGCACAAGGAGAAGTGTGAGCCCACTGCCCAGGCTCCAGCAGCTTGGGAACAGCACCCTGATGCCCACATTGCTGCATGTGCTGCGTGCATGATGAGAGCAGCAGAATTCTGGAGTGTCCTGAGCTTGTTCGGAGCTGGGACTCTCCTTGCCAAGCCATGGGAGCTGAGTGCCTCAGCACCACTGGCAGGACGTGCAAGCTGCAGTCCTGCACCACCTGCAATGATCCTGCACACTATTCCCACTCTGTGATAAAAAAGAAGAGGAGAAGAAAATCAGGATGTTTGAAATGACATTTCTAATGCCTTCCAAGCAGTGCACAGCATGTTTGTCTGCTCTCAGTAAAGGTTAATATTGTGGTTTATATTTTGCATAAATGTACTCATTAAGAGTCTTGTCTCTGAGCAGTAAAGGTTTAAAGCACTGCTTCTTGAAAAGTATCTTTTATGTAGTATTAGGTCCTGTCAGAACAGAGATCTATGTCTCCAGAACTCATCCGTTTAGCACTTCAGAGGGTGCCTCTCACTGAATCTTTAATCTTGAGTCACTGATGAAAAATGATTCTATTCCCTAGCTCTGTTTTCCTTTTTACCTAACTTCAAGCTTAACTGGAACTTCAACAAATTGTAATAGTTAAATAGATTTATTTTTCTCCTCAGGATGTCTGGCCCAATGAGAAATACAAGTTCCAGACATGGCAAGGAACGTATGTATCTGTGACCCAGCTGGGAGCAGAGTGCTCACACAGCCCCCTCCCCTCCTCTGGGAAGGGGCTCCTGGAGGCTCCTTTAGAAAGGGGTGCATCCAAACAGCCCAACAGGCCCTGTGAAGGGAGAGGCCCAGGGGAGGGACAAGCAGCAGGGATTTTCACTCATCCCATCACAGGATGAATGAACACGTGCCCTGACAGTTCCTGTGGCAGTCACTGACCAAGGCAGTGCCATGGGGATGGCACAAATCTGCAAAGCAAACACCACAGCAGAGGAGCCGCCTGGTGCCGGTAAAACCCCAGAACTGGCTCCCCTGAAACTTCATCTGTGTGTGTGCAGAGATAGAGTAAAGCAAATCACAGACCCTCCCAGCCCACACCCCCTGGGACATGTGCTCTCCCAGCCAAGGGTCAGGATGGGTGTTTGGCACAGAACTGTGCCAGTGCACTGACAGGACTGGGCTCCAGCTGTCCAGAGCCAGGCTGGATGGGGCTTGGAGCAGCCAGGGCTGGTGGAAGCTGCCCCTGCCTGAGCCAGAGGGGTGGAACCAGCTGATCCTTCAGGCTCCTTCCAAACCAAACCCTCCTATGCTTCTGTGGCATTTTCTCCCCGTGCAAAGAGTCAGGCAATGTGCAAATAAGTGCCTCACTGAAGGAATGATTCACTGAGGATGTGGAGGTGCTGCAGAGCTGCCTGTGGTGAACAGAAGGTCCCCGCAGTGCTGAGCCTGTCACAGCCAGCAGCAGGTGCAAATGTGTTAATTACTGTGACTGTGCTTCCAGGAGCACTGGCATTCCTGGAGCAGGCTGGGCATGGCACTGCCATTCTTTGTCACCAAGCACTGCCAAAACTCGTGCACCAGACCTGCACCCTGGCAGCTGACCCAGGGAAACACAGGTGCAGTAGTTCAGGCCCATTACAAAATAATTCCTGTGCTTTTTGTGGTGCTCCTCTGTCCCAGCGGAATAGGGAACATTCTCAAAGGGCAGCACTGCACACTGCTAGCTTCCCCACAGCTGCAGGCACAGCAGTGAGTGCCTCCCAGAGCAGAGGAGGGCAAAGGGGCAGTGTGAGAAGGTTCTCCTCGTTTTGTTCAAGAGGCACACCAAACCAAGTGCGTGTTTTCCTGAGAGCAGCGAAAGAATGTGGTGATTATTATCCTGCAGAAAATACTTTCTGTGGGCCAAACCTTGTGCATTACCTTTGCCTGCAGATTTAACTGCTGGATATCTGTGATTCCAAGAAGCTCAGCACAGTGGTATCACATAATCTCTGTTTCCCAACAAACTGAGATGATCAAAGCTGGAGGGTAACTCGTAGGTGTTTGGGGAATGTCACGCTCAGAGCTGACAGCAGACTGAGCACAGGATGCCACTGCACACCCTGTGCCAGGGCTCCTGCCAGCCACACTGATCAAAGGCACTGAGGTTGTGCCTCTGCCCCCGTGACTCCCCTGGGGCTGGGATCCCAGCCCTGCCCACCCCAAGGCACTGAGCACTCAGAGCTCCCAGGGGTCACAAAGGCACCACTGACGTGGGCTGAGAGCTGTGCTGAGCAGACAGTGGGAGGGAGAGGCCATGATCCCAAGGAGAGGGGAACTGGCATCACCCATGGCACTGGCACATCTGCAGGGCTGGGTGTCCCTGCCCCTGCCTCTCCTGCACCTTCAGCAGGGCTCCCTCAGCCTCAGAACACAGAGCTGTTCCACAAGACAGCACTGGGGCAGAGAAGGGTCTTGTCTAGAAAGCCTTGCTGAGAAAATGATTTTTCTTAAGGACAGTTGCTATGTACCATAAGGGTTAATCTAGGCAGTGCACGATGAAGAAAAAACCATTAAAAATATCTGTGGAGAGATTTCCCACACCTATCTATGTGCATTTAATTCAAAAGAGCCTGTCTGGGCATGCTGTGAAGCTGTGGGGGAAAACGAGACATTCCTCCTGCAGCTTTGGCACTGCTGCAGTTCTCAGGTCTGTCCCATTCCCTCCCCATCTGTACTTTGGGGAACTGGGACCATGACAACAACAGCTGGGGCAAGTCAGATTGAAGCCCTATATGAGAACACCACAGGATTGGATAATGAGGTAAAATTTGTTAACATCATTTAAATACCCAGGAAAGAAATTAGCAACGTTCACACTGCTGAGATAATTTATTTCTGTGAATGATGAAATGGGAATGTCTTGGCTTGTAGGCCTGGGAGCGCATGTGTAACTGTGATTGGTTCTGCATCACCCTTCTGTGTCCCTCTTCACTATCACTTCTTTCTCCAGAAATCAATCTTGAGTACAGAAATAATTGAATTCTTGTAATTAAATCTCATCTTATGGAAGGAAATCAGGTGAAACTCTGATTTATGAGTACTGATAACACTTTGAAATAAAAAGCTCAAGCAGCATGAACATTGTGCATCCTGTGCCTCAAACAGCTATTTCAATATTAGACAGTTATTTCTAGTAACAATCAATAATCATGGAATTGCTCTTGCAGGAGAAGAGCATGAAAAGCATCGCTCTTTTTCACTTGCTCATTAAAACTGCACTAACAAAACAATACCGTGCCTATATTTCTCCCTGTTGTGCCTGGCTTTACATGAATCTCTAAAATATGCCTGTCTAGCATTAATAGAGATAAATAAATCTACCTCAGATTGAAAAAAAAACCCAAAAAAAACTTGATTGACATTCCACAGATTTTAGTTCTGTTTTCTTGGTATTTTATAGGCAGGAAAAATAATGCAGTTGCAGTTATAAACTTGGTATAAAATAAACTTTAAAGAAGGGGAAAGAACCCAAACCCACATTCTGGTAGCAGTGAGATATTACTAAAAATCCCCCAAGGCTATTTCCAATGAACTTTCTCCTTACTCTGTGTCACAAATTGCCTTGTACAGAGAAAGGAATTGGTTAAATATTTTGCAGGAAGATGAAATACTGAATTCCTTCAAGAAACAGGAGAAGCACATGGAGACAACTGCATGAGCCTTGTGCTGCAGCTGGATTGTCACTGACATTGCCAACACGTGGAATTTCATCACTAATTATGCAATGTGCAGATTTGAGTCTCAGCCATGGGTGCCAGATGACCACATCCCAACCTCAGTCTCATTGGTTTGTTTTTGGGAAAG
Organism: Calcarius lapponicus; assembly: GCA_039654755.1. Classification (NCBI taxonomy): domain Eukaryota; kingdom Metazoa; phylum Chordata; class Aves; order Passeriformes; family Fringillidae; genus Calcarius; species Calcarius lapponicus. Next base: position 6,279,781 of record CM077467.1, on the reverse strand, counting down.
CAGAAATTTAAATATCCTCAGGTTGCAGAGGATAACCAAAAAATGATCCAAAAGCCCAACACGAGTGAATTGCTTTTTCTCCACTGAGCTTTTTTCAGAAATCGGAATAATGAGATATTATTATATCTGTTCTGTCTCCCAGCATTTGTGTCTCCCTGAAGACTCTGACAGGCTGGGCAAGAGCTTCACTCTTTATTCTCCCTGCAAGAACATCCCTGTTGGGAAGGATGAAAGTTTGACAAGAAAGTCTCACAGATATGTGTGCTTAGCAGAAAGATTTTTGAATGTAGAATCCGAAGAATGAATAGAGATGGAAGCAAGTTTTGATATAGAAGAAAAGAATTGCTGAGCCAGTCTTACTGGATAACCAAGTAGGCAAGGGTGTGTTAGTTAGAAGGGGTTTTTATGGCTTAAAGCAAAGGATAAACCACCCCAAACAAGATGTTTTAACCAAGCAGAAAGATAGCACAGGCAAACAAGACTGTCAATGTGGCAAGTAGAAAAAAGGTCTCAGAATTTTCCACTGCAAGAAAACTGAAAAACAACTTCTAGCTTAAACTGTAATGTACCAACTTTTAGTGATTGGAGAATAGTAACATGAATATGGTAATTATAGTAGTTATGATAGGCTATAGATAACAGTAAAAGTATAGATTGGTTCTACTGTATTAAGATGCTCAGCAAAGAAAAGTATATAATGCATTTGTAACCAAAAGAAAGGTATATAATGCATTTGTAACCAAAAGAAAAGTATATAATTCATTGTAACCAAAAGAAAAGTATATAATGCATTTGTGACCTAAACTAGGGGTCTCCAGGGCTACCTGCAGCTGGAGCTGACAGCTGTGGGCACAGGCTCTGTCACCCACCACCCTGGGCTGCTGTAACTCTTTTGAAGAGCTGCCTAGAGTCCAGCATCCCTCATTCAGGCTCTTACACATCCCAGCAGTGCCTGCATCAACAGCATCCATTTCTCACCTGCATCCCAAGCGAGGGAGCCTGGCCCCAGGGTGCTGCTCTGCCCGGCTCCTGTCCCTCCGGAGCCTGGGCAGCATCACTCAGCTCAGCAAGAAGGATCTGCCAGGAACCTGCTCTGCCCAAGCCCTGCACAGCCAGTGGTGCCAGTGAGAGAGGAGAGAGACCTGATGGAAGCCCCTGATGGACAGCAGAGCTGCAGGGTGGGGTCAGGCAGGGTCTGTCGGGCTGCTGCAGGAGCAGGGCAGGGAGGCGAGGGCAAGGAGCAGCAGCAGTGAACAGCCAGAGCGTGGTGTCAGGATGCTGGAGAGGGATGTGGAATGAAGACCAGCAATGAAAATTGGGTGGCAGAGCTCAGAGACAGCTTGTTCTCCAGGGACACTGCCTTGTGGCTTGCATGGGGAGTGCTTGAAGCCTTACAGAATTGTTTCTCTTAGGAGGTGAAAATGACGATGTGACTCAGATATTTCTTCGGCTCATTCCCTCCCAGTTACAGGTGTTGAAAGTTTTGCTTCTGTAAACATGGGAAAGGTCAGCAATAGCTAGCAGTTTCCATGCTGGCAGCTTTCAAAGACACTTTCCTAGCCAGTTCTGTGCCCTGAAGCCCTTTTTGTTCTCTCCTCCAGCGAGTTTTGAGGCTTTCCAGCTGCCTTCTTCCATGAACTCCGATAAAACAACAATGCCCCACGAGCACTGGCAGGGAATTTCTTAGGAAAATGTCTGGGTTTGGCACAGTAATTTCTTGTTTAGTTCTTGTAAAGCAGCATTTCACCTTGGGCAACAGTCTCTTCTGTTCCTACTGTTGTCACAGGAGAGTTCAGAGGTGCCTTTGGTTGGTTGGGCACCACCTCCCATTAGCCTGAGCAGGATCTTTGGTTCCCAGTACCTCATGGGTGTTCATTAACCATCATTGCTATTGTTTGGTCACATGCCTCCTTCTCCAGACTTAAATTGTGATTTCCACCATTCTGCATGAAAGAGGTTCATTGTTCAGTGGGAGACACACATCACAGTTACACACCTGGAGAAACATGCAGTGAGAAAAGGATTCATTTTCCAAAAAAGGATCTTTACCTTGCCCTGTAGCTGAACTACATGTTGGAACATGCACATGCATGAGTCATAGATAATAGATATCCTCACTTTAGAGCAGAATTCAGGACAAAATAAAGCTCAAATGCAAACCCAATGGAGATTAAAACCCAAAGAGGACAAGCGTCTGTCAGTGGCAGAAGAGCAGAAGGTAACAGAGGGTAGCAGAGGGTTGTGTTATAAATATGGGGAAGGAGAACAACCAGATCTGAAGAGCTGGAAGCAGCAGGACTTGCTGACTGATTTCCTTCTCAAAGCTCTAAGCAAAGTCCAGCACATGCCAAGGCAATCAGGGACATGGAATATAAAATTGCATTTTTTGTAGCTAAAGCTTTCATATGGATCTCATACACCTGAACCTGAACAGATTAAACCAACAGCCTGCCAGTGGCACATAAATCACTGTGGATTTATGCCTGGGGCTGGCTGCTTCCCTTCAGAACCTGCAGCAGGGATGGGAAAAGCCTGAAGCTCTTGGAGGTGGTGTGGAGCCGGGGCTGCTGGATTTGCTGACTCCTCTGGAAGTGGCTCAGCCCCACCACAGGCAGAGGGAATTCTGCAAGGAGCAGAGGTGAGCAGCCCTGTGCCAATCCTCCCTAATGCCTGAATCCTCCAAGTGGTCAATTAAATCCTGCCTAAGGCAAGAGAGGAGGTTTTGGAGGACAGGCAGGTTCCTGCTCAGCTGAGCCAAACCAACCCTGGGCTGCTCTGCTCAGAGGCTGCCAGGACACGAGCAGGGCCAGGCATGTCAGGGAGGCACCAGGGGAGTCTGCAGCACCCACTGTGCTCAGGAATCATCACAGGGGCAGGATGGAGCCTGGAGGAACCCTCAGCCCCTGGGAAGGACACCAAAGAAAGGAAACTAAAGCAAATCCAGAGGATGGTGTGAATTCCTGATCATCCTGAGGAGAGTGTGGAAGCCTGGAGGAGTGAATGTGCAAAGTGACAGAGAGATGCTCGTGCCATGGAAAAGCCATCCTGGCCTCTTTTTATTTTAGAAAGGCATCTGGGCAGTGAAAAAATGATGGGAAAATGTAAGACTGCCTAAGGAGCTGGGAAGGATGAGGGTGTGTGAATTGAACAGAAGGTAAGGAATTGTTCCAGCACAGGCTGGGCAGGGAGACACTGGTGACAAAGATGCTGTGGAGGGTTATGAAATCCTGTGGAACTCTGAGTCCCCAAAGCCATGATCTTCTGATGGCACCACAAAACAAACCATCATTTCCTCAAGTAGTGCCTAGCTTTGATTGTCACTTCAAATTTCACAGAGCTGCAGAGGATTTAAAGCAGGGAAATCTGATGTCTCAATAATGAAAGCACAGCACTTCCACGGTGAGGGGAATGCAGGAAATGGGATCAGTGATGTGGCTTTGTGAGAAGGTTCTCAAAAAGTAGAAGCAAAGAGATCTGGAGGGTTCTGCTACTCTTTGCTTTGTTGCAGAAATGACAAAGGTAGGAAAAACAACAACAAAAGGAAGAAAAAATGGAAGGATTTCATTCAAGGAGAATTGAAGATATTTTAAGCACTTTTGCAGGGTATTTTGAGATGAGAAGTGCTGAACTGTTCTCAGATCCACAAATTCACCCCAGCCTCCCCCTTCAGCCCAGCTCAGGCACACTGGAACTCATTTAACCACTGCAAGAGTTTGCTGTGGCGCACTCAGGTGTGGGAATAGCAGGGTGGGAGACTGGGAGGGTGGAAGCTGAGCCAAGTTAAGGTGGTCACCCAGTGCTTTGTGTTAATCCTGTGTGATCTGTGCGGAATACTCACGGAAGCAGTGAGCAAAGTGACCAGAACTTCTCATGTGCCAGATCTTCACTAATTCTCAAGTCCTTCATGGCAGTTTGAAGTCAGGCCTGTGCCCTCCTCTGAGATGCCTCAGTTTGTTGAGAGTGGAACAAACAGTCCCAAGGTTTAACTCTTTTTTTCTTTCATCTCTGTCTAATTTTCTCTAGTCTTTCCAAATATTGGCATCCTGCTCTGTCCCCCTTGGGCAGCCCTGGAGTCTGCACTGAGAGTTTGTGGTGAGAGAAGTCCATCAGCATGCTGGAATATTTGTGAGGTAGTGCTAAATAAAAAACTTAATGGCCCTTTAGTCCCCACTTCTTTTTTGAATCCTACATCACCATATTTCCCCTCGGTGGAGCAGTGTTTATGCTCCATATTTCATGCATAAATTGCAGACAGTTGCCAACTCAGAAGGAAAGCAAGATGGCAACATTACCTATGCAAGTGCTTTAGCTAAATGCTTCCTTCATTGCTCCCAAAAGGAAAAGATGAGACAGTGTGTAGCCATAATGTTCATCTGCAACATTTCTGATCTTTAGCTTTAGCCATACTAATGAGACACACACTACTTATGTGACTGCTGGATGTGGATTTATTTTTTTGTGCACATCTCCCTTGGAAGGATGTTCAAACCAAGGGCAGCATTTCCAGAAAGATGCTCCAGTGTACACCCAAAATGAAATCTCAAAGAAATAGTTTGCTATCAGGCTGAACGTTAGCAATAAAAATAAAAATAACTCTGTAATTAAACTTTAGAAATTGCTAAATTTAACTGAAAAATGGTCTAAGAATGGGACCACTGAAGGGTTGCTAAAAGCATTCCCAACAGTGGAAATTGTTGTGGTTTTTTGAAATTTACTTTTCCATCTCTTTTTAAAGCAGATGCTCAAAGCTGTCCATTGAAGTTCAGTGCTCTGCGGTGGGAACTGGCTGCATTCTGTGACTTTATTTTTTTTTCCCCTTTTCCTTATTATTTTGCTTTTAACCTTTCCCAAAGAAAATTCACCAGTTGGTTGGGCTAGAAGGAACATGGCCCTGTTTCCCAGGCAGAGTCAGTGATTCAGGTATTAGAGAAGAACTTTCAATGTACAGGATTTGTAAGTTGGGTGGTGAGCACAGCTTGGTGAGAGGCACAGTGACAGCTCAGCCACAGCAGCATCAGATCCAGTGGCACTGATCCTCCCTGACCAGTTTGGACAGGGCAGGTTTATCCCATCTTTGAGTTAAATCCCAAATGAAAGAACAGATTTATTTTTTTTATTCTGCAGATTTCCTGAGTCAGCCACTGACCAAAGACAAGTCCCCAAGCAGAAAATTATCCTCCAGTCAAAATGAGCTCTTTGCTGAAGATTTTGGAGATGTCCAGCCTGCTGCTGACTATATTTAGTCACTTGCTGCTTTCTCTATTCTCTCATGTATCTTAAAATTCCTGATAAGGAATAGAAGGAAAAGAACCAAATGCCACAGAAGGAGATTATTAGCTTGGCTGAAACTAAACAAGTCTGGAAGTCTTCTTGGAAACTGAGATCCCAATAACACCCTAAAGGAAAATTTTCCCAACACACTCTGGATAGTTCAGTAACAGGAATTTCAAATAAATCTTTGAACTTTCTGACAACTTTTGTCTGTTCAATATGAGGAGCATTTCATCCCAAGCCAAGTATCAATTCAGATTTTTAAAAAAAGGCATGAGAGAAAAAGAACATTATCTTGGTTTAGGACAATGCAATCATGACACATTTGTTTCATCATGTGAAAGATGGCATGGGGTAGCCATGCAATTAAATTCAGGAGTTCATTTGCTGATTCCTAGAGAATTTCAGGTCTTTTTTCTTGCCAAAAGGAATGAGGCTGTAAATTCCATTTCACATTCAAAAGATCTGAACAGTTTGGTCCTAACACATGCCTGGATGAGATCAATGAGAGCTCCATCACATTTTAGTCTACCAGTGAGTGACTGGGTGGCTCAAGCCCCTTACTGATCATTTTCATCTTGCATACATCACTGTATTTTGTTTGCCTCTGTAATCCAGCACGGGGAGTCTTGTCAGAGTGATGTCCTTACAGCTCAACTAAATTTGGGTCAAGCTCCAAATCCCATTGCTTAGAGGGGCTGCTCTTCAAGGGAAACACAAACTGGCTGGAGAGCCTACAGGCAGAGTAGCAGAACTCATCAGAGATCCTTTCACTTGCCTTCATAACCTACAAAGACAGAGAACTGTGGCAAATCCAGGCCATGCTGTTGCACAGAAGGGAATAATCTGTTCTGTGAGCTCATATTGGGTAAGACAAGAAATAATGTGTGTAAACTGTAGTGAGAATGATTAAATGGAGACATAAAATAAAAAGAAGTATTGGCAAAGGATGATGAAAGCCTTGGAATAGATTGTCTGGGGACGTGGTGAGGTCTGTTCCTGAAGGTCTTTAAGAGCAGGTTAGGAGTGCTTGGTTTTAATTAGACTTGGTTCGTGGTAAAAAGATGGATCACCTGTTCTCTGAGGTCCCTCTGGTTTCTGTGAAGTTGTTGTTTATCTTCCAGGACTGTGCAGTCCTGTGTCCTGTGCTCTTGGTGGGCTGCAGGAGGCTCAGCAAAGAGGGTGAACTCACTTTTCAAACCACCGTGGTGCAGCAAATGCTGCCAAGGGTGAATTTTCATTGTTTACAAACTCCATGAGAATGGAGCCTGAGGAATTTCCAATGAAGTATCTCCTGTGTAAGATGTTCCAGACCCAACAGAAATTGGATACCATCGATATTTCTATGAAACCCCAAAATCATGCAGGATTTTTCCTTTATCTGCAATTGCTGGCAAATGTCATTATTCATTTTCTTGTCAGGGTTTTTATCTCCTTTGAAATCCTGATGTATCCTAAATCCCACTCCCACTGCTCTGTGCAGCAGTGCTGGCAGAGCATTTCCTGTGATTTTCCTGCTTGTTGCTCATTTCTTAGGGTCACCCCAACAAACTTGTGTGATGCAGTCAGTACAGACTGGACCTGTCCAGGTTTGTTCATGATGATGATCATGATGAGATATTCATTCTCAACAGATGGGAGCTGCTTTTGGGGAAATAATCAGCTGGTTTTGCCTCAGTCACTTGGTTGCATCACTGAGGGATGTGCACACCCAGGGACAGCTCACCTTAACCTCTGATCCCCTGGGTTTGCTGACCAGGACAGGGGAAAGTCACGTCCTTATTTCCCTTCAAAGAAGCCAGTGAGGCAGATCAGCAGCACAAGAATGGAGGCGCATAACAGAACACTGTTAAAATGTGGAAGAACAAAAAAAAAAAAAGAGAAAAAGAAACTCTGTTCTGTCAGGCCATGGGGTTAATCCAGGTGCTGTGGTACTGGCTTGGATAGAAACCTGTGCCAGACCTCTCTGCAATCACAGCTGCACCAGCTCTCTGTTGCCTTCCACTGTCCCTAGGGATTTGTATCACTTGGTTACTCATGGATTTGAAATTGAAAATTTACCAGTTGTGTAAGAAATGGGACAGAATGAACTCTGTAGTTGTGTGGCCAGTGAAACAGGCACCAAGAAAACATCTCAAAGGCATCTACCAGACTTCCCAGGCAGAGGTTTATTCCGTGTCAACCCATGCCATTCCAAAAACTGAATAAAAAATCAGAGTAGCCAAAAGTCTGGATGACAATAATGACCATAAATCCCCTGGTAGCCCCAGGACAGGCCCTCCTAGCCCTGGCACAGCTGAGCTGAGTGTGCTGTGGAAAACATTGCTGCTCTGTGCACTGGCCAAATCCCTTTTTTCAAATGACCTTTTGTTGCAAGCCATGTCTGCTACGTAAAAAGGAAATTAAAAATAAATAAAAGTTTGCAGTGGTTAGTTGATCAAAGCTTTTGCTTGCCCCTGTGGTCTCAGCAGAAAGCAATGTTACAGCCTCAGACTGGATGGGTTTGTTTGGTGAGGTCTGATGGGAACTGATAACTTTGCAGCCCTAGAAGCCAAGGAGGAAAAGGCAGATGGCTTATCTGGGTTCTGCTTTGGGGGATTTTCCCCACAGTGGCTCTTTCTTGTAATTGGGAGCTTTGACTTTTGTATGTCCCATATGAGAACTTCTCAGTGGGTGTTAAGGAATACTGACTTGTATAAGAAGCAAGATTAGAAATGGCATTAACTGGTAACACAGCTCTGTCTCAGCCATGGATTCAACATGTTTATCTTTAAAGTAGATTTAGGAATTAAAATTCAAACTGGAGCAGGTGTTGAGGAAGAATCTTGGGATGTCAGGGAGGTCAGACAACAGAGCTGTGCCCAAAGCACAGGCTGCCACATGGGCCAGAGGTATCTGAGTTAGCTTTAAACTCAGTGGCTTGAGGGCTGAAAGAAAGAAACCCCTTTGTTCAGAAATGAGCCCTGGGCCTCTTCCAGTAGGAATAGAAAGGAGGAGAGAAAACAACCCAATCCTTTTCTGTGATGGTTTTTACTGGGCTTGCATGAGCTGGTGGTGGAAATTGCAAAGAACTGTTCCTGATGATTTGTGATATCTCTTGCATTACACTCAGAGACTAAAGGCAGAATGTTAGAAGGCTCAGTTTCCTGACATGCTCAGAGGGTCACAAGGCTCTCTGAGAGCAAGAACCATCATTTCCCTGCCACATATTCCAGATATTCCTTTCCCCCACACAATTCTTGCTAGTTTTTGCAGCTGTACGAGGTAAACATTTCTGCAATGGCACAAGGAAGTGACAATGAGGGACTACTGAATTCTTCTGGCCAGTTAGCTACATCAATCAAAGGGGGACTGATACCAAACTGCAGCTTGGCTTCAAGCAACCAAAACTCCTCTCTCAGAGCTACACTGCTGGAGAGAATCCTGGGAGAACAGCCTGTTCCATCCCTGATGCCCAGTGGAGGCATAATGAAATGCCAGGGCTGAAGCCTCGAGTCCCAAAACTGCAATCAAGGAACAAAACACAGATTTTTAAAGGTGGGGTGGGCAGCCAAAGCAATGGGCTCTCCAGAGGAAGGCTGTAAATTTTACAGCACTTCAGATAAGTTAATTAGGTCTGGAAGATTTTATGAAAGATTTCTACTTCCATGAGCAGTTGTCAAACTTGAAGAGAGTTTATTTGCACAGCAAGGCAGCCTGCATGCTAATATCATTCAGTGCAGGTGTTACTGGGCAAAATTGCCATGGATTGTGTTTCAGGGATCAAACTAGAGCCTGGCAGTGACCTCCCTTAGCCTTGGAGGACACAGGAGGGGTGTGGGAGAGGCAAGATGCAAAAAGCTGCTTGCTTAGTCAAGGACCATCCTCTTGCCACAGACAGATTTTCACCACAATGATGGGGCATATTCAGGGAATGTGATAATGAATTCACCATAGCTGTGTGAATAAATAAAGCCAGTCAGCAAAACCCCATGGAACACTCCCAACACATTCTGGTTCCTGTAACAGGATATTAATGACTGTGTTAATTAGGCAGTGTGGAAGCAGCTTACAGTGTCACAGACACAGAAAATGATAATAGCAGGATATTGAAATATTCCTTCCCACAATGCTTTTTGCACAAGCCCCACCATTTTAATGACATTTACCTTGTGTTTTACTGTTTGCTAAGGAGACTGAATTTGATGACTCTGAGGAGCCTCAGAGGACCATGATGACCCAGGTGGCTGAAATTTCTTCATGCTGTGCTAGAAGAAAGAAACTTCTCAACAGAAACTCTCCTCTCTGTGGCCATGCATGGTTGGTCAACCAGCCCCACACATGGGTCATTAACATTTAGAAATGGAGGATTTCAAACCTCACAGTCTTAAGGCAATAGGCTGGGGAAGAACAGATGTTTCCCTTCTCTCAAGCAATAATTTGTACCTGCATGTTTTGGAGCCAGTGGAAATAGTGTATTAGTCACTCTCAAAAACTGTTTGGTACAAGCAGAAAAAAAAAGTATTTTGCAGTATTTTACTGTCTAGATCACTGCAAACATTTATCCATTTTTAGAATCATTTTTTAGTGACTATTAAGAACTCCTGCCTTGATGCATTTCCTCTGTGGTTGTGTTCAGAGTGTGGGCTGGCTGATGTTGGACAGGGGAAAGGAAAGCAGCAGAGTTACAGCATTTGGAAATAAAAAGAACCCATGAAATCATCCATTCCTCCATCTGCCTGTGCATACACAACATTGCAATGTTCACTTCTGAAAGGTTGCTGCATGGATTTTTCAACCAGTTTCACTAAGACATAACTCCACTGCCTTAAAAACAGATTGCTATGAAGAGTTTCTAGATATTCCATCTTGACAGTCTTGACTAGAAGAGAAGAAATTCATCTTCCATCCACTGGGTAATTTCAGTGCACAGGAATTTCAGATCTGATTGCCTGTGTTCTTGCCTGAGAGAGGCTCTGGAGAAGCCCTCAGAGGTGGGAAGACTCATCAGAGAATAATGAACATGCTCCATTTTCTATGTTATTTAAGGGGCTGATGATTCCTGAGTTCATCCCAGTTCACAGCATTTGAGTGGTCATTTAGGAAAGGGTGAAAACTGCTGGATTTTGCTACTGTGGGTTTCCTTTAACTGTGTCAGCACGTTTCCTTGGAGCCAAGACTCTGGGCTGTGTGGATGGATAGTGGAGAACGTTTTGTTTATATTTAGACTTGTTCCAGCCATGAAATTAGTAGAATAAATAAAGATAGAAGTACAAAGATTAGAGAGGTTTTAATTTGGTACAGGCACCATTAATGGTTTATTTACTTTGTGTTCTTGGAACTTGAGCTGTCTCTTGATAACTAAAATTGCTCCAGAACAGCTGCAGGGATCCGCAGGGAGAGAAGACAGAGCCAAAAGCAGCAGAAGCCAGGTAGGCTGGGACAGGTATTGCAGTCAGGAGCAGCAGGCCATGATGTTTGGGGGTGATGTGGATGGATATTTGCACATCCCACAGTAAGGAGGTCAGCTATGAGTAGCATCACGAGGGTCTCTGATGATGTTTTGTGGCTAATTAGCAGAGTAAAATCAAATTAAATAGAGCTGCTAACAACATTATCCCCTGGAAAATGTGTTAGAAAGCATTTCCTCAGCCACGACAGGGGTCAAGACAGAGTGAATTCAGCATGAGCTCTAATTGTGTATGTGATTTCTGTGCCCTTCCCTGAGAATGAGGAATGTTTGCAGGAGTCCAGGGGAGTCAAACTGGGGATGCTCCCAGGAATTCCTTTCTGAACTGAGGATTTCAGCCCTTACTGCTCTGGGGGGGAAGACCCAGCATCCCTTCCACACCAGACAGAGTGCTCACAGCGCCCTAAAACATGCCAGGGAACCATCTGAAATTCACATTCACAGGTTCTCACACCTGTGCTGTGTGTCTTTCCTGAGCAATGGTGCTGACCTGAATAAAGCATTTTACTAATAATAATTTTATTACTAAAGCTTTGCCTTTTTACTGAGGAAAATTCGATTTATCAGGCTGGCCAGTGACTGCTGGTGCCTGCAGCAGATCCAAGCACTGGCTCATGGCTGCTGTGCTGCTGTCTGATGCCAAAGCACCTTCATCCTGGGAGGGAAGGAGAGGAGGCTTTCCCTACCTGTGCCACTGGATCACTCCTTCACCTCTGCTCATTTCCATGGCTCAATTATCTCCCACATTCAAAGGGAAATATTTCCCCAAATCATTCAAAGCATGAGGAGCTGATCCAAGTTTGTGAAGTACTTTGTAATTCTGGTTGGAAAAACCCTGCAGAAGAGTTGGTGCACAACACAAATGGTTTTTAGAGTTGTACTACCTAAAGTCAAATGACTTCTGACTTTTCCCCCCTGTGTTTATTTCTGTATTTATTGCACATATTCATCAAGCTGTATTTAGAAAGTCTGATGTAATCACATTAATCACTGTGAGATGTGATATTTTCCTGGTGCTTCATTTTATTATCCTTTGCAAACACTAGAAAGAAATTCCAGCTCAGTCCTGGCTTTAGAACAAGTTTTGCTTTTGTTTTCAGTCAAACTAACATTTTCCTCCATTTGATGTTCTCTTTTCCCAGCCTCAAGAAGAAATCAACAAATGTTAGTTATTGAGGCTTCTTTCCATCCATAAGGAATTCCAACAAGTTCTCCTATGAGACCTTGGGGTGGTGCTAGTTCTGGTATTTTTCTTTCAAAAATGAAAATATTTTCTGACTTGATAGATAAATGATGTCTGAGTGCAGCTTTTAGTGCTCATGGAAGCATTCTGCCAGGTAGGAACAGACCACTGGAACTCAGCTCCAGGACCTGGAGAACTGCAGCCATGTGGAATAGCTGTGATGCTTCCATTCACTTGTCTAGGAGTCATTGAGCAAATTTTCTCCCTGATTTACAGCTTGACCAAAGAGACTGTGGAGAAACTGCATGGAAACTTTTAACTCTGGTGAGTGCTTGGAAAATAAACAGGGTATATACTGGGACCTTGCAGTTCTCTGGATGTGCAATTCATGTGAAGACTTGTCCAATACGTGGTGAGCACCTTGAGATTTTTGCCAGAAAAGTCTCAACAAAGGAATTCCTTTCTCTTCAGTGTTTGACAGCTCTCTGACAGGTGAAGTTCTCTCCACTCCACTCTTGTTGCCTATCCCAGAGCAGCCCCAGGCTGGTGATTCAGCAGTGTGTAAGATGGGAAGGTTCTTTGGGCAGCCAGAGCTCTTTGCAGGTTCCAGTGAATATCCAGATCCCTGCCAAGGGCATGGTTTGCTGTTGGTACTTCTCCAGTCACTTCAGAGCTGGGTTTTGATTGATTACTGCTTGTGGTCCAGAAAAAGGAGAGATTGCAATTGCCAAACAGAGCTCATTAACTTAAAAGCACAAGTTGATGAATCAATGCTACACATAATAACTCTTTCTTAATGATCCAAATATCTTAAAAGCTCAAATTTCCTTTCATCATAGAACTTCTCTACCGACACTTTACCAAGTCAGTGATTGAACTCCCTCCACGGAAAGCAGTACAGCTGACATGATCAGTCCTGGGGAACACGCCACCACAATTAATCAGCCACAGATCCATCATTCCAGAGGTTCCAGAAACAGGTTATTAATTAATTTGTTCTATACTTTGCCTGAGATTATCCTAGATGATTCTGGCCATGTTTCCAGCCTCCAGTTTTCCAAACTGGCAAAAATCTTGGAGATAGATGAGTGTTGTTATCTCCCGCTGCTGGTGAGGCATCAGCTCCTCTTTCACTCCGGCACTGAGATGGTTTTGATGCCAGCACTGTTTCTTGCTTCGCAGCAGAGAGAATATTCAGTCTTGCTGATTCTCTTTATATTATAAAGGCCATAATGTCTCCAAGGATGGAGCCTCCACAGCCTCTCCTGCCAAGTTGTCAGTGTTTGATCATCCTTAGAGTAAAAAAGGTGTAAATGTACATCAGTTTAAGCTCACCCCTTCTCTTCATGTCCAGTCATGGAGGACAAGAAGGAGACAAATGAGCAGCAATTCTCCCCTATCCCTGTGCTGTGGCCCAGGCTCCAGGCAGCTGCTCTCTCATTTTGCTTATTCACCTGCCATTGGCACTAACACTAGAGACAAGATGTCAGCAGACATTTCAGCAGACATCTCAAGGCAGGAAACAAGTACTGAACTCCTCAAATCTTTGAATTAAGAAATATAGAGGCAGTTAAAAAACACCAACCACCCAAAGACAAGATGTATGGGCTTGCAGGCTTGCCACAGCACTGTGACCATTTAAACAGCATTTATTTATTACCAGCATCTTGGAAGGAAAGACAAATGTGTAAGCCAGAGGATGATTAAAGGGTGAGCTGGGGAAGTTTAGACTCCTTCAGAATACATTTGAGTAATGAACAGCATTTATCATGTCTGTTTAAAGGCAAGTTAATAAGGACAAAGGGTAAATCTTCACCAACAATTAACTATGGGTTCTGGGTTGTATTTGTGCCTGTGTCACCCAGCTCTCCAATGTAAGCTCTCTACCCTTGCTTGCCAGAACAAGTACTTTCCCAGCCCATGATTTCTGCTCAGACAGGAGGTAAATCCACACTCAGCTGTTGTCCACAGCTGCAGACTGTCAATACACACTGTGCTGGCAAACACAGGCAGTTCTTCCCAAGAAAAACTTACTCCAGGCTGAATTCACCACTCTGATACCTTCTTATCTTCTGCCAGCATCAGTCCTCTCCCAGATTCCAACCTCTATATCCCCTCTGCCCGCCTGGGGTTTAGCTGTTTGTACATCCCTGTGGTGCATTCAACCCTTCTTCAGCTCCATGCCTAGGCTGGGTTTGCAGATCCAGACTGGTTCCTTCCTTTCAGCATCACTGGGAGGTTTCACTGTGCTGCCTGAGGAGCCAGGGCTGGGACAGCATGTGGAGGAGTGCAGCAAGTCTCTTGCTTCTGGTCCCAGCAGTCCCAGCCCCTCCTTGTTTGCAATGAGTGCTGGGCATGGTCTGGTTGGAGAGAGTCTCCAATGCCACTCCTGAAAGGCAAGGGACACCAGCTGGGGGTGTGATGATGCACAAGACACATCCTCACTGTGCAGCATCAATACTCCACCTCCGTCCACTTCAATTTCCTCAGTAACTTCTTCCCCGAGAGGACACAGCTCTCAGTGCTGGGTCATTTTGCACAGAGAAACCTGTGTCATTGTGCACAACCTGCCCCGTGCTGTGGAGGTCTGTGGCAATAATACTCTCTCACACATAATTATTTTTGTCATGAGATCTCAAAGACAACTGGAATTAGCTACCAGTGCTGGATATGTTCAGCCATTAAGAGTGATATCTTTACCTACATCTGAGTGGGTTTTGACAAGTGCTCTCACTCACCACAGAAGTTAGGAGTTGTCAAGGCCAAAAATAAATTATGTTGATGTGCAAACTCCTCTGCAGGAAAGAGGAGCTTGCCATGGAACATGCAATCAATAAAATCACAGCTCACCATGGAACATGCAATCAATAAAATGGTTTCAATAATCTGCTGCCTACCTAGCAGAGGTGAAGCCTTGAAGCCCCTGTACACTGTTCCAGCCACTGCCAGCTCTAGGGGAACACCACTCTGTCCCTACATTGCTTCACAACCTCCTTTGTGCCTCAGTGTTGGTCAAGCTCTTGAACAAAGTCCTTCAGTTCACATTTTAAAATCTGTGTGCAGTCCCTGAGCTGTGTCAGCCATCACCAGACAGTGGAGCTGCTGCAGAGCAGCCCGGAGGAGGTGTTTGCTAGAGAGGGTCAGAGGCACAGAATCTGCAATTGGACTCCTCCAGAGTTCAGGTCAAGGGCCTGCTTGGTCCTCAGCATGGATGAGGCTTTGCAGGTTCCAATAGTTCAGAGGAGTCTGAGCTCAGTTTCCATTTGAGGCTCTGTGAATGATGTCCCACACAATCTCCTCAGCAGGATTTGCCGCATGTGCTCAGGCAGGAGCAAATATTTCCCTGCTTGAATTTCTGGATTTGTTTTCACTGCTCAAACTTTTATCTACTCCTACAAGCCTGGCCATATGTTTTCCTTTCTCTCCCTCTTTTCCTTTGACTTGCACTATTACCTCTTGAATTTACAGCCTGTTTATGTTGGTCACCAGCCTCAGAACCTGTCCAGGGCTCCCATCCTCTAAGCACTTGGATGAATCACTCTTCTTTGCAAGATGATATCAGTTGTCAGTGTTCCAAAATAACAACCAAACTGTAAAGTTTTACTCACCCTGTTGAGTTTAGTGGCCATTTTGCAGTGACTGCAACCCAGACAAATTACAGTATTTACATATTTATTTATTTATTTGTCTTCATTCCTGACCTTGGGATGGATATTTTCTGCTGTTTCTTTCAGAAGTTTAAGTGGGAATCCAGTACAAAATTAGATTATATGTCATCTTCCTGACCACGCTGGTATTTTTCATTTAAGGACAACAGCCACAAACCCTGTCTGAGCAGAAAGGGCTTCTGTTTGCCTCTGTAATTGCATGTACCTCACAGGACCCTGGGGAACTGTGTTCTGACTCCTGACGGGAGAGCATGCAATACATGACCTTGGTACCTTGCTTTTATGGTCAGCATTTTAATTCCAGTGCTGGGTCAGGCATCTGAGGATCAAAAACCTGAGGGTTTTGTCTTCAGAGCATCTTTGTGATACAGAAGTAATGATGCTGCACTGGAGGAGGGAGTAGAAGGCCTGTTTAATCCACACTGGCTTGTTGGTTTGTCACATCTGGCTTCTAGAAGAATTCATGAGTGTGTCACCAGCTCTGAGATCAGCAAAACTGCTGGAGAGCAGAGAGTTTTAGAACTGCTCCAGAGTCAAGAGGATTTTGCAACACACAACCTTTGCAGAGAAATGTGGCCTTAAAGATGCATTAACTTAACTTCTTCAGCAAAAAGACAACAGAGGAAGAAGAAAAAAAAAATCCATAATCACATTTTTGTGTAGCATGTGAGACAGGACAGGAGCTCTCACAGGGTTCTGTCTCCTGCAGGGACTGCTGGGGTCAGCTGGGACCACCTCACTTCCACTTGTGTTCCCTTGATGTAGGTAGGCAAAACTATGTGTCTGGAGAGGAATGAACATCCAAAAATCTGCTAAACTTTTCTGCCTACTCCTGGCTCCCACTCCTGTCAGCTCCTGCCAAAGTATGAAAGGACCTGCTCAGCTCTTCACTCTTTTATTTCCAGTTTCTGCTGAGGGTATCTCAGAACATTTCCTGCCAATCCCACTTTCATCCCAACTATCATGAGTTCCACACTGACTGAGTGGCAGTTATAGTTGATGCAAGACTATATTTACTGTATTAAATAGATTCTGTATTAAACACCAGGGACATTTCTGCATGGGGTTCTACTTTCCAAGGTCCTGATTTAAAGTAAATTAGTCTCAGGTCTGTGTGCAGCCACCTGGCTGGGTTAGGGAGAAGGCTCATGTGCCGGGTCTATCATCACTGGCAGAACTCACATTGTGAGAAGCTGCTGCTGAGCCAAACCACCCCTGGAGGAAATCCCTGTCTGTGCTCACTCTCTGTTCTCCCTGAGCTCCATGCAGCTGAAATCCCACTTCCTTTGAGTTCCTGAAGGAATACCATCTTTCCAAGGGAAATTCAGACCCTAGAATAAATTAACACACAGGTAGGGTTAGGGTTAACACACACACATGAGGCAAACTGAGCTCTGTGATGTGCGCAGTGTGTTTACAACCACTTGCACTGCTTTGCTCCTGGGGTGCAAAGGCTGGGAACCCTGCTCTGGAGAGAGCCTGTCAGGAAACCACCGCTCCTGGAGTGCTCCCTTGGGCAGCAGAGAGGCAGCCACATGCACCTCTCACCATCAGCTCCTTCTCTTGTTTGTTTCCACAGAAATGTCTCTCCTGTTCCTCCGCTCGCCGTTCCTGCCCCGTGGCCTTGCGGTGACCGCGCGCTGCCTTGACAGAAATCTCTGGCTGGAATCGTGTGCCTTGCCAAGGTTGTCTTTATTTAGACAAGGTTTCTGCTTTCTGAATTCTCTTGTGGGAATGGAGGGATCATAAAACAACTGCTGCACCCCACATGGGGTGTTCAGGAGAAAGGACCTTTAATATTCCTACCTCGTTTAGCGTCTTCTCTCAGCTTTTTACAAGGAAAACAGGAACTTCTGAATAATTCAGCACTGTAGCAGGCAAGAAAGATTTTTCTGCTTTGAATTTAAGCATGTCAACCACTGGGGACAATCCCTGCTACCAAGATAGTCAGGGCAGTGAGTGTCTCAGAAATCCCAAGTCACTCTTTCCCTGAGCATTGCAAAGAAACTGTGGGTAGGGTTTTTCCTCCCTTCACCAGGCACCAGCACACAGGGGGCTGCAGCACAGGTGGGGTGGCACTGGGCAGTGTGTTAGTGCTCGAGGAGAGCCTCAGCCAGGTCAGCCCCCCAGCACTGTACCTGCAGACAGCATTTATCCAGAAGAGCTGGCACCCAAGCACAGGAAAGGTCATGAACTGGAGATTAGAGAGCAACAGAAAGCAGATTTTCCCAGGCCAGTGACAAAGCCCGGAACAGAGCTCTGGCTCCTGTCAAACTAACAACATTTTCTAAATTTATATTAATCAGGCATAATATATTGACCTGGGTTTAACAAATTCTGTAAATATTGGTAACATTTTCATGCTGGGTGTCAAGCCCCAACACAAGGAGCTGAGATATGAACCAAAGTGCGCATAACAGAATTTGTATTTGTTTTAACTGGAAATAGAATTTAAATTGTGATCCTCTGTGTGGGCTGTGCAAGCTGATGAACCAGGGCAGGAGAAGGGTCTGAGCACAAGCATCAAGTTCATTTCCCCATGCAGAGGGATTTGGATGAATATTTCATCAGTTCAGAAAGGTCTTGACAAATATGGATGTTTAAAAATACCAGTTATTGTAAAAGAGGTCAGCATCTACTTAGAGTAAAGTGGATTTCATAGGCTTTCAACTGGATAAAATCAGGCATTGCTCTTGTTTGGGTGCTGTGACAGTCCTCTGTGGTTCACCAAATTTTTCAGGGAGGTGGGAAATGGCAGCCTCAGACAGAAGAGATGGATTTGCTCAGAAAAGGATTTTAATCAGCCAACTAATGTTGCCGATGATGCTGCCTATTTCAGATTTGTATGTGCTCAAGAGAGATATTTTGCAGTAGACAAGTAATTCCTAACTCTGGAGCAGGATCTGAATCATGGGGTAGAATTGCAGCATCACCACTTCCAGCCTCCCTGGTGAAATGTCTGCACCCTTGCACTTGCCTGAGGTGGAATTTGTAAATATCCCTGGCAGAATCAGCCTTCCTGCTGCGCTGGTGTGATTGATGAGATACAAATCCATCCCAGGCAATCCATAAACATGAGTGCACACATCGCTGAGGGGCAAAGTTACAGTTGTACAATCACAACATGTCACAGAGCTGGGACTCCCCTGAAATAGACAATTTTCACAGCTGCATGCAAAAGTCAAAGTACAAGAGCTGTTTTTACCATTAGCTTTGCTGTGACTTAGTGGTTGGACTGATTATGCACATGATTTTTGCTTTTAAATGCTCCTAAATTGAGGCCTGTGACATGCTGGGTGGTTATTTACTGAGGGCTGACTACACTTTGGGATATGACTCAGTGTCTCTTTATCTCTTATTCTGCTTCAGAACTGACCCCACTCAGTGAACCTGTGTGAACCTGTGGACCTGTTCGAAAACTTGAAATATTTGAATGTCTAAACAATTGGAACACTTCACAGTTATATTTTATCCCATAGCATAGACTCTGCTGAAAGATGAAGTTTGCATTCAGCATTCTGACTCATCCCTGTGGATGTGGCACCTGAGGACAGGATTTACTGGAGAACGTGGTGGTGGTTGATGGTTGGGCTTTGTGATCTTAAAGATCTTTTCCAGCCTGGATGATTCCATGATTTTGTGATTCTGTGTGAGATTGTCAATTCTGTGTTCTAACAGCACTGACTTCAGTGTGTGTGCCCTGTTTCCAAACACTCTGTGATTGCTGGACCTCGAAAATGCTCTTCTAAAAGTAGAACTGCATTTGGTGATAGCTGCGCAAAAAATGATTCCTAATAAATTTGTTGGCAGTTCAGTCCAGCAAATTCCATGCAGATGGATTGAGTTCAAGCAGCCTGGACAGCTGTGAGCCTGTCAGTGTGCAGGGAGGGAGAGGAGGAGCCCCTGTGCCCTGGCAGGATGGTCGGAGGACATTTCCTGCTAATGAGCAGCACTCTGTCCCAGGTGCCCTTGTACCTCTGCATTCCAGGTGCTTTCCTGACTCTGATCTTCAGTGCTGCCTGCATCACACATCCCTGTGGCAGGTGAGGCTGCTGAAGACAGGGATGAGCTGCCTGGGTGCCAGCAGTGTGTGAGCTGGCTGAAATAACAAATCCCTCAGCTGCACACTCCAACGCAGCCCCGACCTGGGCACCCCAGCTCCAGCTGCTCCAGCTGCCTGACAGGAGTGCAGGGGTGAGCAGGGCTTGTGGGAGCTCCCAGGGGCTCCCTTTGGGCTTGGTGAGGGGCAGCTTTGTGAAAAGCCTTGTCAAGGGTGGTTTTTGGGGACAGGAAGGAGCTGAAGCACATTCAGCCTGAGATGGGGTGGTCAGGGTGAGCTGCCTGCCAGGAGCACTGCAGCCATCCCAGCACACACTGGCACAGCCTGGGGCTGGCCTAGGCACGGCAGGAGGGCTGGGACAAGGCCAAGGCAGTCTAATGATAGCCCAGAACTGACCAGCATCAGTAGGAAATGCTTTGCTTGATGCTAGAACACCTATGAAACTTCCCAGATAGAAAAGATCCCAGTCACAGCATGGTGAGGGACAGGTGCAGTGGGCAGCACTGGTAATGCTGATTTGCTGCACAGAAAAGTCTCTTTAGAATATCCAGGTCTCACAGAGAAACTCCCAGAGTGGATAAAACCTAAAAATATTGGAAATGGAAACAGATAATTGCTAACCACTCTGTTATTTGTTACCCTCCCTCCACACAAACACAATACCCACTGCTTCCTCCATTCACTCGTGTCCTTGAGCAGAATTTCAGTTGCAACTGCTAGTTTTTTAAGCACCAAAAAAAAATCGTTTTAAACCTTTTTGTAAGTGTCTGAATGTTGTGTTTTACACACACACACAGCAGTTTCTGCATTCACACCACAAAGGAGCCAGAAGGCAGACACGGAAACGAGCTGGAAAAACAAGAGCTGATATCCTTGCTGTCTGCTGGATGCCGGCCATAAAAGCCAAAGCCACCCACCACAGGCTGTGAGGAATGAGAATTGCTGCTGCAGCAGTGCTGGGGAGGCTGAGCCCCCCCTGCTCTGCCTCTGTCTGTCCACCAGGGTCACCCACTCCAGCCCAGACAAAATACGGGCAGGCAGCAGAGGCTTCATGCAGATCCTGCAGTCTAACCAGGGGAAAGTTCCACCTCTCTCAGCTCCCTTCTAACCAGGAGGAATCCCCATGTCAACTGAAAGTTCCTTTGAAAACGTGTGAGTCTGGTTCTGGGAAAAACTGACCCAGCCCAGGGAGCCGAGGCACTGCAGAACTGAAATTCAAACAGCATCTGTGTCAATGTCTGAGGTGCTGCCAGTGGTGCTGGTTCTGCTGACAGCTCACCCCAGTGAAAGTGTGTGCTCTGGGCAGGACACTGATGGCACTTGCCTTATTCCACCATTACTGGCCTCATGACTAATATACTTTAATTATTTCCCGACCTGGAGGCATCAAACCTGGAAGAGAGGACGACAGCAGAGCTTAGGTACAAACCTTGCTGGTCATACGTAAAAGGGAACAGCTCCCACTGTTCCTGCTGACTTCTTTTCCTAGAAATGGATGCAAGACTTGGAGAGAAAACAAACCCTGTTGATAGTCTCAAGGACAGGAGCACAGCTGAGTTCACAGGGCCCAGGATTCTGGCCCTGGTTCTGCTGCTGTTCAGGAATTCTCTTCAGTAACAATTGAATAAACCTCAGACTCCTCCTTGCTCTATTTTCTGCTGCTTTGGCTAATTGTCCATTTTTTAAATGATCCAAATGACTCCCAGGTTTCATTATATGCCTTTTGGTATTTTACTTTGCCACAGTTGTGACCTTTTATTGCCACAGATTCCCTGAGCTCGGGGGTCCCTGGGAGCTGCTCCCACAGCTCCCACAGGCTCAGTGATGCCTGTTTGTCCTTGGGAACATGCAGTCAGTGATTTGGCTGCTGAATTAAAACCCTCATGCACTGCTTTGCTTTTTTTTTTTTTTTTTTTTTTACTGTTTTGGGTACAAAATGGGAACTTTGGGTTTATTTTGGTATGTGCTTTTAAAACTTGACTGAAAAGCTGTAGCATTGTAAATTATGCATTAACTTAAAATTTATGTTTTTCTAAAGAAGAGGCAGAGGTATGATGGAGGAAAGCAAAAGAGCACTTCTCCAGGTTATTCCCTGAGTGAGAATGAGTCAACTAAATAATTTGATATTTAGACAAGGATTTTGAGTGCATCATCTGAATTGTTCAGTACAAAAGAAAAAGTGAAGGGAAAAACTCTGTTGGGAGGATGAATTCTTTGTGGTGCAGTGGACTCAAGCTCTGTCCTAAACACTGTCCTCACTGATGGCCAGTTGCACATTGGTGGCCTGAATTTGAGAGAATTCCAGAACTAGAATTGCATCTGTGATAAGACTACCTCTCTAAGGCCCCTTAAAATACCAGCTCTTTACAAATGCATCTCATTTCACAGAATCACAGAATCACTGCGGCTGGAAAAGACCTCCAAGATCATCCAGTCCAACCTGCGCCCCATCCCCACCTTGTCACCAGCCCAGAGCACCGAGTGCCATGTCCAGACACTCCTTGGACACCTCCAGGGATGGGAACCAGCTCCCTGGGAAGCCCTTTCCAATGCTTTACAGCGCTTTCTGTGAAAAAATTCTTGCTGAAATTCACCAGATTTCCTGACTTGTGAGTAGCACTGTTGGGCTCTAGTCCCTTTCCTCCATAAATGTGACAAATGCCATGGGGTTGGGCGTTCAGGCAAAGCTTCACAAACACCCCAGGGCTTGATGGAAATGAAGAGGGAGGAGAAGAGCAGAGCAGAGCAGAGCGAGATGAATTAACAGCAGAAAAAATGAGAACAACTGAAGCTTGCAAGTTTACTGAAAAACCTTCAAAGGCCTGGAGAAGGTAGAGGGATGGGTGTGGGCACGTGCTGGCAGGGCTGGGCAGGAGAGCCTGTGAAGTTTCAGGGGTGAGGGGCTGCTCCCTCCCCTCAGGGCTCAGCAGCACACCCAGGCTCTGGGCTCAGTTATCCACCCT
Organism: Calcarius lapponicus; assembly: GCA_039654755.1. Lineage (NCBI taxonomy): Eukaryota > Metazoa > Chordata > Aves > Passeriformes > Fringillidae > Calcarius > Calcarius lapponicus. Next base: position 6,257,187 of record CM077467.1, on the reverse strand, counting down.
CACTCTGAGCCAGCAGCTGGGCTTGCAGGTAACCAATCCTTCTTGTAAGGAGTGTGTTCCTGGGATGATAGATCATTCACAGGCTTCATTTTGTGCCTGCTTCATAAGGCAGAACGTGGTCCCTCTATAGTCTCCAGTGTTCTGGTATTGATCTCCACCAAAGCAGCCCCAGAAGAATGAAAGTGCAATCACAGCAGTGCTGGAGAGAGTTACAGCCCAGGACCTGTGGCACTTTAATAGACCTGCCATAAATGAACAGCAAGACAAAAACAATGTGCTGTGGGAACCATAAATATGTGATTATGAAATAACAAAGCAGGATTCCCAAAGTGCTAACAACCTCCTGGCATTCCATTTAATAACTATAAATCTGCCATGGCTTCAGTTAAGTGAATTCCCCATAGCATATTAAATTCTCTGTTTACAGGGAGAGTAATTACTGTGACTTTTAGTGCAAAAAGGATATGCCCAGTCCAGGGCATGTAAAATTGAACATGGATCTCACACTAAGCTGAAAGGCTCCCTCTGACATTTGGGGGAAACTCCCTGAAGTGTTCTCAGGGATGTGTCTGTACCCATCCCTGCACACACCTGCAGCCTTTCCTGTGGCGGGGGCAGGAAGGGGTTAAAGTCTCCTGGCAGTGTGATGTGGGCAGGGATGGATTGCAATGTGCAGTGTGCAGTGTGCCAGTTGCAAACTGAATGGGGAGGTTTCCGTGGGAGCAGCAAGGTCAGATCCAGCAACAGGAGCTGAGGATTTCTGGGTTTAACCTCGGTTCTGGCATTGGCTGCTTCATCAGTTTGGAGAAACCAGAGGACTTCAGCAGGGAGAGATGGAGGATCAGAAAGCTCAGCCACCTTACAAGGAGGCTTGGCAGGTTAATTAAGGTGTATTTCCTAGTGCTCTGCATGTGAAATGTGCCAGGACATACAGCTGATAACGTTTACAAATGGGCACAGATAAACAGAGAATGCTTTAAAATGTTTGTTACAAACTCAGTGGGAGCAACAGGAATGGTTCAGATACAGGAAAGGAATGGGAATGGAGCAGAAAACCAACCAAATACCATCTCTCAGGCCATGAGGCTGTCGAGGAGTGACAGCATTGACTCACTTCCACCACAGAGAGTGAGAATTCCTGAGGGTGACAGGCAATTACCAAATGGACTCTCAAGGACACTGGGCAGCCACTGCCCAATCCTGGAATCTGGATGGAAACTGAGCAGTAGGGAATGACCTGGATTATGCCTCAGGGAGGAGTGAAGGATGAAAATAAGACTGACGTCAATCCGGTGGTCCTCGGAAGCAGTCACTGAATGGATGTTTGGGTGGGAAGAAAACAAACTGCATAATGAAAATTACTTTATACACAGTGGCACAGGATAGATACTGGAGCCACAGAGTCACATACAGAATGAGGAACTCCTCAGCTGGTTTATGCTAACCCTTCCTGGAATTCTTCTGAAACAGAGATTGCTCAGATCCTATCAGGTTCCTAAGCTGTGGTCCCTGATGGGGATCAGAGGGTGGAGGAAGCAGAAGAGTCCTGTCCTTTTCCCTTTCCCATGCACATCACAGATTCCTCTGCTCCATCACTGCAAGGTGCCTGCAGTGGCCTGGAGGTTGTGCAGAGGCACAGAGCTGCCTGGCACCTTGCTGAGAGCCCTGACCAAGAGCTGTGCTGGGTCCCTGCAGCAGCACAGGAGGGTCCTGCACACTCTGCTCCTCTCACAGGTGACTTGGAATGATGGCAAAACCCTGGAAGGAATCAGAGACCAAACTGGTTTACCTTGGACTTTTTCCTTACCTGAGTGCCCTAAGAGCATCATTCTTGCTTTATACCCAATCCTAATTATGATTAACCTTAATATTCCCCTTTGCCATTCCCAATACTTGCTTCCTGTGAGATCAGTTCCAATGTGGCTTTTCAAACCTTCTCTTTCAGGGAACCCAAGAGACCCAACAAATGTGTTTGGGGGTGTTTTTATTGAACACAATCTGCAAAAATATATCTCACCTTGTTTCCTCACCATGGGTGACCATGGGCTGTGAGCTGCTCCCACACATGGGAAATGGGAATGGATGAACAAGGAAAGCCATGGATGCCCTCCAGTTCCAGCAGCAGCAGAAGTGATTGGAGGAGTAAAAGAATAAACAAATATATAAAGCAGCACTGAACAAAGCTGAGGCACGGGGAAGGGCTGTGCACAGAGGGAGAAGGGCTGGCCCACTCAGAGGGACAGATTCGCAGAGGGAACTCTCTCTTTCATGCCAGTAGCCTTACACAGAGGAAAAGGAGTTTTCTTTCTCCTTGAAAAGCAGCTTTTCCAATATAGCAGCCCACTAAACATCCTAAGGAAAGGGAGGGTTGACATGAAAGGTGATTCTTTCCTCAACATGTTTTTACTTTATTTACCATTATATAGTAGCCTGTGCAGCTGCTGGTCCTCCATTTTCCCCTCAAAATTTACAATTTCTTCCAAAAGCAGTAAGGTCCCACCCTTAAAGTGACTGGAAGCATTCCATGAGACTGATTGCATGCAAAACCTTCTTTCACAGCTGAGAAGAAGATAGAGCTGGATAAGGAATTGTATTTGACTTTGCCAAATTAGTCAACACAATGAAGGCAGCAATCACTCAGTCAACACAAGGCAGGACCTGGCACCCTCTTGCAGATGGACAGGCAGATTAGGCAGCACAGGGGCAGCACATCCCAGCTACCCAAAGGGCAGCACTGAAATCACTGAGCATTGGAACAAGAGCAGATAATCTGTTGAAAAGACCCTTCCTCTGCAGAGAAAAGGACAAAATTGAAATACAATCAATTGGCCCACTCCACGCCTCTGAGACACTCTGGGGCTTTTCAATAGAACTTTAAATATTTGCTCTTGCACTGGGAAAAACAGATTCCTTTCACGTTACTGTTTTTCTGAGTTCTTAAATATTTTTTCCAAGAAGATTATGAATAAGACTCCAACCTTTTCTTCAGCATTGCAACACAGTCTGTTCTCTCCTTCTTTGAATCAGGTCTCTGATTCTTCTGGAATTCCTCACGCCTCGTTAGATTCCACCAAAAACTGCAGATAGTTTGGATTCTGCATTAACATCAGGGCCCAAAAGATTGTGGATGCTCAAGGACATGCAGAAATCCCATTCTCAGATCCCCTCCCTGGCCTCTGTGGCCTTTCTGGTTACACTGGGGTGTGAAACAGCCAATTCACATTTCCTCTCTGTTTGTCTTGTGGCTTACTGACCCAATGCTCAATGTGTTTGTGTTCCAGGTCGAACAGAATTATTTCTACATAAACCAGACCCATTCTTGTTTGTTCAAATCAGTTTTCTCATTGCATTGTTGTTCCATGACAACTCCGTCCCAGGACTGGAGGATCTTCCAAACTGCACTGGACGCAGCAGAGGATGATGCATTTCTGTGGCTGGGGACAAAGGCACCTGCCACGTGTGAGACAGGGACAGCAGCTGGGCTGCTGGCACCAGGAGAGCTCTGCAGGACTCACTGGGCTTAAGAAAACCACAGAGGTATTGAGGGCTTGCTGTCCTACTGCAGAGCTGTAGGAAGATCAAAAAGGAAAAGGAAGGATCGACTGCCATGAAAAGAAAGAGGCAGAGAATCCTCTCCTGTTGGTTTAACTCACTGTTCTTTAGCTGCCAAAAATTGTACAGCCTTTGCCTTTCCTTTGCCCTGTGGTAAATTCATGAATATTAATGGAGGAATTATTTCTTGGCTGTACTGTGGTCTTTGGGACATGCACATTTTGCATTTCTTCTAAACTTGTTTTTCTTGGGCTGAAAATGCTAAAACCATTTTGGCTGGGTGGTTGTTGTTGTTGCTGTGGTGGTTTCTCAGGTAAAAAGCAGCTCAGTTCAGGTCCTGTTCAGCAGACAGAACAGATTTAAGGTGCTCAAAGATCTGTTGTGAGGCAGGACACGAGCAGTGGCAGTGGAATTTAAACAGACTGCTCAAGCTTTGTTTGCCTTTGTTTTGGTAACACCAAACAAGACTTTGTCTAATAGCACAGATATGATGAGCTGAGACGAGTTGGTGTGAGCAGCACAAGTAAAGAGGAATGAAGCACTAAATAATTGGTTGAAACTCTTGGCTTGCCAGAAAATAGGATAAACAAGGTTGGCAGACACCTCACGGAGACTGCGATGCGAGGGAATGCCATTTCCCTTTCAGACTGTGTTCTCTCTAACTCAGATGTTTCCCCCAGGTTTTGCTGCAGATTTACAAACACAGTGCTCATCCCCCAGCAGACAGCAGAGAAATCCTCCTCTCCTTTCGAAATCCATGGAGACAGTTCACATTTTATCACAGCCAGAAGCCTCCTCTCTTTGCAGAAGTGATGGGCACTGCAGAGCGTGTCCTTAAGGGACCACAGAATGTGTCAGCCTGAAGGAATTGCTGGGTGTGTGTGGATGTGCTGGGCCAGCTCTGTAATCCACCTGGGCTGTGCTGCAGCAAGGAACACCATCCAACAGTGGTTTATATTCTCAGTGGCAGATGCCTGTTTGGTGCCAACAAGCCCAGCAAGTTGATGCTTTGGGCTGGCTCCGGGTTAGAACATGATGCTGCACCAGACTGTTTGTGCAGGGTCACAACTGTGTCTAAATGGAATTAAAAAAAAAAAAAAAAACAACAAAATAAAAGAAAAGAAATAAAATTCATCAAAACAAGCAAAGTAGAGCTCTGCAGGAACTGATTGAGGCATGGCTTAACTCCCCTCCTCTTCCTGCCAGCTGTGGCTGATGTGGTCTCAGGCTCAGGAGCAGAGGAGACCAGGAATGAGATGTGGTGCTTGGTTTCCAGCTGCAGAGGCACATGCAGCCATCCCTCAGGCCTCCCTCAGGCAGGAAGGAGCCAGCAGCTCTCTGCATCTGCAGGGAGAGGGACAGCAAAGTGCCCGGGGGATCACAGCAGGGGCAATTAGCGACCTGGTAATGAGCTGGGCTTTCTGGGCAGGAGGGACACCAGGATTGCAAAACCTGACAGCACAGAAATGGCATTTCTAGCATCTGTTTCAAAACAGGGCTGGATATCAGGGGGATGGATTCCTTGGGGGCAAGGCTGAACAACAAAATACAAATCTGCACAGGAACTGCAGACCTCTGTGATTAACAGGGAGCTACGTAACAACAAGAAAAATGTTCTCCCTTATTTTTCAGTTAGTAAAGCTGCCAGTTTCTTGATGAGACATCTGCTGATGATTTACAACCACGGAGACTTCCCAAGGAAACATGCAACAACAGTTTATGGAAGTACCCAGAAAGCATCACATGAAAAACAATAATTGAGCTCTACAAAGGAGGCTTGGGCAATATGGTTCCAGATACAAATTAAATTTTTTAAAGTCTATAAATGTCAGTTATTGGTTGAGCAAGGCCCAGACCAACACTCAGTTTGGTAGCATGTCTGGTCTCTGACCAGTGCCCTGAGGGGTAAGAGAATGGCTGCAAGCACTGCTGTAACCTCTGTTCCCAGCATGGGACCAGACTGAGGTGTGTGCACACCCTTCTGTGTGTGCTGCTGGGGCTGGAATTGGAGCAGCAAAGGTAAAGCCTGAGGAATGAACACCCCATGTCACTGCCCACAGCAGCAGCATTACAGAAATTAAAGCTCTGCCCAAGGTGCAGAGGGCTGGGATCTCTGTGGCCTCCCCAGGCCAAGATTTACTGCCCTGGAATGATGTCACTAACAGATTTTCACACTATAAGTCAAAATTTTCAATACTAATTGAAAGGCAGCAGAAGATAAATCACTGAGAGCCTGTTCCACCAGCAGGTTACTTTTGTGCTGCAGAACACGTGGGGAACACAAACCCATTTGGCCTCTCTGGGTTCTCTGTAAATTATTCTCACCTCTGTGTTGTAGCTGTCCTGGTGACTTCAGACTCCTGTGCTTAAAGGTTCATTTGTTGTGATTCACTGGAGGCACTTTGGAGACACTACACTACCCATATTTATGACTTTTTCCAGGTCATCTAAGAGAGGCATGCTGTGATGAATACTCTTCATCTCTACTGGCTCCCCTGGGGATGCACTATTCTAGTTTTTCCTTTAATTTACTACCAAGCACACTTCCTCCTTGTACCAGAGGGGCAGGGAAGTGCTTCAGAAAGTGCAAGGAGCAGTGAACACCAGGGGTGAGCCCAAGGACATCCCTGATCCACTTTGCCTGTCATCCTGGGGTGCTGTGCAGTCTGCAGTGGGGAATGCAGTGGGAGCATCTCAGGCCCTGCCTCCCCGTGAGTGCCCCAGAGTGTGTGTTGTGCTGGAAAGGAACAACATACAGAGGAGAACATGGGAATTCAGAAGTTTGCCTGGCTCCAAAGGCCACAAAAAGTGCTTGTCACACCAGCCCATGCAGGAAGGGCTCCATGCTCAGTGGAGGGAGGCAGGGAGCTCAGAGCCAGCAGATGGGGAGAATGCAGACAGAAGTCAAGGTACAAGAGGAATGAGTTAAAAAGGCATGGGAGGTTTTCCTGATGAAAGAATGGACACCTGAGAATCCAAGTACCAGTAAAAATATGCCTATGGAGTAAATTATGCAGTATTTCACCTCTAGGACATTGCATCAGAGTTTTTGTGAGCTGTGCTGTAGCAACATGAAAGAGGTGTGTTGTTTTATTGAAGTTTCCAATGGGCAATTTTCTTCCCACAGCAGCTCTTACATTTGATCAACACAACCTCATGCTCTCAGTCCCTCTCAGCTGAGCCCTGGCACACACCTTTCCTCTCTGGTATTCTTTAGATGTGTTTAAACAGCAGTGCTGGAAATTGGAGTGTACAGTGACCTGTGAGGTGCGCTGGGGAAGGGCTGTGCCTGCTGAGCACAGCAGCATTAGGAGCTGTAGATAAAGGAAAACATTCTGACACTTCTTGAAATCCTCAGGGTATTCAAACACACAGCAATAACCAAACACAACTCCACACTGAAGCTTGGATGAGTCCTGATCTGCTGAAGGCAGCCCAAAGCACCCATGGGCTTCAATGAGGCCACTGAACATTCATCAGCCTCTGGCATCTCACTTTAGGTGGGCAACCCTGCCAAGCAGTGGAAGTGGGCTTATCCCAGGCTTCTCCCAGCTCAGGCTGGGAAAATGGATCTGCCAGTGTTGCTGCCTTGGACCAGATTTCATACTGGAACTCATCACAAGCTTGTGTATCACCTCCCTGGCTCCTGAGAAACTCCAAACTCTGCCCAAAAGGCAATTGTGTAAGATGTGGGAAAGGGTTTCAACGTGTGTTTCATTAGGAGTGAAGATTTGTGTTGTTCTCAGCACTGCAAGGATTGATCAACTGGACCAAGCACTTCAGTCATCTCACTAAGGTGCATGAACAGGCTGTTCTGAAAATCAGCCTCCAAGCTGTCAGAGAGGGAAAACATGCTAGTGATTCTGTGGAGGTGACAGGGATGAATTTGGGCAAAGAGAAGAAAAACACTTCAGGTGACTGTAACTGTTCCAGAAGTATTACCTAAGACATTGCTCAGCCCTGTATTTAAAGCAGGATTCATTCCAAGGTGCAAACAAAGGCATTTGAGAGGCACTGTGCAGATCTGCCTCCCTCTGATGCTGCTGGGCTGATGCCACCCCTGGGCAGGGTCCAGCCAGGGAGTCCTGCTGTGAGCCAGGTCTTTGTCAAACTCTTCTTCTCCTGGGTTTTGAGAGGCGACATTGCTCAATCAATCCCCTACGTGCTGAGAGAAGGCTTGCAGGGTGACATGAGCACAGCACAGCAGGATCCTCTCTCTGATCTGTCCCAAATGCTTGATCAAAACTCACTGAGGGCAGCAGGGAGGGATAGATGCTGCTCCAGGGGCACCTGAGCTTTGGGCTTTTTGGGGTAAAAGCAGCATCTGTGTTGGCCACTAAGGAGAGGTGCAAGGAAGAGTTAAGCAAGCTGTGCCCTAAATCAGAAAGGTGCAAGATATGAGAGATGTGAGACGTTATTAATGTTCAGAATTGAAATAGATGAAAGTGAAAACATTGTCTGCACCTTCCTGCAAGGGCAAATTTTAGACTCTTAACCCACCCATGGGAACTCACATACCTGTCTGATGAGACAAGGCAGCCAGCAGTCCAGGATTGACACAAATGGCTAAAATATTTAAAATCTTAAGAAAACTGTATTGTTGTATAGCTCTAAGCAGCTTAAGAATAATAGAGTGCACAGAATAATGAGGAAAAGCAGTGGGAGGCAGCATTAATGAGCCTGGTGTTCTGCAGGCTCCTGCCTGGTTGCTGTCCACAGGTGTGGGTGGTGGAAAGCTGGGCTGGCTGCTCCTGCAACTCTAATGGGCTCCCACCCTGGCCACAGCATCCAGGGGAGTACAAACCAGTCCCCCTCACCTGTTTGTGCTGCTTTCCCCTAAATCACTGTGTCTGCCTTTGTGAGAGGCAATTAATGAGGGCAGAGGCACATCCCAACCTGCACAGGCACCACTGAGGCTCAGAGTGCCTCTGGCTCATCCAGCTGCCTCTGCCCTGGCAGGGAGTGGGATACAGCACTCGTGCTTGTGATCCTTTCTGAATCTCTGCCATCGCTCTCAATGCTCCACAGAAACTATTCCCCCTTTTTTATGCAGCTGGAAAAAACCCCACGAGTTCACCATTTAGGGGATGTTGGCAGGGCAGGTTCAGAGACAGGTTCACAGCTGTTGACATCTGCTCACAGCTGGGATGGTACAGAAGGAGGAGTGTAATCAGAGTAATTTAGTAAGTGATGGCTAATGGGTTATGCCTGCAACTGGCTTCAAGGAATGGAAGCAAAACTGTCAGACTCTGTGTTACTGGTCTCATTTTACTAAAGATTAATGGTGAAAAATGATTGATTCTGTTCCTGGCAAGTTCTGTGGAACTGTGCTGATAACATTTGAGCTCTCTGTGGCTGTAGATTTGAGTTCTTAGAGAGTCACCTGGTTTTAAATGTTTTTTCAGGCAACAAAACAAAGGACCACCTGTTACTCTTGGGTCTAGAGGGAAATTTTTCATGGAATGGCCCCTATCTCTGAAAAATGTTGTTTGCTGCAGTTCTGAGCAGTCGCACAGGACATTCTGAGCCAAAGGATTTTATCAGAAAAAGTTTTTTCTCGGTGTCCAATGTTTTTGACAGCGCTTTGTAAATAATCACCTTGGTACCGATCCAGCAAAGCACTTAAGGGAATCCTTAACCTTAAGCACAGGAGTATTTCCTAGATTTCATTGGAACTATTTATACACTTCAAGACGAAGATGTGTCAAAGTGTTTTGCTGGATTGGGTTTCCTCAGCATCTCCCCCTGCCCAAGCTGGAGCTCACTCTGCTTTCTATGAGGCCAGGCAGAGTGCCTGTTCTATGACACACAGTAAGTCCACCATCCTCAATTGTTTTAACTCCTTGTGCATTTAAATTGACTTTGAACTGAAAGACCAAACTGTTGGTGACATACACAGCTCAGACCTCAGCCTGTGCAGAAAGTCTTATAAATACCTGTATGGGATGTTAAATCCGCACTTTAATAACACATTTTCACATTTCACAATAACACAAAATCACATTTACAGTTATAAATAACCTAAATATGTGTTGCTGGGAGAATGGGAAAGTATAATTGAAATCCATATCAAATTCAAGCTGAGCAAAGGACATCTCTAGAACACTGTGTGATGACTTCGGCAACCAAGTATAAAGATTAAAATTCACAGAGCCTCTAAGCATAGCATATGCAGTCGTGCACATATGCAGCCAGAAAATCCACTAGCATTTCATCAATTTTAAATGAAACGTGAGGACCAAGTTAAAAAAAAAAAAAACTTGGAAGATGCCTGTTCAAGAAATAAATTAAAAACATCTTTACCACAGATCATCAGTCAGAACTGAAGTGTTGGCTCTGCAGGCTGAAGTACACAAACCATTTTGCAGTCTCGCTTTCTGCACCTCTGCAGTGACCAACATTCCGAAAACCCCACAGCAACACTCAGACAGGGGAAAATCCAGGGCCCTGTGGATGCTGCAGAGAGGGGAAAGGGCAAGGCAACACAAACAGCACCACAGCCAAGGCTCCAGAGCCAGGAACTGAGGCCCCAACAGGTCCCATCCCAGACACGATGGTTGTTTGAGCGTCAAAAGTCTGAACTGTGGTGCTGAGGTCTTAGCAGGTTGTGGGGTTTCAGGGTGTACAAGCCGAGGATGTTTCCTCCTTGTGGGAACACTGGGGTCAAGCAAAGCTCTCTGGTCAGAGCCCATGTCTTGTTTGAGGCATAGAGGCCCTTGTTCCTGCAGTGATCCCACGCTGCAGCCCCAGCCCTCAGCCCTTCTCAATACAGCTCTTGAGGCTGACAGTGAGAATCCTCCCCTACGTGTTTTCCACAGTCTGTATATTTCACTCCAGGAGCCTGTCAACTCTGAGAGGCTGGAACAACAAACTCACTGGAACCCACATCCACTGGGCAGCAGATATCTTACAGCATCTCCCTTGGTCTTTACCATCTCAGGCGCTAGCTGAGCTGCCTTCAGCGCTTTGGGGCTGTGGGACCTGGCAGCAGAGCCCAGCTTGGTGCTTCACCCCCACGCCAGAGCTGATGAGGTTTCTCTGCAAATGCTCTTCCTCACTGGGGGCCAGGGAGAGCTGGGCACGGTCCTGGGCTCCCCACGGCCCCGGGGGTGGCAGCCCCTGCCCTGAGCCGTGCTGGGCTGCAGCAGGCACCGGCAGTGACCCCGTCCCCACGGCGCACATCCCTCCTCGCCCTCCCCCAGCTGCTCCGAGCCCGCAGGCAGGATGGAGCACGTTGCCAAATTTTGCTTGGCTGGACTTCGATTTTTATTTTTATCTTCCACAGCTTGTAAAAAGGCTTTTAAAAGATGGGATACGTCTCTCTGTTTTCCCCACGGGCTCCGCTTATTTATGACTTTTTTCCCTTTGTCTTCAAAGGGGCTCAAAGTAACGGGCTTGTTTTAAGCTCCCTCGAATGACAATTATTCCATTCCCAGGTTTCCTGGGGATGGTGCCTCCCAGAATTTGCTTTAGGATTGCTATTCCAGGACCAGCAAGGGGAGCTCAAGCCTTGTTTACGGTAGGTCCCGCACTAATTCTCTCTACTAGCGAGGTGTTTTTCATCCCAGTGCGTGACCCGGGCGGGGATGCCCCCGGGATGGTTCGTGCTTCGCCAGGCGGGGGCTGTGGCACGACGCGGGGCACTGGGAGGTGGCAGCGGGCGGCAGGAAGGTCCTCAGGCAGGAACCGAACCAAGAGGTGCGGGGATCGCCTCGGGCCCAGCCGAGGGCGGGGAGCTGCCAAGCGCCGACACGCCAGCGCCAAAAGGAGCATTTTTCTGACCAAGTCCGCCCAGCTGCGCCAGCTGTCAGCCGGGGGGAGAGCGGGGGAGCAGCCGAGCCGGCCCGGGGCGGACGGCCCGCACGCACCCGCTCCATCAGCAGCGCAGCTGGGAACCCGGGCGGCCGCCGCCCCCATCCCCGCCCCGTCCCGCCCCGCCGGGGCCGGGCGGGCGCTCACCCGGGGGCCGCGGTGCCGGGCCATGTCCCCAGCGGGCCGGGCCGGGCAGCCTCATCCAGCTCCGACGCGGCCGCCGAGGCGCCGAGCCCGGACACTGCGGCGGGGCTGCGGCTCCGCGTCCGCGCCGCTCCGGGGCCGCCGCTGGGGCCGCGCCGGGCCCGGGGCCGGCCGTGCGCCGCTGCCGCCGCGGCTGTCACAGAGTTAATCGCGGCGGAGCCCGGAGCGGGGCGGTCTCCCCGCCGCGCCTCCCTCCCCGCGGCCGCCCCCGCCCGCCCCTCGCTCCGCCGCCGCACCTGCCCGCGCCCCCGCCGACAACTTTCCCTGCCTGTTGCGCTCGCCGAGCTCCGAGCGCGGCGGGCACTGCCATGGGCGCCGCGGAGCAGCGCCGCGGGTAGGCGGCCCGCGGGGGTCGGGCCGGGAGCGCTGCCAAGGCTCTCCGCCCTCGCCTCGCTCCGCCGCCGCCGCCGCAGCGATCGCTGCCCCGCGCTCGGCGAGCATGGAGGTGCAGCTGGGGGTCGGTCGCGTCTACCCGCGACCGGCGGGCAGGACCTTCCGCGGGGCTTTTCAGAGCTTCTTCCAGAGCGTCTGCGACGCTTTCCAGCCGCCGCGAGAGGAACCGGGCGGCGCCGGGCAGCCGCCGCCGAGCGCGCCCTGCCCGCCGAGCCCCCGAGCGCCGCCGGACTCCCCCGCCTGCCTGCCGCCCCCGCCGGGCTGCCTGCCGCCCCCCGAGCCCCGCGCCGCCGGGAAGGCGCTGCCGCCCGCCGGCCCCGCCATGGGCTCGTCCTTCCCCTGCGCCGGAGAGCTGAGGGAGCTGCTGGGCGAGGCGGGTGCGATTCCGATGCTGCCGCCGCCCGAGCCCGAGCCGGTGGACAAGGAGGATCCGCTGGGCGACAGTGCCCGGCAGCTGTGCCGCGCCGTGTCCGCCTCCATGGGGCTGGCGCTGGAGGCGCTGGAGACCCCGGCCGAGCAGCTGCCCCGCGAGGACTGCATGTTCGCCGTGCCCGCCGGGCCGCCCCGCGCCCCGCGCCCGCCCGCCCGCGACCCCTCGCCCGTCTTCGAGGCCGCCCTGGCCGCAGAGCCGCCCGCCGGGCCGGGGCTGCCCCGCGGCTTCGGCCGCGTCAAGCTGGAGAGCGCGGCGGGCCCGGCCCCGGGCGGCGGCTGGGGCGGCCCGTGTCGCTTCGGGGCCGAGCTGGTCCCGCCGGGCCCGGCGCCCCCCTGGCCCACCTTCTTCGCCGAGGAGGGGCAGCTGTACGGGCCGTGCCCCGAGCCGCCCGCCGGGCCCGCCGACTGCCCTGCCGATGCCTGGTACCCGCCGGGCCGGGCGCCTTTCGCCGCTCCCGCCCCCGGCATCAAGAGCGAGCTGGAGCCCTGGGTTGAGGGCTACGCCGGCGCTTACGGCGACCTCCGGTGAGTACCGCGTCCCGCAGCCACCGGCAAGCGCACCCTGCGCCGTGCTTCCCGCCGGCATCCTGCATCCCGCCAGTGCCGGCATCCCGTGCCCGCAGCCCTCCTGCACCCCGCGCCGCCCCAGCCTCCCCGCCGCGCTCACCGCGGGTCCAACCCGCTGTGTCCTGGCTGTTCCCGCTTTGGTCTCCGCTGCCGAATCTTCCCTTTTGCCGCGATGCTCTCATTTGGGACTGACTAGGCGAGATCGTGCCAGGAACACCGCGGTGCACGCCTGGTGTCCCCGCCGTCCTGTGAGGTCGTTGTGTTTGTCTCGTTTCCTCACGCATCTGTTATCCCGCTGCTCCTGGCCGCTGGGAGCGGGCGAGATCGGGACGCCGAGCCCCGAAGCACGGACGGATGTTGACATCGAGTTAAAATCCTCCCAGCAACTTGTCCCGCCGAGAGCTGCCTCCCGGGAATGCACGCACTGTGCAGAGCAGGAAACCCCGAATGTAGTAGCAGAGAAACATCGCCTGTGCTTCGGGGCTGGTTTAGGTACAGGTAGAAAATATGTTTTGAAGTAGAGCTAGAACAGGTTTTGGGAATGAATCAAGGGAGGGGAGATTTTTTTGAGAAATAGGATTCAATCAAGAATAATTTTTCCTGGTGGATTAACTTCAAAAAAAAGGAGATGAGCCATCTCTGTAAAATAGCTGTACAGCATTTAAAGCAGTGTGCACCTGCATTCTCACCTGTCAGCACAACAGAGTGTGGCCAAGCTGATGGAAATGGGAGGGAGAAAGGGCTGCCCAAGGGATTTTCTGCTGGCTCAGAGGCAGCCCCATCCAGGAGTATGTGAGGCCTCAGCTGGGGTTTGCATCGTGGGAGTCCTGCATCCACATGCTCACCCCGTGATGCTTGGGACGCTGGGAGCAAAGGCTGAAATGAACAATTAGATTTTACCTCTAAATTAGCACCAGGCAAGTGCACTGCCTCTGGGCTTGTTTCTGTTTTAAATGCCCAGAGCTTCATTTGGGTACTGGGGCAATTTCCATCCACGCAGTGATTTACTGGGGGATTATACAAGGATGTCAAGTGCTTGGCAAAAGAAAAAAGAACAAAAGTAGTGACAGGTCAGAAAGAGTGCAGCTGTCAGCATCATCCAGCTGTGAGCTTCGTACGTGGCAGGAGCTATGCAAGCTCTGGGTGTGTCTCTGGAGTCTGGATAAATCTCTGCTGGAATCAGTGCAGAGGGGGCAGGGAGGAATCAAGTTGGAAAAGTTCAGCATTTGGGTGCTGGTGATGGCGGTGCAGGTTTGCTGCGTGCGGCCGCTCTGCCTGCAGAGCTGTGCGGTGGGGTCCTGCACAGACAGGGAGTGTCACACTGAGGAGAGTAGGTGTGGCTGCCATGGAGGTCTGCAGGCAGCCTTGGAGGCTGGACTAGGCAGCAGCAGGTACATTTTGCCCGGGTCTTGCCTTAGAGATAAGCAACATCTCCCTCATTCCTGTGGGAAGTGCTGTGTACTCCTCTTCCTTGCCGCTCTGTTGGGCGTGCTGTGCTTTAGCAGACTTCTGTGGGATCAGCAGGGTTGGAGCTGGCACAGCAACCTTTACAGCACCAGTGTCGTGTCCTTTGAACTCCAAGGCTTGTACAGGATGGCTCTGCTGCTGCAAAGGTGTAATGGAGGGACATTGTCTCTCTGTGCTCAGATGTAATTTCCAAACGCCGTAAGGAAAGCGGAACACTCGGCGTGGTCTGGCTCAAGCCATGTGTGTTAATCGCTGCCAGGTTTACATTTTATCCTAGCAAAGTCTCCATTAGCTTTACAGCGTGCTGCTGGCCCATTCCTGCAGATTTGCATTTTCTCCTGGCTCTGTGGGTGCCAGCACAGGAACAGCCTCTGCTGCTCTGGAGCGGGGATGGTGCACCAGCATCCCAGACAGCAGGGCCTGTGGGAAGAAAGGTTTGCACAGGGAGCTGAGAGGCTCTGTAGTAAAATTCCCTGGTGGAAGGATGACTGGCTTTTGGACCTGCATCCCTGTGCTGGCTGGTGCCAGGTCTGATCTCCTGCCCTACTTGACCTTGCACATAAAGCTTTCCCCTTGTACCCTGAGAGGATGCAGCCTCGGTGTTCTGTGGGGACAGTGAGGGCACTTCTGGGGCTGTACACGGGCAGTGGGCACCTCAGAGCCATGTCCCTCGGGGTGCTGCTGGGAGCAGAGGCACACACAGGCCCCCTTGCTTTGGAGAATAAGGAGCATTTCAAGGTGTACTGCTCCTATTTTCTTTCCTCTCTGGACGGTCCTGCTGTCTGCCAGCAGGGTCATGGCTCTTCCCTCACAGATGGAGTTCTCCCAAGCCCCAGTTCTACCCTGCTGCAGTTGGGACCAGGTATGGGTAGGTATTTTTTGAGTTAAACACCCTTCATACGACACTAAAGCATGAGCAGTTTTTAATATTTGATGATGTGTCAGGGTTAGGAAGTGCTGGCACATCTCAGAAACACAATTAATAACCACAATGTGGTTATTAATACAATTGGGTTTAATTTAAAGCTTTTGGTAGAGTGTCCCTGATTGTACCAGTCACGCTTGCATGTAATTAGCAAATTAATTGGATGTTTTGTTACTCTGGACTTGGAGTTGTTTATCTTTTTGCTCTGGTTGTTGCATCATTACTACCAGCAGTATTTGAGGTGACAAAATAACCCGTTTCAGGAGCAAGATGGAACATTGTCAGAATAAATCCAAGGCTCTGCCATCAGAAGACAAATTACAGTGGCGGATTGGAGGGGGTGGCCTCTGGTTTAAAATGAAATGGAATCAGAGAAGGCGCTGTTACTGAGGCAATGGAATCAAAGGGGAGAAAAGGATTTAAGGGGCTTTTGGCTCAGGAAAATCTGTTGTCCACATAGCTTCAGACGTTTTTAAGTAGCATTTGCTATCGCTGCTGTTACCTGGTGATATCCTGGTGTTTGCTGCTTACATCTGCCTTTGGTTCCCTTCCCTAGTCTGGCTGTGGTCAGTTTGGGCCAGTGCCACGTGCTCATTCATCACCTGGCTCCATGGCTCTGTAATCGTTTCTGCTCTGTAATTGTGATAGGCTTACAGATAAAACCTGCAGTAATTCCTTCCTATGGAGGGAGGAGATAAGACTGGCAAAGAGATGAAGGAGTGAAGGGCAGCTGTTACACTGAGAGATGGAATGAGGCAGGAGGTCGTTCTCAGGGCTGCTCTCGCTCCCAGTCTGTGCCCAGCACCAGCTGCTCTGGCATCCCAGTCCCAGGAGGGCTCTGGGGACCCCCAGTGCTGCACTGGCAGAACTCCAAAGCCCTTGGGAAGGGGCTGACCCTCCTGTCTGCTGTTGTCAGTGTGACCTTTCTGCTCTGGCAATTGGCCATAGGATGCAAATATTTCTTTGAAGACAGGAGGAGCATGGCAGAACACTGTGAGGGCAGCCAGTCCTTTTGGCCCCTATGGACACATGGACGGGGAGCCTCTGGTGGCCAGGGGAGTTGGGGGTGTGCTAAAGCTTCCTGTCAGTTCCTGATAAATGGAGAAGAGAAAAGATAAACAAATTTCTTCCTCAGCACCTCTCACCCTTTCCTTGCTCAGACACAGGACAACTATGATAATCCAGCTGGAGCTGGAATAGAGAACTCGGGGCTTGGTTGAATGCGAGCAGGCTGTGGCAGGGTGCATGTCTGTCATGGCTGGAGCTGAGGCTGTGAAAGGAGTGATACTCTGGGGCTGGGTAACTGGAGCTGCAGGGATGGTGGAGCTGTGCTCAGCAAGGAGAACCCCTCAGGACTGGGGGAGCAGCCAAGGACTGGGCGCTGCGCTGGAGCATGGCACTGGTGTCTCCTTTTTCTCACTCCTGAGCAAATATCAAATCTCATAAAATGGTCTCCTCGTTTTCCCCTCCCTCCTCTGCCTGTCCCTCCCTCTCTCCCCTGCTCTCCTGTGCTCCAGCTCTCCCTTACTGCTGGGAAGAGGAGATGGATCACCTGTCAGGGGCTGGGCTGTGGAGGGCAGACATGTAGGGTGTCCCTGTGGCACCTGCCCAGCTGCTCTGAGGGTACACAGCATCTCTTTGCCTCTTCACTGCTCGAAGGAGGACTTTGCTCCATCCTCCTTTAGGCTTTTCCATCCTATTTTCCAAATGTCTTGAGCTTTTGAGCTCTTACACCCTCTGGAAGCTGCTTCCACAGTCTTGTGCTTGGTATCGGCAGCGAGTATTCCACCCTGGTTCCTCTCAAGTGCTGGTTGCAGTGGAAGGACAGCCTTTATGTGGCACTTGGTATTGGAATCAGCAGCTGCAAATCAGAAAATTTTGCCAAAGAAACAATCCACAGAAAGCTTTCAGAGTGTTGGTGGGTCAGAGTCACACAGGTGTTTTGGGTGTTTTCCTGAGGCTTTGGGGCTGGAAGCTGCACAGGATCTGCTCGTGGCAGCTCTTTTCCTGCTTATGCAGCTTTTACATCCTTCCTGCTGTTTACAGATTCCCTATTGCACAGGTGTTTATCCACTGAACGGATGAGCACCACTCCCTGCAGCCAGTCTGGCATTACCATTGCTTTTCCTCATGGGAGAACTTCATTCCGGACTGAGAGCCAGTTAACAATGGGAAATGCTTTGGTGCTGCTTCTGAGGACAGAAGAGCGTGTGGAAGTATCGATTTGGAACGGGAGAATGTGTTTTGTAGCCCAGGGGACAGGATTCTCTCTGCAGAGGTGGGTTTTCCCCCAGGACAGGATCCCCACCACGGGCACAGGTACCAGCCCCAGAGGCTGGGCATCAGTGGGTGCTGCAGTTGGAATCCTGTCCCCGAGGCGCGGAGCCCGCAATTCCTGGAAGTCGCTGCCTCTGTCGGGTTTCTCAGAGCGAGGAAGGTGTGGGACAGTCCCGGGAAGAATGAGAGCAGAAACAGTGTAGCGAGGCAGGCGATGTGAGCGGCGTCCCAGGGGCGATGCCAGCTCCCCCCCCGCAGCAGCAGGACCCTCCAAGGCCACGTTGGCTCCAGCAGAGACAAGAGCCCGCTCTGTGTCCGTGCCAGGCGGCACCTCCGGGTCCCCGCAGAGTGCCCACGGGCAGGGGGAGGAACGGGCTCAGAGGAAACGGGAGCACATCAGGAGTCAGCCTCTGCATGGGAAGGGGGGCATGCTCCTGAGCTGGGAGGAAAGCTGGAATCTCTGCCATATGTTGCAGGAAGAAATCACAAAATCCCCCAAAATACTGGAAATCTCGTAGTCGTGTTTTGGTGTGATGAAAGCAATTTCATTACACAGGCTTGAGAACAATTTGTAGTAGGGAGCAGTAGCTCAGTTCTTTGTGTTTTTCTGTCATTCCCATGAATTCCACTATTGGCACAGACCTTCATTCATATTTTATAAATTGCTGTTTGAAGGTGGCTGTCCCAGTTTGCCAGTTCTCCATTGCCAGTTGCTGTCTAGACTTGGAGCACTCATTGGAGCCTGCTGGGTTGGTGTTTGCAGTGGATGCTTTCTTCTAGTGATTGTGGACTAAAATTACAAAAGAAAGAAATTGTATTTCTTTTATCATCCTGTGAACATTTAAAATTTATCAAATGAGTGTTTACTGAAAGAAAACTATTCAGTGGGAGACTTTCTAGTAAAAACTGTTTGTTTCTCAGAGCTGCCCTGGTAGATCCCAGAGATCTGTGCAGCTGTGCATGGCTCTGGAACATTGAAAATATATAGGAAAAATGAAGATTCCTCCTTGCACAGCTCGTCAGCCTCATTACTTTGTGCAAGTTAATTTTCCTTTTGGAAGATTTTCTGCAAAAGGCACATCTGCAACTCGGACTGATGCAAAGCAAGTGCCACAAAGTCATCATGGACAGCCTGGGCCAGCTGGGGAGGGTGGCTTGGTGCCACCACGTGCATGTAGTGACTTGGCACAGGGGGCACAGGCACCTCCTGTTGGGGTCATCACTGGGTCAAACATGGGCATTGATCAGAGTAAACTGCTCTCACCGTGGATGAGCCCAGCTCTGCACCATGTTCATAGGAACACAGCAATGGCAACACTCCTGTGGGGATACTGGATCCTTTCCAGCTCTTTCTTTTCCTCCAGAGATCCAGCATGCAGCATGCACAGGAGGCAGATGCCCCATCTCCTGTTGTAGCAGAGCATTTATGCCTGGTGAACAATTAGGAGGCAGATTTGGTCACATCAGCCCTTGGTGAGTGGCCGTGCAGGCATGCCTAGTGCTGGCCCTGGCAGTGGCTGGTGGCCCTGCTATCGAGCGTTGCTGCACACTGTGGGGACCAGAGCCAGCCCTGTTTGTTAACAGTGCTATGAGGGAGCTCATTGAAATGAAAAGGAACTGGCCCAGTTGTCATGGCAAAGATTTGTGACGGAGGTTCTCCATCCATATTCTCTCGCTGTTACCACTGCTGCCTGCCTTCCCTGATCTGCCTGTGCTGCTCATCCACGTCCAACCACCCTTAATCCCCTGCCTGCTCCAGGTGAGGGGCAGAGGGAGGGATGAGCTTCCTTGGGGAGACCTCCTGGTGGGGGGAGTCCAGCTCACCCTGGCCAGTGCCTGTGCTTTGTTCTGCTTTAAATCCAGCCATTGCAACCCTGATTCTTCTCGCCAGCGTTTTTAGGTGAGATTCAAAGTATCCTCTAACAGTAATAAAAACACTCCCAGCAGCAGGAGTTTAGTGCTGAAGCACTCAAGAGCAGCGGTTCATTCAGCCTCCGGGCAGCTGTGGAAATGGGAATTGTCCCTTTTCTGCGGGCTGAGGTCCGGCAGCCGCCCCAGGTGTGTGAGTGCCGCAGCCCTGGCTCAGCGCTGGGGTCCCGGGGGGCCGTGCTGGCTTTGTGCCGGCTGCTGGGGACCGTCCTGCAGCAGCCTGCTGGACCTTGCACCCCTGCATGGGCCCGCTCACCTCCGCTGGCCCCGGTGTCCCTGCGCAGCCCCGGGCCGTGTTTGCCGGAGCGGGGTTACGGGAGTGCAGCATCGCGCAGGAGCCGCCGCTCCCCGGGGACCTGTGCGGAACGGGGCAGGCTCGGTTCGCCCGGGGTCAGCTTGGCTCGGCTGCTCTCAGGGTGCTGCTCGCTCCCCTCTCAGTCTGAACAGAGGCCAGGAAGAGCAAGGTCACCCTCTGCACCCTGGCTCGGAGCTCCCCAGCCCCCGGCCGGGGACGCCGCTGCAAATAGTGACAGCGAAGGCAGGTGCTGACAGGTCCTCAGGAGTGGTGGGATTGGTCTGTAGGGACACGGGCCTCAGATTAAGTGATTTGCAGTAATAGAAATAATCTGAAAAGTATATGCAGGTATTTATAGCTTCTGCCCTTTTCCCAAGCCACCCGGCCCCAGGCAGCTCGGGTGTCCACAGGGCTGGATTACACCCATGCTTTCCACAGGTGTCCTGGTGCCTTCCCTGTGCCATCCAAAGGATTATTATTATCCTAAAGGATTATTATTATCCTAATAAGTAAATAAGGATTCCTGGGCCCAGTCCCCGTTTCTGCTGAGGGGGCCAGTCTGTCGTGGTGCCTGGCTGGGGGCTGGATGGACCAGGCTGAGCACCTTGTGACAGGCAAGGCAGCTGTCACTTCCCAAATAACTCTAGGGGCAAAAGAGATGGCTTAACTCAGGATGGGAGAGTCAGTGCAGAGCCACCAGTGCTGGGACAGTGACAGGGCTGGCCGGGGCCACCCTTGCTTGTGAGCAGCCTTAGCCAGAGCAAGCAGCTGGGCACAGGCACATTTACCATTTGGTATGTCTGCCCTGAGATCTGGGTGCTCCTGGGACACGTTTGGGGTGTGCCTGGGCTGGCAGAGCCCTGCTCGGGCTGTGCAGAGCAGCAGAGCTGTTTGAGAGCTCCATGCAGAGCTCCAGCCCCCCCTCATGCACTGGGCATGGCAGCAGTCATGAGGATTTACCTTTCATGTCTGTAGCCAGGTGTCTGTGACAAGCACTGCTGGGGGGATGTCCTGGCCGCTGGCTGCCTGATCCAGCTCCTGCTGGAGCCTGGGAGTCTGGTCATAGACTCAGGGAATGGTTTTTTTTTGGAAGGGGCATTAAAGCCCATTTCACTGCACTCCCCTCTGTGGGCAGGGACATCTCCTCCAGACCGTGTTGCTCTGAGCCATGTCCTGCCTGGCTTTGTCACCTAAGGATGGGTGGTGCATTCTGTGGGTGACCTCTCCCTCTGCACCAATATGCTCCGGCAGGGACCAGACATGGGCTGGCTGTAGCCAGTGGCTTTGGGAAGAACCTCAGGGCAAATCCTTCTGTGTTACAGCAGCATCTTCACCTTCCAGACCCCCATCCCACGGACTGCTTCTGGAATTGCTGCCAGCAGGAACAATCCCTACAAATGCCAGAGAGGAGGCTGCAGATCTCCAGAATACATTTTACAGAAAATGTGTTCAGTCCCTAGGATGAGGTGGGAAAACCCTGGGGTTTGCTTCCTCCCCCTTGTGCTCTCTGTGCCTGGGGGTGGATGGAGGGGGCTTCTTGTCTCTCCCAAAATGACACTACACTTCTGTCTCTGCTGCTTTTACCAGCCCTCAGCATTTTGGCTGCTGTTACAGATTTTAGCTGTGTTTGCTTCTTTGCCGGTTAGAAATGGCAGGAAAAAAAAACGCTTTGACCTTGGCCTGTGTGCTGAGAACAGAGCCCAGGCACAAGTTTCTGTATCACAAATTTCCTGGTGAAGGCTCTGCCTCCTCCCCCTCGCACCGATCCCGCACATCTCCCGACCTGCTCTTGGGAGGGCTGGGACGGGCTCCCTCGGCAGCTCCGCTTTCCTCTTGAAAGAGAGATTCAGAGAAGGAATTCTTGTGCTGACTGGGTTGATAGCTTTCATCTGGGAAGCAATGGGGTGCATCAACTGGAAAATGAAATCCCCCTGCAAAGAGAGCCGGGGTGATTTACTGTTTCTATTGAATCGTGTGTGTGCCTGTGCACATTGTGGACGTCCATCATCTTCCCACGAACACCACACACAGATGATGTGTATGTTCTCTGTGCTATGAGGAGCATCCCAGCCCCTCACCCTGGGGCCTGCAGCGTTCCCTCTGCACACATGTCCCTGGAGGGCAGGCACTGTGCCATGTGCTGCCCGCAGGAAGGAGAGGTGGCTGGAGCTCGGGGAGCCTCTGCAGGCAGCACAGGGCTTGGTGTGGGATAGGCATTGCTGCTTCTCCCTGCTCAGACACAGAGAGCCAGCCCCCAACTCACCCCCACTCCCTCTCCTGCTGTCTGGCAGTGCTCTGTGAGCAGGGCAGGGCTGGGGGACACGTGTCTGGAGCCGTGGGTCCAGTGGGGACTGTAATCCCCGTGGGATGGCTCTGGGCATTGTCCCTGTGCATGCTCCTGTGCTCCAGAACATGTGACATCGTCCTGATGAACTCAGCCTGTTCACATGGATTTCGTTTTTCTGGCTCTCTGTAATTGGCTTTGTTTTCACGTGTTCCCTGTAGTCAAGTCTTTTCCCTGACAATAGGATCTTCCCTTTACAAAGAAGTCTATTACTTCCCAGTCTGCTCCCCAGTCCCCTGGAGCATCTTTAAATGGTTAGAAAAACAATAGCAGGACAGGGACTTTTCCCCTTTCTTGTTTACAGCACAGCCTGTGCCAAGTGCCGGGTCCTTGATTCTGGGCTGTGTTGGGGGTGGTTTGAAAAGGGAGCAGAGCACAGTGCTGGGAAGCCTACAGGACAGAAATCCCACTGGGGCTGTGCTGAGGGCTGGGCAGAGCTGAGCTGAGATGGGAGCTTAGGTTCCAGGGGACAGCTGTCTTCTTCTTGTTCAGTTCTCCTTCCCTTTTGCCATGTGGGTGCTTAAAACCTTGGATTATGGCCTGAGTTGAAGCAGTTGTCATGTCCAGCAGGAAGAAAGCGGCAGCCTGGGGTTTGCAGGGTGGCTGGCCAGTCCCTCTGCTCTGGACTGCAGTTAGTGGAGGGGGCTCAGTGTGTCCTGCAGGATCCCCTGTGGGGATCTGCTACCTCCAGGCCATGCTGTGCCCTCCTGCTCTGCCCGTGCCCCCCTGTGCAGAGCTGGGGTCAAGGCGGGTGCGCAGCCACTGCGGCTGCGGCGTGTCCTGAGATGACTATCTCACTGCTCACTCACACAGACTCGGGAGAACACTCTCAAGGCTGGGAGGCCTAAAATTAGATGTGGCATCTGTGTTTTGGTTTGCAGGCGGGCTTGAAAGAGAATCATTCTCGGCTGCTTCTATTCCTCGCCTTCTTGGAAGAGCATGGGCAAGGGGTAATGGGCAGGGCTTTGGTCCCCGGTGTGCCATGGCTTTCTCTGGACATGGCTGCCCAGCAGGGCCAGTCAAAACGCCAGCATGGCTCTGTGATAGCAGCAGGACCACCCATGCCCACAGGTCCCTGGAGGCAGCTGGCTGCAGGGCTGCAAGGTTCTGTTCTCTGTGTTTTCCTGGGAATGCTCTCAACCCCCAAAACAGCAGGTGTGGCTGTCCCTGCCATATGTCACTGAAAGCGCAAACTGGCATCAAAGCTCTATTTCCCAGCCCATGCCTGTCTGGATACAGTGCAGGTATGTGCTGCTGGAGTTGATGCTGGTGCAGCTGTCCATCCATCCATCCATCCATCCATCCATCCATCCATCCATCCATCCATCCCCACCATCCAAGCCCTGCTCCGGTCCCAGTCCTGCCCTGCTCCTGCCCCAATCCATGTGCACCTGGCAGGTGTGGGCAGCTGTGAGCCACGGGCATGCCACGAAGGCCAGGCTGGTGAGCTGGAGGGATTGGAGGATGTCAGCCAATGGCTGTGAGTTGCTGGGGAATTTGCTTCTCTGTTGCCTGTTCTGCTGAGACTGGGGCTAAGAGTTGCAGGGAGACCTGGCACTAAATATGTGAAACCTTCATTTATAATTAGTGTGTTTATGTCGGGGATGAGTCACAGCACGATCCGCTTGGAGGTCGCCGCGGGAAGATGATAGTGTTGCACAAGTCGTGAAGTCTCCTCTAGGAACTCTGCTTTGCCAGCAGAGCTGAAGGGAAGTTCTGCAGATAGCGCTTGTATCCACTCCCAGACATAATAAGGCAAAGGATTTTTATGCCCCTGCAGTTGTGTCTCTGCAAAGGTTTGGTCTTGATAGAAACGTGCCTAAAAATAACCCAGTGCTGCTGGTGAGCGGTGGGACCAGCGCTGCAGTGCCGCTGCAGTGATCCCCACTGCAGGAGGGCTGCAGGGGCTGCTCCCCGAGATGGGGGGCTCTGCTGACGGCTGCCATGCCCGTCCATGCCAGGGCTCCGTGCTGTGCCCGGGCAGGGTGCTGGCTCGGGCCATGTGCCTCCCCAGCTGGGTGCCAAATTCGTGGTATTTGCGGTCTCCTCATGTTTCCGTGCCGGGTCCCGCCTTTCTTGCTGACTGGTTTTGCCTTGTGCTTCCTACGGTGAAGAAATAAAAATGCAGAATCTGCAGCATTGGTTTCCTTAGCAATAATTCCACTGCCAAAGGAAGGGGGGGAAAATATTTTGTGTTTTAAATATCTGAGTCTGGGAATGAATCCTGGCATCCCTCAGCAGCCCAGCTGGGAGCCGACCACTGACCTCTGGCCATCAGCGCAACTTGATCCTTGTTGCCAAATTAAATTCCAAATTCATTTGGAGTTCTGTGAGGCACTGATGGGAATCGTTCTGCCTGGGGTTTCTCTTGGTAGCCCTGTACCAGATGCTGTGGTTAGCTGGGGGTGCTGGGGGACCCCTGAGATGCTGTGCCCCATGGCTGGACACTGGTACAGTTCTGTTCCTCTGGAGATCTGCCTGGCACAGCAGCTGTGAGAAAAGGCACTGAGAACTCGCATCTCCTCTACCAGAGCATTTTGTAATCATCAGTTCACTTGATTTTGGAAGAGGGAAAGGTAAAAGTTCTCCTGTAGGTGAAGATGTTGGTATGTGGCACCACAAGTCTGTACCCTGGATACTTTCCTGGGAGCTGTAAGCCTGCATCTGGCATGATAGCAGTGTCTCTTGGAGCATGAAATAAATATATCAACTGTCTCATTATTTGCGATTTTCTTTACAGGCACATTTTCTGTTTGTGAGCCGAGGAGATGGATTTGAAAAATGGAAGATTATGGTGTGGCTTAAACTAACTGCATAAATATCAGTGAGGACAGAGTGTTTCCTTGGAAAATAAGTAGGGTTCTCTGTGCAACAGGGATGCCAAGGTCCTGTCCTTGGTGACTCCAGGTGACTCTGCAGTCACCAGGAGGACGCAGTGTAGGGCTCTGATGACCTCGGGAGTGCTCCTCAGGGCTGCAGCCTGCCTGCAGCCTTGCTGCTCCTTGTTTGCTTTTTTTGTCCCCTTTTTGCTTCATAATCAGGTGAGTTCCCATCTGAAAGGACCTTGCAATGTCCTTGTGCCATCTCTTTTCATAGATACCTGCTCTGTCTGGGGGATCAAGTGTTCCATCTTCTCTGAGCTGATTTATTTAAGCTGCTCCCTGAGCTTCTGGATGGACATCATGCTCTGGGGCAGAAGTTTTGGTGTGAGCTGCACCAAATGTGGGCAGCAGCCTCTGCTGTGGCCACCAGTGAGGTGCAAAGGCTGCAGGGTGGCTTCTCCCAGGCTTTGCATTTCAGGTGTAGCAAACCTGCCACCTTTCACCTTTGTGAGCTCATTTTCTGCTTCTTCCTTGTGGGAGATTGAAAGGTGAGAGCCCAGGATGGCCATTAAATGAGGGGACTCCCTGGCAGGCTGGGTTACGTGCACTGCCTCAGCTGGTCAGGTGGCAGGTTGGGGCTGTCCCCTGAGTGCAGGGACAAGCAGAGGCTGGGTCCATGCAGCTCCAGGCCTGGAGCAGCCTTCCTGCACCATCGAGGAGCAGAGGAGAGAAAAGAGCTGGGAGTGGTGGGGCTTCAGCTGCAGTGGGGATGCGCTGTGTGAAAAATTAACTGTCAAAACAAGGAAACAGAGTGTTTGAAAACAAAAACCCAGAGTTTAATTTGGGGATTTGAGAAAGGATTGGTGCAGCTGTGCCTGTGGAAGCTATTTGTGCCCCGTGAGCCCGGAGGCAGTGCCAGGGCTGGAGAGCCAAGCCTGCTCCTGTGAGTTGCTGGTGGGAGGACATTTGCTTTCTCTGAGGTCTGCTCCTCCTGCCAGCCTGCCCTGCTGGGATGCTTGGAAAACCCTTTGTCATCTGGTAATAATTATTTAAATCCGGTGAGAATCCTGTTCCTGTGTGTGTTTACCAGGCCTGGGGCTCATGCTGCACCCTGCTCTGCTCTCAGATGCTGTCGTGCCTCTGCTGCCATCGCACACAAAAACAAGGCATGAGCAGACTGGAAAATACTCAAAGCTATTTAGCACAAAGGACATGAATTCAGTGTACAAAGCCTCATGTTTATAGATTAAATGGCTGAAAGCATTTTAACAGATGAATGCTTTAAAGTTTCTGTGCAGGTCTTTTTATCTGGATGAGTGTGATGTGGTGGCTGTGAGTGCAGGCTTGGCTCAGCTCTGGCTGGAGCTACCAGCAGCCAAATGACGGTGCAAGGGGACACGAGGATGTGCCCAAAGTGGGCAGTCGTGCCCTTTGCTGAGCGTGGGTCTGGCCTTTTGGTGGGAGTCACAGAACTTCATCCAGGCAGGAGCACCACAGCTGCACTGAGGGGAAGCCAATTAAATTTAATATTGCATTAGAAAATGTCATGCTCAGGTAATGCTGTTTTAAAGGCAGAGATCCCCCCTGATAACATCAGAGGGTCTCAGAAATGACCATACTTGAAATGACTGGGTAGGGTTCTGTGTCACCTGAGTTTGTGAGTGAGTGCTGGCTCAGTTCTGGTCTCAACACCCTCCTGAGCATCACAGATGTGCAGGTTTTGCATGATGAAGGTGCAAACCCCCTTTCCTCAGGGAGTGTGGGACCAGAGCACTCTGCTCTGTGGCTCCTGGTGGGCTGAGCTGCCATCATTGTGTCCTGGTCTGCCTAAGGGCAGTTGTGCCGTGGCTGCTTTCGAGCAGCCTGTGCCAGCTGTTGCTGAGATGGAAACTTCCTTTGTGGATCAGGAGAAATGGTTGGCTCCTCTTTTACCAGTGCCTGCTCTTGGCTTTCTGGGGCTGTTGTGAAATGTGGCTGTTTGGTGAAATTTAACTAATAACAAACAAATGCTTCATCACATGATAGTTCCTACTCCCCAGAAATATTCGCGTGTGAGGGGAGCTCAGCAAATCCTCCATTTCCTTACAGAACCCTTCTGAAACGAGAGTAAAACTCATCCTAGAGCTGTAGAAGAGATACCAAGGTTGTTTTTCCCTGCCCCCAAAAGCCACCAAGCTGCTTTGTGGCAGCCACGACCTTGGCCTTGGGGGCAGCTCTGGCTCCGCCGCCGCCGTCGCCGTCCCAGTTGTGTCTGCCCCGGCCGCTATCGCCCTGCCTGGGGCTCTGCACCGGGGCTGACACTTGCCACACTTTGTGCCAACTGCCAGCCCCCTGCAGTTGTTTTGGTCTGACCTGAGCACTCTTGTGGCTCTGAGGGCCAGCACAGCCCCATGGAGTACAAACTTCCAGCCAGAGGAAAGTTTTGGAGCTGCCAGCAGTGAGGCAGCCGCTGTGCCACCTCTCGTGTCCCTCCTGCGCCCTCAGTGGTGGTGAAGGGCTGTGGCACTGCCTTGAGGCAGGTGGCACCTGGGGCTTTGCCCAGAGTGCTGCCAGCCCTGCAGCTTCCCCAGGCACCACTTTGGCTCATTGGCCTGTGTTATGTATTACCTGCACGTTTTGAGAACACCCTGTAAATGTCCCTTGGAAATTGGAAAACGGATCGTTAAGGGAACCATTAGCATAGCTCATTCTGAGTTGCTAGAACATTTTCACATTATGTTTTTCTTTCAATTCTCTCTAAAAATAAGAAAGAAAAGGCAAACTGGCGTTGTTTTGAAGACAGGGGCATGCTCTGGCTCTGGGCAGTGGCTGCTGGCAGGGAACCCTGTGGGTGCTGCAGGGCCTGTGGTGGAATCACTCCCCAGCTGCCTAAACACCATCTCCTGCCCTTTGGGGTGTGGGGCTGTGCTCACCCTGCCAAGCCTTACCCCAGGAGGAGCCTGTCCCACGGCCAGGAATCACCTTCCATGTCAGCCAGTGTCCTGCAGTCTCCATCTGTTGGTGGCAGTGGGGACAAGGGTGGCTGAGCATGGAGGGGTGTGTGGGGAGCCCTGCCCAGCCCCATCCCTGGCAGGGACACGTGCATGGGGTACTCTCAATGCACACCTGCTGGAAGGTGTTTCTGCACTTACACAAATCTCTCCATACACGAGCAGCTCTTTAAAAGCTGTTTCAGAAGCCACTCAGTTTCAAACCTGCTTTGCAGTTTCAGATAATTGATCCTCAAAACCACCCCCGAGTCCTCTGGGAGTCCCGTGTCTGTTGTCACGATGCCTGCTGCTCATGGCACACAGTGCTGAGCATGGGGGAGACACAGGGGAACCCTGATGGAAACAGGGAAATGAGCACTGTTGGATTTCTGACTGCACAGAGAGGAGAAAAGAGGTGTTGGGCCATTAGCAGGAAGGCCTGTTATGTATGAATCTAAAACACACTGGATAAGTAAGACATTTTTAGCCAGGCTTTTGTGTGTGCTGCTGGTATTCCTGAGCAGGGTCTGCTCTGCAGCAGCCCCTCTCAGCCAGTGCCAGGGCTCTGGAGCACATGGGGGGATGTGGGAGCACCAGGAGGACAGGTGGGATGCCATGTAAGACAAGAAAGGAACATGCTGGTTGCAACAGGATTTGACTGTGGCAGGCACGGTGCAGCCAACTGTGCCTCCTCCATTTAATCAGCAATTCCAGAAAAGCCTTGGAAATGGAGATGGTTGGGGAAGGCTGGTTGAGCTGCATCTACAGATCAGTCACTGATTGCTCCTGTTAAAGAGATGAGAAATCACTCAGAAGGTTTCTACCGTAAGAACTGAGGATGAAACTGCTGCTCCAGTTACTGAGGTGGGATCTGCACAGCTCCCAGCTGAGGGACAGGCAAGGATAGTGGGGCTTTTCTGGGTATAAAGGTTTTTTCAAGAAGTCCCACCTTTGTTACACTCACTGTTGATGTAACCTGATTTCTCAGAGCTCACCTGCAAGCAATAAACAATGCCAAAAATGAAAGGGGATCTAATTTTATGCAAAAGTTGCAGTGACTTGCAGACTGTTAACCTGATTTCTCAGAGCTCACCTGCAAGCAATAAACAATGCCAAAAATGAAAGGGGATCTAATTTTATGCAAAAGTTGCAGTGACTTGCAGACTGTTAAAAGCTAATTGCCTCATTCAGTGGTTGCAGGTAAATGAGTTCTGGTAATTAACTCAACATGCTGGTGCTTCCCAGACTGGCTGGACATGTTGGCTCCTGATTTGGATAAGCCCCTCTCCTCCTACCATGCCCTCTGGAAAAGCAGTTTCTCCATGGATCTGATCAAACAGATCAGATCAGGTTGAGGAGGGGACAGTACCAGCTGAGAGAGGAGAATCTGGGTGTGTGGAATGGTGAGGTGTTGGAGAAGGGGAGTCAGGTGCTGGTGGCTAACGTGGCATCAAGTGGCTGGCAGTGCTGTGCTCTGCCTTGTTTGGTGCATGAGCTTCATTACTGAAGCCAAAATTCCATGAGCACTGCAACAGCCAGTCTCAGTCACCTTCTGTCCCCAGGCCGTGCTGTCACTGTGTGTCACTGTCACTGTACTTTGTCACACTTTGTCACACACTGCATGCAGCGGGCAGGGTCCCTGCATGGTCAGGGCCAGGCTTGGCTCAGTTGTTGCTTTGCTCACCCCCTTGCTCAGTGCTTGGCTGATCCATCACTGCAGTTCTGCCATGACCCTGCTCCCCACAGCATGCCCTGAGCACATCTGCTGACCCTTCTCTTGTCCTGTCTGGTTTGTGCTGCAGATTGGAGCCGGGCCGTGACCATGTCCTGCCCATCGATTATTACTTCCCACCTCAGAAGACCTGTCTGATCTGTGGAGATGAAGCATCTGGGTGCCACTATGGAGCCCTGACGTGTGGGAGCTGCAAGGTCTTCTTCAAACGGGCAGCTGAAGGTAATGGGGACAGGAGAGGGAAGGTCACTGCCCCACTGTGGTGGCATTCTAAGATTTCTTAAACCAGGAAGGGAGAAAAATCAAGGATAAATTGATTTTTCTCCGTGGTGTTTGTAATTTCATTTTACAGATTGCTCTCAAAAAGTAGCCAAACCAGTTTGCCAAAATATAATTCTTCCCAGTGGCATTGAGCAATCAAGGTGTCCCTACCATGGTGTGGACCAAGATGGTCTTTAAGGTCCCTTCCAACCCAAATGTTTCTGTGATTCCATGATTATCTTAGTGACCTGGTGAGAGCCTGGAGCAGTCAGTTCCTGCTTCTCTTCTTGACTCCCCAGAGTGCTTTAAGCTCCCATCAGCCCACCTGTGGTCTCAGATGCACAGCTGCCTGTTCAGGGGGGCTTTTCCTCTCCTGCACCCCTTCCAGAGGGTTCCTTCTGTGGCTGCCCACAAAACAGCACAACCCTCCGTCCATGAGGAGCCCTGCTCTGACCTTGGGGTCTGTGATCCTTCTCCCCAGCCCATGAGAAAGCAGCTCATCCTTCATGTCCAGCTCCACAGTGTGAGGCTCTCCAGGGATAAGTGTGAGCCCAGATGTTCCCTCTCAACAGCAAGGTCTTTGTCCCACCTTTCCTGGGCAATGAACAAGCAGAAGCACCAGCCCAGCTGTTTCCTCAGGCTGTGCCTCAGCAATAGCTGGTGTCTACCTGCACTTCAGAGCTCTGGTTCTTGGGCAGCAGTGAGAGCCTCTGGTGTGGGAGATGAACTGTCCAGCAGTGTAACGTGCCTGTGGTCACTCATCAGCCTTGCTGTCAGGAGAGATGAACCAACACAAGCCATCATTTTTCCTTGGTGCTAATACAATTTATGTGGGCAGCTGCTGTCACTGGCCATGGTGTCCTCTGGAGAGGGCTGGCAGCAAAAAAAGGATGGAGCTTCTGTCTCACCATGACCTTCCCCTGTGCCCAACCTCTCCTGTCCATGGGCAGAGGTCCCAGGCTAGAGGTGCTCACCTGCTGTTGTCAGAATGCTGCTTCTACATCAATTAGATCAATTAGCATTATCCTGCCTCTTGTTGGAGTCCCTCATTCCTCCGTGCCAGGAACCAACTTGTCAGGGCTGGTTCAGGGAAGAATAGGGGCTGTGCTACAGGGGACATCCGTGTTGCCAAAAAGGGCAGTCAAATAAAAGTTAACAAATTTTGCATATTTCTCCCAAGTAAATAATTTGCAGAGCTGTCTCTGCTTCACACCAGCTCTGTGTCAAGCCAAGTGGGTTGGCTTGTGCAGCCAGAGTAAATAACAGATGCTTGTTTAAGTCAGCAAGTTATTGTTGATTTATAGTAAGTGGAGGCTTGGCTCTCAGTCAGATGAAGTGCTGCTGGAGTGCCTGTGTCTGCGGGTGCCTGCGGGAGCTGTGCTCCCCTGGCACCAGGCTGGGCTCTGTCCTGTGGGTCACAGGGACCAGAGGTGCCCATGGGCAGAGGGGCAGCCTGGGCTGCTCTGAGGCACGTGCTGTGGAGTTGTTCCCTCTCCTGGTGGTGTTATATCATTAATTTAAATGTTCATTTTGGTCGTGTTGGGATTGGGCACCAGCCCTTTGTCTTTCCTGAGGAGCCATATGTGTGTGCAGGGGGCTGCCAAATTGTCAGGTTTCATCTTATGCTACCCTGAGGTACATGGCTAAGTCTTTATTTTAGGGAAGTGACAATAAATTGTGCTCCTTTATAGGTACTGAATGCAGAGATGGCAGGTGGTGATTTCTGTTCTAACTTTTGGTGAGTTTCCAGACAGATCTCTTCCTTCTTAAAGCTGAGCAGCATTACTGAAAGCTGATATTTCAGCGCGTTCTCATGTTTTAAAGTCCATAAAATGCCTCTCAGAAAACCTTAGGTCGCCCTTGGAGAATTTACAGCAGTAGATCAAAATGCTTCCCCATGAGAAAAGAAACCTGTTACCTTCCTGGTGCTGGTGTCAGCACCTTTAGTGGAGGGAGCAGCAGAGGCTGTGACTGGAGCAGCACAAACAGCATCTTGGAGGGGAGGGAAATAACTGGGCACATCATTTCTTTTTTATTATATTCTTCTGAGATAATAGTGAACTTCTCTGGCAGGGATTCAGGGGTATTTAAGGAGGTTTTATAGACATGCACTGGCTTCTAAGGGGTGAGAAAGGGAAAATATTAAAAAAAAAAGGTTGTGACACTGATTCTTCTGATTCTTCTTCCCTTTGGACACACTGAGGGGTTTATGAGCAGCAGCAGGTCACCTCTGCTTTGATGAGAATATATGACAGATTTGAGGAGTTTCACAGGTTCACATTCAGCTTCTTTTCCCAGAAAGATGCTGAAGAGTTAATAGAAAAGGCAGGAATGTTGTCCTGTCTTGTTCTGCTGGCTCTTGTGATTCATAGACTCTCTCAAGATGTCCAGGCCAGCCCTGCAGCACACCCCACAGATTGGTGGGGACTGCCTCACCTGCAGGGTCACCACCCTCCACTGGTGACCAAGCCCAGCTCTCCCTTGCAGTCACCAGCCCCAGGGTCCCAGCAGGGACAGTCCAGAGGGCTGGGTGGCTGCCCTGTCACCAGGGTGCTGCTCCCCTGCTGCCCACAAAGGAGGGCTCCCCCTCCTCATCTGCTGAGCAAAAAGCTCATCCAGCTCAGCACAGATGTTGTTTTTCCTTAGAGGCAGGACACCTCTGGGTGAGGTGAGCGTGGCTGGGGTGGGTTGAAGACATGGGAGTTCAGCCCTTGTGATGCCACCCTGGTCCCTGAAAGAGAAAAATGCTTCAAATGAGGCAGCTCCTGTGTCAGTGAGCAGCCCAGGAGTTCCTGCTCTCCCATTCTGTCCAGGAGGGGGATCATCGTGTCTCTGCATGTATTCCCGGAGAGGAGCAGACCTTCCTTGTCCCTCTGAGGTTTCTGAGATCTGGTGGTGACCTTAGCCAGCCCAGAGCTGCCTCCACACAACGTTCCTGGCAGTGTAGGACTGGGATGCTTTAGGCTGTGCTCCTGATGGGGCTGTCTTTAAATAGCTGAGAGCTACATGAAAAAAATAACACAGTATTTGGCAATTTTCCTTGCAGGCACCCAGCCAGGCTGCTGTGCAGGCTGCTCTGAGTGCCTCCATCATTCTCCATATGGATTAGTGTTCTATGTTCTGACCTGCTGAGGATTAGCCTTACACCAGAGAGATGTCTCTGGGCCAACTCAACAGTTTCTTGCCAGATTTCAAGATGACACCAAGTTAAAATAAACCTTTGCAAAGATCTTTGCCACGTTATAAGAAACTTTCTTCTCTTTCCAGGCTGATGTGGCATGCAAAGAAATTGAGTCTGCAGAAGACTCAGTGCTGCTGCAGCATCACGATGCTCCAGTGGTGGGTTTCTCATGACTGTTTGGGTGTTATTTGCCTTAAAATGTCGTGGGGAGAGCAAAAGATGGGACGACCAGAGCACAGGGAAAGCTCTGGATGCTTTCCCTGTGCTCACTGTAGCCATCTGGTAAATACAGAGGGCTATTCAGGAAATGACTTTGCAAAGGTAGTTCCTCAGAGGGGCTCAGTGCTGGCTCCTGGGAGCCTTGTGCCTGAGCCCTCCTGAGTTATTAATGGGAGCATCACATGGGAAGGGTGCCAGCACCAAACCCCCAGGCTCAGCTCTGCATGGCCCTGCTGGTGACAGCCCCAAGGAGCAGAGGCTTTCCAGGGGAGCTCTGGAGCCTCCATGGTTACATGAGACCATGGGGAATTGCTTTCGCGGAAAGCTTGGCCTTATCCCCCAGCTGTTAAAATTCAGTTTATGTCCTGAAATATGAGGATCTCTGTCTTCCAAAAGGCATTTACTGGTTTTTTCACATTTACGGTTGTGTATCTTGCTCCAGATGCAGAGATTACTTTGTTGTCTGGAGGAGAAAGTTAGTCTGGGCACAACAGCTCATGTGGCAACAGGCTGTTAGTTAGATGATTCCTCTGGATTGAGCAACTCACCTCCATAAATCATTATTTTTAGTCAAGAAGACCTGGAGAGCAGCTCTTCCCCTTGGCTCCCAGCGTGTGTTGTGGTCCCAGGAGATGAGTGGGAGGGCTCAGAGGTGGTGGAAGAGTCTTTCTGCCTGGTGTGAGGGGGCCCAAGGTGGGGGGGACATCCCCAGGCAGAGGAGACACGAGCATTGCCGTGTGTTCATGGTGGGGGCTGCTGCAAAGATGCTTTCTTGGGGTATCTGTGCTGGTCTGGAAGGCAGAGGGTGCTGGGTGTGACTTCTCCCCTCACCTGTGCAATGTCAGACAGGACCTGGGGAGCAGGGGAGGATGTGGGGCTTCTCTGGGTGACATCTGCTGTGTCCTCAGCTGGGCAGTGGTCTATGGGGGAAGGACAGGCTGGGTGATGGGCCTTGCAAAGAGCAGGACTGCTGGGGAACACCCCAGAGTGGGTGTGAGGTTTGGACCTGTATGTACAGGTTTGCAAAGCAAGAGCCTCTGCCTTGGAGTGGCAGGAGAAAACACCTCTGTTGTTTGCAGGGGAGAAAAGGAAAACAAAGAAGTAGTTTCAGTGTTAAACTCCAGAGAAGGAAAAGCCAGCACATTTATCTTTAAATAAAGAGCAGCTGATTGCAAATGTCTCATCTTGCTCTGGAATGAAGAGAGTGAATTGCCCTGAAATTAGAAACAGGTCTCTGTGTGTGAGAAGGGAAGGAACTTCACTTCAGAGGGAAGGAACTCATGCACGGTCCAGCCACCCTTCCCTGTTCTCCTGCCTTTTAGAGCTGGTGGTTCCTCTCCTGGTGGTTAAGGGGAAATCTCTGCATCCCCAGGAATTAGGATGAGGTGAGCTCAGCTCATTCTCACGCCCAGCAGCAGCAGCACCATGACCTGCTGTGGCTGTTGGGTTCTCTTTTTGTTCCTGGAGAACAGCATAAAGTAAACAGGGCTCACTTGTGCAGGGCCAGACAACAGAGAGCAGGTTCCTGCTCCAAAGAGCCTGTCCATGAACCATGAAGCTGGCCTGGCCATGTCAGCAGTGTCACTGTACTGTGACTGTGGTGAGAGCTGTGGCTGCAGCTCACAGCCTGTGCTGCTCTCTCTGGGGTGGCACTGCCATCCTGCAGCCTCCTCCAGCATCCCCTCTTTGTCCTCTGGGCCCCTCTGCCTGCTCCTCACTCATGGGAAAGGCTCCCTCTCCATGTCCCTTCTCAGCAGTTCTGGAGCTGAAAGATGCTGCTGAGGAGCAGATGGGAAACAGCTCAGTGGCCTCATGGAGTAAGGCTTGGACTCCACTACCAAACGTCATCCGTGCTCCCTCCCCTGGGGACAGAGCAGGGTGGGGATGAGCCCACGGGTTGGGGTCTGTCCAGATGCTGGGGGTGAGCAGGGGCCCTGGGGCTGTGGGGTGCTGCTCCTGACACAGCTGTGCCTGATGCTGGAGCACGCCTGGGGGGCTCAGGCAGCCAGATCTCCTTCCAGCTCTCTGTTCCCCAGAAAGTAGGGCGCCTGTTCGTGAGTACCTAAGAAGGTTGAGTGGAGTGAGTGTGGCCTCAGCACTCGGTGCCCCCGGCACAAAAATAACTGCAAATAACCCAGTTTCAGCTGAAGTTCTTTGTTACTCATCCTCCTCCTCAATGAGCTGCTGAAAGGGAGGATGCTGTTTGTGCTCCCCTTAGGGTCCTTAGGGATTTAGGTGTCATCGAGGCTTGCTTCAGGATCCCTCTCATGGGAAATGAGCCAGGGAGAAGGTGAGAAGAGCTGTTCTGAGGACAGTGTTAAAATGATTTAACAGGTGTGAGATGTGGTGAGTAATGCAGGTGATGGCTGAGGCACAGGGGCGGGTGATGATCTACTTTGAAGAGGACAGTTCTGAGAAGGTCAAACGTGGGGTGTTTTCGTGCAGCCCCTGAGCTCTGTGGGGGGAGTGGGCTGGGGGCTGAGCCCTGCCAGGGGGGTCTGTGGGGGTGACAGTGGCAGCTGGTCCTGCCAAAACTGTGGCCAGGCACGAGTCAGGGGGAACCCAGGGAGCCCCTGTGAAAGCCTCAGGCAGTGGCAGTGAGGGGCAGAAATGGGGGAAGTGTGGAGGCTGTAAAATGTTCTGCACCAAAATTGGTGCATCTCATGTCAAAAAACTGGCACATTAACAGGTTGGAATTCAGCCTCATCCTGTTCACAGATTTCTGATGACTCCAAAGGGCTATTCCTATAGGAATGCAGAAGCTAACCCCTTGCAGGATGATGAATAAAGGCCATGGGCTGGTTTCCCTTGTGGGCTGCCTGTGGGTCTGTAAGCTGCACTTCTCTGTTGTGTGCTGAGTTCAGTTTGGTTTGGAGCAGCCTGAAGAACATTAAATAAATCCTGATCCAGTGAATGTGTTCAAACTTGACAAGAAAAGTGATGATTCTTGGCTTGTCTGGCAAATGGGACAGTGAACAAAAGCTGTGGCCTGGAGCTGCACAAGCTGCTCTCTGAGTGAGTGCAGGCTGAGTCTGAGGTATGGGTGACTCTCACCATAAGTAACTTCTGAATTTCCTGCACCTCCCCAAAACTCACAGCTGCACAGGGACCCCTGTACAGGGAGTTGCTGGTCCCAGTTCCCTCCTGGCTGACTGCAGATACATCCCAGGGGACAAGGTGGCATCAGACTCACCTGTGGAGCAGCAGCTCCCCAACCCCAATATCTGTAACCTGCAGACAACAGACCCAACCGGTATCAATGGGTTGCACAAAAATAATTCAGCCCCCAAAAAATCTGTAGAGCATCGTGGTTCTGAGGGGGACTGATAGGTGAGTAATGTGGCAGAAGGATCAAACTGTGGGGTTTGGTCTGGGAGAAAATCCCCCAAAAGCCATGCAGTGGCTGATGGATGGATGACATTGGATGGATGGATGGATGGATGATATTGGATGGCATTGGATGGATGGATGGATGGATGGATGGATTGGATGGATGGATGATACTGGATGGATGGATGGATGGATGGATGGATGGATGGATGGATGGATGGCATTGGATGGCATTGGATGGATGGATGACAATGGATGACATTGGATGGATGGATGGATGGATGGATGGATGGATGGATGGATGGATGGATGACATTGGATGACATTGGATGGATGGATGACATTGGATGACATTGGATGGATGATATTGGATGAAATTGGATGGATGGATGGATGGATGGATGAATGGATGGATGGATGGATGGATGGATGGATGGATGGATGGATGACATTGGATGGATGGATGACATTGGATGACATGGGTGGGTGGATGACATTGGATGGATGGATGGATGGATGGATGGATGGATGGATGGATGGATGGATGGCATTGGATGGATGGATAACAGGGATGGATAGAGGACATTTAAAAAAACAAGAACCCCTCTCCAGGCTGCCCTTGGTGATCCCAAAAGAGCCCAGCCTGTATCTCCACTGGCACCCAGCACCCATGCTGTGTCTCTCTGGTGTTCTAGGTAAACAGAAGTACCTCTGTGCCAGCCCGCAACGACTGCACCATCGACAAGTTCCGGCGGAAAAACTGCCCCTCGTGCCGCCTGCGCAAGTGCTACGAGGCCGGGATGACGCTCGGAGGTACGGCCAGGGTCCCCTCCTGGGGCCCTAATGTCACCTGGGGGATGAACAGTCAGTAAGTGGCTGGAAAAGGAGGCTGATGGATACACACTCAGGAAATATTTTCAGGGTTCTACTAGCAAAATGGGGGGATTTCAATAGCTTTTGGTTGTGTTTCAGGAAACGTATTTTTCCCTGATTTCAAACCTTGTGAATCTAAAAAAAAAATATATATATAAACAGCAGGGTGAGTTGGTTCTGGCTCCTGGAGCCTCAGAGCAGAGCACTCCCCTCTTTTGATGGGATTATTCCAAGGCAGAAAGGAGCAATTTCTTGGTGAAATTAAAAGCTCAGTGTTTTCTTTTGTGGCATGGAAGCTGCTCCTCTGTCCCTGGTCCTTGTTACAATTTTTCCTCTGTTCCCAAACCTGTAGCCCTACTAAAACTAGCAGGGTGCTGATATCCAAAATCTGAGGTTTTCTGCTCATAGTCTATAAGCTGGTGTTGATCACTGGGTGTCTCCTTGTTGAGTACATTTGATTAAATTCTTCCCTGTGTGGTGAGGCCCTGGCACAGGGTGCCCAGAGAAGCTGTGGCTGCCCCATCCCTGGTAGTTTCCAAGGTCTTGGAAAATTGGACAGGGCTTGGAGCAAGCTGGGATAGTGTAAGGTGTCCCTGCCCATGGCAGGGGATGGAACTGGGTGATCTTTAAGGTCCCTTCCAACCCAAATCCTCCTGTGATTCGGTGAGGAGGAAAATATCCTGGAAAAAGGGGACTGACAGACCTGCCCCTGCTGGGAAGCCCTGGATTGAGGGGGCTTCTGGAGCTGCACAGAGGAGCCCTGGCAGTGCCAGGCACAGCACAGGGGGACAGAGGCAGCCCAGACTGCTTGGGTGTGTCAGCATTTCAGGTAAAATCCTGACCCCATTGCTGGGATGGGCTGAGCCTCCAGAGCTCCTGGGCTGCAACAGCACTGTGTGGAAGGACTTGTTACTGAAGTGGCTCTAATCTGTGACTCATCAAGGAGCAGAGGGTTTAGTTTGATTTCTCCCCAAAGATCCCAAAAGGCAGTGCAGTCATCCCTCCCTTTTCTTAGCTTATTTTTACGTGCTTTTTTTCTGGTGAAGTTTCCATAAGTAGGAGAAGACATACATCAGTGTAACCCTCTTCTGCAGGACACACTGACAAAATTAACGCTAATACGGATACCCCGCTCCCTTCTTTTTTTCTTCAGCTCTTTGGGTCACCCTGACCTGTTCTGCCTGGTCTATTTTACATTTGGTTTGGATGTCGGCGTAAAGGCAATTGTTACAAACAGGCAAGCTTGTGGTTGCCCACAGTAACCTCTCCCACAGCGGAGGCAGGGCGTTTGAAATCACTCCCAAGCTCCAACCAGTTGTTTTTAACTGGTGGTTAATTACAGTCACTGATGGGGTACATCTCTGGTGCTCTCGTGTGGGGAGGAGGAGGAGGAGGAGGAGAAGAAGGAGGAGAAGGGGGAGGTGACACACTGAATGCCTTCTGCAGGCTCTGCTCTGGAACAGGATGGCAATGTGTTGAAGCACTTCATTATTGATTGAGATCACAGTGACCTGCAAGCTGGTATCCACTAAGCAGGATCTTCTCTCTATAGAGAGGGAAAAGATACTGTAGAGAGGGAAAAGAAAAAAAAAAGAGCAAAAAAACGGCGATAATGCTGTTTTGGTGTGTTGGGTCCTAGTGGTGTGCTGGCCTGTGCCCACCATCCCACTGCATGTGTGCCTGCTGCTGGGGAAGATGCTGCAGGGGTCCTGATAGTCCTGAACCCAGGAAATGTCCTGGTATGGGCACAGCTGCAGGGATCCTGCCAGCCCTGAGCTCAGGAAATGTCCTGGTATGGGCACAGCTGTGGAAATCCTGCCAGCCCCAAACCTGGGAAATGTCCTGGTATGGGCACAGCTGCAGGGATCCTGCCAGCCCTGAGCCCATGGAGCATGAGAGGTGCCAGGGACTATTCCCGTGGGCACTCCAAGCTCCTGTGCCCACAGCCAGAGCTGGCAGCCACCTGAGCTGCAGCCCTGTGGGTCCTGGCTGGAGCAAAAACTCAAAACATGTGTAATTCCTTTCATTTTGTTTAGAGTAGGGCTAGAAATCTCCTGTAGTAACAGCCAAAAGCTTGTGAAAGTCCAGGCTTGAGGCATAGGTGTGTTTAATTCAGTCCTAATTCAGGTTCAGTTGCTGGGGGCAAAGCAGAGCTCATGTCTCACCACACAGTGGATATTGATTCCAGCCGGGGGGAATTTGACACAGTTTTTGCAGAGCCATTGCAGTAGTTACAATCAGTGTTACAATCAGGCTGTACCTGATTTTTCATCCGGTCTGCCCTTGACTTACAGCAATTGGATCTTTATTACAACTTGGTTTGCTTGATTAAAACCCCTAATTTTATTGATTTTCTGTCCCCACAGTGGGTATTTTGTCACCTGTGACTCAATAACCCTTTTGCCTCCTACACAGCCACCCAAGTGACATTCCTTACCTCCTTGCTCCAAGACATGTTTACAAATTTTCAGTGTCCTCATGGCTTCTGCAGTTTGCCAACACCTATCAGCCCTTGTCTGCTGACCTCAGTCCATCTGT
Organism: Calcarius lapponicus; assembly: GCA_039654755.1. Lineage (NCBI taxonomy): Eukaryota > Metazoa > Chordata > Aves > Passeriformes > Fringillidae > Calcarius > Calcarius lapponicus. The sequence goes on along the minus strand of CM077467.1, from coordinate 6,217,065 downwards.
TCTTAATGCTCATCCCTATTTTCCATCCATACATTGCCATACAAGCTGGTTGAGTAAAAATGGTTAAGTCTGGTTTTGGGGTGAATGAGCCACCCTTGTAAGAAACAAACCTGTCTGATGTTGTTTCAACACAATAATTGCCTAGAGATGTATCACTAGGGGGTTTGCAATAATTCAGCAATACTATCTACTATTACATCCTTCAAGTTCTTTTCAGTCATGTGGACCTGATTGACTCAGATCTCTTAAATGTGTCTGCCACAACCAGTAATTTTATTATTATCAACTGAAATTGTTGTGCCAGACAAGATTGATAGCTTAACAGGTTCTGGATTTGGCAAGCCTGGTGTGAAGCTCATAAAAACAGCAAAGGGCAGCAAGTTCTAAAACAAGTCCTGTTCAGCTCCTCAGTGTCCCACTGGCAGCTGAGCTCAACATGTGCTGCAGGATCTCTCCATTACAGTCAGTGCAAGAGCAGCTTCTTCCAGGTCTCCATAACTTCCCTAAGTCCTGGCATCATGAAAATTGGTGCTGGAGCCCAGAATGCTCCTTCCTCAGAGCTTTAAAAGGGCCTGTAAGGGAGATGTTTAAATGTGCATCACTTTGGCCATTGCTCTGAGTGTGCTCCCGGGGGTTCTTGCACTGCTGAATATTTTATTGTGGTATATAATTGTGTCCTTTAAGCTTTTTTCCAAATCCATCCCCAGAGACGCCCAGGCCAGCTTGCAGGGCTTGGGGCAGTGCTGTGCTGCAGCTGTACCTCGAGGCTCCCTGGGCCCCTTGTCCCTGCTGACAGCCAAAGAAGAGCAACCCAATATTAATCACATGTCCTAAGGTTCCTCCCACCTCGGTTTGAAAAAGTGCAATGCAGACTTCTACCCAGCTTAGCTCATCCTAGAGTAAAAACATTACAGATGTATTTAATTCCAATTTTTAATTTTTTGTTTATATTACCTGCTGAGTAGGAGCCACCACCACAAAGGGGTTTGGCACAGGTGACTGACTAGAAGCCAGTCTTTACCTCTGAAGGTTTTCTCCTCCTGGTAATGTCAGTATTTCAGTGCTCCTGGAATCCACAAACCCCAGGCCTGTCTGATCAGTTATCACCACAAACCCCAGGCCTGTCTGATCAGTTATCACCCATTGTCGCAGAAGAGTCTGGTTTGTGGCTGCAGTTTCAGAGCCAATGCAGTAGGTACTTGCTGTTTTCTCACTTCATTCGGGATATTTTCATATTAGATAATTAAATATTAAGGGAAAAAACCCCAAGCATTTAAATCAAACCATATGTGTGTTTTGTACATGTGGGTTTGGCTTCGCTCACACACATGACCTGGGGCAGTGGTTATTTCTAAATCCAAGCTCTGTCACAGGCTGCTCAAGTGGAGTCACCATCTCTGGGGGGATTTAACAGATTTGTGGCTGTGTCACTTGGGGATGTGGGTTAGTGGTGGCCTTGGCAGAGCTGTGACTTTGGAGGCAAGGGAGAGGAGGCTGTATCAAACGAGTGGCTGATGGCCAGAGGCCATCATACTGTGCTGCAGCACTGTTTTCCTCTGGCCCTTCTTTATTTTTATTAATCCTTTTTCCTCCCTTTTTATGGAGAGGCCTGTCTTTCTTGCCCATACAGCTGATCATACAGAGTACAATGCTTAAAATCAACATTTGGAGTTAATTTACAGAGCTACACTTTGATTTGACATTTTTATGTTTTACTGCTTATTTTTCTAATTGCATCTGAAAGGAAATTCGAGATAAGTATCATATAATGAAGGAGCCAAAACCCCAAGGACAGCTGGTTTGATGTTGTATTACCTGCTGAAGCCATGGGCTTTTGTTCTCTAATTAGTTTGGGTTTGGATTCGGGGAAGGGTGGCAGGAGCAGCTGAGCAATGTCATGCTGGTAGCAATGAGGGGAACACGGACTCCCCAAGACCTCTGGTATCACACCTCTGGAGTGCTGCAGCTGTGGTTAAGAGCCAGGTGTGTGGGGGAAAACACCTTTTCATGTTGGGCACAGGCAGAGTCACCTGCTGCTTTGGTCCCCCTGCCTGCTCTGCTGATGGGGCTGGTGAGGCTGCACAGCAGAGTGAGACCACCCAGCTTGGGTCCACTTCCCCTTGGTGGGGGAAACAGCCCTGGAACCCCCTGCTGGCTTCTGAAGTGTGTTTTCTGTACTGTGTGTGCAGTGTGTTTGGGGGAGCCTGGCTGTGGGGCAGCAGGCATTGCAGGGAGGAGGCTTTTATCTCAGATGCATCCTGCTCCTGCCCTGGTCTGGGATGGGACAATCCCACTTGGCCATCCAGGTGCACTGTTTTTTCTCCCTGGAACATGACTGTATGTTGAGTTTATCATCTTGTGTTGCTGCTCTTCTTGATTGCATACGAGCAGTAGTTTGAGTTGAGTCAAAACCTCTTCTCTCTCTTCCCTGGATCTTCCTCTCTGTTTTTAAGTGGGAGTTAGAGACTGGTCATTGCAGAGGATGTAAATGATGTTGGTTCTTTTCCATGTCAGATTATCAACAAAATGGATTTTGTCACACAGTGTGTTCTCCTCTTAGGTGAGAACTGCAATGCCAGGGCACTCCTTGGGTAGTGCCCGCTGAGGGAGGGGCTGCTGCTGTCATCACTTTTCCTTTCCTTGTAACTACAATGATGGAGCCAAGAAGCCCTGACATGTTTTTAACATATTTTTAAGTATCACACTAAACTGTATCTTTCTCACAGCCCGCAAGCTGAAGAAACTGGGTAACCTGAAGGCCCAGGATGACATGGAGGGAGCTAGCTCGTCCAGCCCAACAGAGGAGCAAGCTCCCAAGCTGGTGATGACACGAATTGATGGCTACGAGTGCCAGCCCATCTTCCTCAACGTCCTGGAGGCCATCGAGCCTGGGGGTGGTGTGTGCTGGCCATGACAACAGCCAGCCTGACTCCTTCTCCAACCTGCTGACCAGCCTGAATGAGCTTGGGGAGAGGCAGCTGGTCTACGTGGTCAAATGGGCAAAGGCTCTGCCAGGTGAGAAGGAAAGCAAGCAAATCCCCTCCCAGCCCCAAAGCCCATCTGCACTGCTGGGGGCAGGGGCAAAGGGGGTGTTCTGCAGCCCCTGTCCCATCACAGAGTTCCTGTGGGACCATCTCCATGGGCAGTGTGTGTGTCCCCTGCCTGTAGCAGCATGGGACTTGTCTCTAGAGGGGCTGATGATGGGAGAAGGAACCGAGCGGTGCTGGAATGTGTTGGAATTGTACTCTGGGCTCAGATAGCCCCTGGTCAGTGATACCATGTGGGCACAGGGCACTTTCCCCCGTGGCAGGGCTGCAGCTGGCCTGGGCTTAGGGTCCTGCTCTTCTCCCCCTCTTTCCATGGAGGTTTTGTTCCACTTCCAGGCCATGTCTGCCAGCCCTGCAGAACTGCCCTCCAGACAAGGATCAGCCCTGTCCCAGAACCCACATGAAGTGATGAAAAGGGTAAATAGCAACATGGCAGAAGAGCAATGCAGAATCCCAAAGGGCTTTTCCTGGCAGTCACTCAGGTTGCCCATGTGATGGCCTGGTGTGATATATTAGTGATGCTTCAGAGAGGTAATAGGGGTCAGGAATTTTCCAGATGCTGGTCAGCAGGTGCAGTAAATGGAGCATCCTGGTGAATGATGTGTTCATTGAGCTGGATTTGCAAGGCATCACTGCAAGGTTGGTGACATGCTGTCTGTTCCACCTTGTAATCCTGGAACTGGGTGAGTGGGATTGCAGAGGGCTGAGCTCAGTCTGGGCACAGCAGCACCCAGCTCACCTCCCAGCATCCTGGAGACTGGGGCATGGGGCCAGGTCCTGCTGCCTTCTCCTTTCTGGCCCCATTCCTCAAGGAGGAACCCCACTCCTTGTATGTGTGGGGTGATACAGCCAGAGGAGGAGACTGAGGCACAGTAAGTTTGCCACTCTCTCATCACCAAACCCTGGTGATGAACTGTGGACAGATGTCTGACATTCCCAGGAGTTTAGCAGCCCCCTAGACTGGTGCTCCCAATGGGATATTGGTCTGCATACCCTTAAATGCAGAGTAGCCCATTCTGTTTCTGCTATTCTTGAGTCACTTGGCTTGTAAAACCAGGCACAATTCTTGCTGCCTCTTTGGTTTGTCTACACCAGACATCAAGATCCACAGACACACCACCAAAGCTACCTGGCATCCAGGCCTGAGGCTCTACCACTGCAGTAGTGCTGATGGAAAGGGAGAGTGCTGTGGGAAATGTTTTCTATCATAACCACCCCTTTATCAGAGGGTTTTACTCTCCTGAACTGCACCTGATGCCCGACCCCTCAGTGTGTAGCAGTGTCAGCTGCTGCCCTGCTGCCCCCCGGGGCCAGCGCCGACTGTGCCAGGGTGGCATCTGGGCAAGGTTCATTCTCCAGCTTGTTTGCCTTGAAGAGCTCTCCAAAGCACAGAGATCCTTGCCTCAATGGGTTGTAATTATACACTGGAGCTGTTAAATTGCTTTAATATTTGATTGAAATAATGCATGATTGCCTTGAAACTCAATTATATTTGCCTATTTACAAGTATGTTGAAAAAAGCAGTGTTGGAGGTGGTGTAAGCATGCCTGGGGTTTAACTCTGGGCTGCCATCTGGGAATGGTAATTTGAATTTAGTTGCTATTTTTGTTTCTCTTGCAATGTAGCTGAGGTTTCCATGCTCATTCCCATGCAGTGTGTATGGGGCAGAAACCGGAGCACCTGTAACCCATGGTGGGAGGCCCAGGGGCTGCCTGCTACCTCTGAGCATCACATTAAAGTCCAGTTACTTAAATTGGTGCAGTCCTCATGGAACTTTCTCCCCTCTTTGTCTCTGAATTCCCTTTCTTCCCTTCCAGGGGCAAGTTTGTGCTTGTCTGTCTTTGATTCCCAGTCAAGGTGGGAGCTCCATGTCATGACTCATGTCCTGAGACATGAGCTGGCTGAGCTTGGGCTGTGGACTGACCACCTTGTCCTAAGAGAAGTGCTGCAGGAGAGCTGGAGTCTGCCTGGAAGCAGCCCTGGAAACTGCAGGAACCCAATAGCAATTTGTAACGTCCCTCCCTCATTGTTTATTAGGATTTCGCAACCTGCATGTGGATGACCAGATGTCAATAATCCAATACTCTTGGATGGGCCTGATGGTGTTTGCTATGGGGTGGAGATCCTTCACCAACGTCAATTCCAGGATGCTTTACTTCGCTCCAGACCTGGTCTTCAATGAGTAAGTGTGAAACAGCAACAGCCTAATGCTGGGCATTGGGTCAGCCCAGGTGACCAGCTACACTCAGAGCAGTTACACTGAGCTGCCCAGCCCACCCTGGCTGTGCCCAGCCTACTCCCCACTGCCACCACCCATGGTGACCTCCAGGAGCAGTGAGGCCACCGTGATGCCTCTCTGGGTCCTTCTGCCTGCTCCCTCAGCCTTGCCCACCAGGGCAGCAGCAGAAGCTGGTGTGGGATGAGGGGCTGCTCCATTTCTGCCTTTCTGCCATGGGGTTTGAATTCCAGCTCTGTTGGGTTGCTGGGGTGAGCAGAGATAGAGACAAAATGTACTGTAAGGTCATGGTGGGCTCTCCTTGATGTATCATCAGCTTAGAGCTGGGGAGGGTTTGCTGGCACTTAGAAGAGCCTGAGCCCAATAACCAAGCACAGCAGCAGGCAAATTCCCACCTGCCTGGGAGCTCCAACTCAGCCTCATATCCCTCACAGACAGAAATGTTTGGGAAATCATTGCAGTCACTCTTCAGACAAATGCTGCAAGTCCCTTGAGCCATCTGTGTCCAGTGAGGTACACACACAGGCCTTCTGGAAAATGCTCCACTCCTGCATGTGGCAGAGCTCAGGCCCTTAGCAGCAGGGTGTGCCAGGCAGGGGGGGGTTGGCTGGGTCAGGGAGTGTCCTCCCTGTCACACACGTGCACGCTGGGCTCCGTGCCATCTGTGCCTGTCTCACCCTGCCAGGTATCGCATGCACAAATCCAGGATGTACAGCCAGTGCATCAGGATGCGGCACCTCTCCCAGGAATTTGGGTGGCTTCAGATCACACCCCAGGAGTTCCTCTGTATGAAGGCTCTCCTCTTCTTCAGTATTAGTAAGTATCCACACCCTTCCCTCCACAGAGCTCCAGCACCTGCTGCTGCATCGCCCTTGAGGCATCTGGTGCTTTTCCTGTGCCTGGACTTTCACTTCCCACGAGGAGGCTGGGGATGTCCCCTGCTTCAGCCTTCCTCCTGCTCCCCTGTTGCTGTCACTCTCTGGGCTTCTCTCACTGTTTCCTTCCCCTCCTACCCAGTTCCAGTGGATGGCCTGAAGAACCAGAAGCTCTTTGATGAGCTCCGCATGAATTACATCAAGGAACTTGACCGTATCATTGCCTGCAAGAGGAAGAACCCCACCTCCTGCTCCCGGAGGTTTTACCAGCTCACCAAGGTCCTGGACTCTGTGCATCCGGTAAGAGAGGACAGGGAAATGTCCATCTGTACACATAATGTCCATCTAAATGCATAAGAAACAATATAAAAAAGAAACTTTTCACAATGAGAATGATCATTCCCTGGAACACCCTCCCCGTCATGGGAGAAGTTCAGATGCAACTGCAGAGAGCACTGGATAGTCTCATCCAGTTTCCCTTTCCCAGGGAAGGTGGGACCTCTGTCATGTATCTTCCCAGAGAAAGCACTGCCCAGGGACTTGTTTAACCAGCTCTCTTCCTTTCCCAGATTGCCAAGGACCTGCATCAGTTTACATTTGATCTCCTAATCAAGGCACACATGGTGAGCGTGGACTACCCAGAAATGATGGCCGAGATCATCTCTGTGCAAGTTCCCAAGATCCTGTCTGGAAAAGTCAAGCCTATCTACTTCCATGCACAGTGATCTTTCAGAGGGACCCCCGTGCTGCCACCCCCATTCCAGCCATCTCCTGCCTGTTACTTCTGCACTACTGTCCTGCAGTGCCTTGGGGAATCCCTCTGTGGCGGTGGCCAAGGGGACAGGCAGTGACAGACCTGCTGGGATTCCTGAGATTACTATTTTCCTGAGGTACCTCTGAACTGAACCCCTGGCGCCGACCCCTGCCTGGCACCAGCTGCTCACGGTGATGGACAGGGACTGGTGGGCAGTGGCACCATGTCTGAGTGTTCTCCTCTGTTTGTCACTGTGACTCCAGCAGCCCAGGGCCACGGGACAGCAGAAGAAGTGCCAGTGGTTGGTGGGTTTGGGGTGATTTTTATAAAAAGAATACAACACAAAGCAGGTTGCAGCTCCGCATTTGGGTGTGGGTTATGTCGCCAGCCTCCTTCTGGATGTTTTGTTTGCACTGTGGTGCTGGGAAGCAGATACGTTCAAACATTGCAGAAGAGAAGCAGAGCAGAGCTGGGGGACAAGGCAGATTTGTGGCTGAGGAGTTCACAGGCCCTGCAGCCACTGTGGGATCTGCTGTGGTCAGCTCAGCCCTGGGACCGGCCTGCACTGCCGAGACACGAGCGATGGAGAGGACAGGCTGCAGCACAAGGGCTGCCAAGGAAGATCACCTTGGAAATCCCTCAGTGATGGCTGGCTCCTGTTTTCCACCTGGGATGTTTTTCCTATGGCCTGTCCAGCTGGGTCAGACCCCCGGGTGCTCAGCAGTCACATTCGTGTCCTTGCCAGCTGCTGCTCCCTGACAAAGCTGAACCCACCTCTGAAAGTGCCTGATGCCTTCGGACCTCACACCTGCCTGGCTCCCCTGGGCACCTGCAGCCCCTGCCCCCACACCTGCTCTGCTCCTGTCATGGCTCTGCGGACCTGGGATTCCAGCTATGCTCTTTCCCTTCATTTGTCCCAAATATTTTGTCCCAAATATTTTTTTTTCTAATGCCAGCAGATGAGTGTTCTGGAGCCAAGACCAAGGCCAGGGTCTACGGGACCTGTGGGACCATGGGACTCCTCTCTGAATCCTGTCCATGGAGAGGTGGCTGTGGGAACTGGCTGCTGCCACCAGGGCTCTTTGGGGAGCTGCAAGGGAAGCACCAAGAGACCCCCATGCTCTTGGAAACAGCTCACACAGCTGCTGCTGTTGGCAGTGGCTGATTGCAGCCTAGGAGGACACCATTGTGCACTCACTGTCCCATGTACATGGTCCTGTATGCACCACACCACCCCACACACCATCCCTTACACACCATCCACACCTCATCCCATGGGCACCACCCCACACCCCATCCCTTACACACCACCCCACACCCCATCCCTTACACACCACCCACACCCCATCCCTTACACACAACCCACACACCATCCCTTACACACCACCCACACCCCATCCCATGGGCACCACCCCACACACCAAGCCTGTCCCCAGCATGCACACAGCAGCCAAGCCTCTGTGCCCTGTGGTGTTTTAGTTGCCCTCTTCCTGCACATCCTGAGTACATCAAAAGCACCTGCCCAGACCCAGACAGGCTGTCAGTGACTGCACAAACACACAGACTGGTGCCAGGGTCACACATGCCATCATGGGCTGTGACATGGCCTGGCATTACCAACCCAGACATCTATGAGGGATTCTTGTGCCAGCACAGACAAACAGCAAACTCTGCACCCTCCCAGGGCAGTGAGCACACCCAGAGCCCTGTGCCCAGCCTGTGCCCAGCCTGTGCCCAGCTCTCCAGGAAATGCCATCATGGTGCAGATGCTCCTTTACACTCTTGGAGTAAAACAAACAATTTCCCTGATGCTTTTCAACCTTTTGATGGGATTTCCATTATAAGAAGGAGTGGGGGAAAAGCCCCTATGGAAGGAGAGGATCTTTGCAATGATTTTCCTTCCTCTGCTAGGTGTGGCTCTGATCCTGCTTCTCCTCCTGAAATCCTCTCATGTGGGCAGGAACAGAATCCATAGGTGAACTTTCTGGCTGGCAGCCAGCAGGTTGCTGCTCTCAGAGACCCCCCCCCCCCCCATGCCAGGGGGCTGCTGGCATTTTCAGTGCTGGTGTGAGCTACAGATATTTGCAAATTTACCTGTAAAAAATTCCAGCTGGTGCATCCCTGTCTTCTGGAAATTTCCCTGGCTCTTCACAGCAGAGCTCAGTGAGTGGTGATTCCCAGTCCCTGTTATCAGCTCAGGCTCCAAGCAGTTGGAACAGCAATTTGGGAGAGATTCATGCTCCACACACAGGCTCGTGTCAGGGAAGGTTTGGTTGGTTAATGAGTGTCCTGCTGGGTGTTCATCTGCTGGGAGACTGAAAAGAGGCCAAACCTAACAGGGGTTTGCCCTCCCTGCTTTGCTGATGGGAGCACCATGTGAATGAGAAGTGGGGGAGCAGGGGAAGGATTCCCTGTGTATCCCCTGCCCCGTGTGTGTCACCCAGCACAGCGAGGCAGGAGCTCATAGAGAGCACCCCCAGCCCAGGACAGAGGGACAGTCAGGGGGATTGAGGTCGTGTTCTCTGTCCCTTCACTATCACAGTAAACTTCTGCAACTTGTTAACTCAGAAGTTGGGTTTTTACAATATGATTACCAGGAAATGTGGGAGCCGGGACTCGCAGCACCCGTGTGTATATCTGCTGGGGGAATTAATGCTGTTTCCATGTGGATTTTCATGAGCTGCTGCAGGAACTGGGGAAGAAGAGGCTTTAAGAAATACCAAAGTCCAACTCCTGCCATTTATCTTTATGCTTTTTGTTTTCTTTTGCATTTTCTTGTCTACTTTTGCTTTAATAAAGCAAGGAGAATTTCACCGTGTTCACAGTCCCAAAGAAGCTGTCCCTGAGGCTCTCCTTGGGCTGAGCCCTGGAGTTGGGACCCCCTGGGTGTCACAGCTGAGACCAACCATCTCCATGTTCCCCTGTGGATTCCCTGACTCTGCTCTGGCTCATCTCAGAGGTGTGGGGGGTTTTGAGCTGGCTCAGTCTGGGTCATGGCTCAGCCCATCAGCTCCTGCCCAAGGCAGCAGATGGAGGACCAGGGATACAGACCTTGGCATCTCCCTGGGAGCAGTGTTTGTGCATGGATGGGCACCATTCCATAACAGAGGGTGTGGGATAAAGGATGCTGCCTTTAGTGAGGGCAGGAGAAACACTTCCTCAGCCCTGTGTCATGCCAGAAGCAGTGAGACAGATCAAAGGGTGCAATGGCATGCAGCATTCCCAGGGCAGGTGTCACCAACCTGTGCCCACCTGAGCCTGACAGGCTCCTGCCAGCACCCCCTGCCTCAGCAGGAGCCAGGACAGCAGCTCTCTGCTTGGAGAGGCTGTGCTTGAGTCTGGAGAGCCAGCAGCATCCACATGCCGCTGCTATGATGCCCAAGAGGCCCTTTGTGCTTGGCTCAGGGGACAGGGTGCTCAGTGAGGGAAGTGAAGCTGGGGCAGGATCTTCCTGCAGTGCCACTCCTTGCTCTGGGCCATGGGGCTGTCCCTGTGGTCTGTAGGGAATGCTGAGGGTACCCAAGGTGTCACCTGCCTCCCAGCCAGCCTGAGAGCTGCTGCTCTCAGTCACCTCCCAGCACCAGCCAGCCCTGCAGTCCCTGTGGTGTCCCTCCCCTTGCTGAGCTCTTGCCCTGGATGTTTCAATAACATAATGTATGCTAAAATTATCTATCTCTGTATAAAATAAAGGCATGGCCCATTTTCTATTGCTAAAGATATCTATTTAGTGACGTGCTCTAAGAGTCCTCTCTGGTTGCACACTGAGGTACTGGATGCTCTGCAGGAGATGAATCAGAACGTGCCAATTTAATGGAGACTTTTAATTATTTTTCTGGCTGGGTGCTGCCCAGTTTGCAAAGGTCCCCCTTTTTTGTGGCATGTACAGAGCACACACTAACATAGGCTGGGGTTGGTATCACCTTCTCCAGCCTTCCTGTGTCTTCTTGAGGTTAGCCAGGGAGAGTGTTTGCATTTGGGGAACAATGGAGTGTCCCTTGTTTCTTCCCTCTTTGACTTGCACAAAGTGTCCTCACACATTTGGGCAGAATGCTGGGGTCACAGAGAGTGTTTGTGTTCCACCTGTGTGCAGGCCCAGGGCTGGGTCTGGCCCCTGGGGGTGGCTGTGGGCAGGCAGGGTGTCCCAGCCCCTTCGGGTGGGTCAGAGCCTCCCCTGCCCACTGGTGCCTGCTCCCTGTGCTCCTTCCCTTCAGCAGCAGAGGGATGCTGTGCTTGTGACTCACAGAGTAAATCTCTGCACCCACATAAACCCTTAGCAAGTGGATAAAAGCTGCGCTCTGTGCCGGATATTTGGTGTTCTGTGGCAATTTTATGCTGTTTCTCTTTGTTAACATGTCTCTGTAATAATAAGAGTTCTCTATTTGATATATTTTACTTTCTTTGTAATAAGCCAAAAAGCTCATTGCTGGTGCCTTTTTGCCTGGGGGGGCCTCCCAGCCCACAGCTGTGTTCCTGGGAGTAACAAACGCCAGTCTGCAATTGCTCCTTCCACCAGAGCTGAGGGAAAGACAGAAGCCAATGCCACAGCATTGCCAGAAGAAAAAGAGCCTTGGAATGGCAGAGAGACTTTAGGGTATGATGCTGGTTCTTTCCTGGGGCTTGGCTCCAAGGTGAGGGCTGAGCATGATACTGGGCATGCCTTGGCCCCATTTCCATGGGGCTGTGACCTTGGAGACCCCACAAACCACGTCTTGCAGGTGCAGAGCACACAGCCTGGTCTGGCCCAGTTTGGAATTGCAGTGCTTTGCCCAAATTATAGCATGACCTGAGGGTAAATTATCCCAGAGAAGGAATTAGATGGATTGCTGACACAGTTGTTTTTTTTCTGGTTTTGTTTTGTTTTTATTTTTAATTGGATCTGAATGCATTGGATAAGGAAGAGAGAGCCCCAGAGTGTTTTGGTAGGGGTGGACTGTGGTGACAGATGCCAATGGGGTGCAGTGCAGGATGCCCTAGGGACAACTGCAAATCACAAGTCCCCATGTGGGACTGAAGGACGTTTATTTGTGTAACCAAAGAGAGGGGCCTGCTTGGCACCCAGGTAAAGAAACTGTGCTGGGGGTAAATGAAAATTCTCCTTTCTCTTTCAGCCATGCCTGGGGCCCACGCGAGCCCCCAGCCATACCACAGGGTGGCCCCTCACGCTTGGTGTTCAGTTCTTTTTGTAACCAGAAAATCTGCTGTTGTTCTGAGTCCAATAAATGCAGAATCCGGTTTGCTGGAGCTCTACCCTCTGCCTGCATTTGGCTTTTGTGTCGATTTTGTGCATGAAATCGCTGTGGGTGTGATGGCTGCCAGCAAGCAAAGGCGCTGGGAATCAGTGGGTCATTTGCCAGTAGATGAGGCTGTACATTGGATCATTGGAGGCTTTCTTTCACACTCAGATTTCACCATGAATCACGTCTGAACTCGTAATTCGATTACATATCAATTGGCTAATCCTTTCATATATTCCTCTTTGGATCTTTTAAATTGAGTTTCAGTTGATTAATGTATTTCTCAAAGCAAGGAGCTAATAAAGGCCAGTGTCCTCCTGCTCTTGTCATTGTTTTTGGTATCTTTATGAACAGTCGTAAATCCATTCTTCTGCAACGTCTTTATAAACTTGACCTATGCTCTCCAAGTAATAAAGAAGACGCTTATCGGCCACTTGTTAATGCAAGACACAGATGTGAATCCTTCCCAGGGCCAAGATTTGATTCACTGAGACAAAGCAAAGAGCTTGGATAAAAAAAAAAAAAGCTCCCTGGGCCACAAATAGCTGGCAATGCCTGGTGTGTAATTGCACAGCAGCAGTCCACACAGCATGCCCTGTGAGCTGAAGAACAGTGTGCCAAGAGAGTAAAAACCCTTGGGTTTGTCATCCACAAGGAACCTGATCCCATCCCTTGCTCTGAGTCACAGTGAAAAATTGTTGTGTTATTTTCAAAATTCACCCTTAATGGACACTGAGCAGGCCTCAGCTCCTTGGGGCTGGTGTGGCAGATTGGGTACCTGCCAGCATGTCAGTCCCAGTGTCACCTGCCAAATGGCCACTTGGACACCAGGAACATTCAGGAGCCACTGGTCCAGCACCTCATGGGATGGTGGACTTGGTCCCTCAGTGGCTGCACAACCTGGGCTTACACTGGCCTCGGTCTCTGGTGGCCCCGAACTAGTGTGGCTTGAACAGTGTCTGTGGCAGGACAGTGAGGCCACCACTTGGGGGCTGCTGGGTCAGAACTGAAGCTGAAGGACAAATTCACCTCACTCAACTCCTTCTGCCTTGCTATGCTCCAGCCACCTCTGCTGCACATCCTGCATCCCCCATCCTACACCCTGCATCCTGCCTGCCCAGCTCACCAGGACCTACAGGTCACAGGGAAGCTGCTGACCTCCCTGACCGTTCCTGTAGGTTTGGGGCCTGGCAGCAGGGTGACAGGCACCATGCCAGCACTGGGGTTAGCCACATGCCAGCAGGCTCCAGAGCTGCCCTTAGAGATGCCTTGGCTCCCTGGAAGAACAGCACGCCAAGCACACAGGAAAAGTCCAGTTACCATAAGAAGAAGTCAACTGAAAACATGGAAACATTATGAAAACCCCAAAATGGCCTCATGCTTTAAAGTCATTTATTTGTTCTTGTCCTCATAGCAGAAAGTGGGATGTTTTTAAAACAGACAGAAGTTCTGTTTCCAAAAATACTAATGAGTTGTCAAAAAGCCCTTTCATCAGTTCCCCTCCCTGGGGGTCTGGGAGCGCCAGCGCTGTGACCCTGCGGTGCTGGCAGCCAGCCCTGTGTGCCTGCCATGGTGTCAGGGCTGTGCCTGTGCTCCCAGGACGAGCCAGTGGCAGCCACAGACCTCAGTGGGGTCACGCTGGCTCGAGTGCCCTGACACGAGGGACGCCAGCCAGCGCTGGGGTTTGCTCCTTACCCAAAGCTGCTCCTGCCTCCCTCTGCCAGCGGTGGGCAGGTGCCAAGGGGAGGGCAAACAGGGCCTGCCTGGCATGCCCCGTGTCCCATCCACAGGAGCAGGGTGGGTGCAGTGGCACGGTGTGACAACATGGTGTGGTGACCACCAGGAGAGCCTGTGGGGCCAAGGCACTGAAGGGAGCTGGGGTGTGCAGGACACAGAGGAGGAATGATGGAGCTGTAGGAGGATGGAGCTTGTGGGGACTTGTCTCTCAACCTTTGTGGGCATGACCCATTTTATACAGGATTTCAAGAATCTTCAGAAGTTCTGTCTGGCGGGAGCTCTTAGAGACACTGGCAGAGGCTGTTAAAGCACTTCTCAAACTTCTGAAAACAGAGAATGGAAAACATGATGGCCTTTAGTGGTTCAAAGTGTCTCCTGATTGTTTAAGCCAATCATAGGATTTTTTGGAGGCCTGACCTGATTTACAGCCATGTGTACGAGCCAAGAAACCTGCTAAGGGCTGCCAGGAACCCGCCCAGCCCAGGGAGCTGCTCCCAGCTCGGAGCATCCAGATGGGTAATGGTGCAGTGGGATGGGTCAGGGAGAACTACAGAGCTGAAAACTACGGCTCTGATCCTCCAAGGAATCCCACGTGGGTGGATTCCAGCGCCTTCATGGGTCTCTGTGTAGCACATAAATTTCAGATGTCAGTGCTCCACTAAGTATATTTCAATTCTAAATTTATCACACAGATGTGTCTGCTGCAGAGTCTTTGGCCTCTTCAAATCTTCCTCGGGGAAGAACTCACTGAGGCTCAGGCTCAAGCTTTGGAACTGCTTGTTTTGTTATCTTCTCTCTATAAAAACCTGAAAGGTTTTACTTATGCTGGAAAATAATTTTCTTGCTCATATTAAATCCAAATGTTTTCTTTAAGAAAGCAAGCGAGGCACCTGTGGGTTGGCAGACAAGGATTATTGGGGCAGTGCCTCAATGCTCGTTCCAGTTCACTATCACTTCATACAAGGCCTAGTGAGGAAAGGAAACAGTTTTGCTCCCCAAACGCTGCTGTTTTGAATGCATCCAGCCCTGGAAAAGTTACAGATCCACAAGGAAACTTTTGAGAGAAACAAGAAGCCAGAAAAAACAAGCAGAAAACCCTCCAGCTGCTGCTCCTGGTGCACTGTGTCCGTGCCCTCTCCGGGAGTGCTCCGGCTGCTTGGGCCCAGAGCCAGGGCACGGCACAGACCTCTTGAAGATGGCAAACCTGGCCTGGCAAACCTGGCCTGGCACAGACCTCTTGGAGATGGCAAACCTGGCCTGGCAAACCTGGCCTGGCACGGACCTCTTGGAGATGGCAAACCTGGCCTGGCAAATCTGGCCTGGCAAACCCGGCCCGTGCTGCACCAAGGGCCCGCAGGCGGGGGCCGGGCCCGCACAAAATAATTGCAGGAGGATCCCAAAAACACCGAGCAGCCCTGAGCAGGGTGTGGGTGGGAACATTCCCCTTCTCCAGCTAGGAGCCCTCGTGGCTGTGGAGGCAGCTTGGCTGTCCCTGGGCCCCCAGGAACAGCCTCTGGAGCAGTAACCTCCATCAGGCGTCTCCAGAAACGCAGGCTCCAAAGGCGGCTGCGAGATTCCCGTGTCAGAGAGAGAAGCTGTTCTCTCCTGGGAGAGGGCTTGCTGTTAAAGGAAAGCAAGAGGCTTGAAAAGCAAACACTGGTGTGCAGTGTCAGAGTCAAAAGAGGGGGGAAAACAGATGTGAGGAGGGGAAAAGAGAGCTGGATAGATGGAAAGAAGCCATTGGTGGTCACAGGAAAAGCAGAGTCTCAGTGACCCAGGGCACAGGACGCTGTCCAGGCATTGCGGCAGCACAGGAATATTCAGCCTTGGCAGGGCAGCTTCTCCAGGCAGAAAAATGCAGAAAGTCAGCTTTGGGGACTGCAAACCCAGAGTGGGGCTATGGCAGAGCCCAGGGCACTCCCAGTCCCATAGACACAGCCCTGTGTGGCCTCCCTGGGGCACAGAGCTGGGCCCCCACAGCAGGGCCTGCCTGGGGAGGGGCACAGTGGGGGCAGCACTTGGGTGAAGAGGAACAAAACACACTGAGATGGCAGTTTCACTTCATGGAAACTTTATAAACACTTGCAGTAACCTAAGCTTGTACACATCACAATGGCTCCAGGGCTGATGCTGGGGGCTGCCATGCTGCACAGGATGATCCCACATTCCCAGCTGTCACTCCTGGGCCACTGGCAGCAGGGACTGTGCTCACAGCAGCAGGGATTGGGCCCCACAGCAGCAGGAGTTGGACCCCACAGCCCCCTGTCAGCAAAACCAGCATCCCCACCGCTCCAACTGCTGGTCCCCAGTGTTCAGCTGCACCCATAGGTGCAGGAAAAATCAGCACAGACATACAAGTGACAAAGAACTTTAAAAGGACACCATGAAATCGTTTGCAAGAAGCTGCCTCTCCCCACTGCTCACACTGTCAGACTGAAACCCAACCACCCTTGGATTCTCCCTACCCATGGAGCCCAGCTCTGTGCTGGGCAGTGGGCATGAGCAGGAGGAGGATGTGACAAACCACTGCTCCCACAGAATGTCACCTCCAGAGCCACGTGCATCAGCACATCCCAAGGAGCTTCCCAAACTGACAGGCTCGAGGGGTCCCCAAACAGCTCCCAAAACAAGAAAGACAGTAGGGAAAGGCTGGCCTTTTGTGTGGGAGCCACAGGTCCAACACCCCAACAGGGCCAGGGGGTGACAGGCAGGTGACACCAGTGCTGCAGGCAGGTGACACCACTGCCAGGCTGGTCAGAGCAGCTGGCTCCAGCTTCAGCTCCATTCCTGTTCAGAGATCCCTGATCAGAACCCCTGTGCCTTGTCCTTGAGCCCCTGGTGAGGAGCTGCAGCAGGAGGGGCCCAGCACAGCCCCAGGGGCTGCCAGTGCATGTGGCACAGTCTCAACTGCCACAGCACAGGGCTGGTTTGGTTTTAAAGCCACTTTCATGTGCCAGGCCTAAAGGAGGGAGCAGCTGGGGCACTGCTGAAGCAAAGGGAGTGAGAGCACCATGGACATGACACACGTGAGCTGTGTGCCATTCAGCAATAACAGACACGAGGTCACACAGAGGCAAAGTGCCAGGAGGTGGGAAGGACCTGCACCAGGCAGGACACCATGCTCCAGGGAATGGAGCACCTGGGAAGCAGCTGTGGGAATGTTTGGCCACTGGTTTGCAAATGCTCTCAGCACCTAAAGAAAATCATTCAAAAGAAGGGAATCGTCTTTGGGCAGATGGAGGAAGCAGGGAAGTAGCTCTCTGCCATGCACAGCCCTGGAGCTGGGCCCTGGTGGCAGCTGGAGCAACAGACAAGCCTCTAGTGCTACAGAGATCCTGGCCAGGGACACCTCCCGGGCCAATGGGCATCATCCACAGGGCCATGGCTGAGGGACAGGCTGGACATCTTGTACTGGAAATGAATAAACAAGCAAACAACAAACTGGGCAGTTCTTAAAAACAAACAAACAAACAAACAATGGGTTTGACCCACAATCAGTGAGTTTCAGATCCTCAGCACCTCTGTGCTGGCCACCACAATCACCCAGGATGGAGACTTCTTGGTGGGCGTGTGGGAAGTGGATCTGGGGGGAGTGTGGCTCATGGAAGAGGAGGCAGTGGAGGAAGAGGAGGAGCACCTGCTGCCCCCTTCCCCCAGCTGCACCCTTGGAAGCTGCTGACCCGAGGCTGCTGCCTGGGAGCTGATCCCAGGCAAGGCTGTGGCCATGGCTCAGGCCAAGCCCCTGGCCAAGCCTCTGTCCCACACACTGACACTCACCAAGTGAAGGACACAAGCACAAAGGAAGGAGATCTCAAGGCAAGCAGGGCAAAGGGGGACTCAGCTGTTTTGCCCTTGCATCCAAACAGAGGGACTCAGCCCTTGTGCTGTCCAAACACCCTTTTCAAGGCGTGTTTTCCAAAAGTGTGCAGGTAAACAGGGGCTCCACTGTCCCTTCCACAGGCGGTCCATGTGCCCCAGCCCTGCCCATGCTGCCATCACCTGCATGGCACACACAGGAGAGGAGAGGGAGGAGAGCTGGCAGGGCAGGGAACAGTTCAACACAGATGTGTGGGCAGGACCTGCTCTCCATCGTGGTCTCCCTCTCCAAATTTCTTGAGCCACTTGTGGCTTGGAAATCATCGTCCAGTAAGATAGCTGCTCTCCAGGGCACTGGGGCTGGCAAGGCTCAGCTCTGACTCCTGGGTCACAAGCACAGAAAGTCTCCTGGGTCCAGCTGGGCTGAGGTGTGCTTATAAAGCCTGGAAGAAGAAAACAAGCTCCATGTTCTGTGCAGCAGTGCAAACCCACTCGTAATTGCAGAACCACTGGAATCCCACAAGCCCATAAATAAAAAAATAAAAAAGCTGATTTGTCTTACATGTCTGCTTTCAGTTTATTATTCTATTTGTTGTCATAAACACGTACCTTTAGCCTCAGCTCTCATCACTTGGGGTCCTGCCTTGTGGTGATGAAGAACTGCATAAAAGGAAGCAGAAGAATAGAGAAAAAATGAGTGCAAGAAGCAAGCTCCAACTCAGCTCCACAAGCTCCTTGAGGCTGGGTAATGGGCAGGGAGGGGTCTGTTTTGCAATAGCACAAATGTTTTCTCTCAGTACCTGCAGCAGCAGTTCTCAGACTTACACACAAACCTGTTCTCTCTTGGGCAGAGATTGGCAGCTTTTCAAAGCAGGAAGCTGAGGCTTATTTGGGCAAATATTATCACAAATGGCACCTGCTGCCACTCAGAGCTGAGGGCTTTGCCCACACTGTCCCCATAACCCCCTAGCTCCCTGTCTGTACACCCCCTGGGCTGGACCAGCCATGCTCTCTTGGCAGCTGCTGGGACCTAACCAGCTCTCATCACCTCACCCATGACCTGATCTTCCCACAAAGCTCTGAGTACAATGGGCACTACACCACACAGATCCACACACCTGGTAACAGGGAACCACAGGGATGTTTCTCGCTTGGCGGATTTCATTTATCAAGCCTGTATCTGGACTCACATTTTATGCTTTGTGCTCTTTGTTTAGTTTCAGCATTTTAGCTGAGCCCCATCTGCTGTTTGTGAGTACAAGACAAGGCAGGCCTGGGGCTGGGGCTGTCTGTGCTGGCTCTGCCTCAGAGGGAGCACCCTGTGCTGCAGGGCTGCTGGTCTCCCCACGGAACCTTCCCCGTGCCAGCCTTACCTGCCTGTTCTTCGGGATGCCGTCTCAAAGAACTTGGTCCTAGAGGCCACCCTGCAAAGAAAACAGGAGAAGTCTCTCCTGATTCGACCTGGCAATTTGCTAATGAGATCTGCTCTGTGCCAGGGGAATGAGCTGCAGCATTGGCAGCACTGCAGAGATCACCTTCAATTGACAGCTCTTGTGCCAAGGCATAGCTGGGCTCCTTCTGTGCTCGCTCCACCCGCACACCACCTGCCAGTGCTTTGGCTGGGCTGCTTATAGAACCATGGAATTATGGAATCATTTGGGCTGGGAAACATCTCCAGGATCATGGAGTCTAACCTTTGACCAAACACCACCACACCAACTAAAACATAGCACCAAGTGCCACATCCAGTCATCATTTCCATGCTCTTGCCTATATAGGGTCTTTCCTTCAGTGTTCATGTGCTCCCACCCATGCTCAAGAAAGAGAAATTACATTATCCCAGAGAAGGAATTAAGGCAGTTCTGGCACAGAGCTGACCCTCATGGCACCTTTTGTTTTCTTTAGGTTCATTCCCACTAAAGGCCAGCAGGGTTTCTGACTCTCTTAAAATCTGAAAGAAATCTGAGGATGAGATGAAGCTGAACTCCACGGAGTTTCCTTAAGATTGAAGCTGGATCTTGTCCTGCCCCAGAAAGTGTCTAGTTTGAGAGGTTTGATGGGGGCAGGCAGGGAGGGGCTCAGCTCCACTGACCCGGGAGCAGCAGGGAAGGGGATGGGGCAATACTCAGCCCTGGGGCTGTG
Organism: Calcarius lapponicus; assembly: GCA_039654755.1. NCBI lineage: Eukaryota > Metazoa > Chordata > Aves > Passeriformes > Fringillidae > Calcarius > Calcarius lapponicus. The sequence goes on along the minus strand of CM077467.1, from coordinate 6,197,224 downwards.
CTTGAGCAGCTCCAAAGCTTTGTGTTTGCCTATGCTGTGGCCCCACTCCCCTCCCTGGCCGTGCCCTCTGCTCAGCTTTCCAAGTGACATTCAAACCTCCACTTGCACCGGTGCCAAGGGAACATCAACAGGCTCCAGCCACTGAGCCCCCAAGTGTCCCCACCAGCACCAAGCACCCTCCATGGGCTGCTGGCTTACACAGATGAGGGCATCTCCTCTGCTGTCCCTGCTATCAGATCTGGCCTCTGCTCCAGCTTTGGAGGGAGGGGAGTCCGGCACGGTGGATCCGGAGGTCTCACAGGGGGACGCGTTATCACAGGCTTATCACCATGGGAACGTGGCTTAGAGACACCGTCACAGTCACCTGCAGGAACGGAGATAACAAACACTGAGCAGGAAGCTCTGGCAGAGGCCAGATATTTATGAAGGGGCACTGAACAGGTCCATGGGTTTAGTTCTGCCCCTCTGCCTCAACACTCTCTCACTGACAGTGGCCAATAGCCAGAATAGAGGGACAGAGTCCAGGGAAAGGAAGTTCCCACACTACCTGTCCCAGAAAAGCTTTCCTGGCACTGGGAACAAGGGCTGGATCTGGACCTGCAAGGACAAACTCAATGAAGTTGTTGACTGTGAAGCTGATACTTCCTGGGAATCACAAGTGTTCTTAACCAAACCCTGTGCAGTGCTGCTCTGTGAATGGGAGAGGAACAGCACAAACTGGTGATTCCTGCAGCTGAGCTTTCATCCTGGACAGTGACACTACCTGTCCTCTCCTTGGCTTCTTTTCTTGCCCAAGATCCAGCCAGCCTTACTATTCACTTAACCCTTCAAAGTCTTTAAGAATCAAGTCAACAAGGAGTAAGTGTCAGACTTTACCTGTGCCCACACCTTAGGCTGTTCTGGTCTTCCAGCCATTCCTGCTGAACTAGACTGAGAGGACTCAAGGGGAGAGGCCACCACGTGCCCAGGGAGGGCTGACTCGGGCACCTTGGGCTTGCCCTGCCTGGCTCTGGCCAGGCCCCTGGCACACTCACCCTCTCTGCCACAGATGCCCGGCCGGGGTGCCGGTCTCCTGGCCTGCAGCGTGGCGGTCCTCAGGGCAGGGCTGGTCACCATGCCGTTGGCCGCCCTGCCAGCTGCCTTGGTCCCTCCATCCTGCAGCCCTTTCCCCATGCCCAGCTTGCCCAGCTCGGGCTCAGCACGGGGCTGGGGCCGGCTCTCGGCAGGGGGACGCCCCAGCTCGTCCCCCCCCGGCCGGGGCGCGGGCAGGCGGCTGCGGTGCAGGGGCTTGGGGGCCTCCACGCTGCCACCGTTGGGGGTCTGGCTGAGCCTCTCTGCTGTGGAGACAAGAGGGCAGAGAGCCGTGGGGTTAGGTGTGTACTGCACTTGATGTGCCTCCAAAAGCCACTCATCCCAGCCCTGTTGCTGTGCTGCAGAACCAGGAGCAAGCCCTCTCCTCTGGGCTTCTCCTGTGCCAAGAACCAGCTTAGTTTAGCTAATGGAGCATGCAGCAGGTAGCAGAAAAACCCAAATCCCACAAAATCTGACTTGTGGACATGATGCAATCAATGTATAAGTGTTTTTGGCTTTCCTTTCTCTCTGAGCAGCCTCACTGCCTGCCATGTCCACGACCTGGGAAGTGCAGCCCTGCTGCTGTTACCTCCATTGCTCCCTGGAAAGGTGTTACAGGAAGCAGGAGGGGTGAGAAGCAGGTAAGGCATCAGGGAGCAGCCAGACTGACCTCCACTCTCCTCACAGAGGCATTGAAGAACACAGGTCTTTCCCTCAGGGGACGCTTGGAGATGGTGATGGGCTTGTGCCGCCGGGCAGCCACCCTGGGTGGGGGCACTGGGGGGGCTGTGGTGTCCTTCTGGGGGGCCAGAGTAGATCTGTAAAGGGAGACACATTCAGGTGACCCAACACAAAGGGGCTGCTGCCTCACCTTCTGCTGCAGGTGTCCCCTCCCAGCACAGAGAGTGATGGTGGCCACCACTGACACCGTCCCCACAAATGACACTGTCCCCACCACTGACACCATTCCCACCACAGACACTGTCCCTGCAGCTCAGCAGGAAGACCACAAACACAGACAATTTGTAGAAGCAAATTCCCCTGGAGCAGATGAGGGAGGCTTTGGAGCTGACAGCTCCTGACCAATAGCAAGATTCCCATCTCACAGAGATACAATCCCCGAATCACCCAAACCAACCCTGCATTGTTCCAGATCTAACACTAAAACCCTTCAGCTCTTGGTTTACAATGACACATTTGGCACCAGAAATTACTTGGGATGAAATACTGGCATAAAAGCAATGCTACTGAGAAGTTTTATCTCTTTTTCTCACTGGTAATGTGGCACCTATTTAGTTCAGATTAATTGAGATGTTCTCCATTTATGTCAGGGCTTTTTTAAGAGCTGAAAAGAAATAATCTGAAGAGCTGAAACACTCCATCAAGGCCCAAAGCAGCTGCTCCTGTGTTCTTCCCAGGGATGTTAATTGAAGTTTTATCAGGCTTAAAGCCTGAGTTATTATGGAGAGGTGGCCTGAGCTGCTGAACCCAGAGGCTGCACTGCCTATCCTGGGAGATGTGGAGCTGGACCCTTCCTGGCTCCAGCCCAGAGGAAGAGAGCTGTGCCAGCCCCACTGGCATGCTGGGTCACCACACCCTTGGGCCACACTTCAATATGGAAAAACAGCCTAATTGCATCACCCAGAAAAATCTTACCATGAAGAAGTGTAACATTCTGCTTTGATTAAGTGCCTTATTTTGGTAATTCAAACCAAAAATATATTCTTTCTTTTCCAGGCCAAAGAGCAGGGCTGGGAGACCAAGATGGGGGCTGGGAGAGGAAAACATGTCCCTGGTTTAAATTCCTTGGTCCCAAGTGTGTGCCTGGGAGGGCTGGCAGTGGCAGACAGCTCCCACACCCCACGGTCAGGCTGCTCTGGCCCAGCCTGGCTGGCTTTGGATAAATCCATGTGCCAGAGCCAGGCTTTGTCCCAGCAGCCTGGCCCAATCTGCACAAGGGGAGGAGAAACAACACAGAATCACAGAATGGTTCAGGCTGGAAGGGCCCACAGTGGCTCATCTGGTTCATTCTCTCCGCTCAAGCAGGGTTTCCCTAAGGAGCAAATGGCACAGGGTTGTGTCCAGACAGTTCTGGAACATCTCCAGTGAGGGAAGATTACACACCCACTCTGGGAAAAAACCCCCACCACTCAGGGTTTGGTGACACAGGGTGGATGCTGGCTCACTGCCTGCTGGGCTCTGCCCTGGGCAGGGGCAAGACACATTCCCTGCTCCAAAACACAAGGTCTGGAGTACTGGAGTACTCTCTTGCTGGGACATAGCAGCACATGAATTAAAAGCAGCTTGTATATTATTAAATCAGCAGAGAATTGCCTGTAGGGGGGAAAATTTTTGGAAATCAACCTCATTCCTCTATCCTGAGCAGAATCCAATCCTGCTTTTAAAAGAAACATTAAGAAATCAACCTCATTCCTCTATCCTGAGCAGAATCCAATCCTGCTTTTAAAAGAAACATTAAGCTCCCCATGGACACTTATACAGGTACCAAAGAATACTGCTTTCAACACCTGAAACCCAAGCTAAACCAACCACAAATGACTGTGTTTAAGAGGTGGGTGCAGGCTCTGATTTACTTCTAATTGAAAATCAAGTTAAATAACATAAATGTACAAAGATATTGACAGATCCTCACCTTGAGGAGGTTTGTACAGGGAAGAAGGTGTTTCTAGAACAATCAACCTATTTAATTTAACCACAGCATTGAAACATGAGCTGTGGAAACAGCAATTATCCACAAACACTTCATGAATAGTTACTCTGTCCTCAGAGTCTTCAAATTGCACCATATAACCCACATCCCCTCTTCCTCCAAGTCTCATCTGAGCTGTTTGCTCATGTGTGAGCTGAAGACTCTGTCAGCTCCAGCACCGAACTTATAAACTCAATCCAATAAATGTGACTAGCTTAACCTTATTGCAGGAGAAATTAAAAGCAAGCAAAAGGACATCTGACTTAATTAAAGCTGTCATGCCAGCTCTCAGAGGCGGCAGGGTGTGTTGATTCAGACTGTGCTGCGGGCTGTAAGGAGGGGAGCACAGAGCCCCATCTCTGGAGCGAGCGTGTGAGATCCCAGACAAAAACCAATCCCTGTTTTTCTGTGGGAACTTATTACAAATGTTCATAGAGAGCTACAAAGGAATGGTGTTTCCATGAGCTTCTGCTCTGGGTATTCAGAAGCCTGTCTGAGCTCTTCCATCCCATTTCAATCCTTGGCATCAGAGCCAACTCCCACCCCCTCATTTGGTCCCACACCCCCGTGTTCCCCACGTGGTTGCTCTGGCTCCACATCCCTGTTGCAAGAACCTTGCTGTTCCAGCTTTGGCTGCCTCTTCCCTTTCCAAAGGGAGCTTTGCCCCTGCCCACGTGCTGCCCTGTATGCTGGGAGCTGCCCCAGCCCCTCACAGCAAACAGCATCCCTGAATGAACGGCTCCACGAGAGAGGTTTGGACACTGTGTACTCTGCTGTGAAAAGCTGGAGGACCCAACTCACTCCTTGGAACCCAGGGCTGTTACCAGGGCAGGAATCTGCTCCCTGCTCAGGATCTGCTGCTCTGGATGCAGAGGCTGCTCCAGCTTTCAATATTAACACCCAGCTCCTGTCATCCCCCGGCCACCTGACACCCCTGAGCTGGTGTCAGGTATCTGAGAGCAAGTGTGAGCACAGACACAGTGGGACATTCTGCTCTCCAAAGGCAGAACTCCACACGACAAAGCTGCTGTCTGCACGTGCATCTTCAGCACCACCCCAGCAACCAGAGCCTGCCTGGGCACACGGGTGATGCTCAGGCTGAAATATGAATACCCAGCACAGGTCCATGGAGGGCAGATGAGACTGGAGGCTCTGCAGGGCTCTCAGTCCTGTGAGAGCATGGCCCAGGGACATGGGCACCAGCCTCAGCTCCTCTGAAGGCTCCACCTGAGGCAGCAGCTCCCTCAGATTCCCCCTCAGTCCAGTGAGCATTCCTTCAGGCTTCCCATTCCATCTCCACACCATCCCTGTGTCTGTATCTGAACATAGCCCCAGCTGAATTACTTTCATCAACCATTCAACACTTGTCTGCTCTAGGTTTTTTCCACTGATTTAACAGTTGCACGGTGTCTCATCTTGGACTGTGCCCATTAAAACCAATTCTCCTCTGGCCTAGCTCCTGTCTAGCATAGGAAAGAGTGAAACCCTGTAATGAGCAGTCATACAATAGGTTTTTTTTCAATAAAGCTTTCCCTTGTTTAAAAAGAAAAGGCAAAAATGCCCAGACTCGCTGTTTCCTCTGGGACCAGATAACAGCAACATTGAAGAACACACACCTGCTACTCTTTGCTTCCTCCCGAAGCCTTTCAGAGCAGAGTGTTACATAAAGCCAGCCCAAGGAGACTCCAGAAGGAGCCGGAGCTGCCGTGTTGCCACAGCAACAGTCGGCAGGAGCAGCCGGAGCTGCTCCGGGGCTGCCCCGTACCTTCCCAAAGTGCTCGATCAGGATCTCGACCACGATGTTTTGGAACTTGATGTTCATCATGGCTGCCACGGTGTCCTCCTGTGCTCGCATGAGGGTGGGCCCGAAGATCACCCCCATGTTGGACGGTGACATCAGATTCTCCCGGCTGTGCTCGCACACGCTGCAGAGGGCAGGGGAAGGAGGAACAGAGTTTGGTTTGTTTTTTCCCAAACAGATCTTTTTCCAAGGAAAAATACCCAAAAAACAAAAAAACCCACAAGACTCAGGATACACTAAGAATCAGTAATTCAGTTTTCTTCATTGTGTTTCAGAATTTGTTTCCCAGCAGTGACAAACATGGCTCTAGGTCTGACACACACATTTGGCTCGGGCAGATGCTGGAGAGAGCAATGTGCTGACAGCATCTTCATTTGATCTCTTCCCACTCCCAGCTCCTCTTTAATTCTGCAATCAAAAGTCATCTGCACAACATATGTACAAAAGGAATCATTTAAATCCTATATCCTTTTTTTCCACAACTGACTTCTGGCTTTAATTTTCTTTCCTTCTGAAGGAAGAGAACTGAATTTAGGGAGCACACTATGGTGGTTTCCAATAAATTTCTGAGGGGTGACAATTTACAGCCCCTGTTCTCAGAGAGTATTTTTAAGTCATTTGCTACTCTATGCATATCTGAAAGATTATGGAAGGAACCACCAGAAAGAGAAGCATCACTCCAAGCAGAGGGCAGCAAGGACAGTCACCCCCTTTGTGCAATCCACATGGAAATTCACAAGGGGACTATAGTGGGTAAGATTTTGCAAACCCGACCTCCCAAAAAGGCTCTTTCTGCTGATTCCATTATTCTCCTTTCTTTAGTTTTAGAGGAAAACATCTGCTTACTTGACAAGGTGCTGGATGAGGAGTTCTAACATCTCCCTGTTCTTGTCAGGCAGTTTATAGACCAGTGCATGAATGGCTCCCAGCCTGTAATCCAGGTTCTCGGACTCTGGAAAGCAGCAACACAAAGAAGAATTTGTACCCAACACGTTCAAACTAAATACACAAGAGAAATCTAAAGCCAAAGGAAACCTGTGGAAGCTACTCCCTATGCAGCATGGGAGCAAAAGGGAGCAGAGGGAAGTGAGATTTCACAGCAACAGGATGAATACTGTGAGGAACAATATGAAGTGGAAAGAGGAAGAAACAGAGCTTGAAATGGAGCCCAAAGACACACTCTAAAAGAGGCTGGGCATGGGCAGGTCCTCCCCTTCACACCCTTGTTCCACACACCTGGCAGCACACAGCTTCCCTCTGGGAATCTATGAGCCCAGAGAGCTCTGACACTGAACAGCACCTAAAAATACCCTACAGGGAATAAACCTGAGTCCCTGACCCAAAGAGGTCACCCTTAGAAGAATAAATAATCAGGAAACAATAAAATACTCTGTGTGAAAAGAATAGTGTGGGGTCTGAGTGGCTGGGAAGCTCAATGGTGCAAGTTTCTGAGGGAGGGCAGGGAAAGGATAAATGACCTGCCCAAACCCAGCCATCATGGGCTTAACCAGCTCTGAAACTAATAAATCCTGGGCTTGACTACCTTCAGCAAGAGGTGGAACATTTCCCTTTCCAAGAAAAATGGGTGTTATTCATTCTCCAGAGGGACACATGAAGAAGAAGTGGGCATCCCTCCCAGCTCCCAGTCTCCCTGTGGCTTCTGGAGGCACGGTGGGATGAGGGATGCTCTAATCCCACACATTTCCAAATGCCAGCACTCCCATGCTGAGGGTGATGACCCTCATCATGCTCTCTGCATCCCTGGCTCCCTCACAGGGCACTGGCTCACAGCTGTCCCAGCTTATCTGCAGTGGCCACAACGAGGTGACAGCCACAGAGCAGCTTCTTGGCTGACCTCTGTTAGTCCCAACTGTGACTCAATCCTAACAGCTACAGCAGAGAAATCCCTTCTATGGACTGCTTTCAACATCCCAGGGCAAATTTAACAATCTAAAGGGAATACCTACTTATCTGGGGGGCAACAGCACATCCCATTCCCTCATAGGTTTTAAAATAAATATATCAGTACTAGAGGGGAAACAATTCTTGTGGCTGCTTTCAAGTGAGTGACATCCTCTGGCTCTCCAGACCCCCGAGACCACAGACCCTGTCTGAGGGAACGAGCAAAGGAGGGAAGGGGACATCCAGCACCACATCCCCTGCACAGAAAAGCACTTGGAGAAGAGATCACTGCCCCCTCTGCAGCTGAAGCAGTGGGACACACAGAGCTGGGCTGGCAGAGCTCTGCTAAGTGATTTTGATGGACCCTGGCTGGGGAGAGCAGGGCCAGGGACCATCAGTGGGGAAACTGTGGGACTTACTGGCAGCCAGGACCAGCTCTTTGTGGAGCTTGTACGTCATGACGGGTTCAGACAGGTTCCTGCAACAACCAGAAAGAAAACTCAGCTCTGCAGGGCATTGTGACCCATTGTGACCCATCCTGGACCAATGGGCAAACTGGCTCATCCCTCAGTGCCACCAAGTCCCAGTGGCACTTCCTTCTGCAGTCAATAACAGTGAAAGAGCCCTCCCCATGGGACTGAGGGATTCTGCAACGTCCATATTTATCATTCTTCTTCCCAAAGCCTTTGTCACTTTGCCCTTTTCCACAGCCAGATGTGAATATCTGGCAGCTCATTTCAGCTTTCATCTGGGTCAGCCCCAGTCCCTTTTGCCTCCTAGGGGCAGGTGTGACCTGCAGTGCTACCTGAGATAGAACTTCAGTGAGCTGGTAATGGTCTTGATGTCCCAGTCCCCACTCTGGAGATCCACATCCCCGGGGCATTTTGGATCTGGACAGAGAATGAAAAAGTTTTAGAATAAAGTTCATTTAGAGGTTACTAACAAACAGTCTTCTTGGGGTGGGGGATTCCCCTTGAGACACATGAAACCACAGCAGCACACAAAGAAAGCTCCTAATTCCCCTGGCTGGGAAAAGCAGAAAAACAGCACCAGTGTCAGGGTTTTGGAGAGGCTGGGAAGTGGTGCTAATGAGGACAAAGAGGGAAACACAAGGTAAAATTTAAGCAGTGCTTAAAAGTCACTGAGAGCATATTCTCTATAGTTTATTTTTTCCAAGGTTGGCAGAAACAACGGATTTCAACAGGTCCAAGACAAGCTTTCTGACATCCAAAGTAATCTGAATGCCAGCTCAAATCTCTCACTTGCAGCTACTCCCCTGAAGGCTGTTCTGGAAGCATTCCCTCTTGCTGCACAGAGAGGAGGGAGCTCAGGGGAGGCCCAGCAACATGGAAATACAATTTGCTGCTGCCTCCCCCCCTGACAAACCACATCACGTCTGTGGCGCCACGAAGTGAAGGATGTAGTTGTAGGATGGGGGAAGCTGCACTACAGAAATAAACAGCAGGACTTGTTTTTGAAAATAAATAGGACTGGAGACTAAAAAAAAATAAATTATCTCCTTTGAGTGGTTAAAGATGAAATCCGGCTGCAGCAGTTATTTCTGTGCCGTTGGACTTTCCATTATGCTTTCATATGCAGTGGGGTGGCAAGTGGTTACCCAGACCCATGCAGATAAACAAAACAAAAAGGCACTCACTGGTGGGATTCAGAGAAGAAAACCACAGAGTTGCTCACAGGGAGGGTGAGAATCAAGCAGCAATAGAACCTGAGGCTTAGTAATGAGTCATGGGCCAGCAGAGCTGGGCAGACGCCCGAAGCCATGGCTCTGTGAGAATTGGGCATAGCCAGACACCAGTACAAACCAAGGTTGTAATAAACAACATCCAGAGTAGAAGCAATAGGAAACAGCCAAAGCCTTTGAATGCTGCATTAATATCAGATGTCTGAGCTGGCGTGAGCCCGAGGCACGCCTGAGGGAGGTGAACTCAATCTCTGCCCTGTGCTGCAGCCCCAGGCAGGGCTGGGGAGAAAGGTTTGGCCTTGGTAGGTGGGGATCACGCCCAGAGGGTTCCTCAGAGGCTCACAGGTGACCATGAGGTGAGGGGATGATGGCCTCAGCCAGGGCCCAGCCCAGAAGGGCTGTCCTGGCACAAAGCAGTGCTGCTGAGCCCCACAAGCTGCTAAGACTGCAAACACTTCCCCAGTTGCCAAGTTTGTATGACAGATAGATCCAGCCACAGGAAGGCTCACAGCAGGAATGGATCCACTGGCTTCTTAACATACATTATGATACATTATGCTCCTTATGGTACACACTACACACAGCAGAGTGTCCCCATCCTTCCAGAGAAAAACCTTACACCAGGCTGGAAGGCTCCCTGCAAAGGCCACCCTCCCAGTCCAGCTCATCATGTTATCCCAGGAGAGAAGGGGAAGATGAGCCTCAGAGGGGTCACAGGCACCAAAACCCATGCTGGATATTTCTCACTGTGGAATCCTCTCTGTCCCTCTCAAACAATTCAAGAACAGGACAGTGTCATTGCACAGAATAATCAATTCTTACCAAAAAAGGCGTTCAGTAACTTCTGCACCTGGATATTGCTACCAACAGTCCGGTACACGCCCTCCGTAGTGATTCCTGAGAGGACAAAGCCAAGAGCGTTAGCCGAGGTTTCCCGCTGGTGATCCACAAGCCCCATCTAGTGGAAATGTTCTCTTGTTGCCGGGCTCTGTCCCACACCCCGCCTTCTGTCCCTTATCTCGGGTTCTGTCCCATATCCCGGGCTCTGTCCCATATCCCAAACCCTGTCCCACTCCCCGGGTTCTGTCCCATATCCTGGATCTTGTCCCACTACCTGGGTTCTGTCCCACACCCCGGGTTCTGTCCCATATCCCGGGCTCTGTCCCATATCCCAAACCCAGTCCCACTCCCCGGGCTCTGCAGGCAGGGGCTCTGCTCACCCCAGCAGCCAAGGCCACCAGCACCACCGTGGTCACCATGTCACAGCCAGGTGAGCACAGCCAGGTGTGGGACACATCAGCCCACACACTCCATTTCTTTATCACGGATTTGCTCAAATCCCCAGAGAAGACAAAGGCATTGAAGTAGAATCTGAACGCCCTGGCCAGTGCAGGGACAGGCAGAATCACTGTCTCTCCCAGCTGTGCCAGCAGGGTCTTTGTGCCCCTGCTGCTCCCCACTCCAGTGGGCCTTGGCTGCCACAGCCCCAGCAGCCCCAACCCTACATCTGGAGATGAATCCAGGCCCCCATCCCACACTGGTGATGTTCACAGGTGCGGGCTGGATATGTGACAGCCCAGAGGATGAGCTGCCACCCTTCCACCTGCTTCTGCTGCTTCACAGACTGGGGCTGAAGCAGCCTGTAGCCACCCCTGCTGCCAGAGCTGTTCTCCTGCCCAACACTGGGTGTGCTCCGGGCCAAAACTGAGAAAACCACGAGTGAAAACAGCATAAAGGGGGAAGTTCAACCCCAACGGCCTTGGTACAACATTCCAAAGCAGGTGGGACTTTTGCTCCCAAAGAACATGCATTTAACTGAAGAGCACACATTCCTCAGCTGAAAGCTGCAGTCCTGTGCCAGTGGCCAACCCTGCATTGCAGGAACCACAAGCACAGCCAGGCTGGGTGAGCTCCTCACCTTTGGTCTCCACTGCATTGATGCACTTCCGAACAAACTTGAAGCCCACCTCGTTCAGCTCCACTGTTTAGGAGAAGGAAGCTGTGTTAGTGGCCTGAGCCCTCCTGGAGACCCCTGGGACCCCCCAGCCCCAGCCCCAGCCCCAGCTTTTCTCAGCACCCAGAAATGCAGTGCACCAGCACAGAGTGCTCACACCTGCACCCACACCCCCTCAGGAAACACCAGTGTTCTGGACACCCTGACAAGGAGTTATGAGTTCCACATGTTCTCCCATTTTCCTTCAAATTTATTTAGAGTTGCAGCACTGCTCCCTACCCCCTCTCTGTCTTTAATAATAAGGTATCTAATAGTAATAATAATAATAGTGTAAAATATTTGGATTGTGTCTGATAAAGACTTAAATAATACTCTCCAGAGCAAAATCTGTAGTTAAAGTTATTCCTCATCATGGGACTGTGTAATTTCTGTTTATCTACATCACTAGGATTAAAAAGCAAAACCAATCCAGCTTGATGTGCTGAGGAAAATGAGCACAGGGCTTCCTCCACTGAGCTGGACAATCCTGTGGGATCCCTGCATTTTCAGCAGGTTGTTTATCCTGATTCTGTCTGCTCTGAGCAACAGCAACATCAAGCTCAGACATCTCTTAGCCCTGCCCCAGGAATAAGCACAGAACCACCTGGTGCTTGATACTAAGGGCTATGATACCACTGGAATTCTTACCAGCTTTAATCTATGACAAATAGAGAATGTTTATTCAGTGGAACCCTAATTCACATTCCTCCCAGCATGTGATGTGAACACGGCCACACAGCAGGTTTGTGCTCATGCTTCTGGGAATGCTCCCCCCGTGCTCCTTAGAGCCAGCTAGTTACAGTGCTGATGAAGCGAGCTCTGGGACAGAATGCAGGTTTCACCCAGCTGACAGAGCCCCAGAGGGGTTCCAGGGCTCTGCAGGATGTCTCAGTACTCCAGGGCTCTGCAGGGTACACCCCACTGCTAACAGGGGGGACACGGGACATGGTGGTGGGTGGGAGATCCAGGGAACTCAGTGCCACCTCTATTGCCCCATTACAACCTTTGTTAAGGGACACATCCTCAGAATCTCTCACTGGGGTTTGGAGGTGCAAACTGAACCTCACATCCCACTGTTCCTGGCTAAATAAAAACTGCTCACTGCAGTTCTGTGCAACTCGTTCTCATCTGGGCTCAGTGCCAGGCACTGTGGTGTGAGAACAGAAGTGACACTGCTGGCACGGAGCGGGGACAGTGCTACTCAGCAGGATTTGAGGATGAGTGTATCTGCAAGGAAAATTCTGCCTGGCCTCGAGGCTGTGAGAGCCCAAAGAGCAGCAACAGAAGTGACTCACTTTCTTCCTGCTTCGTGATGGGACTGTGATAAATCTGAAAAAAGGGCAGGAATGGGGGAGGGAGAAGCAAAAACATCATCAGCATGATTTGGTATTTATTTCTAAAAGAAAATTCAGCATCCCATAAATCAGCCCCAGATTACCCAGAGGCAATCACAGCCACAAAGACAATGTCCCATAGAAATCTCATTTTATAATTAGGCAAGAACCCATTATCTGCACAATCAAGGAGTTTCTGCTGCCTCCCTGTGTTTCAGTGGGGCACCTATTGCTGGGGAAATTCTCTGTTCTGTAGGCAAACCACAGGGCTCTGAGCTCTGCTCAGAGTGAAGGAAGGGGACACCAGAAAGGTGGGAGAACACGGCTGCAGGGTGGGCAGTGACACCTTTGAAAAGAGCTAAGAGCTGCTAAGAGCAGGCACAGACCAACCATCTCCAGCAGGCAGTGAGGAGCGGGAGTGAACCAGCCCCAGAAAGGCTGGGGTCTGGCACAGCAGGGAACACCCCGAGATTTCGGAGGGAAGCCCAAAATCCCCAGTGGGAGCTGAGGGAACAGCAGGGAGCCCGTGGTGATGGTGCAGCAGTGATCCCGAGCAGCAGCCGCCGGCAGAGGACACTGCTGGGCAGCGCATTCCAGCTGGGAACGGCTCCAGGGACACTCACCGGCTCCTTCCCGTCCATGGCCTCCATCCACAGCCTCCGGTTGGCTTCTGACAGCGCCTGCAGCGTGATGGTCCCGGACCTGTGCGGAATTCCCCCAGGGACAGGCAGGGAAAGGAAGAAAAGTTGGTTTTAATAGACAGCAAAGAGGGATTTGCTGCGGGCCCGTGGGGTTTGGGGCCACCAGGCATGAAGGCCTCTCACCTTTCGTTAGTTTCAATGTCAAAACAGAACCTTTTGTCTATGGAGTCAGTCTTTCTCCTTACACAGGATTTCAGGGTCAGGTCCAAGGTGCCCTAGGAGAGAACATGAAAGGCAAGGTGAGAGGACAGAAACACAGGAGATTTTGGGCTCCTCAGGCCCACCACAGCACTGCCCATGGCTCCTGTACTGACATTCCACTGGCATTGGTACCAGGGCACAGGTGGTTCTCCCACCATCATCACAGGCAGATGAAGTTCCAGGCTTGCTCTCAGCCAGAGAATGTTCTGGACTCAACAGCACTACCCCACACAGCAGCACCCTGCCCCTGCAGTGCTGGAACACTGCTCCAACCATCCCAGAGAGGCACTCCTTGTCTCTGAGGCCAGGACCACGCTCACCCATGCTCTGACACAGCTGGGCTCTAATTTTTACCAGGGCCGGCCATCAGTACCAGTTACCCACAGCACCAATGAACCAAATGGCTTTACACAAACACTGTGGGGCAAAGGGAGGTACATTTCCCCACCCCAGAGAGAGCAGACATGCTCTGAAGAGGCTCAGCTCTGGCCCTGCATGTTTGTGTCCTTACACTCCACAGCAGAGTTAATTCATAATTTGATTGTGGGTTTGTAGCCAGCTGTGACCTGATGGTGCAGGCTACCAATATTTGGGAAAGGCACTAAGTTTTCCCAGCCCCTACCTGCAGTAATGGGCCTTACTAGACATGCTTATGGCATAAATGACAACAAATCTCTCCATACAATAGTTTGGCTATTTCTTTGCCCAGCTCTCTGCCAAGGGGTTGCAAAACATCTATTTTATTTTCCTGCTGCAGCGTGCAGAGCCCTGCCAAAAGCAGAGCATGAGCTCACACACTGGAGCACACACGCCTGGCTGGGAAGGCCCCGGGGACCACTCCATGGCAGAGGAGGGCGGGGGACTCAGCTGGAGGCACTGGCTGAGCTCCATCCTCCCACCCCTCCCCTGTCACGAGGAGGGACTGAGGGAACTCCCAGGCTTTGGTAAGCCAAAGCACTTAGTGAAAGAAGCAGTTACCCAAATTGCTGCCTTAGTGCAGTTTGGAGCTGCACTGTCAACCCTCTTCTCTTCCCACAGAACCAGTGCTGAGAGCAGAAATCAAACCACAAACCAGTGCTGTGAGCACACAGTGCTGTGAGGAAATGCTGCATTTGGAAGCAGGGACTCCTGTAGTAACTTGAGTCATTCAGGCCCTTCAGTGGCTGCCACAGTTCTTGTGGCTTCCAGCCCCTGTGCACGGGGAAGGATCAACATCAGCTGGTCCAGAGAAGCACAAGTTTCACCCCAGGCTGAACTCATGGGCCAGCACTGTCTGGTATCTCTCATGTCACAGGACCCACATCTGCTGCCAAACCCTGCAGGGCCTGGGCTCCCAGGGACACAGTGGAGTGAGACCTCTCCTCATGGGGGTGCCTCTTCCAGTGACACCAAACTGCCCTGTGCGGGCAGGGAGGGGACAGAGCCCACTCCTCTGCCCTGTGGCACCTGCAGGGTCAGCTGTCACAGGAAGGGAGGCCACACATGGGTGGAAGGTGGGCCCAGTGCTTGGGCCAATGTTTGCAGACATCCAACTCACCTGCTTAGCTCCAGGCTTCTGGTCTATGGGTGTCATCCGTAAGGTTTTGGCCTCTTTTTCATACTGGCAGTAATACTTCACCCAGGAGATGCCCAGAGCCCCTGCAGAACACAGGAGAGGCTGGAATCAGGGACAGGGCTGTGGCTGGGTGCAGCCAGCAAGGTCAGGCATGGTCAGTGCTGCCCACAGGTCCTCCCTTCTCTGAGGATGGACACTGACAGCCCTGGGGAACATCAACCTTGCAGGTATCTCCATGGGCAAGAGTCAGGAGGAGAAGAGGAGGAGAGGAGGAAGAGAGAAAGGGGAGGAGAGGAGAAACAGGAGGAGGGGAGGAGGAGAGGAGCACAGGACAGCTGCTGCCTCCAGCACCCTCCCAACTCACAGCTGGTGAAAGGGCGTTTGTGGGACTCTGACCACAAGCCAGGCTGGTTTGGCCAAGCCCAGCCAAGACCTACACTGGCAGGATCCTACATGTCCTGAATGTCTGTTTCGCAAACCCCACTACTTTTTTCCTGTGGGTGAAAACTCAATAATGAAGACAACGGGAGGTTTAAAATACTCTCAAGTTCCTATTTTCAGATTCATAGTCACTTTCCTCTGTTTTCTTACCTGAACCCCTTTACAGGAAATAATTCAACTAGTATTTTTTCTGTAATTTTTTTTAAGTTGCAGTTGTCAGGAAGAACAACTTTTCATCCTTGATTTACAGGGAAGCATAAATAGAGGCAGAAAATAGCCACTGGCCTGCAGGAACATGCCACATTTAGGATCTAAAATTACTGAGTGTGCTTTCTTTTAAAAGCAAGATAAACAGACATAAAAATCTATGTATAAATAGATTTCTATGTAGGATTAAGAACGAATGTTTACAAAGTTGTCTGTAGCCCCAGAGGTCACAGTTTTGCCACAGCCTTATGTCCTCTGAGCATTCCTGCTGCATGGCCACGGAGAGCTGCAGTCAAGTTTTGGAAAAGGTTGTATTTGGTCTGATTTTCTTCTGCTCAGAATTACAAGTTTTGCTCTCAGCAGCTTAACTCAGCACTGGTTCCACCTTGGCTGTGCTCAGCTGCTCACAGAGGCTGCCAGAGGGAGGCTGGGCAGGACACCAGATTCATCCTGGTAAAACACAGCCAAGGCAGAGCCTGCCAGAGCTCCAGGCTCTGGAGTCATAAATCCCATCTCATCAGAGTGCAGGGCAATTATCCCTGTGCTGTCACAGATATGTCACTTGGACAGAGCTCTGTGCCACTGCTGACAGTGCTGCCAGCTGAGGCTGCCAGTGCTTCCCCAGGCACTGCAGGCAGTGACACCTCAGCAGTGGCAGAAGGTGACACCCTGGGCATGCTGTGCCTGGCAGTGGTGACACCCAGTGCAGCAGGGGGTTATGTCAGGGCAGCCCTGTTCCCTATTGCATCCAGTTGCATCCCAGAGCCATTACATTTCTCCTGAGTGTACAGGTAGCCCTCGATGGTGGGCTGGCCAGGCAGCTTGCAGGTTAGGGGTGCTTCCTTCATCCTCTTCTTCAGATCTTCCAGCTCCTCCCGTGTGCTGGAAAAGTGATTCCTTGTCTGGGAACAGAAAACAAACAGAAGCATATTTGAACGTGAGCAAAAGTGAGCTGCAGGTTATTTATTCCTAGAGGAATAATAAATAAATAAATCTGAGGTGCTGTTGCAGAAATGAATCCATTCCCAAGGTACAAAACATGGAAACCACTCCACAAATGCACATGGAAAGTGGCTATAAGAACCACTGAGCTCTAAGGGATGACTGAAGAGTCACATCATGTGCAGAGATGGTGCTGAGGGCCACAGCTGGGAGGCCACTTGTTCTCTTAATTAAGGAACTTTAGCACATTTCAAGACTGGCTGGAGCAGAGGAGCTCCTGTTCACACCATTGCTCAGGTGTGTTCTCCTCCCAAAGGCGTTGATCATGCTACAGTGCTTAGCACGAAAGAGTCACATCAACAGGGGGTACAAAATCCAGGCATTTTGATGGAATACTACTTGGACCAATTAATGAGCCAGCAGCAAAACCATCCTGGCTCAGATTTATGGCTGCTGTTCCACAGAAATGAAGGCCAGTCAGGAAGGACTGAAGATAAAGGAAACAGGACTCAGATATTCTACCCCATGAGCGCACTTGGCCAGCAGAGGAGCTTACCAAAGCATGCAGCAAGCCTGCAGGAAGCCAGTACCATTAAGATCAAGGTTAGAGGCCTTCCTAGAGTACAATTTCAATCTCATGAACTGGAAGAAAATCTCAGGCTTGTTTATGCACCAGGTTAAATGATGCAACTGCAGTAGCCCCTTCCAGAGAAAACAATTTCATAGACCTGTGAACTGTCCCATGAAGAGAGGGGAAAACCCATGTGAACTGAGAAGGAAATAACTCTATCTGCAACAATGCAAACATGGCCAGACTGCTTGGGTGGAAAGACCTTGCCATCAGAGGTGTGTAAATACAAATGAGAACAGAAGTCACACAGAAAAGTCCTTCAGCTGGGCAGGGACTCACGTTCTGCAGGCTGAGCTGGAGCTGCTGCTTGTATGGGAGGAAATCCTGTGTCAGCTCCACTGTCAGGTTGTTGTAAGTGAAGAGGCTGTGGAGAAATGCCAGTACCTGCAATGGAGGGAAGGGACACACTGAACTTCTGTGTTTATAATGGAAGGAAAGATGGACAGAGTATGGGGTTTCAGAAATTACGTATGAAATTATTTTTTCTTCACAACTTTGGAATGCCAGCCTTGGTATGGCTTATCCACCACAGTGTCCCTAAAGCTAAAGCTACCAGCCACACATCTGTCTGAATAAAACACCCAGAATGAAAGACCCTGCAGGGAGACCCAGAGCAGATCTGCAGAGATCATCCACAAGATCCACAGGATCCCACACCCCACTGCAGCTGGCACTGGGGCAGAGCCACCACCCAGGGCAGGGTCCCTGCACTCAGCCAGTCTGGGACCCTGCAAGCCAGGCTGGGACAGGCAACACCTCTGTCCCTCTGCAGACAGACAGCACTCACCAAACCCAGGGAGGCCAAGATAAGTCCTAACAAGACCTGTAGCTCTGTACAGTGTCCAGCCTGTTCCTCAGGATCCACAGACAGCCAGAAGAAACAGGACTGGGGCTTCACAGTGCTCCTGCCCCACAGTACCTAATCCAGCCTGGCAGCTCATCCCCTGCCAGCAGATCTGAGCATCAACCAATGAGACTGAGAGCAAAGGAAGAGAGAAAATCCTACCGGCTCCACAATACTGAATTTCTTGCTTTCTTGTACTTCCTGGATCTGGTACACATACTCAAGGGAGGACTCAAAGAAATTGTGTCTCTCTTTGTCCACCTGAAGGTCAGCCTAGAAGAAAGAAGGAAAGGTGGAAAAAGAAAACACATCACATGTAGTTTGAAAATATTTGACTCACTTTTGTCTGTCAGCCCACACATAGTTCTGTCCTCACTGAAAACCTGCCTGGTGTCCAGCCCACCTGTGAGCTGGAACACTGGATATTCTTTCAAGTCTGCCCATTTCTGGCTCCCTTTCATTCAAGGATTCAAAATCTCTTCTCATTCTGCAAGGAAAAGGCTTTCCCAAAGCTCTTTTATTACTTTAGCACACCTCTTCTCCTGACAAGCCCACCATCACCACCACCCTCTTGCCTGACTCCCTCTGCGTCCCAGAACCAGCAGTTCTGGAGCTGCAGCAGTGGCAGGAGCACACAATGAGCTCACACACAGTCTGCCTTGCAGAGATGCTCGTAGGTTGATGTGACAACTGGTCTGACAGATCTGACCAGATCCAGCTGGCTTTCCTTCCTTGCTGCAACATGCCTGCAGCAGCACCAGCTGGAAGGAACCCCCCTCTTCTGCCTGCCCCCACAGCCACCCAAAAGCACCAGCAGCAAGGCAGGACACCAGGCCAGCAAAGAAATAATAACTGGTTACTTTGCAGCCAGAGCACCTCCCCAGGTGAAAGGGTGGCCAGTCCCCAGCTGTGCCAGTGCCACTGGTCACTGCCCTTCACCATCAAGGTGACAACAAGCAATGACAATGTTTGAAGCCACTACCAGCATCCAACAGACACAGGAGAACTATGAGCTTGATTTCCCTGATCTCACAGAGAACTCAGGCTTTGGGTAGATTTAATTGATTATCAGTTTCAATTAGTTACTTTAAGGAGTGATTCCTCTCCTTTGTTTTAAGACCTAGAGCAGCTGGTGCTGTTGCTTCTGGACCTAACTCTGAGAAAAAATTCCATACACACCTCCTGTAACTGAGATTCCTTCTTTTTGGAAGACAAATGCAAGTGGCGATCCAGCATAGAGTAAAACTTCTCACCATCCTTCTCAAACTTTTTCTTTCTTTCCTGTAGATGCAAAGAGGTTGAAGCAGAACCAGTTACTGGCACTTTCCAGGTAAGAACATGCATCAACACCGAGATTCTTTGTGCAATTCTGTATTCCCATGGACGAATTTTGGTCAACCCAGCCAGAGAACAGAAGGCCACTTCTCATTTGCTCTGATTTCACAGCCCCTTGCCTACCTTGGATGCAATTACACCTCAAGACCCAGTCTAGCAATACAAGAAGTATTTTTTCATGCCAGCATCATGGCAAAAGTCCCATTCTCAATCTCTTCAATATCCAGTAAACTGAAGATGTGCTCATACATCAAAAACCTGTTCACCACCTCCTGACATGCTGTTCACACAGCCCAGAAACAACTGGGCAAACACTGCAATGTCAGGGACACAGCAAGGTCAAGAAAAGGTTCATTAGATTTTGGCAGCTTTCTGTTCTAAAGAGTTTATAATTTGTTTCTGAGAGTACCAGAAGGAAAGCAGAAACCTGGCAGGTCGAAAGGCAGGCAGGAAATCCTCATCTGCCTCAGCAGTGCTGCAAGGAGAGCACAAATGAACAAGAGCAGCAAGCAGAGACACTCAAGAAGGAACCCCTGAGAGCAGGCAGGGAGCAGCAAGACTGAGCACCAGGCTGTTGGCTCCTGCCTGCACTGACTGTGACATTGGCAATCACAAAACAACCAGAGTAGGGGCTAGGTTGACAAATACCCACTTTAGATGGTATCTGACATATCAGGGATTCCTGGGAGGCAACTAAATTACTGAAATCAGGAAATTCCAGCCTGGCAGCAGCCTCAGTGCCAGGTCCAAGCAGTTGAGAGCTGGTGTACACACAGTGGAGGTATGTATGAGATGCCCTGATCTTCTGTCTGGCTTTTGAAAGCTCAAGAAAGTGGAAAGCAGTTCCAGCTTCCTGGGGAATTACTGGTATCTTTCAACATCTATCTCCTGAAAGCTCTGAAATCCTGTTGCCCCCACTCAGAAATGCATGGATAAGCAAGCATACACCAGTGCCACCACAAGCCAGAGCAGATGAGCTCTGCCAGACTGCTGGGTATTAGGAACTTTCCTCATGAATTCAGTAGTGACCACAGCTTCCCCTGCCTGAAGTTTTGCTTCCCTGTTCCAGTTGCACAGCCTATTCCATCTGTCTGTCAGGATGCCCTGCAGCAGGACGCCTGTGGGCTCCCAAAACCCCTGGGCTCAGCACTGGTGCTCCCAATAATAGTAAGAAGCATTTCTACCAGCTGCCTTCCAGGGAAGAGGATTCTCTCCCCACCCAGGAGACTCCTGCCTGGCTGTAGTGAAAGCACAATTACCATGAGGAAGTGGCACCAGCCCCTGCTTATGTGTAAGTGTCTGGAGCAGGGCAGGCTTAGCCCAGCAAACCTTTTCACCTCAGCAATTACATATCCTGCTGTGCAGAGCCTGGAATTACAGCACACCTGAAGGGAAGTGCATCCTCTGCAATCACCCCCTGCAATATCAGGCACTGTGACTCTGTGTTAGCAGCCTCGCACACCAGAACAGAGAGATCTACAGCAAATCCAGAAGAAGAGGGAGTCCTCCAAGGGTGAATACTAATTTAAGCAGCGCAGCAGCTGTGGGCTGAGGCCAGGAAAGATGATGAAAACAAACCACCACCCTCGTGACTGAGGCCCTGATCAGCAAACCCAACCCAGAGCAGCAAAAGCGATTGTAGAGCAGCAGTTCTTGTGTCTGTAAGGTCAAACTCCTGGGCTGTCTGTGCCATTAATGCCCTGTCTAATACAGCCAGGAACTTTTCTTGTTTCCATTTCCTCAATGAGAGCCTCCAAGCCCCAAGGCCACAGAAGTGCAGGGAAGCAGAGCTGTGGGGCTGCAGGCACAGGGCTCCTGAGGCCACCTCCCCACATCTCAGAGATGGCTGTGCCAGCAGCAGGTCCTGAGATAGAAAAGCTGTTGCTGCCATGGAAAGGTAGCTGCAAACCCAACCAAGAGCTCCACTGTCTCCACCAAGGCGGCGTGCAGAGGTGGTGGTGGCAGCACTGGGATGGTGCCATCCCTGTTCCTCACCAGAGCCGTGGGTGAGCAGCAGCAAAGGGTCTGGAGCCCACTCCAGGAGCTCTCTCCCACCTCTCACCACCAGCAAGCAGCACTCCTAGGTGACTCAGCTGTCCCCACCCTGTGGAGAGGCCACCAGGGAAGACACTCACACTGCAGGCCAGAGCTGGGACCAGCCTCTCCTGCTCACCTGTGCCAGGAATGGGAAGGGACAAGGGAACCACCAGAGCCTGGTACTACCACGGCTGGACATGGCAGAGCCCATGGGCAGGGGGATGTGCCTCTGGATGCAGCAGCCTGGGAGCACGTGGCCCCTGGCCTGTCCCCAGGGGAGGTGGCCTTGCTGTGGGAGGCTGTGGTGCCCGTGCACGTGGCCACGAGGGCCCATGGAGGAGGCCACGAGCTGTGTGTGGCTGTGGTGCCCACACAGATGGCCACAGGAGGCCGCAGCCTGCAGCCACAGGGAGACCACAAAGCACCAGGCAGCAGCTCTGTCACCAGCCTGTGGGCAGCTGGTTCTGAGGAAGAGGGGGCACCTCTGCTCAAGGAAACACTGGTGAGGAGAAAGGAAAATCCTGGGAGAGCAGTGGAGCTCCTTCTGCAGCAGGAGCTGGGAAGCCAGACAGGAACTCCTCTGGGGAGCGCCTCCTCCTCTGCCAGCACCCAAGGCAGGCAGGGGCACACTGGGGACATGGAGCACTGAGCCCTTTCTGGGGCTTGAAGGGCCTGGAAATGATGGCCAGGATGGACCCATGTGTGACAGGACCACAGTGCAGCGTGGCATTTTGGGCCACTAAGAGGGAGCTGGCCAATCATTCCCACTCTGGTAATTAGCATATAACTGAACAGCAGAAGGATGACCTACAAATCCTTCTGAGCTGGCTGCTGACCAGAGCAAGCCAGGACCAAAAAAAAAACAACAACACAAAAAAATCACCCAGACTGGAGCACAATCTGGAAACACGAGCACAAATTAGTTCCTCATGAATATTCAGCAAAGGGCAGCAGCACGTTTGCATTAAGGTTTGCCAAGAGGCACCACCTACCTTCCCTTTGTTGCTCACTGTGAGCAACTGAGCAGATCCCACTGAGGGCAGGCAGGAGGGGGCTCTGAACCACCCTGTGCTGGGAGCTCTGGCAGGCATTGCTGTGCCCAGGAATGGGAGCTCTGGCAGGCACTGCTGTGCCCAGGAATGGCACAGCCCATGCTGGGAGCTCTGTCAGGCACTGCTGTGCCCAGGAATGGCACAGCCTGTGGGACAGAACTGCTTGCCTGCTGAGGCTCTGGCTGCTCTGTGTGTGCCAGGTCCTGCCCACACCTCGACTCCCACCAGCACTGGGGTGACACTGGAGCCCCTCAGCAGCTTCAGGTCCTGCTCATCAGGGGGAAAAGGGCAAACAGACTTGCCAAAACTCCCCCTTAACCATTAGCTGCTGATAAGGATCCTCTGAAATTCCCATTTTCAGGGAGGTGCAGTGAGTGGCAGGTGAGAAGCCCAGCTCACGGGCCACTTCTCCTCTCCATAAGAAATCAAACACACTTTTCCTGCTGGGAGCCCCCCCTCCATGCACACCTGAGGGGTCTGGGTGCAAAAGCAGTGGATTCAGGATCATCACAGTTCCTTTTTATAAGGCATCTGCAGTTAATTCAGAAACAGATTTCTAAAAAGTCAAGGGGTGTAGAAAGAGCAGTTCTGTCAAAGCACACTCAGTTCATCCTGGCATTTTACCCTAACCCACTGCTTTCTCTCAAATGCTCCTTAGGCCCTGCTCCCCCAGAGATGAAAGCAAGTAGAAGTTATTAACCTCCCTTTCTTTTAAAATTATAATTAATGAAATCAATAACAGAATTTACTAAAACCTTTTAGGAATATGTTACCTCCTATGGAAAAAATTTTGACAAACACTGCAGCTATTCAGCATTTCTCCTGCCCTTACAGTATATCCCAACAAGCTTTTCTCTCTGATTTTTTTGGTTGGCTTTGTGTTTTTTAAAAAAATCTGTCTCCTTCCAAGTGAAACTGGAATTAAACTTTTCTATTCAAATCCTCCTCAGCTCAGTAAGTGTGGCCAGGTTCTTCCCAAGGGATCCCAGCCCCACAGCGTGGAGCTGAGCCCCAGGGCTTGGAGAGAGAGGGATGGGACCTCCCTATGCACCAGCTCCTTCCCAAACTCACCCCCTGCCATGAGTGCCAGAGCTGGGAAATGGGTGAGCTCAGGGGCTCCCTTTTCTCTGTGCAGTGTCACTCACAGCGCCAGCAGGTCCCGGGAGAAGCAGTGACCCTGGGGCTGTGGCGGGAGGGAGCGGCTGGAGGGGTCCCGGTGGCAGCCGGGGCTGCCCCGTGTGTGAGCACAGAGGAGACTCCCCTGCTCCCGGCTGAATGCAGACTCAGATGTGCTGCTCAGACTGGCTGTGCTCCAGCCAGAGGCATCACAAAGCCTCGATTCAAGGGCTCTTCCTATTTGGCTGCAGCAGCTCGCAAAGGGAACAGAAAACATCTCACAGAAGGCGACGCTGCCAAAATACGGAAACTGAGCGGAGGGCACAAATTCCCTGTGTCATGTCTCCAGGCTGTTCCACAGCCTGGCCTGGGCTTCTGCCCCTGGTGCAGATCAGAAAGGGTCCATGGGGTGATGGCAGGCCCAGCAGTGATGGGAGGAACGCACACTGACAGAGCACAAATGAGGAGCCTCATTTGTACTTCACCCCTGCTGCTGCTGGGTGGGGGTGACCTGGAGATGCTCTGGGTCAGGCTGGCAGGTGAAGGAAGGCTCTGTGCCCAGGGTGACACCTGAGGGTGCAGCCCAACAGTGGTGTGACACAGGCTGCTGTCAGGGCAGCATCAGAGCTGAGGACAAGGGGATAGAGTGGCTGTGCTCCCAAACCCGCACCCTCTCAAGGCTTTGGGGTGGCACTGGGGACAGGGGTACCTCCCTGTGCTTCCCTGTCAGCGTGGGCACAGCTGGATCCTGGCACGGTGCGAGGTGCTGTCCTGTGAGCTCCTGCATGGAGCCACAGCACAGCCCTCTTCCCACCACAGTGCCCTGGCACCTCTGCAGCTCATGCTCCTCACAAGAAACAAAACCCCAAACCAAACCACAATGGCTGAGCCACCTGCAACACCCCCTGCCCTCTGCCACCCCTCCAGCTGCTCTGAGCAGTGTCCTGCTGCTGTCACCACCCTGTGCTTCCACCTGAGCACTCTGGCCATGCACAGGCACTGAGGAAGGGCTGCAGGCTGCCAGGTGTATCCGTGTCAGTGCTGGGGCTGTGGCAAGAGCCCTGCTGAGACCCGTGCCAGCCATCAGGGAAGGGAGCAGGACATGGGCACAGGCCTGTGGGTGCAGCCAGCTCAGCTCTCGGGGCACAGCACACTCTGGGCTGGGGGCAGAGTGGCCCTTACACACCTTAAGGGCTCTCTGGGACAAAACCAGCCTGAAGGACACGAGGGCAGGGACTGTGGGCAGCACCTGTGCCATGCTCGTGGCTGCAGCTCCTCAGAGGGCTCCTCACACCAGCCCTCAGGGCATGGCAGAGGGCAGGAGGGCCATCAAGTATCGCTTCTCAAACCCTGTATTTATTAAAAGTCAAAGCCTCCAGATGGGCTGGGCTGAATCCAAGCCTCAAGTGTTCTCCAAAACATCTCCATTTCAGAGCTGGGACAGAGCCAGCCCCATTTTAAGCTGCCGCTGAGTAACATGGAACCTGGATTTCTTGATAGCAGACAAGGGAAAAATGATCTTTTGTGCTTCACATGTGCAGAATTTGCTTTTTATAGCTTGTTTCTTTAAAAGTTAGGTCCATCTGAAAGACTCATTAGATGCTTTATGTAAATATTTCATAACAAAAGCCCTATGACTATAATCAGGTTCTGCCTGCTGGCCTCTCCTGCTTTCCCTCCTTCTCTTCCTCCCCCCCACTCCACCGCACACTTCTCTGCAGAAAGTATTTTCTTCTCAATAGCACTGACTGAACAAAGGAGAGAGGGGGTAAAGCAGCAAGGAGGATCTCCTGGCTGAAACAAGCACTCCTTGCTCAGGACAGAGGCAGTGCTGGAATCAGGCCAGGAGAGAACCCAAAGAATTCAGGAAAAGATTTTGGAGACTCTTAAGACTGAAAAATCAGACTAAAAGTCACAGCACAAACCCTCATGCCAGCAGCTGAAAGCCAGCATTGAACAGGGAGTTTCTGAGTGCCTGAAGTCAGAATGCAGTAGAGCAACTGCTTGTTAACAACAACAGGAGAAAAATCTGAATTCAAAGACAGTAACAGAAAACAAATCTGTTTACACTGAAACAAACAAACAAACAAACCTTACCTTGGTGAATCCTATCTGCTCCTTCCGGAAGTTTTCCAAAGGTTTGATCAGCAAATCACTTGCATTCTGCACCTACAGTGCAAAGAAAAAGCATTTTAATTGCAGGGTGCTGATCAATTTTCTCCTAAACAGAGGCTGAACCGGGCTAGAAGCCAAGAGCTCTGAGATTTTAATGTTTTTGACTGGAAACTTCTTCTCTGTCTGTAGGTGAATTCACTTAAACCATCTGTACCTGCTCTTCCCCATGGGTGATGCACAGCAAACCCCAGCCACATCCCAGGAGGCTTTGGGGACATCCTGTGGGTGACAGGGAGTGTCCCCCACCTCAAATAAAGGATGGGGTTCCCTTGTCTCGAGATTCAGAACAGCTGGGGAAAAGGAAAAGCCTGCCTGTGTCTCTTCCACTCCTGTCTCACGTCTCAGAGATCTTTCCTGGGTGGTGCTCTGCACACCTTTACCATGAATCCACATCAAAGTGAGCTCATCCCAGTTTGTATCACTGGCTCCAGCTCCAGCCTGGCACTGGGACCAGCCTGGTATCTGCTCCCATCCCCACTTCCCTGACAGGCTGTGTTCCAGGCTCCAGAGCAGGGAGAGGGGGACAGAAGGGGACAGGACACCACACAGCACAGCCCCTCAGGGGATTTAAACTGATGAACACAGTGATTGTGAAACCTCCCGAGGGAGCTGCTGTAAAACAGAACTGTTCCTACAAGCAGGGGGAAAAAAACCCCAACTTTGAAAACTGGACAGTGCCCATAACCCCTGAAACACCTTCCACTGCTGCCCCCACTGCCACAGGAGCCATTATACCTGGGATGTAATTCATAATAAAGAAGTATCTCAGTGCTTTCCTGGTTTCCTGCTGTTCCTTGCCTGCCCATGGACCCTCTGGCCTGGGCTGGCAGGAGCTGCTGCTGCTGCACGAGGCAGGGGAAGGCAGAGCCAAGCAGCACATTCCTGGCACGCTGCAAGCTCTCCACCGAGCCTAACCTTCATGTTTTTCCTGGAATTAGGAGTGAAATGGGAAGCCAGCACTGGCTCTGGAGGAGCCCTGGAGAGGCTGAGGGCACATGGCAGCAGGAAGCTGATGGCAGTGCATTGTACTGCAGGAGCTGGACCAGCACAGATGGGCTCAGGGACACCTGCCTTCCTGCACCCAGCAAAAACTGATCAAAACCACTTCTTTTACTTTAACCCTTGGTTTCCCCACAGAAGCAGCTGGTGAGCAGCCCCTCCAGCTGCAGGGCCTGGGGCTCTGTGCCTGTCTGTGCTGCCTGGGAGAGCCACAGCCCCCCACAGCTATTGCTGTGCCTGCCCATGCTCAGGGCCCATGGACAGATGAGTGCAGAGCACATTCCCAGTGCTCCCAGCTTCCCTCTGCTGAGAAGCCTCACACAGAGGCACATGGTGCTGTGGCTGTGATTTGGCATTCAGGAATGACAGAGCTCAGTTCCCATCTCCTTACCATCATGGACCTCTCCAGCTCCACTTCTTGCAGCAGCTCTGCAAACTCCTTAAAGGACTCGGCTGTAAGAGAAGAAGAGGCTGGTCAGGGGAGCTGGGATGTGGCCCTGGAGTGTGTGACACACCTCAGTGGAGCTGGGATATGGCACTGGATGTGGCATCAGAGTGTGTGACACACCTCAGTGGAGCTGGGACGTGGCACTGGATGTGGCACCAGAGTGTGTGACACACCTCAGTGGAGCTGGGACGTGGCACTGGATGTGGCACCAGAGTGTGTGACACACCTCAGTGGAGCTGGGACGTGGCACTGGATGTGGCACCAGAGTGTGTGACACACCTCAGTGGAGCTGGGATATGGCACTGGATGTGGCACCGGAGTGTGTGACACACGTCAGTGGAGCTGGGATGTGGCACTGGATGTGGCACCAGAGTGTGTGACACACGTCAGTGGAGCTGGGACATGGCACTGGATGTGGCACTGGAGTGTGTGACACACCTCAGTGGAGCTGGGATATGGCACTGGATGTGGCCCTGGAGTGTGTGACACACCTCAGTGGAGCTGGGACATGGCACTGGAGTGTGTGACACACCTCAGTGGAGCTGGGATATGGCACTGGATGTGGCACCGGAGTGTGTGACACACGTCAGGACACCCCAACGTGGCTGCACCCCCAGCATGGCCATCTAAAGGCTGACAAAAAAGCCAAGAAGAGGTGGCTCCTTTTGGCAGAAGCTGAGTGAGGCAATGCCAGGTGCAGGCTGGCCTTGAGGGGTGTTTATGTATGCAAGGGACAGGAGGGTCTCCTACCCTGGCAATGAAGGAGTGAAGGCCCTGGGAAGGTGAGAGTATGTTAATTAGCTTTTATTAGGAATTGTGTTATAGAGATGGCAATACAGGTGGCAGAGAAGGGGAAAATGCAGGGAAAGGCCAGAGAGGGGGAAGGGGAGCTGTCATCCCCAGGGCGTGCTGCAGGACAGGCCCTGACACTGTGGGCAGGACAGGGGTGCCTGGCCTGTCCAGACAGCTGCCAGCAGCACCAGGACGAGCTGTAGGTGCCACCCCTGTCCCAGGAGGAGCTGCAGGGGCTTGCCAGGACCAGGACAAAGACAAATGTGTCAAATGAAAATGGCCTGGAATGACAAAGATCGCATGCTGCAGCAGGAGGCACAAAGTCCACGTACAGGAGGAAAGGCAGCAGGTGTAGACATGGTCACAGACACTGACACCACTCCCCAAAATGTCAGCAGTGAAACAAAAAGATCTCATTGATAAGCAGTTGGAGTCCAAGTACAATAAAAATAGCATGAAACCCTTCCTTTAACAAAGTGAAATAAGAATAATTCAGCCTGGGGTGATAAAGGACTAGGTGGGAGCAGCTGAGCCCACACCAAGGGGGAACATGCAGCCCCTCTCCCTGCCCAGCAAAGGAGAACCTGGGAAGGGGCTGAATTTGTCCCAGGGGAGGAAACCCCTCAGCAGCAGAGCACTGACAGTGCCAAGCCAAACTCCCCTCTCTCTGGGCTGCAAGGCAAGGCTGGGCAAACACCTGCCCATGCAGGTAGTGTGGCTGCGTGCTGCCTGCCTGGGGGAACACCCTGATCACCCCAGTGTACCTGGGAACTACCTGGGAGTTAGCTGGGAGAGTTTCCCACAGTTCCAGCCTGCTCAGCATAGCATGGGGCAGGTCTGGTGGGTCCCAGGCTTCCTCTTGCCCTGGTGGGAACATCCCAGAGTGGCTCTGTGAGACCCCAGAGCTCTGCAGTTCAGACCCTCCCTCCCTGCTGGGCTGGGCAGGGCAGGGCAGCACACGAGGGGCACAGCAGCTGTACAGCAGCGCAGGCACAGGATTAGCTTGTCCCACAGGTCAGGGAGGGGATGCTCCTGTGCTCCTTGTGCAAGCTGAGGGCCCTCTCCCCTCATCCACAGCAGCACCTTGGGTGAGGCACCTGTCCTAAAATCCAGTGTGAGGATTCATTCTGCAGCTGCTGAGACACACAGAAGGGACAAACTGCAGCCTTGTGACATGGGCCCTCAGCTGCAGTGGCACAACAGACCTTCCTGATGAGTCAGGAGCTTCTGAGCTCTCCTCCAGTGAGGGCTCCAGCAATGCAATGGCCCTACAGCTCATGGTGCTCACACCCAGGGCCACACGTGGCTGTCACTGTGGCTCCCCAGGATAATGGAGTGCACGGACACCAGGGGCTGAGCCAGGAAAAGAATTATCACAGGGAGAAAGAATCCAGCCCCCAACTTACAGGGAATATGTCAGTGCATAAAACATTCCCTGGCTGTTTTTTCCCTTTGCTCTACAGGAAGAGCCCAGGAACATGTTTCCTGGCTCCAGTCACAGAATAGCCCACTGAGCTTGACCCTGCACCACACACAAGGCTCAGATCCTACTGCCAGCCCAGCATGGCCTGGGGTGGATCAGTGCTACTGGCCTGGGTCAGGGTTTGCCAGCCCATGCAGGGCAGTGTGGAGCAGGGAGGCCACCAGCAGCCACAGCCTGCCCAGCCACACCTGGGAAATGACACCTGGAAATGCCAGAGCAACTCTGCTGGGCAGCCAGAAGCATTCCAGGAAGGTCCTTACAGGATTCCAGGTTCCTGTGCCTGGGAGGGAAGAACATGCCAGCCCATCTCACTGCTCCCTCCATCTCTGCAGGTGCTGCTGATTTGGGTCCAGTGGAGGAGCTGCAGGTGTGGGGTAACACAGGTGCATCCATGACTTTTCACATGCCGAGGGGAAAGTGCTGCTCACGACAGACAACATCAGCCCAGTGTCCTGACTGCCACCTGCAGTGTCCCCGCTGCCACCTGCGTGGGTGCCAGGCTGCTCTGTGCCCACACAAGGAGAGAGCAGTGTGACTTTAGCTCCATTTACAACCCAAACACGTTCTCTTGCAGCGCATAAGAAGTGCCTGTAAGTGTTGTGCTTCACTGCCATACCCTGCCCATGAAATGAGCTCTGCACTCCCACGCAGACCCCCGGCACCCTGGCAGATGGAAGCTGCTGTGTCAGGAATAAGGAAGCCTCAACCCCTGCAAGCACACCAGGGCCTGGGTGGGAGGAGGAACACAGCCCAGGCTTCTTCACAGGGAAGCTGGGGATCTCTTCTTGAAAAAGCAAAACAAATCCTCCCCAGCAAAACTGAAGGGAAACACACTCCTTTCACCATGGAGTGTTTTACATCTGCTCTCTTGCTCTCCCCCATCCCACACTCCCTTTATTCAACCTCTGTCATTCCCAGCAGCCTTGCTTGGTGGTTGGAGCTTTGTTCCTTCCAGCCAAGAGGAGGGACACTCCTTTCCTTGCATGGCTGTTTGCCTCAGACCCCTCAGCTCCCAGGAGGGGCATTTACATGGCAGAGTTCCCCCCTCCCTGACCCGTGTGTATTTGGAAGCTCAGACCTCTGCTGCCATTACATTTGGAGGCTGACTCATTTCCAGTGGGCTTCACCCAGACACTTTCCATAAAGGAAACAAGCTTTGGAGGGGCAGGCTGCAGTCTGCTTCACGTGGCTTTAAATACAACAGCCCAAGGAACAGGCTCTACTTCCTTCCCCTTCTGACAGCAGCTGAGAGATCTGACACCAGCAATGTCACACTGTGGCCACTCTGCAACCACTGCCTGACAAAAGCTGGTTTTCTTTTCTTCCCTTAAGTGCAGCCCTTGGGAGCAGCCTGGAAAAGAGCCTGTGCCTTATGCCCCACCCCATGAATGCCCTGTGAATTCTCCTGCCTGGACACTGCTCTGTGAGCCTGTGGGCAGCCCCAGCTCCTCAGCCCAGGCAGGTGGCCCAAATGTTTTATCTGATGGGGCAGGGTGAGAACCTCGGGGGCTGAGGATGCTCTGTTGTCCCTCCTGCAGCCCCCTGTCACCCCCACAAAGTGCACTCACCTCGCTAAGCCAAGAGCAGATTCCTGTGAAACGTGCAGGGTTTGGGGCATTAAGGCCCCCGGGCTGTGGATGCTGAGTGACTCCAGAGCTGAGCTGGGGGAGGGCAGGGATGTAACACAGCTCCAGCATCACTAATCCCCAAGCAGATGTGCAGGGAGCAGCCCTGCAAGGCTGCCCAGGGCACAGATGGCCATTGTTTTCCATTTGAGACACATCCAGCAGCCCTTTTCCCCAGCAGTTTGCAGCCTGGTGCCTTTGCAGGGCAGCGTGGGGCAGTTTGTTCCAGCACAGCAAAGGCAGCTCTGGGAGCAGCACCCAGAGCTGGGCTCCCAGAGCTCTGGGAAGAGGGGCTGGCTGGGAGGTCAGCACAACACTGCCTCCTCCCCAGCACCTGGCAGCATAGAGCAGGCCTGGAGCCATGGAAAACCTCTGCAAATTATCCGCTGAATTGGGAATGTGAAACTCGACCCGTGACTGTTCAACTTCAGAAAATAAGCTGTGGAAGAGCTGCCTGGAACCTGGCTCCTGAGGCTGCTTAAAAACCATCAGGCAGGCTAATTCCTAGAGAGGGAGACTGTTCCAATTACTGGAAATCAGCTTCAAAAAGCAGAGAACTCACCAATATTGATCTCATCATCCGTTAGTGTGTCACCGATGAAGTCAAACTGGAAGGACTGCAGAGTCTGGGAGAACTTCTGCACTGCTGAGGAGTAGCCTGGAAAAGGACAGAACAATCAGCTGTGGGTTTCTGCAATTGTTCTACAGAGGCTGCATGTCCTAGGAATTTATCCTGAATGGAACAAGACCAGAGGAGAGTGGTTAAGAAAATTCACAGGCATTGGGAATTTCAGTGCTGCAGAAAACGCTGCAGCATTAATAACCCTCAGAGGCTGCAGAGAGAATTGGATTTGGGTTTTTTCTCTCTCTGAAAACGCTTCTGCAGCACTAATGGATGCACCACACGGTACAACAGCTGATCAATGGCCTTGTGTCCAGCCACAGACAGGAAGGGACACTTCCCTGCAGGAAAACATTCAGGAGATACTCCAGGGCTCTGTGTGCACCAGCACAGCTCCTTGGAGCTCAGGGGCTGTCAGACAGGCTGGCCACTGTTCACAGAAATTGCTTCATAATATGAGAGAAAAATCTGTAGAGTCAGAAAATAAAAGTGAGGGAAAAGGCAGGACTA
Source organism: Calcarius lapponicus (assembly GCA_039654755.1). Classification (NCBI taxonomy): domain Eukaryota; kingdom Metazoa; phylum Chordata; class Aves; order Passeriformes; family Fringillidae; genus Calcarius; species Calcarius lapponicus. The sequence continues at coordinate 6,164,995 of CM077467.1, read as the reverse complement.
AAAATAACTGTTCCTCTGTGGGGTCATGGACACAGACAGGCCCTGAGGGAAGGACAGTGCCACAGAGCACACAGCTGAGCCAGGGGCCTCAGCCTGGGCACCCACAGATGGCCCTGGGACCTGCTGCTCCTGCTGGTGAGGAACAGTCTGGGCTGGAAGCAAAGAAATTGCCTGATGTTTCCTGTGGCTCAGTCCAAATTATTTTTGGACCTTCCAGAGAAGTTTCTGGTCTAAAGGATGCTTTGTTTCTTTGCACCCTGTGTGGCTGCAGGACGTGTCTGGATGGCGTCTGCTGGCATTGGCAGAGGGGCCCTGGGACGTGACAGTGACACCAGCACAGAGCCAGGGCCAGCAGGGACAGCACACTCACTGGACTGACCACATCATCCTGCACAAAGCTACAACATTCCCGAGGTACAAACAGAAGGAGGCTGCACTTGCCTGACCCCAGAGAGTAGCATGTAGGCCACAAAAAGAAAAGCAAAGGAATAATGTTAGCCTCTGATTTACATTGCTGCTTCCCCTAATTTGGGACTCCAGCTATGGGCACAGTCCCAGGCTGGACTCATTTGTGGTGGTGCATAGAGATGGCACTTTCAGAAATTCATGAAATTAAAAGTGGGGCAGATGTGACAGCACAGACCTTATGGGCAACCAGCTCCCACCACTGCTTTGCCAAACCAGCACCACGATTGCTGTATAGAGGAACTTGGTGTACATGGATGGGGTTTTTTAATTTGAAAATAAAACTTACTACTATGGTGGCAATCATGGGATGCTCTGAAATGCTGCTGTGAAGGGGAGAGAAAAATTGGACAACACTGAAATGAATGTTGAGGAAAAGAAATCAAATGGCCCGTGTGGGACACTGGCAGGACCCCAGACTGCCCTGCTTTTCCTGTCCCCAGGTCAGGAGCTCCCGACCCTCCCCAAGGTCCCTGGGCAGGCAGGGGTGGGGGCACTGCCGGGTCCCCAGTGCAGGCTCAGAGTGCAGTCCCTGCTTCTCCCTCAAAAGCCTCGTTCAGCAGCTCCCTCGATGGGTCAAACCTTGGCTCCTGAATGGGCAGATTCAGGCCTGAATGTCGCTATTTAGCCCCAGCTGCCAGGGGTTGGAGCACGTAAATGGGTGAACTCTCACAGAACGATGTCATTGACTTGATGGAAAACCTCAGCAAATAATTCCCCCTCAGTGCCCCAGTGCTCGCTCAGGCCAGGCTGGAGGCTCATTCAGCCCTTGCTCAGGGGAATCTTTGTTCATTCCCTGCAAATCCCCGTCACCATCACCGTCCCTGATGCTGCTGTGGCCCCATCCAGCCCCTCCCCTGCTGCTGGTCACAGGTGATCTTCAACCCCTCCCTCCCAGCCCAGTGTGTGTCCCTGAGCCCCTCTGAAAGCAGCAGCACCCCCAGCCAGCATCTGTCTCTCTGTCTGTCAGTCTGTCCCCTCCATGGGCGCTGGCTGGGGGCAGGTGACAAGGCACACAGCTCCAGTGTACCCTGCAGCACACACAGGTCCCATGGGTGGCACCTGGCAGGGACAGAGGGTCTCCATGTGCTGTGTGTCCCTGTCAGCCCAGGAGAGAAGGAGGGAGAGAGGGAGGGGGGTGTGAGCCCATACCCTGCGTGCTTGGCAGGCTCTGGAGGAGCTCTTAATGGAAACCAGGCTCCTCCAGAGCAACACAACTCGACTCCCACACGTAGAGAGCCTTGGCTGAACACTGGCTCCTGACACAGCTCCTGTGTGCATGCACAGGGCAGCATCGCTGCTGCTGCAGCGCTGCCACAGCCCTGGGGTGGGACAGGGACACAGCACGGGGCTCACTGACTGCTGGCACTGTGGGACAGCTCTGGGGTGTGACAGGGACACAGCACGGGGCTCACTGACTGCTGGCACTGTGGGACAGCTCTGGGGTGTGACAGGGACACAGCACGGGGCTCACTGACTGCTGGCACTGTGGGACAGCTCTGGGGTGTGACAGGGACACAGCACGGGGCTCACTGACTGCTGGCACTGTGGGACAGCTCTGGGGTGTGACAGGGACACAGCACGGGGCTCACTGACTGCTGGCACTGTGGGACAGCCCTGGGGTGTGACAGGGACACAGCATGGGGCTGATTGAACACTGGCACCATGGGAACAGAGGATGTCCCCCCTCGGAGGCTGTGCCCTGCAGGGCCCAGCACCAGTCCCTAAGGCAGAGAATTGGTGTCAGTGCTCAGACACACTTGGTGGGACGTTGCCCCTTCCCTCGGTGGCACCCATATGGCAGTGGTGACAGTGGTGACACCCCATCAGGCAGGGCAGGGGGGCTGGGGAGAAAGGGATAAGCCATGGCCACAGGAAAGAGGCTTGACCACAGGAAAGAGCCAGCAGGAAAAGATTTGCTGTGGAAAAACGGGGCTCCATCCCACGCTGGGAGAGATAAGTCTGTATTCTCCCTTGTTTTAACTGTTGGAAAGGTTTTCCCCTCAATAAAAACATTCAGTTGCCAAAGGCTGCTGCTCTGCACCCCCAGAGCCTGGCAGGAGGGAGAGGCAGCTGCAGGGCTTGTCCTGCTCCCCCAGCACCAGACCCAAGGATCAAGGAACAGTGCCATGCTCCAAGCTGGAATATCCCTGCAAACAGCACTACCCCCCAGACCCCGCCTGCTCAGCCTGTTTCCATGGAAACACACCAAAATGAATTTCATCAGGAGTCCTCGAGGACTCCTCTCCCTTCCAGCCTCAGGAAGCAATGCCAAATATCACCATTTGTGGTTACAATAATTTACTCTCCTAGTCAAAATGAAGTTCCATCCCTGCACAGAGTGGCCCCAGCAGGGCTGCAGGGGACCAGTGCCAGCCATGCCAGCCTCAGGAGGCACGCACAGAGAGCTCAGGGCTGTATTTATGTGTGGATGAACACACCTGCAGAGCCAGCAGCTCTGGAAGGATGTGCCTCACAGCCTGCTCAGTAAAGACCTATGATTCTCACTTCAACCTTTGACAGCAACCACAGGTAACCAAAAACCACAAACAAAAAAGTGCTGCTACCACTGCAAAAGCCACAGGTCTCTGACAAAACACAAACACAAGAAGAGCCCCAAACCAGGCTGTGCTGCTGCTTTTTTCCAATGCTTAGAATTTAAACCAGAAGGAAACCATCACCGGAAAAGAACCATGGGGGAACACGGTGAGCAGACACAGCCAGAGAACAGGGCACAGAGGTGCTGCTCAAGGGTCTGCAGTGCTCGAGGTGTCACAGGTGCACAGCCTTAATTAGCTGCACTAATTGCAACCCAGGTCACAGTCTGTGTGACTGAATGGTCCTCTGTTCCCAAGAGAGGAAACCCTGAGCACATGGAAATGGAAGTGGCTGTGACAACCAAGCAGTGACAGCTATGGGGACCAGCAGGATCCTGAGCTAGGATAGGAGGGCCCTGCCTGGGCTGCCTCCTGTAACACCACAGGGCCACAATGGGAAGTCAGGTGTGACACAGGGGTAAAAAACAGCCTGATTTTTAGAAATAAACACTTGGGAAACCAACAGAACATCTCCAGCTGTGCAGGACGGTGGGTGTGGAGGGTACAGATCACATTGGCCAGGGCCAGGCTGCCAGCACCCTCTCCCCTGTTATCCACACCCCAACAGCCCTTGTTTAGATGGCACTGTGCAGCAGCTGGTATACAGCACCACTCTGCTTCTTCCTAGGAAACAACCAGGCGGGAATTGCTGCTCCTCCAGAAGCTCAGGGGCAGAGCAAGCAGTGGGCTCGGCAGCCCTTTGGCTAATCCCCATCACATGCTGCTCCCAGGGAGCAAATTAAGGAGGAAAAAAACAAAATAAAAATACCGCCCCTCAAGCTCATCATCTTTGCAATCATTGGCCAGTGACACTTTCAGTGCAAAGGCAGTCCTGAGTTTAATCTGATCCAGCTGAAGGCAGGAACAGCTGGGCAGTGATGGGGCTGCAGCATCCCTGCCCTGTTCCTAGGAAGGGACAGGATGTCCCAGCCCACGCTGGAAGGTGGGAAGTCTGGTCTCCCTGCCTGCACCTATGCATGGACAGCTCAGGGAAGAGCAGCCAGCAGAGATTTCCATGGGGGAAAAGGCAATTCCTGAGGTTCTGCGTGTGTCCAACCCACAGATTGCAGTGTCAGAGCAACTCAGTCACAGCTTCAGCAAGCCATGAATAAAACCCATAAGGGATCAACAGGGAAAACACAGCCTGGGTTTGATCATGGCAGTGCAAATAACCAGAGCAAAGCTAAGCAGGAGCTCCATCTTTGCATTTTGCTTTCTTCTTCTCCAGCTTGAAAACAGAACTATCAAAGCTGGCCACACACTTTCCTTTCAAATAAGCAAACAAAAGACAATAAAAGTTCACTCTGCTCTTAAACAATGGCATTTTAAAACATGGAAATTTTCGGGTTGGGATCTCACCCCTGGAAATCCATTTTTGTCAGGGAAAGGTTGCAAGACCCTGACCCACAGCAGCTGAGGACAAACCTACATTTCCTACCAATGGTCCCTATGGATGATTTTCTCCTCCCTGGTGGGGAGCTGTGCACAGCATACATACAGCCTGAGAAATTCCACTTTTCCCAGCATGCAGAGAGATGGCTGTGATTCCTAAGGGGAAAACAATGTGCCCATTGTTAACAACTCCTGCCAAAGAATTCCCATGGGAGTTGCATCACTAAGGAGAGGGAGCTGATCACCATCACTGCCCTGAGGAGGAGGTTCTGGACACAGCACCCAACCCACCGCTTCCCAGGAATTCTTTGTCCTTACAGCAGAGTTTTAGGAGCCAGCACACAAAGTAAGTGGCCAAGGGGCCAGACTCTGCTCCAAGGTGTTGGATTTACATTGCATGAAGCCCCCAGTCTGTGTCCCACAAAAACAGCTCAGCCTGGAAAGCCATGAGCTCCCCTGAGCCCAGATGTGCCATCAGGATCAGGAGTAAGAAGCCCTGACTCATGGAACACTCCCAAATACTCCACAGCTGCTCAAACACAGAAACATGTTAAACATGTTAATTTTCTCAGATGAGGATATAGCCTTCCAGTTATAATATATAATACAACCTATCTATAAATAAGCTTCCAGTTAGCCTTCTAGGTAGTCCCAAATCCACACAGGATCCTGCAAGGAATGCAGCCCAGAGGAGAGATGCTCACCACCAGGGCATCACAGAGTGGCTCAGGACAGGCAGTGCCTGGCACTGACCCAGGGCCAGCCGTCCGCAAGTGCCCCTGAAGGCTCTGTGGGGACTCAGAAATCCTGACACATTGGACAAAGGCCATTTTTCCCACACTGACACGGGTTTTCCACTTGCCAGGAGTAAGTGGCTAGCATGAAATGCTAAAAATAACTTGCTATATTTAGCTGTGCTTTACAAATCTCTTGTGAAGGAATTGACTGGGTGTCTCACACTCTGTCACACGTTTACCTCTCCTAATCAGCCCTTCATTGACTGAGCTGTTCATAAGCTGCTGCTTCCCTTACACAGCCAGTCCAGCCCAGGCTCCAGGCACTAGAGCAGGGCTGTGCTCCCAGTAAAAGAACATTTCTCAGTACCTCTCCCTGACCAGTGACCTTTTGCTCTGCTAGTTGGTTACCTGCCCTCTGGACCATCACCTCCACTCACACATCCCCCTCCCACTCTCCCCGCACCCTCCACAGTTTCTGTTTCCTGTCCTAAACTTCAATCTTTTATTCTCATAAATTCTTCTCCTTGCCCAGCCAGCCTTGTGGGAAGTGCCCAAACGAGCTTGACAGGCTTATTTTCTTATTTACTGTTAAATTAAATACCCAAGGACCCAGACAGCAAGGGTTCACACTCGTCACGTAATTCTCACGCCTGCTTTATCTCCCTCATTGCCTGAAGGAAACCGGCTCTGCAGAACCTGCCATGCTCCAGATGAGCTGGCAAAGGTTATGAGGCTGCACCTCAAAGCTCAAGGCAGTTAAACACACAGAGGGGCTCTTTCCTGGATGCCTTGAGCACAGGGAGATCATGGGTCTCCTCAGCAATAGCTTGGAAGTTTGCCAACATATCAGCCCAAAACCCCAACCAAAACAAAGCAACCAAGCAAGACTGGAAGGACAACAAAGTTTTGGGGTATATTGGTCTGTTTTGGAGAAAACTGGGAGGGAGTGATGTGGGATACATCTTCTGAGAGAAGGATGCACTCTCACCCTCCCTTGGGCTAAGTTATCCAGCATCTTCTTCCCAAGACCTCCACAGTGACAGATCCATTGGTCAGGAAGAGAATCATGCAACAGAGCCACATTTCAAAGCAAAGACATGGAGCACACCATTCTCCCAGTGACACCCACTGGCTTGTACTGGTTTCCTAGAGAGCAGCACTTCAGGCTGTACGTTTAATATTTTTAAAAGGGACAGTGTGTTGGATGATTTTTTTTCAATGATTTTTGCTTCTGCAACACAAGGGCAGCACGGGATGCTGCAGCACAGCCTCCTGCCTGGCCCAGCTCAGCCAGGGCACCCCTGCTCTTCCCACAGCAGCAAAACTCCTGCTGGCATCAGCACTTCCCTTAGTGCTCCTCAGGATGAGCCATGGGTAAAACTGCACTTTGGAGGCCTGAACTTCTCAGAGATTTTTTTTTCCCCTTTGCCATTTTGCTGGCCTTTCAAATCAACCTTGCAGCCCTGCAAAGCTGGAGGAGTTGCTTCAGCAAAACTGGGAAGAGACACACGGCAGCCAGCCCAGAACACGTGGCCAACTGAAATGGAAGTTAAGAAAAGATGAGCTGCCTTAGAAATCAGCAAAAGTGGTGAAATGCACAGTAAGAAATAATGCAACTGTTTTTTAAACAAACACTCCTGGGGTTGCAGAGGCAGAGAAGAGTCACAAAATGCTGTCACAGTTCTCGGTTCACCACAGACCAAGCCCAACCACGGGGCTGGTGCTGCCACACCTGCAGGAATTTCAGGCCAGCTGGTGTCCCAATCACAGCAGGGGATTGCTCAGCACTGCCCTGGGGCACAATGAACCCGGGTGCAGGAGGGACAGCCCAGCGGGGGGACAGTGCCCGGCTCCGTGGGCACCGGTGCTGCTGCTGGCAGTGGTGGCAGCTCCTGAGCTGGGCAGCCAGCAGCTCCCAAACCCCGCAGGGGAGGCTCCAAGGGCAGCAGCACTCTCAGCTTTCCTGAGAACCCCCAGCACAGAGGCTGCTGGGCGCAGTAGGGATGGCCAGGTGAGTGCTGGGTGGGGATGGCGCTGCCAGGTGAGCCCTGGGGATGGCAGTGCCGGGTGAGCTGTGGCTGTGGGTGACACTTTGGGGCTGGAAGCCAAGCAAGCAGCCAGCTGGAAGCAGGGTGAGGCTGGCAGGTGGCTCTGGCTGCTGCACCTATTTATCCACCTGATGTGGGACATCACTGTCCCACAGAAGGCAGTCACCGCCTTCAGAATGTCAGCCTGGGGACAGTCCTCGGGCTGGGGAACGAAGAACAGGCTCTTTGAAAAATAAAAATACACAAAGCTGAGACATGAAAAACAAATGGATTTTGCCCTCTCTTGGGAGGAGTGAGCTGTCAGGGAGGGGCAGCGGCCACTTTCCCAGGGGCATCAGGAGAGCAGCAGCAATCCCTGCAGTGCTCCAGGCTGTCACTATGGTATTTTCTAAAAAATCCCTTTGCCGGGATTTTCCTTTTGAGAAGCTGAGAAGCTTCAGAAGAAAAGAAAAACAAAAATTGTCTGCTGCTGTGGAATGCAACAGGTGCATCTCTGATTGGTTTATGTTGCTTGTTTCTAATTAATGGCTGATCACAGTTAGCTGGCTCGGACTCTCTGAGAGTCACGAGCTTTTGTTATTCATTTTATTCTATTCTTCGCTAGCTTTCTAGTGAAATCTTTTCTTCTTTTAGTACAGTTTTAATATATCATTTTAATATATATATAATTTAATATATATATAATTTTAATATAATATATCGTTTTAATATATAATTTTCTTAATATATATGAATATATTAATATATATCATAAAATAACAAATCGGCCTTTTGAAACATGGAGTCAAGGTCCTTGTCTCTTCCCTCGTCCTGTGAACACAGCCACACCAGGCCACCCAGAGCAGGCTCCTGGCACGGAGCTCTGGCGTGAGCAGCACAGAGGGTGTGCTCCAAATCCGCGGCTCCCCGCTGCACAGGCAGGACGGACACGGGGAAAACAAACATGAAAACAACGGACTCTTATCCGGGGCAGAGCACGAGCAATCCCCACGGAGACGTCTCATGATCCGCATCTCCCTGCAGCCCCCCTTCGCGGGCAGGGCAGGCTCCGACGGGCGCTCGCTCCAAGCCCCGATGATTTCAGAGTTTCCCTCGATAAGGGCGCAGCGGGGCTGGGCAGGGGCCAGCTGAGTCACACAGCACAGCCAGGGAGGGAGAAATCCCTGAGCCACCAGCGCGGCTCAGCAGCGATCCGGGGCGGGGAGGAACGCGCATCCCTCCGGATCCAGGCTGGGAACGTTCATCCCTCCGGATCCAGGTTGGGAACGCGCATCCCTCCGGATCCAGGCTGGGAACGCGCATCCCTCCGGATCCAGTACAGGAACGCGCATCCCTCCGGATCCAGGCTGGGAATGTGCATCCCTCCGGATCCAGGCTGGGAACGTGCATCCCTCCGGATCCAGGCTGGGAACGCGCATCCCCCCGGATCCAGGCTGGGAACGTTCATCCCCCCGGGTCCAGGCTGGGAACGTTCATCCCCCCGGGTCCAGGCTGGGAACGCGCATCCCCCCGGATCCAGGCTGGGAACGTTCATCCCCCCGGATCCAGGCTGGGAATGCGCATCCCCCCGGATCCAGGCTGGGAACGTGTATCCCTCCGGATCCAGGTTGGGAACGTTCATCCCCCCGGATCCAGGTTGGGAATGTTCATCCCTCCGGATCCAGGTTGGGAACGTTCATCCCCCCGGATCCAGGTTGGGAACGTGCATCCCTCTGGATCCAGGGTGGGGGATGATGCCAGCCTGTCCTGCACCAGCTGGCATCTCCCAGGAGGCTCCTTGGCACCATCAACCTGACTGACACTGGGGCAGCCTGACCTGCACACTTAGGGGGGATTTGCCAAGAGCTACCCCCACTCTGGGCACCTCTGCAAGGACGTGGGGGTCTGGATTTGTGTTTCCACGTCAAAGGGTCCCCCGATGCTCTGCAAGTCACCAGTTCATCCTTGAAGTGTCCACAAGTGTCCACATTTGTCCCTTGTTCTCCATTCTCACAGCTACAAGGTTTAGTAACATTAAAAAATCTATTCTTGTTTTAAATATCCCAAGGCTCTTCAAAATCAGGCTTGGCTGAGGGAACAGGCTAAAAAGGAGCGAGAGCAGACAGAGAGCAACTGACTAAGGGCTGTACTTGTATTTATAGACTTTATCTCAGGCTATTCTGCTGCTCTTATCATCACTTGAACAACTCATGACCGCCCATTCACCTGCACGGAGAATTCGGTGACAGGAAAGGACAAGGGGCACAGAGACCATGTTTGAATGTGCCCCAGGAGAAAACAGCCAGCCTGGCCTGGGATCACTGCTCCCATGCAGCAGCTGTGAGACACAACACAGGCCAGTGTGGACAATGCACAGAACAGAAACAACAAGGTTCCAGAAGCTTTCTCATTCACACGTGTCAGATCCTCAGACAAAAGCTTTATGTGTTTGGAAGATTCATTTAATGCTGAGTAAGGAAAAATAACTGCTGCCTCCTGAAGTTCTCCAGCAGTTCCAAAGCTGCTGCATTTTGGTGCTTAGTACCTGTAAATAGTGCTGACTGCTCACCAGAGTTTTTTCCATGAACCCACAGTTCTCCAAACCTCTGTGTTCCTGCCAGGCAGTGCCGCACAGCCCTCACAGCAGCACCTGCCCCTCTGTCCCTGGAGAATGGCCCAAGCTGGCACTGCAGGCTCTCCCTGCAGCCCAGATCCATGGCTGGGCAGACAGGGATCAGTGCCAGAGCCACGTTGTGTGGGCAGGAGGATGCAGCATGGCCAGGATGTGCCACAGATGTCTGGCAGAAGAGAGCAGGCACAGCACTGTCACTCCTCAGAGCCAAGCTGGCACCCAGCAGGACAGAAAAGCCTGGGGGCAAGCATGGGATGCCACATCTGTAGTTATCAATGTGCCACCAACAGCATTAGGAATAAAATATTCCAACAATACCTCAAGGAAAAAGCCAGAAAAGCTGAGTCCTCATACAGTGACTCAAGAGGAAACTCTTAGGTCAGCAGCAGTGCTGCTGTGAGCTGTGGGCTGTGAGACACACAGAACATGGATAACACCCACATCCTCCCAGGGAAGGAGCCAGAAAAGCCAGTAGAAGATGGATGAAAAGCTCCCTGCATGCCTCATGTGCAGCACAAGAAAAAAATAGCCTTAAACACATGAAAACGATTTTGCCTCCTGTCCTGGCCCCTGAGCTGCTGTAGGCAGACGAGTGCTTGGGAAGCGTATCTGGGCTGGAAAAAGCCATCACAAAATATTGCACATTGGTTTGTTTAAGCTGGGCCAAGGCTGGTCCAGAGCCCTCCCACCAGCCCCTGAGCTGCCTTGGTGCTGCTGCCAGCCAGCCCTGCCCTGGGCTTCCTAAAACAAACCCAGGGCAGGGCACACCTGGGCATGGATGGAGCAGCTGGAACCAGCAGGAGCCAGGGGGGAGGCTCAGGAGCTCCGGAGTGCAGAAGGGAGGGAACAAGGGACAAGGAGCAGGCCTGGGGACACCATGGCACAGCCAAACCATCCTCAGCCACGGGCAAAGCAAACCCAACAGGGACAACCTGCCCAGCCAGAGAGCTGTTCCAGGGGGAGCAAACCCCAGCAAACACATCCCTGAGCCCCAGAACACGGGGTGGGATCTGCCTCACAGCTGGATCTGGTAGAGCCTGTGCTGGCCCCTCATTGCTCCTGCCTGCACTGAGGATCAGCTCTGACACTGGGGGTGAGTTGGCTTTTGAGAGGGTTTTTGTTCTTTTTTCTGCTATTGTGTTTTAGTGTCTGGTTAAAGCCTGTCTGGTTTAAATTTGCACCAACTGGGGCCCTGGTCCTGCATTCAGAGCTGGGAGCCCAGGAGCAGGAGCTGCTCCATCAGCAGCTGTTGGCTGCAGAGATGCCCTGTGCCCAGCTGAGCTGAGGATGCCTGCAGGGTGCAGAGGCTCCCAGGGAGAACTGGGCTCTGGCTATGGGTGTGATGTCTTTTGAGACAGAGCTGGGAAGTCAGGAGACAATTTTACAGTTACCAGCTGTAACTGGTGCCCTTACTGGCTGAAATCCCCAGTGGGGATGGGGAAGACCAGCAAGGAGCCAACAAGAGATCACATTATTGCTGGAGGAGAGTGATGTGTTTGCCAGCAGGTCATTTCCCCCCTGCTCCATCTGTCTCGTGGCTGAGCTGTGTTTGTGGGACAGGACATTGTCACTGCAGCTGTGCCTCCCAGCAAAGCTGATGCTTGCCTGGAGAGCTGCAGCCTCCCCTGGTGTGGGATAGGCTCCTTCCTCTTCCTCATTTTCTAGAGGAGTTTTAGGGTTGTTTGGACACAGTCCCCAGGATCTGGCTGTGACACGCTGCAGGAACAGATTTCATTGTCCCCACAGCCTTCCCATGAACACCAGGACATGGGGCTCTGGGGAACTGGGCAGGCAGGCCATGCTGGGTGGCTTCAATCCCATTAAAATAACCTGTTCTAATGTTTCAATCCCATTAAAATAACCTGTTCCAATGCCATGCTGCTTCCCACACACCACAGCATCAAACCCCCAGGCACCACATCTAACAAGAGCACAGAAACCTGTCCAGAACAGGTCTGCCATGCTGGGGGACACCAGAGTTCCCTGAGGGGACACACCAGTTCCCACACACAGTGCTGCAGGACCTGCAGGGATGATGATGATGATGATGATGAAGGGACCTTTCCTGGGTGTTCAAGGAACCCCATTCATGGGGCAAAGCTCACACATTCCCCACATTCCATTGTCACTTTATCCTTCAGGATGAAGTGCTCACAGTACCTGGGGAGGCTGGGAACTGCCAGCACAGTCCCAGGCACTCTGCAGAGCTCCACACTGGACAGAAATCAAGTGCAAAACCACACACACAACATTTGCATGAGAGCTCACAGCTCTTCAAGCTTCAAAGGACAATTTTCACCATCACAGCACTCACAGGTACTAATGAGAAAAGCCTCCATCTGACATTTCTCCAACTGCATTTGATATTTAATTGGGAGAGAAGATCAAAGACCAGGGGAAATAGGTGGTTTTGCATTATCATACACACAGCTGAGCGCAGTGAGCAGGAGAGATTAAAGAAACCCATACTGAAGCACAGAAAGAAAACTGCAGTAAAGGTAACCTGGCCTTGGGCACTTCCAGGGATGGGGCAGCTACAGCTTCTCTGGGCAACCTCTACCAAGGCTCACAGGGAAGAATTTTCCCCCATTATCTCTGCTCTCTTTCAGTTTGAAGCTATTTCCCATTGTCCTGTCACTTCATCTCTTGTCCAAAGTCGCTCTCCACCTTTCCTGTAGGTCCCTTCAGGTACTTCACCCTCTCTCCTCATTGGATTCACTCTCCGGATGGCACCACCACTACTTTTGCATCCCAGCAGCTGAGGGCACCTTGTCCCCACCCTGTCAGGGGGCACAGAGGGGCTGTCAGCTGTGGCTGTCCCACTGGACATTGGGATCTGCCAGCTGGCTGTGGTGAGGCCATGCCCAGTGAGTACCCCATATACCCACAGCTCCATGGGGGTAGGATTCAGAGATAAATCTATTTTTAAGTTATTTGTTAACAAAACACAGGGAACTGATGGAAGCCCAGGCAGGATGGGCCCCAGCACCTCCCTGGCAGCTTGCTGGATCAGCTACAAAAACACCCCACAGCATTTCAGGCAAGAAATCCTCATCCCTGGAGGTTCTCAGTGCTGTCTGGGTGTGCTCTGCTTTCTTCTGCTTCTGCCCTTCCTCCCTGGCCAGTCTCCCTGGGCCGGGTCTGCTGACCCAGCGAAATCCCTCACATCCCTGTGCACTACAAACACCGAAAAGGGAAATGGTTTTGAACAAAGTGATGAAGAAAAGCATTTCCATTAGCAAGCAAGTTTGTTTTAATCCCTCTGATTTCCATTTTGTTGGGGGTTTTTCTTTGCCCTGGACTGTGCAGAGATTTGAGTTTTTGAACCCACGTTAGGTCTCCCAGCCCTGTGACGTCGGCAGTTTCAGTCACACCAGCTTTTGTCTCTGCTGCTTCCAGATGGGCAAACACGGGCTATTCCAGCCACAGCCTCGATAACAAGGAAGCTCTGAATTATTCTGAACAAAAGGGCAGCAGCTAAACCTATTAACACCAACTGAAACCAACCAGCCGGCAGGAAAACCGCGTGTGACCAGCGTGGATTGTCTGTGTCCCTGCACTGTCCCCATGGATGCTCTGCTGGCCTGGATAACAGCAGAGAATCATGCAATCATCCGGATTGGAAAATTTAAGATCATGGAGTCCAGGGAGTCGACACAGGGAAGGTGTGTATGAAGGTGGATCCGCAGCTGTGGGTATGGAAAACAAACCTAAGCAGTCAGAAGGACAGTGTCAAACACGTGGGACTCGTGGTTTCAGGTGACACAACCTGGCCCAGGTGCTCTGCTGATCTGTCAGCACTTCTGAACAGGCGACTCCCGCAAAGTCAACACTGAGATCGACATTTCATTGGGAAAAATGCTCACGGCGCTTTGAAGGATGACAGAACACCGACAACAATGGGAGGAGGATTTCAGCAGGGCCCCTCTCACTCTCACTCACAGGAGTCCCGCACGGTGTCGGGATGGCCGGGGACGGACCCGCCCCGCTCCCCCCGCGCCCGGGGATGCGGAATAACGGAGCAGCTTCCCCGGGCCGGGATCACCGGCCCCAAACCAGCCCATCCACGCCGCCACGGCTCGGCCGGGGTCAGCCCAGCGGCACGGGCGATCCGGCCCGGCCTGGGGACAGCTGCGGTGGCCCCGGGGGTGGCACTGCGGGGACAGGGACACGCCGGGGGTGGCGGCTGCCACCCGGGGAAGGGCAGCCCTGCCCGGAGCGATGCGGGGCACGGCCCAAAGCGGCTCCAGGCGGGGCTGCGGGCGCTGCCCAGGGAACGGGACACCCCGAGCCCTGCCCGGACCCCCGCCCCTCCCGCTCACCGCGGATGGCGGCGATGAGCGCGTTGCCGTCCTTGATCACCTCCTTGATGAACTTGTTGGTCCGCTCCAGCTCCTGCTCGTAGCACTTGAGGCGCTCTCGGAAGTCGGGGCTGTCCAGGTAGCAGTCGCTGAACTCCAGCGGCGGGTGCCCCATGGCCGCGGCTCGGCCCGGCTCCGCCGCGCTGCGCCTACCGAGCGCTGCCGCTGCCGCCGCCCCGGGCGCCCCGCGCCGCCGGCATCCCGTGGGCCCGCCCCGCCCGCCGGCCCCGCCCGCCGCTCCCCGCCCGCTCCCGCTGCCGCGCCTCGCCCGAGCGACCCCCGCCCGCCCGCCGAGCTTCCGGCCGCGCCGCTGCCGCCGGGAGGTGTAGTCCGGGATGAGCCGCCTGAGGCCGCCGCCCGGCCCGGCCGGTTCAGTTCGGTTCGGTTCGGCCGCTCCGGGCCGGGCTCTGCCGCCGCCGCCCCCCGGCCGCTCCCAGCGCGCCCCCTGCCGGCGGGGGCGGGGCCGGCGCCGCCCGCACGCGTTGCCATGGACGCCCCGGCGGCGGCGCGTGACGCGGCGGCGCGCGGTGATGACGTCAAAGTGGCCTCCACGTCGCCCGGGCGGCCAAGATGGCGGCGGCGGAGGGGAGCGGGCCCGGGGGGACCCTGGTGAGGGCGGCCGGGGAGAGCCGGGGAGAGCCGGGGCCTCGGGAGGGGAACTGGGGAGGCCGGGCTGCAGGTGGGCCGGGGGCGTTCGGGCCGCTCTCTGTCCCTGAGCAGGGCCGGGCAGCTGGTCAGGTGCTGGGCAAAGGCGCAGCGGGGTCTGGAGGCCCGGGCGGGCGGCGGCTGGTCCGAAGGGCGGGGACGGGGGCGAGGAAGGCGACAGGGAAAGGAGACAGGAAAGGGGACAGGGTCGGCGCAGGGCCGGGGGCTGCCGGTCTCTGCCGTGCCCTCCGTGCCCCGCCTGCCCAGCGCCTCCCGCAGAACCGGTCGGGCCGTGCCCTGTTTGCCTTCGCCTCCGGGCACCCCAGAGCTTTGCTCGCCCGCAGGCCGGGAGGGTTTCAGCCCGGTTAAACTGGTCCCTGAGCAGCCTCGGTGTGTGCCCGGGCCGGGGGTGTCCGTGTTAATGCTAAATGTTTAATGTCAATTTTAAATGCAGGTACTCGGGGGTGCTGAGGCTGTGCAGCCCCCAGGCATCACCTCCCTTAAAACGCGGCTTTTTGTTTATTTCAGTTACTGCCGGAGCACAGCACAGAGGGTGGGCTCTGGGGGTGGCAGGGGACAGGCTCACACACACCTGCTCAGCTCTTCTCAGCTCTGCTCACATCGGGCAGGGACAGCCTGGCCCTGCTGCAGAACCTTTTCTGTGTTGTATCCCTGAATTCTGAGCAGCTCTGTCCATCCCCAACCCATCTGAAGTGCACACGAGCATGTTTGTGTTTGTTCCTAAAGGTTTGTGCCCATTCAGTTCCCAGGTCTGGCAGATGTGTCAATATCCCAGGACATCCCCGTGGAAGGGGAGATCACTGTCCCTGTGGGATCTCACTCTCCTGATGAGGATTACTCCACGCTGGATGAACCAGTCAAGGACACAATTGTGAGTCTGAGCCCGTGGCTGGGGTAAAACTCAGGTTTTCTGGTGGTTTTGGCAGCTGTTGTGCAAAACCTGTGTTTTTGCACAGCTCTGTACTTCAGCAGGAATTGTTTTAGAATTCACCACATAAAACAAATTCCTGTGGGTCAAAAAGTTTCTAAACTGTGGCCCAAAATTTCTCTGTGATCCCAAAATCAGTGTGAGGGCAGAGGCCTCAGTGGGAGCTTGTGAGAAACTCAACTGACTGAAGGTTGTTTTTCATTTATTCTCTTTTCCTAGAGGAGCAAACAAATTGTTGATTATATTCTGGTGTTATTAAAAGATACAATACTGTGGTTGTTAAAGAAAAGGATGTGATGCTGTGGTTGTTAAGGAGTGTAGGAAATGCAGTCACTGTTTGCTGCAGAGGGTGCTACAGAACTTGTTGGGTTGGATTCTTTGCTGATTTAAACATGAACATTCATGTTCCTTTACTTCTGTCTCTTTGCTTTAGCTGCGAGCTGTCATTTTTGTGAGGGGATAAATGAAAGTGTTTTGTGTTTGTTTCAGATGAGGGACCTGAAGGCTGTTGGGAAGAAGTTTGTCCATGTCATGTATCCCAGGAAGAGCAGTGCCCTGCTCAGGGACTGTACGTGCTGGGGCCCTCCTGACCTGCAGGGGATGGGGGTTCAGGGGGGCAGAGCTGACACTGGGGTGTCACCAGGGCTCTGGGGCAGGGTGGGTGGAACTGGGAGCTGCAGCAGCTGCTGGCTCTTGAGTGGATTTTATTATAGATCATGGGGTAAGATGCTGAATAAAAAAGTTGTAAAGCAGTGAGATGTGGCAAATGGCACCTTGGGAGTTGGGCAAGGGCCTCTGTCACTCCCAGGAGAGTGTAACTGAGATGGTTCTGTGACTTTTGTGATGTGTTTTCCCTCTCCCTGCAGGGGATCTGTGGGGCCCATTGGTGCTGTGTGTTTCCCTAGCTCTGTGAGTATTCCAGGGGAATTTGGGGGTTTGTAGCCTGATGCATGAGGGAAATGAGATGTTAAAAATTACTAATTAATGTGTTAAGATCAATTTCATCTGATCTCTCTCTGTCTTGTGCAAGCACTGCTTGGTTGGGTTCTCTGATTAAATGTGTTTGTGACACTTCAAGCCCATTAGCACCTCCTGTCCCTAAATTTAGGATTTAGGGATGAACTCTTCCTGGTCCCCTGGCCTAGGAATGGTTTTACTAGAGGTGTCTCAAGTTGTCCTGATTCAGCTGTGGTGCCTGAATCCTGCAGTTATTCCAGGGCTTCTCTGAGGCTGGTTTGTTCAGTCACACACTACTCTCCTGCCTTGAGAGATACCAAAACTTTGGTACTTTAATTTCTATCTCAGAAGGGAATCAAGCCATGGACAAAAGGATGCTTTCACAGCCCTCAAAACAGGGAAAAAAATGGACTGAAATCACCTCAGTTGAGCCACAACCATTTTTCTTTCCTGTGCAAAACTGAGGATATAATGAAAATAAAAAATGGATGAAAAACTATGGGCCTGCAGCATAACTGGGGGGGGGGGGGGGGGGGGGGATCAGTGTTGGGTCTCCTGCTCTGGCACCTGTTCCAGTCTGTCTGTTCCCCAGTGCAGCTGTTTCTCCCTGTTCCCCACTCCAGGATGCTGCAGGGTGGCTCTGCAGACAGCAAGGATGACGGAGGGCCCCAGTTTGCTGAGGTCTTTGTCATCATCTGGTTCGGGGCTGTTGTCATCACGCTCAACTCGAAGCTCCTGGGAGGCACCATGTGAGTGTGGGTTTGTTCCTTGGAGGTTCCCTGTGCATGGACTCTGCCCTGCCTGGCCTCACTGCTGTTTCCCTGATGCTGTCTCCCTGTGCAGCTCCTTCTTCCAGAGCCTGTGTGTGCTGGGCTACTGCGTGATGCCGCTGACCGTGGCCATGCTGGTGTGCAGGCTGGTGCTGCTGGCGGGCGCGGGCACCGTCAGCTTCATCATCCGCCTCATCGTGGTGGGGGCCATGTTCGCCTGGTCCACCCTGGGTGAGTCCTCCCTGGGCCTGGGCAGCTTGATCCCTGTGCATTTCCTCAGGCAGAACAAGGGGTGCTCTAGTCTGAGCTGGCCCTGGGCTGCTGAAGGGCTGTAGAAATAGTTCTTCCAATCGGAAGCTGAAGGGCTGTAGAAATAGTTCTTTTAATCTGAAGCTGAATGGCTGTAGAAATAATTCTTTTAATCTGAAGCTGAATGGCTGTAGAAATAGTTCTTCCAATCCTTGAGCTGGCAAAGGTTCACCCTCTGTCTCTGCTCCTGGTGATTTCCATGGTCATATGCAAATTGCCTTGGGCAGCAGGATGATGATTTAGTATTAAACTCTGTGAGACTGTTTGGTGGTTTATTCTATGATTAAGTTATAAATGCTGTTAGGAAATGCTGATTTTATAGAGATACATTTGCATGATTTCTCCTGTAAGTCTGGCTCTCATTCTACAGTGTTAATCAGCATTTATGGACAGGCTGGATGGGGCTTGGAGCAGCCTGGGCTAGTGGAAGGTGTCCCCTGGAAGGTGTGGCAGGGGTTGGAACTGGATATCCTTTCCAAGCCAAACCATGCTGTGATTCCATGATTTTGTGACTTGTCATTCTGTACGATAAAGGAAGTTGCACTTGGTGATTACAGCCCATTGCTTTGAGCAGTGATTTTATTTTCAACGCAACTGCAGTGCAGATCCTGGCTGTGAGGGTTGTGCTGCTCCTGCTTCACAGGTTTTGTGTCTCTGCAGCATCCACGGCGTTCCTGGCAGACAGCCAGCCCCCCAACCGCAAGGCCCTGGTCGTGTACCCCATCTTCCTCTTCTACTTCGTCATCAGCTGGATGATCCTGACCTTCACCCCCCAGTGAGCACCATCCCAAGGGACTGCTACACTGACTGGACTTTCTCATGGACGCTGCAGTGAATCCTTGGCTTTATCTCCTTCTAATTTATATATAGGGATACTGTAAAAAGGCAGGTTGTGGGATAAAGCCAGAGGGCTGCAAAAAGTGCTCATTTGTGTGTCACTCTTTGTGAAAGATGCTGAGGTCCAGCTGCTGAGGGGTTTATTTAGCCCTGTTCTGTACTGGTGTTAAATAAACAATGCCCACTGGGACAGGGATTGCTCCATCTGAGGAGAGAGTGGGAAATCCTGGATTTTCAAGCTGCTGGGAGATGAAGTTTTTGCACGGCTTGGCAGATTTCCTGCCCGTGCTTGGATTCTCACTGAAGATAAAAATGCCTTATCAAACCATAGAACTTCACTGCAATGATGTGTGGAGAGGAAAGAGATGTGTCTGACTCCTTTTCATTCCCTTCTAGAGTGGTGGGATGTGCACCCAGGGCATTGTGGGACTGGGGCTTTCCCAGGAAAGGAGAGTTCAGTCAAAACTCAGTTTTGCAAGGAATTGGAGCTGGTGGCAGGGAGTTGCTTTTGCTCATATCCAAATGTGTGTGTCCATCCCTTCGTGTGGCAGGAAAGAAGGTTCCAGCTTGGTGCCTTCAGCACTGCCTTCATGAGGGGACTGTGGGCTCACTGCAAGCTGCAGACCTGTGACCAGAGGGAACAAAGCTCAGAGTCCTGCAGAAATGCTGAGACTGCTCTGTAGCAAAGTCTAGGCTCTCACCCTGCATTTGGGAAGTGAAAATTCCTTGGGAAGTACCATCACTGTGTGTGAATGATAAAAACAAGGAGCTCTGTGCAGAAAGTTGAGGTTTTGCTGCACAGGCTGTTTGGGTCATAAAAACCATACCAGGGCTTGGGCCCCAAAGTGTTAAAACAGCTTGAAGGAAGGGAAGTAAATGGTACTGGAGGTGTTGGTTGCTGTGAAGCAGGATGTGAATTCTGCTCTCACCTGCCTCTGTGTGACTGTTCCTTTGGTTGTTCATGGGGACAGCAAAGAAATGTGTGCAAATGTGCATTTCGTTCCCTTGTACTTCCCAGGAGATGTCAGACACTGTTCTGTGGGTTGTTTCGTGGAGTTTTAATTTTGCTTAATACTTTAATAAAAGGGAGGGGGCTCCACCAGTCACTGCAGGTTCATTGTGTACCTCTCCTGGGTACAGATGTGCAAGAGTCTGGTGCATTTTGGCACAGACATCGGGAGCTGGGATTTACTTTGGAAACTACAGAAATGATTCCTGTTGTCTGTTGTTCTCATTCAGCAATCCATAAAATGTCTGGGGTGAAAAAAGCTGCTGTAAAATGTCCTTTTTCCTTACATTTGTGCAGACAGACTGAAACTGAGGTCTGTGGGTTCTGCTGAGGTGTGAATGTGCCTAATTTCTACTTCTATGTGCAAGAGCAGTCTGTGCTGTAAACACTGGCAGTGGGTGGGAGTTGGGATGGAAATTGCTGAATTTCAGATTAAAAGTGCATTTTTGCATTAATGGATAATGAGCTGCTGTGTGTGGCAGGGCCTGGCTGTGGCACCAAGGGGCTGGAGGGGAGCTGTGGTGGTTGGCAGACATGGGGACCATGGAAAGGGGAATTTTTAAGCTTCCATTAAATTATTGCTGGTATGGAATGTGGTTTTTCTTTTAAGTGTGCAGTTTTTCATTCAATTAAATGTTAGTTCAGCTTTTTGAAGCTGAAAAGAAATATTCAAGGGAAATGGATGGTAAAGCTGTTGTTGGCTATGGTGGAATTCCTTGAGCCAAATCTTTCTGTCCTACAAGAATTTAACCACACTTTCAAAGAAATCCTTGGATTCTCTCTGGATCTTGTGACTTGAGCTGCTCTTCTATCTCAAGGATAATTAGAGTAGCATTTAATTGATCCAGTAATATTTGGAAATTTTTTACATGACTTCAGAAAGTCAAAAAGCCCAAAGTGGGGTTTGTTCCTCAGCCACCCTGGAGAGAGTCCTGCAGAGCCCCTGCTGTGACAGAACCACATGGGCACATTAAACACAACCAAACCATTTTGGTTCAGGGAAACAAAATGCCTCGAGCTTGTTTGATATTTGCAGATGCTGGAATTAATGCAGCTGATTGATTAATGCAGCACTTGAAAGTGCTGGTGTTACCTGTGAGTGCTCCCTGAATGTCCCTCATCCTGTGCAGCCAGGTGGGCAGCACATCCCTCCCAAGGGCCCTGCAGGGGACTGATCCCTGTCACAACAGAGGTTTAATTTGTGCTGGAAATGTCTGTGGTAAGAACTGTTGTGCTTTCCAAGGAGAAAGGCTTTTCCTTCTTGTTTAAAGCTGCTGGGGATGGGTGACAAGGAGAAGCAGCTGTGTTGCCTATAATGGAGTGTTTGAACTGCTCTGCACAGAAATGGCTGATTTCCAATGCACAAACCAGGCTTTCTTTCCTACTAGGATTTTTTAATATTGTTTATCAGCAGAAGTTGTTATATGTGTTTAATTTTGATCTATTTAATACCAATAAAAAGGAAAAATAATTTATGTGCTTTAACTTGAAAAATTCAGACAGGCTGAAAGTCCCGTGGGAAATGCGAGGTGTGGATGGAAACTCTGTGCTCTCTGTACCTGGCTTGGCTGGGGCAGGAGGGGGAAGCTCCCCAGTCCCTACCCTCGTGTCCCCTGTCCCCACACAGAGAGCAGGACACGTGTGCCACTCGTGCCAGAGCCCCTGAGGCTGAGCCAGGACACGGCCCTGGCCAGGCTGGGATCCTGCTGTGCTCACACCCTGCTCAGGGAAGGAGCAATGGTGCTGCTGTACCCCAAAATCGGGGTTCCAGTGGCTTCAGGGCTGGGAGGTCTCAGGAGCCACCCAGGGGACCTGTGTGTGCCTCAGTGGTGCTGGCCAGGGATCCCCGGGGGCTATGGGGGAGCAGAAACCTGGTAGGAGGGGACCTGATGGGTCAGTGCATATTAAGGCCCATCCCTGACTGGCTAATGAACCAGTGGCAATTAAATCCATCCCTGAGCCACAGCAGGGTTTGAGGCAATGGCCACGGTCTCGCTGACAATGAGGACATCCGTGACACGACCCTGGCCAGGGAGCCTTGACCCGGCGCTGGTGGCAGCGGGGACACCTTGTGCCGAGCACGGGCTGCGGGGCTGCCACCGTGGGCCAGCGGTCACCAGAGGGCGGCAGGACCGCGCTGTCCCTGGCAGCCTTCTGCAGCTTGGGTGTCACCTCCGCGTGGTTCCCGGGAGCCCCGGGGAGCACAGCCCGGTGCTCGGTGCCGCAGCCAGGACCGGGCTGGCAGGCAGCCCCGGCAGGTGAGCTGAGAGCTGTGAGCTGCCAGCCTCAGCCGCCACCAGCTCGGTGGTGCCTCACCTGGCCCTGCTGCAGGATTTCTGCCCTCTCAGTGATAGGCAAGAAAACACTTTCATTCAACAAGCAGTGATTTTTGTTTGTTTGTTTTTTAAAAGACAATTTACCAGTCCTGGAAATGTACCGGTTCCAATGAAAAGAGGTGTTCCCAAGTGCAGCTCTGGGCTTTGTAGTTACACTTTCTTTGGATAAAGCTCAAATTTAGCATCTTTCTCCCCTAAGTGAATCTTTTAAGGCAAATATTCTGCACCCTGAATAGTACCCTAGGGCAAACAAATGGGGCAGGATGGATTTTCACAGTAAAATCAGGAAGTATTACCCACAGAGTGCTTCTGTTGACAGCGGGGACTGTGCACCTGATTCCCGACCTTTGGCTTTCTTGGCAGGGCAAGCAGGTGACATGGCTGCAGGAGCTGGAAGGCAGGCTGGAGGCTGCTGAATCTCCACACTGCAGGTACTGAATGCCAGGGCAGAGGCAGGGGGGATGGGACAGGCTGTGTCCAGCACAGAGGGTTCCTCAGTGCTGATGTCAGGGGAGCGTCACCGAGGGCAGGTGTGACAGCCCAGCACGGGGGCAGCTGCTGGGACAGACACAAGGGCCACTGCATTGCTCTGCTGTCACCTTGTCTGGGGCAATGCCTGTGCTGGGGGGCTCAGGGTCTCTGGGAGACAAGAGTGAAGGTTTGCTCTTACTTATTCTGAGTCCTAATTGGAAAAAACACCAATAATAAGTACACTTCCTGATGCAGGAAGGACAGGTTTGGTGTTTCTGCCCCAGTTACTCTCTCTGAACCTTGTCCCCTCTGCCTATGTTTCAGGGAGTGGAACAGGGCAAGTTTTCTGGAGTGCCTCAGCTTTCCCCATGCCTGGTACCTTGTCATGTCTGTGCTCTGAGCCCTCTGTGTGTGTGAGCAGCTGCTGCTCATGCTGCTGAGGGAAGCAAAGGAGCATTGTCAGAGCCTTGGGGACAGTGGGCACGTGGGCAGGCAGGGTCCTCCCACCTGGGAACTCTGTTCTTCCCAGCTATGCCCAGGTGGGAGGAGATGGAGTGATTCTCTGCCTCAGCCAAACTTCCCCTGCCTGTGCAGCTCCTCCCTGAAACACACCTCAGACAGCCTGAAATCCATCCCAACGAGCCCCCTCCAAACCCCCTCTCTTTCCCCAGTGCTGCAGTGCCAGCACACCTTCCTCTGAAAGTATAGGGGAAATTTGGTATTTTACGAGAGAAATGAAGAGTACAAACCCAGCTGGTTGAGTTGTAACTGCGGGTCTGCACGCTCTGGTGAGGAGAGCATGCAGTGTCCTGGAGTGAGGGCCATAACACACCTTTCTAATCGAACGGAATAGAAAGGAAAATCAGGAAAAGAAAAATAAATGTAGCTTCCTGTGTGGTTCTTGCTAATGAGTTTTGGTTTTGCATTGCCAGCTCTGCCAGTGGTGGTGAGGGTTCTACCCACGGAGGATGGAGCCAAGGAGCACTGGGCACCAAGCAAAGCCACCAGTGTCCCCAGGGCAGCAGGATGAGCCCTCCACCCCATGCTCTTCCTTATCAGCTGAAGATGAAGAAGGTGTCTATGGCTTCCTCTGTCCAAGGAGCAGCAAGTGCAGTGCTGAGGATGAGCCTGGCTATGAGCTGATCCATGACAAATCCTTGCTGTTGCTCTTGGGATCTTTTCCCAGGAGAAGCAGGAGGCAGCGATCAAGATTTATCAGCCCCCTGCAGGGACCTGCAGGGCACAGCAGGGATGCTACAGGCCACAATAAATTCTTCAGCAGCAGTGAAGTGTTGGCCTTTGGTGAACATTCCCAGACAAAGCCCGGGCACATGCTCAGGCACAACAAAACAGAGCAGGTGGGGCTGCTCGGGGCAGACCCGGGGAGAGCCCACAACTCCCCGGATTGCAAGGAGGATGAGGTTAATGCCTTCCCTGTGTCTCCTGGGGAAGTGAAGACATGTCCTGGACATCTGGTAGGTGTTCCCCATGGTGGCTGTGGGTGCCTGTTCCCTGTGCCCCATTCCCTGCTCTCTAGAGGTGCCCAGCTGGTCCTGAGGTTGGGATGCTCTGGCAGACACGGATGCTTTGTCTTCTCTTTTTTTCTAAACTCCTGCTTTAAGCTGGTGATGTGCAATTCAAATCCAGTGTGTTAAGTTGCCTTTGTATCCTTTAACAGTTGGCCATACTAGCCTGAGGGGTTTCTGCCCAAACAGGAGTTGGATTTCTGTTCATCCCCAGCAGAGCAGGGAGCGTGCCAGGGGTTCAGGGCAGAATGTGCTCTCCCCCAAGACCCTGCAGGAAGGAGAAGCCTCCCTGGCCAGAGGAACTGGTACTGGCTGTTTTCCTCTATGTTTGGTCTGGGCACTGTGGGCTTTTCTCTCAGCTTCTCCTGTGCCTGTGAACCCAGAGGCTCCTGGCTGGGCCCCCTCACTGCAGTGTCTGTGCTCCTTGGGCAGCCTGTTTGTCAGGTCCAGTGACACCTCTGTACCCCTTTGAGTCCCTGTACTTACAAGAAACTCATGTGAGCATAGTGGCCCTCAAGACATCTGGTCCTGGTTATTTGGGCTGCAGAGAGCTCCAGGCTCCAGAGCCCCAGAGCAGAGCAGCTGTGGGGCCAGTGGAGCCATTGGAGCGGCCTTGTCCCCATGGCTGTTCTCCTTCCCCATCCCTATCTCTGCTTTTGTGCTTCCCACAGCAGCTGCAAGGCAGGAGCCTGATAAGCTCATTGATATCTACAGGAGAAAAGCAAAGGGTGAATTTCAGAGCTCAGCAAGAACTGCTGGAATTCACCAGGATTGTTTTCTGGTTCTTTTCAAGTCTTTTTCTGGTGTTTTGTGTCACTGTCTCAGGATCATAAACAGAACATGCAATTATTTATCCTGGGCACTGATTTAAATCCTTCCTCTCCCCATAACTCAGCCCTCCCTTAGCAAAACCCACGGGGCTGAGGTCTGGGCTGGGGCTGCTGTCTCTTCTTTCTCAGGGCTTTGGAATCTTCCCAACAGCAGGAACAGAAGCCCAAGACAGCCCAGCACAGGGTATGGGGACAGCCTGCTCTGCACCCTGCCTGCAGCCAGGATCTGTCCCCAAAAAAAAACTCTTCTACCTCTTGGTTGCATTTGGGGTGGCTGCAGCTCAGCCCTGTGGCACAGGGCTGGGAGCAGGATCCCTCTCCAGGACCAGCCTGGCAGCCCCCGCGGCCACAGGGGGCGAAAGGAATTCACTGTCACATAATGGGGCTTTGTGTGTGTGAGGGTTGGCATAAAGGGTTTTCTGAAGCTGCCTCAGAGCCTTTCCTGGCGTCTCCAGAGAAGGCTGGCAGTGGCACGTGGCTCCTGTCCAGCCTGGAAATATCCTGGGGTGCGGCGCCCGGGGGCATGGGATGGGCATGGGATGGGCACTTGGTGTCCCTGAGCATGGAATCTCTCTCCTTGTCCATGCCTGAAGGAAAGCTCATCTTTGGGCAGTGGTTTTGACTGGACAGGTGTCAAGGGAAGATGTGCCTGATGTTGTTTGTTGTAAATCCTGCTCTGATGCTCCATTCAGGGAGGAGCACCGTGTCCCTGCCAGCCCCCACTGCTGCTGCCTGCCCATGCCCTGAGCCCCCTCAGCTCTGCTCTCGGGGTGCCCACAAGACCAGGCTGGCTCTGGTGGGGTTTGACAGCAACCCCAGGCTCCGGAGGGCACCTGGGGAGGGTCTCCTACCACTGGGCTCTGCACTATGGTGGAGCCAGGCAGTGGGTCATGGTGGCAATCCTCTGGACACCCTGAGTGCTGCAGTGTGACAAACTGGGCACTGGTGAGACTGTGAAAACCCCTGGGTCCTGTCACCTCCATGCTCCCACCTGCTCTGGGGCTGCATGCATGGAGATCAGGGGATTTGGTTGTTGGCACCCAGGAGCTGTCAGGAGGACAGCACCACAGGAGTCCCCCATCCTGTGTTCCAGCCCTGATGCCATGTCCCCAGCTCTGCCCAAGAAGCTGCACTGGACAGGGTTTACCTCTGGATTTGGGTGTGGGAAAGTTGGTACACGAATAGCCCAACCCTCCACAAGGGAGGGGAGGCTGGTGTGAATTCATGCTGGGAATTCAGTTTGCAGACACCTGCCCTTGAGGGAGCCAGCACTGCACCTGACAAGATTCCTCTGTCCTGGGAGTTAATCCCAACCCTTGGCCAGAATTAGGGCTGGGATCCTCCCCAGACAGCAGCTGTCACCAGAACTATGTGCAAAAATACCCAAGGAGTTCAGATGCAGTTTATTAAATGGCATTTCATCGTGCCAGCCAGAGGAGGAGGAGGTGTCCCTGTCACCTGTGGTTGTTTTTTAACTGCTGAGTGTGCTGTGAGTGGCAGGTACCAGGGCTGAGTGTGAGTGTGAGTGTGTGAGTGCGCACGTGTGCTGCCAGCCCTCCCCATGCCACCAGGGGAGCCTCCCTGCTCCAGCTAATAATAAGAGCTGCTGCAATTCCTTGGGCTGCTCTGGTGCCTGCCTTGAGGGCAGGGGATTAATGTCCCAGGATTAATGTCCCAGCCAGGCTCCAGCAGCTCAGTGCTATTCCCAGGGGTAGGAAAAATTGCCTGGTGAGCATTCTGCTTATGTCCCCTTTTGTACTTCAAAATGCAGCCTGATTTATATTTCTTGCTTTCACAAAGGCATCTTGAAGGGGACTAGAGAGCAGCAGCAGCAGCAGCAGGTTTTTGCTGGAGTTCTGTCCTGCATGGGAGTCTGTAAACACCCCCAGACAGTAACTCTTGGGTGCTTGAATACAAATGGAGTTAAAATTGAATGGGAATATGGCTCTCAAAAAATCTGTTTCCTTCTGTATCACTTGTGTTTATTAGTGATTTACATATTTTGTCTACAGTATCTCAAAAATGTCACCATTTCAGTTATGCTCTTTTAAGTACATTTAAATAGCCCCATGCTGAGCACAGCCCCAGGCCTCTGTTGAGCTCCCCAGTCTTTCTGGCTCTGGGAATTGGGGTGGGAGCACCCCCCCATCTGGTGCAGCAGAAATTCCCCAAAGCTATCATGGACTGTTGTTTTTTTTTTTTTTTTTTCAGTGAAACTGGGAGGTTTTGCCAGTCTGTGAGGATTAGTCAGCTGCAAAGTTTGTTTGGTTTTGTGTGTGTGCTAAATCAGTCGGTGTTTGTGAATTCTCTCACTGGTGTTTGCAAACTGGAGCATCCTGTGTGGGGAAATGCACAGAGCTGTCTGTGCCAGGACCCCTCTGGGGACAGGGAGTGCAGGAGGCTTCCCGCAGCCCTTGGCTTGTCTCTGGGAGTCCAGCGCGCATCTGGGCTGAGCAAAAGTGTCGGAGGGTGACGCTTCAGCAGGACACCAATGCTGGGAAAGGGGACATCCCCCTGTGCTGCCCCAGCCCTCGGGAAGGGGCATTCTGAGGGGATGCCATGGGCCTGGCTGGCTGCTCCATCCCTGTGGGATGGGGGATCGATGCCTTTGGCCCCTGGAGGCTCTCCAGGGTACTGCCCTGCTCACCCGAGCGCTTCCTTCTGCCACAGGAGCTGCACGTGGGGATTAAGTAATTGCCTAATTGCCCGTCCCAGAGAGAAGCTTTCCCTCAGGGCTGGAGCTCCGGTGCAGCCTGTGGTTTGTGTGGCAATCCTCGTGTGTCCTGAACCCTCCTAGTGTGTCCATACCCAGCACATCCCACCCCTGAGCCGCTGGAGACCGAAGCACATCGGGATTATTTTAAATCAGGAGCTTTTTAATGGAGAAGAAGTGGTGGCAAGTGGGCAGGGGGCTCACAGGTGGCCTGTGGGACTGCAGGGAGCTGGGCAGTGTCTTCTGCCGCCCTTGGCCATCTCTCAGCTGGCTTTTTGTGGTCTGCTCGTGGTGGTGCCTCTTTGGTGGCATCAGATACATTTGTCCTCTTGGGCTGGAGCTGGGCACGGAGCTCTGAGCAGGGCTGGCCCCGCAGCGCAGCCCCAGCCCTGGGGAGCTATGGGGTGCCATGGGGTTCTGTGTGCTGGCCCTTGCTCAGGGGTACACAGAGGGGTTCAGCCCTGTCCTTGCCCTCTCTGCATCCCCACTGCTGCAGTTTCCCCGTGTTCTCCCTCCCCCGTCCCTGTCTCGCCGCCCTCATGGTGTCACAGCCCCAGCACCGCCAGCACCCGCCCCGTGTCCGGCTTCGGGAGAAGAAAAGGGTCCCTGTTCCCGTTGTGCTAATGGGGAAACGCCAGCTCGGCGGGAGCTGCGCCCTTCCCAGCCTCGGGAAATGCCTGTGCCCCGCGGAAAGTGGAAAATCCCCGAAAATCCCCGTGTGCCGCGGGCTCGGGGCTGGGCCGGCCCGGGGGAGGCCCCGCGCACAGCCCGCGGTGCCAGCGCGGCCTTTGTGGCTGCGGGGACCCGGGCCGGGCTGGCACTGATCCTGGTGACAGCCGCCACAGCAACAGCTCATCAGCACTCAGAAATAGCCCTGGACACGGGATCCTCCTTCCAGGGAATGATCTGCTGTGGGAAGAGGCTGTACCTGCCCTCCGAAATTCTGGCCCTGTCCCGTGACTTTCGGAGAAGGAGGGATGTGTGTGGCCGTGCTGGGGCTGGTTGGTGACATCCTGGTGACTGTGGGCAGCTCTCAGTGAATGTCTACAGGGTGACCTCCTCCTTAGAATCAGCTTCTTAAAATTAACTCAGGTTTAAAATGGGTTCTCATGTGGGTCTGAGGAGGATAATGACACACACACGCACACACACATATTTATTTATAGAATGGATATTGCTTTTGCTTGTCCTGTAAGCTCGTCTGCAGAGTGGGTACATTAGGAATTTTGGGACAAGCCAAATGCAGCAGTGGGGTCAGTCCCCTGTCCACTCAGCAGAAATACCCATTTGCTGTGCACAGCTCCTGCCACTTCCCCGTGGATCCAGTCCCCAGGAGCTATTCCTGCCGAGGACAGTGTCCTGGCATGCTGAGGAAGGATCCAAGATGTAGCATTACTGGAATGCTTTTGGGATGACCGGGTAGGAAGAAGCTACACAAGTATGCAGAAACCGCTGTGGTTTGTCTCCCAGGCCTGGGAAGGAGACAGCCTGCTTCTATTTGTGCTAGCTCGGCTTTTTTAGCTTCTGGAGGAAGTGGGAGAAGGACCCGATGCCACTGGAGCCAGCAGGGGCAATTCTCTGGGTCCTGGCAGGATTATGGCTGAAGCAGCAGGGCCTGTCCCGCTCCAGAACAACGCAAGGTGCTGAAGGGTGAGCCCCTGATGGGAAGAGGAGCCCAGTGCCACCAAGCCTGGCAGTGCCTGCCTCTCTGAAGGGACAGTCCCTCCTGTGACAGCTGCCTTCAGCCCCACCCAGGCCCAGATGTCCCTGAGCCTGTGGAATCATTGAAGAGTCTCCCTGGACTCCTCGGAATGATGATGGCAGAGCCTTTCACAGGATCCTGTGCTGGCAGTGCCCCTTTGTGTCCTGGCCATGGTGGTGGTACCCTGGCAGCCCCAGCCTCAGGACAGCAGTGCCCAGTGAGCTGAATGGGGATGTCTGGCAGTGAGCCATGCCCCAGCTGC
The DNA here is from genome assembly GCA_039654755.1 of Calcarius lapponicus. Lineage (NCBI taxonomy): Eukaryota > Metazoa > Chordata > Aves > Passeriformes > Fringillidae > Calcarius > Calcarius lapponicus. The sequence continues at coordinate 6,135,468 of CM077467.1, read as the reverse complement.
CTTCCTTCCTGCAGGGGACTATTTGCAAATCCTCGGGGTAAAACTGCAGCTCTTGAGGCAGTGGTGGGTGAGTTGCTGAGGGTGGGCAGCAGTGTTGGGCTTTAAATCCTGTGGGGAAATCCCTGCTAGGAGAGGTGACCCTGGTGGGCAATGTGCCACAGAGGTGAGACTGTCTGCCCAGCCCTGGGTTTTTGAGGGACAAGAAAAGAGATTGGTGTACAAAGCTTGTGCTGCCTTGGTGTTCCCAGACCTGCTGGGGACATTAGTGGCCCAGTTACACCAGCAATGCAGGGGACAGGGTGAGGAGCTGCAGCTGGTGCCAAGGCTGGGAGCGGTGCCAGAGCCCTCTGAGGAATGAGTGAGGGGGAGATGGAAGGAGGCAGCTGGAGCCGGCGCCGGGACTGCTGCTACTGCTGCCTGTGAGCTCCATGGCTGCTGGGGCCATGGCAGGGCTGTGCCAGTGCCACCAGGGCACTGCTGCCACTCCAGGGCCCTGGTGCTGCTCAGGTCTGCTGGGTGCTGGCTGCTGGCAGTGCCTCATGCTATCCTCCCCAGGCAGGTACAGGTACATCTGACATGGCTGTGCTGTGGTCTGTCCTGCTTTTTGTGCTTGCCTTGTCTCCCTTATCCTCATGCTTTGTGGCCCCACACCCCATCCTGGCCTGCCCTGACACGTGGCACTGGACACAGCTGCCACAGGCACCAGCTGCTGGGGGTTGGGTACAGACATGTCACATCCTGAGCAGAAGCATTGTGCTCTGGCTCGTGTTCCTCCTGCAGGTCCTGTCAGAGTGGAGCTGACACCAGCCCGAGATGGGCAGTGGGCAGGAGCAATGCCACTGGAGAGCCTGATGCCAGTCCAGGGTGGGTGACAGCCACCAAGGGTCCTTGGGAGCAGGGCTGAGCCCAGGCATCACTGTGGATCTGCTTGCCCTTGCTCCTTCTGAACTGCTGACACAAATCACCAGTTTGTGGGGTGTTCTTGTGTGCCTGCAGGAAGAATCCTGGCCCGAGGGGCTGCGAGTGAGGGGCTGACACAAATGTTTGTGACTTGACCTTGTGCGCTTGTGAACAAATGATGTTTGCAGAAGGTAGATAAGGAGCTGTGAATAGCTGGAGTGAAGGGCTCAGATATATTTGATGGCTGGGGGGGTGGGGGGGGGGGGGGGTTTCCTTGTGTTGTTTGCCCCCAGCAGGCTGGCCCTGGGTGATGCTGCCCTGCTGTGCCCGTGGTGAGGCCAGCAGCACCGGAGCACCCAGGGACGGCACCACGGCTGGGCACACCTTGTGCCTGCAGAGGAGAGCACCAGGAGCTGCCAGCCAGCTCGGGCAGGACCGGAGTGACAATCTGAACCGTCCAGGGTTTGGGTTTCTAACGTCCTACATGTGCCTTTGACAGCCCAAACCCCTCTTCTCTCGCTCTGGCGTGTCGGTCCCCCCTCGCCCCTTCCCACTGCCTGGGAATGGGAGCAGCTCGGGTGCGTTCCAGGCAGGAAGGAAAGCCTGGAGCTGTTTAAAACTCGCAATCTTCAGGGAATTTCAATCGCGTCCAAGCCCGTTCCCGACCAACTGAATAACGGTGCAGGGTTTGAATGCTGGCCCGCCTCCGCCGCCGCCGGCCGCTCCTCCCTCCGCGCCGCCCGCACCGGGCTCTGCCGGCTCCGCCGCCGCCGCGCTGCCATGGGGGTGCCGCGGGGGGCTCTCCCCGCTGCCAGGGGCAGCCCCGCCATCTAGGGGGGTCTGCCGGGCACCCCGGCACATCATGCCATTGCTGGACTTCTTCTGGGCTTGCTTCAAAAGAGCCAAGGTAGGGGAGCGCTGTGTCCGTCCCTGACATGCTCCGCTTTGCGAAGCCTCTGCGAAGGGCGCTGGGGACGCGTCCCCGGCGGTGTCGGCGGCTGCTCCGGGGGTGTCGTGCCCGCGAGAGGGTTTAACTTTGGCTGGGCCGTGTGTAGGTGCCCTGGTCCCTGTGCCTAAGCTCGCCCGCTGCCCTTTCCTGGGTCACCGTGTCCCGGCTGCCCTGGGTGGGCAGGGGGCTGTGTGTGTCTGTCTGTCTCTGTGTGTCTGTCTGTCTGTGGTTTTGTGTGTGTGTGCCCACCCTCAGCCCCCCGAGGTGGTCAGCCCATTCCAGGAGGGTCCTGCCGTGCCTGCCTGTATGGTGTGGCCAGCCTGGGACATCCTTCCCGACCCAGAGGCTCAGGTCACCCGTGGCGTGGCTGTGGGACCGTGGCCAACCTGGAGGGTCAGGGCAGCTCTGAGCAGGATGACAAAGGAGCAGCAAGGCCAAGGGCTCCCAGCTTTTCATTTCCTGCAGCGGCAGTTCTCATGGCGTGACATCTGAGATTTTTCTTTAGGGTTTAATTCTTCATCTGTCACCTTAATAACAAACAACTCTTCCTGCCTCCTCCTGCTCACTGCTGGTTTATTGTGTCCCAGCCTATGCAGTGTGGTGGGAGGTGAGCTGGGGAGATTGTGGAGTTGTAGTTAGTGTGAATTTCAGGAGCTTCAGATTGGGAAAAGTGTTAAAATCCCATTTCAGACAGTGCTGTACACTGAGCTGTGCTGGGTGAGTGGATCTGCTGTGGTGAAATGGATGTGGAATGCACGCTGTCCCCCCGGGCTTTCAGTGTGCAATGCTTAAAATAGTTGAGTCTAAAAATGACATTTGTGAAATTCATTGGTAATATTAGTGGCTGTCTTGTCCCTGCTGTCTCATCCCCACTGTCTCTGGAGAGCTTAGCTGTCCTCATTAACCCTGTTTGTCCCTGTGTGCTGCCTGTTGGCATTGCCATCGTACTGGTGGTGGCATGGACAGTGACACTGGGTGTCCCTGCTTGGCCACTGGTGCAGCTGCAGCTTGGGATGGCTCCAGCCTGGCCTGCACAAATTCTGGTGCCCATGGGTTTCAGTCCCAAGCACCCAGCAGTCCCCTGCCTTCAGCCCAGTCTTTGGCCCAATGTAGGGTCTGGTGGCCCAGCTGGCCTGGGCACTGCCCTCCTGGTTGCCTTCAGTGGCCTCCTGTAGGGCTGAGCCTTCTGCCTCAGCCTGGACCCGCTCTCCTCCCCATGCCAGCACTGCTCAGCTGCTCACCACCAACAGGCGAGGAATTCTCACCTTCCTTGCTGAGGAATTTCTTGAACAGGGAGAAACGTGCTGGGCTCTGTCTGTGGGATTAAAGCTTTCCAGGCTAAATGAGGTGGATCTGTGGCTGGTGGAGGATTTCATGGGAAGAGGAAGGTGTGGGAACAGATTGGGCAATGCCAAAGGATCCAGAGGAGCTGGGTGACCCCCCCTGTGGACAGGGGCATGCTGTGAGGTCCAGTGGTGGCTCCAGCCCTGGTGATGGCACCCCTCGGGCAGGCAGGGCTGGGGAAGCACAGCAGCAGGGACATGGTTAAGCCTGGCTTCCCTGGGCCAGGCTCAGCCCTGCTGCCCCGGCAGGAAGAGGGGTCCCGGGTCCGTGGGAAAGCTGGGCTCGTCCCACGGTGCATTCCTGCGGTGATCCCACGGGGCAGCAGCACTGGAGGGGCTCAGTCTGCACCCAGACAGGGACTGGGGACACTCCCGGGCTCTGGGTCACCTTGAGACCAGGAATGGGGACCTTCTGCTGCTCCTCCACTCTGCAAAGTGCTGCTGTGTCCCCAGTGCTGCTCTGTTGCTCTGAATCCCGTTTCTCGTGGCTTCCCTCAGGAGCCGGGCTGGTGGGTGCCAGCTGGGCACTCCATCTTTCCCTGGTGCTCAGGGCCTTGGGAGTGGCAGTGGTGTTTTACAACCCGTGGGGTGATGTCCTTGGGAGAAGCCTTTGCCAGGCCCCAAGCATCATTGCTTGTTCCAGCTCTGGGCCAGCACTGCTGGTCTCAGGTCACTTCTGGGCACAGGGGAGGCTGGAGCAGGGACCAAGCCCGGATGTGAGGGGCAGCATTCCACAAATGTGAGAATTAAAATTATTTTAAAAATTATTTTTGTTTCTTTTTTCTTTCTTTCTTTTCACAGAAATTCACCTTGTTAGAAGATAAAAAAGATGCAGGTAAGCTGCAGCAATAATCTTTGGGGCAGGAGTGCCCTTGCTGTTAAACAAGGGCAGGTGAGCAGGGATCATGGGAAGAGGAATGTTCCCTTGTTGGGTTCTTCTGCCAGCAATGTAATTTGCCCCCAAAACTGAATATATTTGCAAAGGGACCTTGGTTCCTTTTCAGGTTCTTTTTTCTTTGTGGTGAGCAGCTTTGTGCTCAGCAGATAATGCCATGGGGAGCTCCAGAGCCTTGGCACTGCAGTGCCATGGGCAGGAAGGGCACTCCTGGCTCACAGACCCCAGCTTTGTGTGCCTGGGGTGTCTCACCCATGAGTGTGGGCCAGGAGGGACTGGCAGTGCAGCTGCAGGCTGATCGTGGTTGTTGTGCACGGCTGCTGCTGCTCTGATCAGACCTCTGCAGAGGTGGGGCACAGGCTGGGGATGGGGCTGCCCTGCCATGAGGGGTTTGTGGGGGCTGGGGAGGCTGGTGGGGGTCTCGGGGAGAAGAGGAGGAGGAGGAGGGTGTGTGTGCCAGCAGGACCAGGAAGCGGGAATGGGGATGGGGCTGTGGCAGGGGGGCCGAGGAGCCTTCCCTCATCCCACTCTTGGTGCCTTGGGGGTCTTTGTGCAGTGACACCCCCAGAGTCAAACCTGTCCCATCCTACACAGGGTGTCCCATGGCTCTGGTGGCCCTGGAATTGGAGGGACCTGGAGCCAGGGTGGCTCTGCTGCTTTGGGCACAGGGCTCAGGACATGCCCTGTGGATGGCAGCTCTGGCGTCAGAGGTGGGGGCAGTGGGGCTGCCCACACTGCTGGCTGGAGCCCTGGCACCATGGAAAGGGAACCCACCATGCAGGGAGCCCATGGGATGTGCCCAGGGATCTCCAGGCAGTTCCCTGCCCAAAGGGTGATGCACTGAGGGCCTCTTGTTTTCATGCACATAAGGGTGAAGTGAGCTCTGAGTCTGGCTGGTGAGAGCCCAGAGCACAGGAGAGCTCTGGGTAACAAAAGGTGCTTTGTGAGAGGGCCCCAGAGGTATCTTGGGTGGTCTCTGGCCCTTGCACGGGAGAGATTAAGAACATAAAAGTCAAGAGTTAAAGAGCCCTGTGGAACAGAAGGGGCAGGGAAGGCTCCTATGGATCACACTGTGACTGGGATTTTGGGGCAAAAAATGTTTTTAGATTTTTTTTCTCTTGGTTAAAACTGCCTGTAGAATCCAGGTCTCTCCTGATGAAGGCTCAATGACACTCACATGACCCCAGCTGACACCTGCCTGTCACATGTCCCTGTCCCAGCTCTGGCTGCTGGAGGGATGCTGGGTGGCCATGGGCTCTGGGAGCAGGAGGAGCAGGAGCCTCAAGTCCTGAGCAGGAGCCTCATGTCCTGAGCAGCTGCAGAGTTTCTCACTGTGGGATTTGTCACCTGTGACTCGATGTGATGATGGAGCCATAGCAGCTCCTGGTGTCACTGTGACCTGCAGCAGCACAGTGCCTGGGGCAGGCTGGAGTTCTCCCTTTCCCATGGATTACACTGGGCAGGAGCCAGCCTGCAGGGGGGTTGTGCCCTCCACTGGGAAGGAGCCAGGGCAGGTCCTGCTGTCCTCTTCACTCATTGTCCCCAGAAGATGCTTGGACAAAGGGGACGTTCAGGCTGTGGCCTTGGGGACACCATTTCCTTCCCTTATGATGATTTTCAGTCCCTTTGGATGGGTGGCATGAGGACTTCAGCTCCTGACACAGTGGCACAAGGCAGGGTGGAGATGGTGCTGCTTTATCCCAGCAGCTCTTGGCAAAGTGTCTCTTCCATCAATTCCCAGAGCTTGCCTCTGACTTTCCCCCTTCAGCACTGCTGCTCTCCCAGCACACCTGGCAAACTCCCTGAGCTGCTTTCCAGGTGTGGACAGACCCATTCCCAGCCCCCTGCTTGGAGCTGTGGTTGTGCTGCCACATCTCCTTCCCTGAACATTGGCTGGGTGAGGTCATTAAAACACCTGGGTATGCCATGGCAGCTCCTGCAGCAGGGATGGTGGAAAACAACTTGGATTTCATTTGCCTTCTTGGAGGTGATGTTTCAGCTGTGGAGCACATGGGGACTCCTATGTCCCTACTCTCCCTCCTGCTGCCCTGCCTTGCATCAAAGCCCTCCCTGGCCCACCCTGCAGTCCCCTTGGCTGCATGGGACACACAGCCCCTGCACAGCCCCAGACTGAACCACTGGAACAATCCCAGCTGGGTCAGGTTTCCATGGATTTCCTAACCCTCTGTTTCCTCTCCAGCATTCACTTCCCATGTATTGTTCTGGACTAAGCAGAAAGGAAAAGCTTGAAGAAAGGAAAGGCTTGCAGCCTGGCCGTGCACCTGAAAACTGCATCCTCAGGATAAATTCCTACCAACTGCAGCACCAGGCCCCTCCAAAAGGGATTGGGAGGTGCTCTGCCCATGTCACAGAGCAGTGGCTCCTCTTGCTGCTCAAGGACAGGGACAGAGCTGATGGCTCTTGTCAGCACAGCCAGACAGTGGTGTCACAGTGGTGACATTGCAGCATTTCAGGGTGGGCTCCTGTGGCTGGATGTGCTGAACTAACAGGGAAAAGCAGCACAAGGGACTCAGCTGAACTTTTGCCCCTGCATGAAATAATAAGGTTGTATTTACTCAGCATCTGGATCACCGAAAATAACCTGCTAAATTTAGCTGTTGTTGATGTGTTGTCACAGCTGAGCTGTTCTTCTCTCCTTGCACAAAAATCTCCTGCACTGGCTTGGTGGGTTTGTGGCCTGAGCACGAGGCCCCTGTTCCTCACCTGACCTGAGCCCATGGCTGTGGTTCCCTGGGTTGGGGGCTGAGGCAGAGACTGGGATCTGGTTTTGTCATTGCCTGAATGTGTTGGAAGGGAGAGGGGCTGGGGCTGGCAGGTCCTGGGGTCTGTGGGTGTGCAGGGGCTGCTGCTCTTGGCACTGGGGCCATGCTCTGGCTGTGGCATCAGAGGGGACCCATGGAGTGAGTGGGATGCTGGATGGGGCAGGAGGGACCCATTCTGGGACTTCTTGAGAAACTGCTGCTCTTACATGGTGGAAAAGGCAGTCATGGGGCTGGGTGTGGGTCAGAGCACTGGGAAGTAGAAAAACTGAACCGAATGTGATTATTTGTGGTTTTGGTGGGACATGTGATGAGGGGATTCTGTGCTGCTCCTTCCTCTTCCTCTTCCCTGCACTCCTGGGCTCAGGCTTGGCTGATGAATCACCAGTTCTCATTCTTGTGTCCCTCTGCCTGTAAAATTTGTGTAGCTCTGACCCGCTGATGACTGCTGCAGTGACAGAGACCCCTCCCCCAGCCCAGCTCCTTCCTTCTGGGCTTTAATTCCAGGGCTGGAAGTTTTCCCATTTCCTGTAGCTAACAAAATACAGATTCCCCCCTCTGGACAGCAGGATGCGCTCACAGGTTGGGGGATTTTCTTTGAAGGCCAGAAAGGAAGAGCCTGGGTTAGAGAGAATTTTTTTTTTGTGTTGGTGAGTTTCAGAGCACGTGGGAAGTGCAGGGAACGAGCTGGGAAAAGGCTCCTTTAGCCACCTCGTGTCCGGAGCGTCGCCAAGTTTTTCCCATGGCAGCAAGGAGCGACTGAGGCTGACTTGAAAGTAACTGCAGGCAGGAAAGTACATTTCTATCTGCATCCTCGGGTGGTTTGCATGAGACTGAAAGGAGCGAGAGGGAAGTTCCGAGTGTGGTCATTTCCCTGAAATTACCATGAGAAAATACACTGAGAACTGGCGGAAAGGTTTGGCGGGGCAATGGTTTTCTTTGGTCAGAACTTTGACATGCAAACTGCCTTAATACGCACAGGAAGGTAATCCTTGTGCCTGAAGCAGCCCCTCAGTCCTTCTGGGCAAAGCTGGTGCACAGGGAGCAGGTATGGGGCTGTGGGAGCCTCCTGGGGCTGTGAGATGCTCACGGGAGTTTGTTTTCAAAGCCCGAGAGGTCAGATGGGGAAAAAGCAGTGTGAGGCGTTGGCAGGCCAGTCTGATCACGTTAATTCCTTCCCTTCTTAATGAAGAGCCCCTGAGCCCTGCCCGGCGCGTCCGCAGGGCTTTGAAACATCCGCCCGCCCCCGGGAGCGGAGGCGGCAGCGGAGCGGGGGTGACTCAGTTTTGGGGGGGGTGCAGGTGGAACACGTGGCTCAGCATCACCTTCACCTCGGCCCCTGGTGATGTCCGAGCCTGGGGGAAGGGGCTGAGCGGGATCCCAGGTCCCGGGGATGCTGCGGGACCCGCCGGGACGAGCGCCTTCCTCGGCCGGAGGCGCGGCCCGGGGGGCTCCTCCGGGGCCGCGGGGAACGGGCGGAAGGGGAGCGGGCGTTCCCCGGGAGACACCCCGGTCCCGTGCCCGCATCTCTGCGGGGGAGGAGCCGCAGCTCGCCCGTCCGGCCGGAGCAGCGATGGGTCGCCGGGACGGGGCCGGGGTCGCGGCTCCGCGCCGGGGCTCCGGGCGCTCCCTGGGGCTGCGGCTCCGCCGCGCCGCGGCCGCGGCTCCGTGCGGGGGAAGGCGGCGCGGGCGGGCAGGTGAGTGCGGGGCCAGCCCGGGGCTGCGGGGCCAGCCCGGTGCGGGGCTGCGATCAGCCCGGTGCGCGGCAGCGGCGGCAGCGGGGCCGGCGCGTTCGGTGCGCGGCGGGCGAGGGACGGGGCTGGCGCAGGGTGGGCTCCGTGCGGGTCAGTGCGGTGCGTGCAAAGGGCAGAGCACAGACAGGGGATGCCTGTGAGGGGCGCGGGCTCTGCTTTCCGCCCAAACCCGATTTTGGTGGTGTTCTGGGCCGTGCCCGGCTGTCTGTCGTGTCTGAGTGATGCCGGTCACAAAGCCGAGGCGGGGACTGTTCTGAGCCGACTGGTAAAGCAAATGATCCGCCCGAGGGTCGGTCAGGTGAAAAGGACTTCCACTTTTCATCAAAGAAAGAGCATTATTTTGTATTTGATAACGTTTTGATGATGCTTGTATCAGTCATTTTGTCAAGGCTGTGAAAATGCTTAAGGAGTTTTTGTTCATTTGGAACTCCGGTGCTAAAACTGGTTTGATGTGGCTTGTACAGATGCCTGTGATAACAGGGTGTGGGTAATGATCTTGAAAGCCATTTATTTTGGGTTCTGTGAAGGAGGAACTGCTGCTGCCTGGTTTCTCCATTGGCTGTGCTGCTTCATGAACAATTCCACCTCACACCTGGACACTCATTCTTTCTGCTGATAAATGATCCCTTCAGGAACGGCCCAAATCATGCTGGGTGGACAGGGGCTATTCCTCAAGGATGAGAAGATAGGCTTAATTTGTTGTAGGTGAGGGGGAAGTGGAGTTCTCCAAAGATCTCCCACTACCAGACCGCGTGCCAGTGACATTGCCTGGCTCAGAGCTGGCACATGTGGCAAATTGTAGCCAGGGGCTGTTTGCCCCATGGATCAGGGGGGATAGGATCTCCTGCAGGGGACAGGAGATTGTTTTGGGATCATCCACATGAGAGCAGGGGGCACAGATCCTCTCTGGGGTCTCCTGGAGGGTTCCTCCCAGGAGCCAGCCCTACCAGGAAGATTTTCACAAGATTGCTCAGCATCCTGTCTCTTTTCACACGTGCTGGTAACCCTGTGCATGCTTCCAAGGATGGACCAGAATGGAAAACCACCATGTTCTTTGACTTGCAAAGCACTGCCCTTATCCTTGGGACCACAGCCCACTTGCCTTGCCATGTGTTCCCCGAGCAGCCCTGCAGCCCCCTGTGCCCCTTGGCGGGCCTGTCTGGAGGCAGGAGCAGCAGCAGCAATCCTCCCACCCCTGATGTGATGAGAGGAGGCTCTGACTCGGGTGGGTGAGGCAGGAACAGTTGGATAATGGAGCTGGTTGCTCATCACTTGCCAGCATTTTGCCTTCCAGGAGCTGGGGGCTTTCTGCTCTGTTCCAGCAGTGGCCACATAATCCGGATTCCTCGGATAAATTCCTGCTGTTTCTCCCAGATCTGTGGCTGCTGTTTTAATTGCCCGGAGCTCCAAGGCAGACACAGGACCCTTGTTGCACAAACCCAGCTCCATGAATGATGCTGTTGTGTGTGTCTCTGAGCTTCTCTTTTCCTCCCTCTTACCCTCCTCCTTTGGAAGCTGGGGAATTCGGCACTGCTGAGATCCTGCCTGCTGTGTTCATGCAGCTGGCAGCACAGCTCCAGCTGCCATTTCGGGTGTGCTAGGGGACCTCTTTCCCCTGATTTCCCTCTCATGAAGGACATTGAAGCCATCCTCCTCTTGGCTGGTTTGCTCCCTCCCTGCTGGTGTGAGGCCAGCACTGGAACATCCCTGTGGTCCTGGAAGCTCCAGGTGGATGAGCAAAGGTGATTTCTGAGCTTTCTGTGCTTGGATTCACTGTTTTCAGGGGTGTTAGGGATGCCCTGTGGGCCTGGGGCTCCTTGTGGGATTTGCTGGGTACCCTGTGGTTGGAAGGGCTGCAGTGGCAGCACCTGGGTGGTGCTTTTAGGGCTGGGGATTGAGAAAAGCCAACAGGTGTTCTGCACTAGGGCAGCTGGACAGAGATAAATGGGGCATCCCAAGCTGGGCAGGGATGCCAGTATAGGCTGGGCCAGCTCTGCCAGGGGGTGGCACCCTTCATGAGAAAATAACATGAGTTTCTCCATTCTCCATACACAGCAGTGGAAAAACAGTAGCCATGGATAATGCATTAGCAGGGCAGGAGTCCCCTGGCAGCTGCGTGTGACACACAGGCCCCAGACCTCATCGTCTATGGGGCTGTTTGTATTTCTATGCCTGAAAGAAAACGGTAACTTTTTTCCCCCCCAGTTTATTTGAGTTGTTGGAAAAAGCAGCAGTGAAAAGGCCGTGGTGTGCTGGAGCAGGCTGTGTCCGGGGGGGTGCCTGGGTTCCCCTTCTACCGGGGGATCCCAGCTGGAGCAAATGTGTTTTTCCCGTGGATTCGGAGTGCTTTTTTGTCCCTTTCCGCCGTTTCCTTGCTGTGACTCTTCCGGGGGTTTCATGAGCCGGGGGCAGCGGAGGGATCCGTGTCCCGGGGGGGGGGGGTCCGCGCTTTGGGACCCCCGGGCCCCGCCTGGGAGCGGCCGCCCCCGCTGCCCCCGCCGCCGCTTTCCAGCTCAGCGTCTCCGCGAGATTTCCTGCTCTTGCCTCCACACCCTCCCTTGTTCCTGCTTCACGCAAGGAACGAGCGGAAAAATGCCTGAGACCTCTGAGCCCGGCGCTTTTCCAGTGGCCGTCACCGTGCTGGGACCACCCGGGTGAAAAAACCATCCCTGTCCCCGGGGGTGCTGGCTTTGGGGGTCAGCATGCCAAAACTGCACCCGAAGTGTTTCCAGAGCATCTGCTCACCCTCTGTCCCTTTTTGTCGCCTCCCCATGAGCCGGGGAGCCGGACTGTGGTGGGGCTGTGACTTGTGGGGGTCAAGGCTCGGCTGGGTCCTGGCACCCGCATCCCCCTGACCCCTCCTCTGCCCGCGGCTGCTCGCAGCCTAAATGACCTCCCAGTGATCCCCCCCGATCAACAGCTTGTCCCTGCGCTGGGGCTGACCCCGGCGGGCACCGGCTGCCTGCCGTCACCCCCTGCCACCCCCTGGCCGCCCCTGGGCTCCAGCTGGCGAGGGGCTCTCACGCACAAAGCTGCGGGAGGAGTTTGCAGCCAACAAGAGGAGCATTGAGGAGCCTGCGCTGGGTCCCTTCCCTCCAGGGAGGGGAGTGCAGGGCAGGGGGGGCTGCGGCGGTGGGAGGAGAGTCAGGAGCTTGGGAAGGAAGGAAGGAGATGTGCCTCTCAGACTATGAAAACAATGGGGAAAAATCCTGTTTTTTAACTTGATTCTCCTGTGTCTGGAGCTTGGGCATACCTCCAAGCAGTGATTTCCAGAAGAAAGGTGGTTTCTGGCATCCCTGCAAGGTACCTGGTCTCTCTCCTGCTTTTCTTCTCATCCCACCCCAGATCACTGCCTGCCTCCATCTCACCCTCTGCCTCCTCTGCCTCTCCCTCCATGCTCATGCTGGTTCTTCCTGACCTCCAGCCCTTTCACCTCTCATTACTCACAAAAATTTCATCCTTCAAGTCCATTTTAAGCACTGTTTTTCCCTCTTGCAAATCACCTGTGGCTGTGCCCCTGTGGTGTGACAGAAGTGTGTGATCCAGAGCCAGGTTGTGAGGTGTGTGTGCCATGAGGAAGGTCCTCCTCACTCTGTGCTGTTGGAATGGTAACTAAGAGCAGTGCAAGGGGATTTTTGGGGACATGAGTCCCTGTGAGCAGCCCCGCTGCTCCTCTCAATGCCTCCCTGTGGCTTCCACTCCAGCTGTTCCATCTGCTGGCTCTGACCACAGGGAGAGCTGGGGACAGCCAGGTGTGTCCAGAAACTGTCCTGGGGCTCCTGTTTGTGGGGGGAACAGCCTGAGGGATCCCTGTGTGTGCTTAGCCCTGCAGGGAGATGGCAGCTGTTGGTGCCCCCATCCTGCAGCCCCACGGGCCAGGCCAGGCCCTGCAGTTGTTGCTGCCAGTCTGGGAGTGGAGGGAGAGGGATGGATGAGCTGGGGGGACATGGGGGCCTGTGGCACTGCAGGACATGGACAGGGCTTGGGGTTCCACTGGGTTAAACGTGGCACAGAATCACAGAATGGTTTGGGTGGGAAGGGACCTTAAAGTTCATCTCATTCCCTCCTCCACCATGGAGGGACACCTTCCATTATCCCATTGCTCCAAGCCCTGTCCAACCTGGCCTTGGACACTTCCAGGGATGGAGCAGCCACAGCTTCTCCGGGCAACCTGTGCCAGAGCCTCCCCACCCTCACAGGGAAGAATTTCACCCCACCTAACCCTTCTCTTTTTCAGTGAGAAGCCATTCCCCCTTGTTCTGTCCCTCCATCCCTTGTCCCAAGCTCTCCTGGAGCCCCTTTAGGCACTGGCAGGCTCTCTAAGGTCTCCCTGAAGCCTCCTCCAAGTGAACACCCCCAGCTCTCCCAGCCTGACTCCATGGCACAGGGGTTCCAGGAGGTTCCAGGTTCCATCTCCAGGTCCCCGTTCCCCGGCAGCGGCCGATGCGGCCCCGGGGAGCCCCCGCACCTCCAGCGCGGGGCCGGGGCTGCGGGCACGGGGCGGTCCCGGGGGCGGCGGGCGGATCCCGGGGCGGGCAGTGCTGGGGACGCGGAGGCGAATCCCGGGGACGAGGAGGCGAATCCCGGGGACGGGGAGGCGAATCCCGGGGACGGGGAGGCGGATCTCGGGCGGTCCCTCCGCGCGGCTCCGCACCTGCCGCTCACACCGACAACAGCCGGAGCGGCGGCTGGCACTGCCGAGCGCGCCCGCTGCCCGCGGCGGCCCGGCCACCGGGTCCCCCCTGCGCCCTCCATCTCCTCCAGAGCCCTCTGTCCTCCCCATCCCTCGACAGGTCCCCCGAGAGCGCTGCCGGACGGGGCACAGCCACCAGGTAAATGGGGAGCCTGCGGCTGGGGGTCAGTGCAGAGGAGGAGGAGGGGGGTTTTGGGAGAAAGCACCCAGCAATTTGCTGTCTTTGGGCTGCGCTCCGATTGTTGCACAAGCGCGGCAGAATCCCTTCCTGAAATCACTTACAGCTCTGTGTGTGGTGGAGTGACTCCACAAGAGATGACGGAGAGATACAGTGGCCTCAAGTTGTGCCAGAGGAGGTTTAGTTGGATATTAGGAACAATTTTTTCTCTGAAAGGACTGTCCAGCCGTGGCACAGGCTGCACGAGGCAGTGCTGGAGTCACTGTCCCTGGAGAGGTTTAACAGCTGTGTAGCTGTGGCACTTGGGGACGTGGATTAGTGGTGGCCTTGGCAGTGCTGGGCTCGCTGGTTTCGGTGGGCTTTCTAACCCGCATGAGATTGTGTGGTTCACCTGTGGCTCCAGCAGCACCGGGATGCCCCAGGTGGGATGGGCGCGCTCTGACACCGGTGTCCGTGTCGGGATGGACTCGGTGCCTGGAGGAGGTGGCTGTGCTGCAGGCGGGGAGGATGAGGAGCTTGGAGCTGGCATGCAGCTCCTGACAGCCTCGTGCAGTAACTGGATCCCCCTCTGTCCTCCTGGGCTGAGTCACGGCCGTGTGTGGGGTGAGAATCCGCGGCTGCCTTTGGAGCGACCGGTTCGGGTTCGGCGCGTTCGGCTCCAGCTCGGCTGTGCTGACCCACACACGGCTGGCAGGGCTCAGGAGCGATGGGGGTTTGGGGCGTCCCAGGGCTCCTCCTCACCTCCTCTAGCTGGGATTGGTGCAGGTAGCCTGGTGGCTGGGAAAGCCCGGATTTGCCATCAGTCAGGGCACTCCAGATCAGGCCCTCTCCCTGCAGTGGGGAGGCTGCGCTCTGAGTCTGGGCCCTGGCTTTCAGTGCCATGGGCAGGTTGGCTCTTTTGGAGGCTGGGCTCTGAGTTCTGGCTTTCAGTGCCATGGGCAGGTTGGCTCTTTTGGAGGCTGGGCTCTGAGTTCTGGCTTTCAGTGCCATGGGCAGGTTGGCTCCGTTGGAGGCTGGGCTCTGAGTTCTGGCTTTCAGTGCCATGGGCAGGTTGGCTCTTTTGGAGGCTGGGCTCTGAGTTCTGGCTTTCAGTGCCATGGGCAGGTTGGCTCCTTTGGAGGCTGGGCTCCGAGTCCTGGCTTTCAGTGCCATGGGCACGTTTGCAGCAGGTTCCCTACCCTTTGTCGTTGTTAGGGAGGGGTGGGTTAGCTGTGCCTGTGTCATTTGTCACACTGTGACCCAGCAGTGCTCTGGGGAAGCGTGCTGCCAAGGTGAGAGGCTGCTTCCTCAGGGGCTCTTTGATGTGCCGAGCTCAAACACCAGCTCTTTGTGTGTTTGGATTTGTGGTTTGTCTTCTGAAATGCTCTGTGTGCTGAGGGCAGCAGAGCCTCTTCTACTTAAAGACCTTTGTACAGTCCCTGGGTGTTGGAGTGCATATCGTGAATTTTTGGCAGAAATCCACACTCTTTTCCACTTGCATACGTGAACTGTTATCAATGGCTGTGCCTTTTTCTGTTTGCACTCTCACCAAAGCCCAGCTGAGGAGGTGGCTGTGCAGCCACCCCTTGCTGCTCTTGGCACATGTGTGCCAACAGGAGCAGGGGCCACGGATCAGCTCACATCCCATCAGTCTCCCTCCATTCTTGCAGGGGGAAAATCAGCTCCCACCCTTATCCTGACAGCTTGTCAATATTTTCTGTGTGTGGCAAAACATGAAGTTCCAGCACAGAGCAGGTATCAAAGCTCCTTCTGAGGAGTAGCTCACGTTCCTGCCATGTGCTGGTGCTTCCTCCAAGAAATCCTTTTCTGATAAAAGACTGAGAGCATAAATCCAGCCGTGCTTCTGTTGAGAATTCCTTGTCTGCATCGCCTGCGGTGCCCAAACCCCAGTGTGTGTTCACAGGACAGGCTGCCAGCGCTTCAGTTTCGTAAGAGAACAAAATGTGGTTGTGCCCAAGGGCACGTCAGTACTTCCCTTTGGTTTTGTACTAATTTCAAAAAGATTTGAAGGTTCTCAAAGTCAATTGAAGTGAGCGGGGGAACGAAAGGTCGCCCTTTCCCCGAGGGCATGCTGAGGCTGCTGCGTGACTTTGGGGAGCAGGACCAAGCCTGGAAGTTGGCTGGCACTGAAGGGTGCAGGCAGTGCTGAGGGTAAATCACTGCCAGTAGAGAGAACGAAGTCTCCTTCCTTCAAGTGATCACCCTGTGAAAAGCCTGGGACTGTTTGCCTGTTGTAGGGGTTTGGGATTTGCCTTTGCCCTCAGTGTGGCTTTGGAAAGGCTTTTGCATTTGGTGTCTGTGGGATTTTCATCCTCTGATTCAGGCAGGGTCTGCAGGGAAGGGAATGCCTTTGGAGGGGTCACTGTGGCCCTGATGCATGGGGAGCTGGGGGTCCTGTGGAGTGGTGGCACCAGGGGTCAGAGCATCCCCTAACACAGGGGTCTCCTTTCCTCCCCCCAGCCCCATAGCAGAGATGTTGCTCCATCCCTTCTGCCCATTGGATTTGGTGACAAGGATTACCAGAGCCCAGGGATGAAAGCTGAGCTGGTTTTGTGCATGTAAAAAGCTTTGGAAGTGGCATGGGGGCTGTGAAAGCTGAGATGCTGTTGCTCCGCCACTCTTCCCATCCCATGCCGTGCCCATGCTGTTCCTGCTGCAGCAGCAATGGTACTCCAAGGCAAGAAGAGCCACGGGGAGTTACAGCTCCCCAAACCTTGTCACAGGTTTGCTGAGCACGGGAACATCTCCTTGGAACTTGGGGTTTCTTATTTCTCAGCTTCCCTTCTTGCACGTGGTGTTCCACCCCTGCTGGGACGCGTGACAGAGGTGCTGGGGGTTTAGCCCTGGAGTAAAGCTGTGCTGGAAAGTGGCTGGAGCCTCCAGGGGCTGGTGGCCAGGGCAGAGGAGCTCCTGAGAACCTTTGAGCAGAGCTCTGGAGGGGACTGGCACATTCCAGCGAGGCCGGGGGTCTCGGCAGGTTAATGATTGAGCTGCTCTGGCCCTTTGGCTCCTGCCATTTGCAGAGGCACCTCGGCAACATGGGAACCTTTCCAGGCTGCCGGGGATTTAAAGAGACAGGGTCTGCTCCTGCATTTCCAGTAAGAGGACACTTTTTGGTGCTCTTTTGGTGATGGCTTCTGGATTTTTGTTATGTTGGCCTTCTGATTCACTGGGTGTGTTACCTGCATGTCCTGCAGGAGGAGCATTGTTAGTGTGGAGTGTGCTGGCCTCACTCTGCCCATTCCAGGCTCATCACCCTCTCCCTGATGATGCAGGTGTGACCCTGATCCCACAGGATGGGCTTTTAGTGGGTCCCCCTGCCTCTGGGTGCTGTGACACCCACGGGTGGCTGTGTCCCCAGCCTGCTGCTGTCCCCTGCAGCTGCTGAGTTAATCATTGACATGTCCCTGTGCCACGTGGGCACTGGCCTGGCTGTTTGCAGAACCCTTATCAGCACGGGGCACTTGTCACCCGTGCCAGTTACAGGCAGAGCAAACGTTAACGGCCGAGCTGGGAACAGCTTCAGCAGCTCAGGGACCTTCCCCAGGGCTCAGCCACTTAACCCACTGCACATGGAATCCCTGCAGTGTCAAAGCTTGGAGGTCTACAGGGCGGACAGGCTGGTGGGGTGGTCAGGATGAGCCCTGGAGCATCTGGTGTAGTCCTGGGATGAACATCTGGATTTCCATGGGTGCTGCAGCCAAGGCTTGGTCCCATTGCTTAAGTGAGAGGAGGAGCTGGTGGCTTCTCCCAGGGTGTCCTGGTGCTGAACCTGAGGGGTCCTGTGTGCCCCAGCCTGGGTGAGCTGGAGGATTTTCTGCCCTGCAGGTGCAGGGAGAGAGGACAAGAAAGCTGGCATTTAAAGGGAAAAGGAAGGAAAAAGGAAAAGGAGTGAAGAGGAGGAGGCTTTGCTGGCAGTGCTGAAGGCTGGGCTGGAGCAGGGCTGGTTCTGAGGCTGCAGGTGGGGTTTGCTGTGTGGGGTTTCAGAGGGTTGGCTGCTGGCCTCTGCTGCTCCTGCTGAAACTGGAACTGACCCTGGGCAGGGGTGGGCAGGGGTGTCACAAGGCTGCAGGACAGTGCCCACAGCGGTGACGCAGAGGCCACTTGACCTCGTTTCATCAGTGTCATTGGGCAAGAGCAGGATGTCTGAGCCAGGGCTGGTGCTCCAGCTCTGTTTTTCCAGGCACAGGGTTGCCCCATGGCCTCCAGACACCTTCCTGAGCAAATCCCAGGATGGCTGTTGCATGGTGAGAGCCACTGGCATGAGCCTCCTGGACACACTGGAGGCACGCAGGGACTGTGGCTGTGTGAATTCTCCTGGTATGAAGTGCTGGGAGCTGTGGTGCTTGCTTTCTTGGCAGCAGCAAGGATGTAGGATGCAGTGGTTCTCCCCCAGCTAAAAAAAATGGACATACACAAAGTGCAAAATCAGGGAGAAGGCAGAGATTGCCTCTCTTCTCCAGGGAGGTGATCTCTCTCCTGCTGAACCCCAAGGCCTGGCTGTTGCTCTGGACAGACTTTTGCTTCCCAGCCAAGTGGCAGCTGACCCCACGCTTCCCTTTCCCATCCCCAGGCCTGGCCTCACACCTCCACAGCTCTTCCAGCTCTGCTGAGAAATTCCCAACCCCAGCAGGCATGGAGGCGTTCTGCAGCAGCAGCTGAGCTGGATCAAACCACTCTGGGGCTGAGAGCACCAAGTGCCTGCTTATTAAGGGGATGTTCAGGGGGCTGGGGGCTGGTGACACAGGGAGTGCTTTGGCTGTGCCCTTGGCCTTGCTTTGGTGTCCTCTGCTCTACAGAGGGAATGGGATCACCCTCGGTGGCTGTGACCTGCGAGTGCACGGGAACACTGCCAGATCCTGGCACTGAGCTTATTTATTGTTTTATTTATTGTGCTGTCCCATGCTGGAGGGCCTGGGGAGAGTGAGCTCTCTGCTCTCCACTCAGGGCCCTTGGCTTTGCTCTGTCCTTGACTGACTGCTGGAGGCAGCTGCTTCTCCACCTCCTGCATTTCCTGCATTTCTTCTCTTTCTGCTTTCTTGTGCCTGGTGTCAGGGGGTTGGTGTGAAGGCAGCGTTTGTGCTTCCTAAGCCTCCACGTGTGTCCCTGCTGGGCTGGAGCAGCTGCAGGGCAGGGCTGGCACAGGGCTGGGGGGGCTGCAGGGGCCCGGGTACCCCATCCCTGCCCTCCACAGCAGGCTCAAAGCCACATTTCCATCTGCTGGAGATCCCAGCACAGCCCCTGAGGGACCCTCGGAGGGGGGTGACTGACACAGCCCACTCAGGGCCCTTGTGGAAAGGGTCTGGGTGGGGAGGGGGGCACAGGTGCAGTGCAGGACCTCCAACAATGCCAACAGCTGGGCAAGTTCTGCCCAGTGCCTCTGGGAATGGAGCCAGAGCTTTTGTGAAGTCAAGAGTGGGTCCCCAGCTACGAGCCCCTTTTGGAGATCCCGTGCTTTCCTTACCAGGCAGAGTTTGTATTTGGATTCTGGATTTTGTGGCATTTTTTTTCAGGATCTGGCGATGCCACAGATATGCTCTTACATCACCAATGCAGACTCCAGACACCTTGAGATTCCCTGAGGCACACGGAACATTTGCAACATTTGCAGCAGGGACTGAAGGGGTTAAAGCTGCTTTGCAATGTGATTTAAAAAAAAAAAAAAAAAAAAAAGCCATTTCCTTCTTGTCCAGAGACAGTTTATTTTCTGGGCATTCTTCAGGACGCAGGGAGGTGCCTTTTCTTAAAGGCATTTCCTGTAAGCAAATTTATATTTGGCCTGGAGAGGGTGGGGAGAGGAGGTGGGTGCCGGGGAGGGTCCACAGCCGAGCTGGGTGACCTCAGCTTTGGCTCCTTGTCCCCAGTTGTGGAGGTGGCAGCTGCGGGAGGCGCTGGCTGGGCTGGCTGTCACTGCAGGGCAAGGAGCAGGGTCCTGTGGGGTCCCTCCTGTCACAGCAGGGCGAGAGTGGGGTCCTGTGGGTCCCTCGTGTTGCTCCCACTGTGCTGAGGCTGAGCTGACATCCACGAGGCTGCTTGCAGGCCATCCCTTCCATTATCTTTAAGATGATGAAGATAAGAGCTGCCGAACCCTGTATCCTGTGCTTGGTGTCTTCCCTCCCCCAGGATGGCTTTGATTGCCCCTGAAAAGTCCAACAGCCAAGGTGGAAATGCAGCAGATCATCAGCATTCACTGTGCCCCTGGGGTGGGTAGTGCAGATTTAACTCTTTCCCCGAGGATATTTGATCAGACCTTGATCCTGGGGCTGCAGCCAGAGCCCGATGCCCCAGGCTGGGCTCCCCCAGGCTCGAGCTGCTCCCCGATGTTCCCCGTGCCAATTTTCTTCTCCCCCATTTTGTTTTCTTTTTATTACCGTGATTTCCTAACATCGGAAGAGGCGAGTTATGAAACTGGAGTTATCCAAACACGTCTTGTTTGAAGATAGCGTTTCATGCAGCAGATGCAGCTTCCTGCCCTGTAAATGGCTCCCATTGTTTTGCCTTGGCTCCCGGCCCCGCAGCGCTGGGGTGTCGCTCTGCTCCAGCAGCCACAGGAGTGGTGGTCCCAGGGCTGGACTGGGAGCACTGGTGCTCTGTAGGCAGCCTCTGAAAGCACCTGGGGCTGCTCACTTTAAAGGCAGTGAGCTGGCAGGGTGCTGGCTGGGTTGGCTGCAAACATCACCTGCAAACTGGGGTTGTTGTGTGCTGGGCCAGGCACAGGGGTGGCACTGATGGATGGTGTGTGCATGGCAGGAGGCAGGGAAGAGGGGGTAAATAAAAGAGGTGGTGCTGGTTGGTGTGGTGAGGACACTTCCCAGCACAAAAGAAGCAGCACACATTTTTATTTTTTTTTTTATGTTTAAATGCAAAGAGAGGGTTCAGAGGTGACCCTCAGGTGCTGCTGAGGCACTAGGAAGAAATTCTTTCCTGTGAGGGTACTGAGGCCCTGGCAGCACAGGTTGCCCAGAGAAGCTGTGGCTGCCCCTGGAACCCTGGAAGTGTCCAAGGCCAGGTTGGATGAGTTTTGGAGTAACCTGGTCGGGTGAAAGGTGTCCCTGCCCATGGCAGGGGTTAGAACTGGATGAGCTGAAAGGTCCCTTCCAAACTAAACTATCCTGTAGTTCCAAGATGCAATGGTTCTGTGATCCCTAGGGTTCTCTGTGATTGAAGCAGTTGTAAGAGTCAGATTTGCAGTTTTGTGCCCCATGTTCCCCCTGGCCTGACCTTGGGTGAGTGTCCTGCAGCTCCAGCCAGCTCTGGCTACTGCAGGATCCCAGGCACAGGGAGGTGCAGCAGGAGCAGGCTGGGACCTGGTGAGTTTTGGGTGGATGTCCTTCCCCACCGGCAGAGCCTGCTTTGAGAGGAGCTGGGTGTGCCCAAAGCTCTTCCTCTGACTGAGGAAGCCTGGTGGGGATCACGCTGTCCCTGGAGCTCGGCACGGCTGCTGTGCTGCGGCCACGCTGTGAGGGTGCCTCTCTTCTCCTGCTCTCCACAGCCTTCCCACCTGCTCGAGCAGCAGGGATTGTTTTTTAATTCATTTTTTGTTTCTGTGAACACTGTTAGGGGCTGGGGAGCTGCAGCTGTTGGCTCATTAATGAGGTTCTCTGCAGAGCCGTGGCAGGAAGCAGTGCTGGACCCTTGGCTGAGCTCGCAGGTTGACGCTTTTCCTTCCTGCCCTTCTCAGCAAAGCAAAGTCACTTTGTGGCCGCCCCCACCTCAGCCCCTGCTCCCTCCTTGCTTTGGGTGTCAATTTTTGCTTTGAAGGTTGGGCTGGGGTCCCCCAGGCAGGGTCCTGGGGAAGGAGATGAGTCCTGTGTCTCTGTTTCCTTGGCTGCAGCAGTTGGAGACAACAGAGATAGCAAGGTCAGGAGTCTCAATGATTGGCGTTTGATAAGGTTCACTGATATTTTATCAGTGGTCTCTGAGGACAGAAGGAAACTGTGAGTTAAGAACATCTGTCTTGGCAGGGCCACATCCCCCTGAGTGCTCAGTGCTGGCTCGGGATGGAGCTCAAATCCTCAGAGATCCCGTTCTCTCCTTGCTGCCAGCACCCACAGAGATCTTGGCTGTTCCTGGGCTGTTCTCTGGCTGTGCTGGCAGAGCCACTCACCTGCCCAGCTGCTTCACCTGGGACTTACCGGCTCTCATGCTGCTCCTTGAGCAGTGACTGAGCTGTGAAGGGCTCCTGGCAGCATGGAAGATGTGAAAGACTGGGTTCCATGGATTATTGAGCATTTGTGTTTCTTGGCCAGGCTCCTCAGCCCATCATGGCACAGAGTGATGCACTGGTGGCTTTGTCAGTGCTTTCCCTGTTGCTCCAGCACTGCTCCCCTTCAGCTCATCTCCAGCTCTGCCGAGCTGCTGGGTGGGGACGGGCACAGGGATGTTCTGCAGTGGAAGGGGGAGGAGATGCCATATCCCACCTCTCTCTCTGGGAATGCTCTGGAGACCGAGGAGAGCCAAGATCAGCTCCTGCAGCCCTGCTGGTGCTCTCAGGCTGCAGGGACCTTGTGCCACCCCACAGTGCTGTGGGCAGGTGGGAATGAAGCACTGGGTGAGCAGCCAGCGGGAAGAGCAGCGCGTCCTTGTGAGCGGCGGTCACGGCTCGGTGTCACCTGTCACATGCCAGGCAGGGCACTGGAGCGTGGCTGGCCTTGTGTGCATGGCTGTGGCTCAGTGAGGCAGTGCTGGGTGAGCAGCCACACGTCCAGGCACTGGGACTGGGATTTTGGGCAAATCAAGGCATGAGCTGTTCTGGATGGGGCTGGGGGCAGGTGCCGCTCGTCCCCGGAGATGCTGAGGTGTGCTGGGGCTTTGGGTCCCTTTTGAAAACTCACATGTGAATCAAAAATTGGTCATAAAATTAGATAGATAAAGTTCTAGAAGGGTGTGAGCTGACTGATTGACCACAAACGTGTCGGCCAGCAGCACTGGAGGAGAGCTTTGCTCAGCTAAAGGCTTTCTCAGAAACACCAGTGGGGCAACTGCTGCACACTGCTGGGACTGGAAAGGAACGTTTTCTTGGGGAAGGATGAGCATTTTAGAGTGTTGTTCTGAAGAACAGAGCCCTGGCTGCTGGGGATGGCTCCCCTGCCATGCACAGCAGCTGTGGTGGGGGTTTGGCTGGAGAGGTTCTTCCCTGTGAGAAAGCAGTGGCTATTCCAGAATGACTGCCTTGAGACCAAAGCGTTCTCAGTATCAACCTGGGAAGCTCTGCACAGGCTGGAGCCTTTGCCAGCCCGGGCATCAGCCCACCATCAGGAGGGGATCTGTCAGCCACCAGCAGCCCCATCCTCACCATGCCCAGCTGTGAGCACCAGCGAGGCCATCGTGCAGTCAGGCCCAGACAAAAAACCCCAAGTGGGCCTTGCTGTGACAAATCTTTTCCTTACAGAGGGGCTTTCACATGGAAGGGAAGCTGGAACAAACATGCCCGTTCCTGCCAAAGGCGCTGCGCTGCCAGTAACTGGCCTCTGCTTCCTACTGCAAGTGGTTGATGTGTGGAATTGGGGCTTCCTGCTGCCTGCTGACCCCTGGGCTTCTCCTTCTCCTGACCCCAGGAGCTGTTCCTCTGCTCCTGACCCTGCTGTTGGCAGCCACCACTCTGGCTCCGGTGTGCTCGGCGTCATAACTTCCCATAGCTGTGCCAGGGGTGTGAGCTCCTGTGCCTGGAAATCCCTCAGAAGGCTGGGAAGTGCTTGGTTAATTAACCAAATTGAAGAGGAGTTGTTTGAACCATGTCTGGGAAGTGTTCCACCTGACTTACAGCAAAGATCTTGGATTTGGGATTGTCTTTTAGCCACGGAGCAGCCCAGATCCCCTCGTGCATCCTGGGATTCCTTCCCGATCCATGGCTCTCCTCTGTGTCCTTGCTTGCCTTGGCTCCTCAGAAATGCTGTTTTTTACATAAAGGACCCCATTTTGGTCTATGCCCAGGTGCAGGGTGGGCTTGGGCAGGGTGAGAAGGGGCACAGGCAGACCTGGCTGTGCTGGATTCTCTGCTGGGAGGCAGATGGATGGGACCATGTAAGCTGACTCTGCCATTCCCATGAATTATCTTCCATTGGGATTCAGCATCTTGCCTGTCAAACCAGTGTAAGAGTCTCTAATATTGCTTGAGGCCAGGTTTTTCATCCTGTTTTATAATATTCCCTGACATTCCCCACATTCCTGGCAAAGAGACTTCTGTATTTTTTTAAAATGTTCCTTCACCTCTTTGGAAAACTTTGACATCCTTTAAGACTTCAAAATGCTGCTGTCCTGGCACCTCCTGCTAGCACCATAAAGAATAGGAAGGCTTGAGTTTCAACTCCAGCCCCAACATCATCTCCTTCCAGTTGGAAGATGAAGAAGGAGGTAGACCATGCGCTCCTGTTTGACTGAGTGACCTCCCTAATACTGATGTCCCTGCTGTGTTTCCGCCCCTGTCTGCAGGTTTCACTGCCCCCCGTGTTTTGGGGATGATTTTGGGCCTGTTACCTGAGTTTCCATCGTTGTCACAGCCTGTGAGGACAGCAAGGTCTGGGTCTACAGGGTCTGACCTGCCAGATGTGAGCTGAGGGTGGGTCTGGGATGTTTCCCAGTGCTGTATCCCTGGATAGGGATGAGAGACCTATGGTGTTTCTCACCAGGAATCAGAAGCAAGGTGAGGTGATGCTCAGCTCATTCTGGGAATGATTTTATGCCAAAACTCTGATTTGGGAAGTGCAGGCACAGGGGATGTGGTTTTCATTTCAGAGACTAATACTGTGTCAGCCACAGCTTGTTGTTTGGACCGTGCTGACCCCTCTGCTTTGTGCTGAGAGGTGAGCAGACTCCTGCTGCATGGGGAAGAAACATTCCCAGGGCAGGCGGATCACACTGGGCTCAGCACAAACTGGAATTTTGTAGGGAATTGGGTCACTTAATCTGGATATCTCAGATTGCAAAGAACTCAAGAACTGCTCTTCTTGTCCCTGAACCATCTTTTTGAGCTTTTAGTCCTCTGATATCTTGAGGGACTGGGAAATTTATGACAGCCCAGCCTTGGCTGTCACTTTTCCCATCCCTGGCACACAGATCCTGCTGGCAGCTCCCGCTGTCCTGCTCCGAGAGGAGCCTCAGCTGCGGCTCCCGGCTCTGGTTTGATGACGATGAGGGTGGCCAGTCTGACGATGAGAGGTGGTTTTGGGGCGTCCATCCCGGTGTCCTGCCAGACAGGACAGACTCCCCGCCGGCCCCTCTCCCAGCGCCTGCAGCCGGCACCGTGCCGGACGCTTTGCCCTTAACCCTTTATTTCTCGGCTTGGGCCGGGAAGCTGCGGCTCACCCGCGGCCCCGGGGTGCCGAGCTGGGCAGGACGGTCCCGTGCTAAGCTGGGCAGGACGGCGGGGCTGGGAGCGGGACCGGATGGAGCCCTCCCGGCGCTCCCACCCCCGCCGTGGCGCTCAGCCCTGCGGGGCCGGGATGTCCTGTTCGCCGGGGACGCGGCTCGGCTCGGCTCGGCTCGGCACAGCCCCGCAGCTCTGCCATGGAAGGTCTCTTCCCGCCGCTGGACAGCGCTGGGTGGCCGAGGAGGGCGTGAAGGAGGCTGGGGGTCATGCTGATATTTTTTTCTGCCTTTAATCCACGGGTTCCAATGAACAAAGCCGGGATTAACAGCTCCTGCCATGGTGAGTCTGCTCGTGTCCCGGCTCTGGGTTTGGATGGGGAGGCTCCAGCCAGCAAACGCTCTCGGGGGAGGTGGGAAAGGCTCTAAAATGACCTTTTTTTCTTGTTAGAGATTTCTTGGAAGCAGCGTTTCCTGTGCAGCAGGGCGGTTTGCTCCGGCTTTTACACAGCGGGGGCGAGCGCAGGGTTCAGAGGTGTCGCTTGTGTTGTTGTTAAAATTGTTGGGGAGGTTTTTTTCTCGAAAACCAGAATTTCCTTCACCTTTTTTTGCCGTGCCCGGAGCGGGGATGTGCAGGAGCCCTCTGCCCTGCTGGGACCAGGGATGCGGCTGAGCGGGGCGGGGATGCGAGCGGCGGTGGCGGTGACACAGCGCGGGCTGGCCTCGGTCACACCGCCAGAGCTTCTCCTCACCCTCTCTGCTCCTCACTGGAACTGCAGCCCCGGCGACATTTGGGTTTATTTCTGCCAGAGCCAGCCAAGTCGGTGGGAGCGCTGTGTGCCTGCTCCTCCTGATCTCCGGTTGTTTCCTGAGCCAAAATCCTTTCGGTGAGCCTGAACCCCCCTGGCCCTGGCAGGCATGGCCAGGGGTGCGATGGTGCTGGTGCCAGCCGTGCTCTGGGATGTGGCATCACCTGCTGACACCAGTTCACTGACTTAAAAGCAGTTTTCAGAAGAAGGAATGAGAAAAAAAAACGGGGTTTGCAGCTGTGGGGTGGAGGTGGAAATACCCCAAGCGGTGCCCATGGATGTGGGGTGCAGCAGAAGGGGGTCCTGATGGGAGAGACTGTGAGCTGGTGACAGTCCTTCCCCTGGGCACACAGATCTGTGAGCTGGTGACAGTCCTTCCCCTGGGCACACAGATCTGTGTCCCCCTGGGAAATGTCCCTTGGCTGCATTTTTGGAGTCTGGGTTATGCCTTGATGTGTGGCGGTGCTGGAGGGGTCCCTGCATGGATAGGGGTTCTGTGCCTGCACCCCTGTTGGCTGAGGGGGGCCTTGTGCTCAGCTGCACAATCCAGGGCTCCTTGGGGTTAAACTCCTGAATTTTGCAGATTTTTCTGAGATTTCAGGAGTTTAGCAAGGAGCACATGCAGGCATCTGTACTTCCCCTGGGCAGCAAGGACCAGTTGATAAACCAAAGCTGAGTCTGGTGGGGAAGGAGGAAGGATCATGTCCTGAGCTGGGAAATACTTGATTTGGGGTTATTTTTGTATTGCAAAAGAGGAGAAGAGAGCCCTAAAGTAACCATTCATGCCTCTGCTGGGGATTCAGTGCCTGTTCCTTCTTCCAGGGCTGTGGCAGTGGCCACTGGCTGGGTGTGACAGCTGTGGTTTGGGCTCCCTGTCCCTGGGGACAGGTAGGGCTCCCACCAAAGCTGCTGGAGCCTGAGCATTCTTCAGCCAGCAACGGGGTGGGTTTGTGATTCTGTACAACATGGAAAAAGCTGCAGCAAGACCACAAGGGAATTCTGCTCCATGGGTTCCTTTGGCAACACACGTGTTTATGCTAAATAAATGCATAAAAGTGGGAGGGCAATCCCTCGTGTATTAAGGAAATAACTGTTCTTCAGTGCCTGGATTTAGCAGCAGGAGCTGGAGGTTTTTCCTCGGCGTGGGAAGCAGGAGAGCAGCTGCAGCAGGTCACATCCATGGGAGATACCAATACTCCAATGGATGATTGGAGCTGAGAGCTCCTTGCAGAGCCAGAGCTGCTGCTGGTTCTGTTTTTTAGCAGAACTGTTGGTGTTTTCCTTTGGCTTGGCCTTCCCTGGCCTTTGGTGGTGGCCGGTGTTGGGTCTCGTGCAGTACTCCAGACACTGACCTCAGCCCATGCTGGGTTTAACGCTCTTCCAGGTGGTGAAAACTGGAAAACTGGAAAACTTTTTGCTGTTGTCCATGTAAAGAAAAGTGAGATATGATGGCTTCTCATCGGGAGGAGCAGCCTGGCTGGTACCTGTGGTGGGTGATGGATGCCAAAGCTCCAGCACTGCTGGCTGCCCTCGGACTGACGGCGTCTGCTTGTCCAAACAAAGGGCGTGTGAGGTCCATGGGATGGCCAACAGGAAAACAGTGCAATTTTAGAAAGGGTGGACTACAGGATGGGCAAGACAGATTGATTTTCTTCAGCATCCGAGTAGCTGTTTTCATCTGGCTCCTTGTGGATGCCTCATGCCTGTTCTAGGCCAGGTTGGACGCGGCTTGGAGCAACCTGGGGTTGTAGAAGGTGTCCCTGCCCATGGCAGAGGGCCAGAATGAGATGATCTCTAAGGTCCCTTCCAACCCAAACTATTCGGGGATTCTCTTCTGGATTTTTCTTTCTGGCTTCAGCAAAAACCAAAGAGAAGGAAGAAACCTCACCCCAAGCCTGG
Organism: Calcarius lapponicus; assembly: GCA_039654755.1. Lineage (NCBI taxonomy): Eukaryota > Metazoa > Chordata > Aves > Passeriformes > Fringillidae > Calcarius > Calcarius lapponicus. The sequence goes on along the minus strand of CM077467.1, from coordinate 6,107,964 downwards.
ATCCGACAGAGGTGGCTGGTGGCTGTGCTGGCACTGATAGACCTTCTGCACAGGGTGGGCTGGAGCCAGAGACTCTGTCTGCTCTGAGCTTGCTTTGCCATTGCCTTTTCAGAGATGGAACCCCAGGTTCCCTCCATGCTGGGCTTGCTCTCACACATGGGGGCTGCTGCTGTGTGCTCCCAGCACAGTGGGACAGCCCTGCCCTCTCTGTTGTTCCTCTGGGGTCAGAGCAGCTGCAGAAATGCAGGTGGTGGAGGCAAGGACGGATCAGGGTCCTCACCTTCCTGGCCCTTTGTTTCTGTTCCTCTCTTTTTCCATCCCTTGTTCCCCCCAGCCATCTGCTCTGCAGCTGCAGCCTGAGCAGTGGGACGTGCAGCCCTGAGCTGCCGCAGAGCTCCTGCTCCCGAGTGCTCTGGAGCTGCTGGAGGGAGGTGTTCTGTAGGCTCAAGGGGCCACAACACTCTGAGGAGCTGCCTGGAGGAGTAGGAATCTGTAACGTGCTGTAGGACACTCCCACAGCCATCACAGCAGTGCCAGGGGACGCTGACTCGGTCTCTGCCACCGCACTGTGTCCTGCTGCCAGTGTGCATCAGATGGCATGTCCCACAGCACTCAGTCCTTCTGGTGCATCCCTGAACGTGGCTGTCCCCTGTTCAGCCCTGCCCTGTGGGGTCTGTGAAGATGTTTTGGTGTGAAGAAGGGACTTGGGTTAGTGGTGGCCTTGGCAGCGATGGACTCAATGATCTTTGGCTTTCCCAGCTTAAACCGTTCCACGACTCCGTAATCCTACGCGTCATTTCTTGTGGCTAACGTGTCTGCTTCAGCGCTTCATTCTCATCTTTATTAATGACAGCACTGGCTGCAAACCTGCATTTAGGTTGTTCTGGGTGTTGTTTGAGGAAGCAGAGGTGTTCTCTGAGCAGGTTGGGCCCCTCTCCCAGGTGCCTCCTTTTGGGTGGATGGGTGCTGCAGCCTCACCTCGGTTTCCTGGTGCCCACGCTCCTGCCTGGTGCAGCACAAAGCTCTGCACACTGTGGGCGTGAAGGGCTGAGTAAACCAGACCTGAGGCTGCTGTTGGGTTCGTTTGAGGGGAGGAAATGAGAGCTACCACATTCAGCTGATAAGGGTGGTCACACACAGCCCTGGAGCCCAGTGGAGGGATGAGTGGGCAGAGATAAGGTGGGGGAAAGCTCTGGGGGGCTCTGATGCTGCTGCTGGGGGTGCCCAGCCTGCAGGGATTAGGATCCAGATCTGATTCAGACACTCAACAGTCACAGTCTCCCTGCCCCATGGTTGTCAGAGGGGTTCCTGTCTGTGTTGTACCAGCCAGTACTCACAGACACCATCCAGCAATTCCCATGCAACCTCTAGGATCATTTTTACCCCTGCATGTCCCTTGTGTTCATGTTCCCAGCAGCTGCCTGGGGGTGGCAGAGGGCTCTGCTGCCACCCTCCCTGCCAGGTGCCATCCCCAGGCAGCAATGCCCTTGGAGCAGACATTTCAGGGCTGGAGGTGAAGGAGGCATTTGAGCAGTTCCTGACTGTTGACATAGCAAGGAGCAGTTCCCAAAGCTTGTGGGACCCATTTACTGTGTGAAGGTTAATTATGGAAACGCACCGTGTCTGGGAGGACATCCAAGAGCATTCCTCATTCCTGCCCATGTGCCCTGTCCGTGTCTGGGCTGGCAGCTCCAACATCTCTGCCCTCTGCTGAGTGGAGCTGGCAGCTGGAAGCAGGAGGTGCCCGTGGCTGTGTGGAGCTGTGTGTGCCCCCTGCCCCAAGAGCCCAGCTGGGTGGGCAGTGAGTTCCAGCTGTGCCCAGTGCTGGGAGGGCACCCTGGGGGCTTCCTCCAAACCCCCCTGGGAGAGTCTGGGATTGGCCCTTGGCTGCTGTGGGAGAGATGCCCTGCTCAGGAAGGCAGCTCTGATTTCTCCAGGCAGAGTCAGTCCTTCTGTCCCTTTGGCATGAGTAGGACACACCTTTCCCATGGGACACCTGCTCTAGCTCCTCATATTCTCAAGCAGTGAAGGCACATCCCCCTGGTTCAGGAGAGGAGTTTGGACTTTCTGTCATTCCTGTGAAAAGCAGGCATGAAATTTCTGCTTATAGCTGGGAAGGAAAGTCCCTGTTGTAGGCAGTTTTACTTTCAGGCAGCATGGAAAGAAATCACACCAACACAAAAGGAAAAAGAGCAATTTTCTCCCCTTGGTGCTGCGGCTGAAGCTTCCCCCGCAGTGCCAGGCAGCTGCTTCCAGCTTTCCATGAGGTAACATGTGAGCAATTTTGTGGTGGGGTTTTCTCCTCACACGCTAATTGGCTGTGTGGGACGTTTTATGGGGATTTGGAACCTTACTGTGGGAAGCTGAGGGCCTGGCCTGGGACTTCTTGTCAGTTTTGATTGTTAAAGTGAAAGTGCAGAGCTGGGGTTCTGGGAAGTGGCTTTCCTGCCTGTAATTCTGCTGGCCTCCAGTGTTCCAGGTTGCTTATTTTAGAGCTTTTATGGAATGTCCTGGGGTTTTCCCTTTTTTCCCTGGTTCATGCCTGTTCCAGACCAGGGTGAGGTGGATGGAGCACCAAAAGCATTTGAGAGAGAAATATTAGGCTGCAGACACTCACAGCCAGGAGCCATTCCTGCTGGAGTTACCAGGGAAATGCCACAGTGGAGTCACTGCACGAAGGAGATTGGGGAACTTTGTCCTTTTTTCTCCACTTCAGTGTTGGTTTTCATCTTTTTCTTCTGGAACAATGGGAACATCTTCTCTTCCTTCATTTTTGATTTCCACCCCTTCCTAGGGGTGTTGGGGGGTCAGGCTGGGGGGGGCTGGACCCACTCAGGGCATTTCTGATGGATCTTGGTGGCACTTTTTTTGCTTCTGTAAGTTTGGGTTACAGTCTCTGCCCCTTGCTGGGTGCATGGGAGAGCTCCCGTGGAAACCTTTTCCTTGGGAAACACCATCCAACCTCAGCAGCTGCTGGACAAGGGCAGAGGCTGTGCTGGGGAGGATTCTCTGGTGGCTCAGAGGATTGTGCACCACTGGGAGCTTTTTCCACTGAAGGTGTTGGTGCTGGTTTCCCCTGTGGGATTGTCCAGGCGTTTCTTGAGGGCTCATCTCCCATGGAGAGCTTCCTCTGGAGCATGAAACATGATGGGGCTGCTGGTCTGCCTTCCCTGCCTGCAGTCAGGAGCTGGTGGGATTTATCCCCTTGTTTCTCAGGGATGCATGGACTCTGCCTGTACCCTCTGCCTGCTCCTCCTGCCATACAACTGGAGTGGGATAATTTCTGCTCCGTTTAAACCACAGATCTCAAAGATACTGGGTTGCTATAAGCTCCTGGAAATTATTTTCTGACCAGTGGAGGCAAGGAGACCCTCTTTGTGCCCTGCTGAGGGTGGGTGTAGTGCTTGATGAGCCTTCATTAGACATCAAGAAATCCTGGTATCTTGGGATGTGGGGAGCCCATCTCTGTCGCTGCTGCCTGGGGCTCAGGCTGAGCAGGGTGGAGGGTCTCTGGGCAGCAATCCCTGGGCTCAGGCTGCATTCCCAGTGGAGGCTGCAGCCAGGGCTGTGTGCTGGGCTCAGGTGCCATCACCCTGCCCGACATGAGGCTCCTGAGTGGTGACAGGGAGGGCTGGGAATGGGTGGAATGGGTGACCCTGTGCCCAGCGTCCCACGGCAGGAGTGTTTGCCTGCCCGGCCTTTCCTGCACTTCCCTGGGAAAGCACGTCCATGAGAAGGGCAGGAAGAGGAGGAAGCTGGCTGCTGGCTCCCTCTGGGACAGGACACTTGGAAACCTTTTCTGTGACAGCACTTCTGTCACAGAAACCCTGTCACAGAAACATCAGGAGGGCTCAGCCTGGGCTGGTCAAGCATCCCCCTGCTCTAGGGGGCTTTTCCCTGTTGGAGGGGCTCTGAGGGGAATGCAGGACTTGCCAGAGCAGGCAGAGCCTGGGAGCTGGCTGCTGGACAGGAGAGGAGGGGTGGAGGTTTGGGCCCCTGGCCCCCTGCCAGCCCTGCGTGGGGAGGCGGCGGAGGGAAGGAAATGTCGTGATCTGACTCCGCATTTCCACCACGGTGATGGGAGGCTGAGCCCAGTCCTGCGCAGAGAGAGCATCCTGCTGCAGCCCTGGGCTCTGGCTGGGGTGGCCGTGGTCACGCTGGGTGTCACCAGGCTCTGGTGTGGCCCCAGCCATGCTCTGGTACCAGCTGAGCCCCGTTGTGGGCAGGGGTAAGCTCAGCCACGGCCCTGCTCCTGCTGCCCTCTGCCAGAGCCGTCCCTGGGGCAGCATCCATGGCACAGGTGGGACATTGCTGGTTTTGCTCATGGCTTGGGGCGTGCGGAGCTGCAGTCTCTGGCTGGGATTGGCCCCATGGAATTCCCACTGGGAGCAGAGTCGGGCAGGAGTGGGAACTGGCAGGTCCCTTGGCAGGGGCTGTGGGAAGTGCCTGTCCCCGGGTCTTGCCCACTGCAGGAGTGCGGGAGGGATCTGCTTCCCAGAGAGCATTCCCAGGGACCACCAGGCTTGGTGTCCTGCTGGAGAGAGGCGGCCATGGGGTGCCCTCCCCGTGGGGTGTTGGGTTCTTTGGGAGGGATGTGGTGCTCCACATGGACCAGCTGACCCAGGATAGCTCCGGGGTTGAGTTCTCCACTGGGATTGCTGGGTCAGAGCCCTGTTGGGGGCAGGAGGGGTCAGCCCTGGGTTTTGGCAGGACTCATGGCACGGTTAATGACAGCTGTGTGGTTTGGACCCAGATCCTGATGCCCATTCCAAAACTTCTTCCCAAAACTTGCCAAGTATTTGGGTCCAGGGCTTTGGCTTAGTCCTGTCCTGAACTGAGCTGCTTATTTGGAGCTTTTTTTTTTTTTTTTTTTTTTTTTGCTTCTGTAAGTTTGGAATTGGGAATGCAAACTGTAGCCAGAGCTCTGGGCTGAGGCAGTGGGCGGATGGGGATGGAATCAGGGTATTCCAGTGCTGGGTGGGTCTGGCCTCAGCCCACTGTGTGCTGCCTCCAGCAGGGACAGATCAGACCCTGAGGCTGCCAAGGCATTTTCTACCCTTGAGGTCAGATGTTGTCACCCTCAGCAGCAGAAATGTCATCGGGCCGATGGGTGCTGACACTTGGCAATGACTTGCTGTGGCTGCGGGAGCTCTGGGCTGTTTTCCCTCAGTTTCTCTAAACTGGAGGAATTTCCCAGGAAATGCTGCTGGCTGCTGAATGGGCTCACCTGGGTGATGGCTGATCCCTGTGTGAGGGGTGGGAACCAGCTGGGTGAGGGGTGAAGAACCCCACCAGGAATTTGGTACTGACTGGGACAAACACCAGCTTGAAAGGAGAGGTGGGGAAGGCTGGGTGGTGGGAAGGAGGTGGGGAGGAAGAGCTCCTTTGGCAGCTTTGCTCAGGGATGTTTGCAGAAGTGATCAGCACTGAGCTTGGATGAGCTCTGAACTGATGATTACAAAGAAAGATCTTCCTCTCCTGCCTGGCCAAGAACTGTGTTTGGTTTGGAGGGTTCAGAAACAAAACATTTCATCAGAAGGTTAAAACTGCATCTTGTGACCCTGTCATTCAGGTGGCATCACTGTCACCTCCTGTTCTTTGCCCAGTGCTGGCAGGGAGCTGCAGCTGAGCCGTGTCTGCCCAGGACCCCTGGCTCTGCAGCCTCACACCTCCCCTGTTCTGTGCACAGGGAACATGGGCTTGGGGTCAGGGCTCTGGGGGAGTGGGCTGTGTTCTCAGGGCGTTGCTGCTGCTGGCAGGATGCTCAGGCTGGTTCTTTGCTCTCTTACAGAAATTGAAGCCAAGAAAGCGTGTGACTGGCTGCGGGCAGCGGGGTTCCCCCAGTATGCCCAGCTGTACGAAGGTGAGAGCTGCCTCCTGCCCTGACCCTGCTCTGTACCTGCCCAGAGCCTCCATCTCATCCAGATTCCAAGGGGGGCTGCAGGGACAGCGCCCGCAGCTCCAGGGAGAGGAGGGGATTGCTCGCTGATTATATGATTGTTTGTTACACTTTGAGCCCTTGGCCACGGCCTGGAGAACCAGCCAGTTAACTTCCCTGCATTCCTGAACTTTTCCCCTTCAGGCAGGGCTCTGAGGAATCCTGGGGCGGCTGCTTTGGCCAAGGGCAGCCAAGCTTTGGAGAGCCATCAGCTCTCAAATGGTTCAGGGAGTGTTTGCCGTGGGTGGGAGCATAGGGGCAGCCATGTAAGTAACGTGGAGAGCGAGCGTGTTCTCCCTCCTTCTGTCCCTCCCCACTCCCACGACCCCTGCCCTGCTCCAGCCTGTTCTGAGCACTCAGCCTGGAGCAGACCATGTTCCTACAGCCAGCTCTTGTTCCAGGCGCCCAGGGCGGTGGCAGGGTGGCCGTGGCGGTGGCTCACAGAGCTCAGCTGTGTGTGCTGGGAAGCGCTGGGGGGATGCTGGTCCCGGCGGTGCGAGCAGCGGCGCTGCAGCCGGCCCCGTCCGGCCGGACAATTGCGGGAAGCGGGGCTGGGGCGGCCGCAGCCGGGGCCATTGTTTGGCAGGGCACTTCCCCCGCCCCCTGCAGCACATCCCCGGTGATGGCTTCATGAGCAGCCTGTTTGCTGCCAGGGCCTATTTTGGGGGGCAGGCCACAGGTGTTCCTGCTGGGATGCCCAGCCCCAGGTGCTGGCCCCAGACAGTGCTCACAGCTGGGCAGCGAGGAGCGGTGCTGGTGCTGCAGTCGGTGAATCCAGCAACCCTTCTCCAGCCTCTGGCCACAGAACTTCCCCCATCCTCCAAATGTTTCTCTTCCCGTGGTGATCACACTCCATGGCTTCATGGACAGATGGATTGAGACCCTTGGGGCTGAAGGTCCAGGTCTCACATGCATGATCCCAGCAGAGCTGTCTGTGCTCAGGGATGAGCAAGGAACTGATTTGGAGGCCCTTCATATCACCCTCACCTAACATACCTGGGCAGAGCCATGCCCAGGGCCCCTCCAGGTCATCTGCAGCCACTTCAGCCTCTCCTCCTCTTCCCATGCCCACTGCCGCCCTTTGTCCCTGATGGAGCAGCTGGCTTGGGATCTGCCACTGATTCACTTCCTTCCCCAGAGTCATCATTCCCTCTTGACATCAGTGCTGTGAAAAAGGACCACAGCTTCCTGGACCAGGATTCCCTCAAATCCCTGTGCAGGTAACGCTCCCTTGCCCCCCCCCTCACATGGAATCAGCAAGGGGATGTGGCACAGACAAGGACAGTGGCCCAGGCTGATGGGGGTGGTGGGCTCAAGGGGTGCCTGATGTGGTGATGGCTTAGTAGGGTGCCTGCCTTGACCTTGGCTGGGCCCAGAGCCTGCTCCAGCACTGTCACTCCCTCCGCAGTGAGAACTCAGTTGTTAGATCAGGGAACATTGCTGGTGTTGGGTGGTTCCAGGCAAACAGGAGGTTTTTATGCTCCGTGTGATGCTGGTTGTCCCAGTTCCAGGCAATGCAGCCCAGCCCAGTTTCCACCTGGGCACGGCGCCGCTGCAGCTGCAGGTTTGGGAGCTGTGCAGGGCTGGAGTGCAGGGGGCAGTGTGGGGGACTCAGAGCAAGCCAGAGCTGGCACCCACAGTGGGGCACTGACCAATGGTCACTCTGCATGGGCCGTGTGTCACTCGGTGCTGTGACTCAGCCCTGCCTTGGCTCTCCAGACATGTCATCACAGCCACATGCCTGTGCTGGCTCCACGCTGTCCCTCCCACCCAGAACAGAGAGGAGGTGGGAACAGGCTCTGTTTCCTATTTGTTTCCCAGCAGAAAGGCTGCTGTGCTGGGCAGGAGGGGATCCCCGTGCCATTTCCTGGGTGCAGTGAGGCAGGAGGTGATGGGAGGTCTCTGCCTGTCCCTCTCTCTCTGAGCTTGCAGGTCCTTTACTCATTCCCTGTCTGGGGCACAGGAGCTTCTGAGGTGATTTTGCTTTAGTAGCCTGGAGAAGACCATCCCTGCCCACTTGCTACAGCAGCTGGCATTGGCATTGCCTGGCTTGGGCTACCATCTGCTGGCATTGTCCCCTTGTTAGTCAGGTGTCCCTCTGACTGTGGACTCAAAGCAGCAGGTGACAGGCACAGCCAAGGCTCTAAGGCAGGAAAATCAAAAGAAGCCAAAGCCATCCCTGTGATTGGGACAGGGGCTGGGACCAGGGTAAAGCCACTCTGTTTCTTGCAGGAGGCTGATGACCCTGAACACCTGTGCCTCCATGAAGCTGGATGTTCACTTTCAGCGTAAACAGGTAAGTCCTGGATGCTCAAGGCAGGTGAGGGGCTGAGGGGTGCAGGGGATCATGTGCTTGATGTGGGGCAGTGTCCTGCTGAGCTCTGGGACTGCCCTGGGCACAGAGTGGCTCCTGGAGGCCTCTACTGCCAAAGGGGTCCCCAGCTGGTTTAAGGGGTGACCACGCTGCTCTCCTCCCCACCTGGGGCCATGCTGGTGGCCGCGCCCCTCTGAGATGGGGGGATGTGCTGACCCTCCCTGGCTCCAACCATGTTCTCAACCACCTACAGAATGAAGACTCTGAGGAGGAAGTCGACATTGCCATCAGCACCCGGTGGTCCTACCAGAGGGACAGCAAAAGGTGGTCACGGGTGGGGTCCGCCGATGTCGTGTCCCAGGGCTCGGAGGCCCTGAGCTGCACCATGCACCCGGTGTCCAGCCGCGAGAGCGTCCTCACAGACATCAGCACCAACCCCGAGGCCTCGTCCCTGCACAGCACGGGCAGTGTGGGCAGCGTGGGTGGCACGGGTGGCACGCTGGGCACTGCGGCCGTGCCACCCCAGCCCGTATCCCCCCTCCGTGCTGCTGCCACCGCCTCCAGCTGCAGCCAGAGCGAGGGCTCTGCCCCGGAGCAGCCCTCGGGCCAGGGAGAGGCCTCTAAGGAGAAGCTGAAGAAGCGACGGTCTCGAAGCTTCCTGAAGCGGATCGAGTCCCTGCGGAGGAAGGACAAGGAGAAGCCCAGCCCAGAGAGGAGGGTGGCTCCGCACAGCAGCGCCACTCTCCCGCCAGGATGGGACTCTCTGAAGGGTGATGGGGACCTTGCAGCCACCAGGACCAACTCCTCTAAAAGAGGGACACCTGCCCCTTTCCACAGCAAAAAACACTTCTTCTCGGTATCATACAGGACTAACCGCCTGCTCGGCCCCGGGGGCACCAAGGGCAGCTCTGACCCCAAACGCGGTGGAGTTTATTTGGAGGATTACGACACAGACACAGCCCCTGCCGCCGGCGGTGCCTGGGCTGCTGCCGAGTGCCAGCGCCGGGCTCGCCATGGCGATTGCCTGGTCTATATCCCCTGTGACCACAAGCCCGGCACTTTTCCCAAATCCCTGTCCATCGAGAGCTTGTGTCCCCTGGCCGGCAGCTCCCTGACGCACTGGAGCGCCGGGAGCGCGGCCGTGGGGCTGGGCGGGGGCGGCAGCAGCAGCAGCGTGGAGGGCTCGTCCTCCCCGAGGGGCTTCGCCCGCCGGCGCCGCGGCTCCTGCAGCTCCCTGGGCAGCCGCGTCAGCGTCTACGACAACGTGCCGGACTTCGGCAGCAGCGAGGATTTCTGCAAGGACGGGGAGGTCAACTTCAAGAACCTCGACGACATCCTGCAGCAGATGGGGATGCTGCAGAAGAAGGTGGAGCTCTGGTGTAAAGCCGTCTCCCCTGGCCTGGATGGAGAGGAAGGGGGCGACGAAGAGGAGGATGAGGAGGAGTCGGACTCGGGAGGGGAGCCCTCCAACTTGCATTTCGAAGAACAGTCCATGTCGGATGTTGGCACCTCTGCCAGTGACTTTGATAGCACTGGGAACTCCCTCAACGAGGCTGAAGAGATCGAGACACGGGAGCGCCGGGATTCGGGGGTAGGAGCATCCCTCACCAGACCCTGCAGGTACCGCAGAATCCCGAGGTGGTTTGGGTGGGAAGGGACCGTAGAGACCATCTCGTTCTGCCCCTCCGCTATGGGCAGGGACACTTTCCACTAGACCCTATTGCTCCAAACCCCGTCCAGCCTGGCCGTGAGCACTCCCAGGGACGGGGCTGCTGCAGCAGGGAGGGGGTACAGCCCGTGGGTCTGGGGAGCAGCGCCCGATCCCGTCCTCGGGCTGGATGATCGCCTGTTCGGGAAGGCAGGAGCGGGAGGGAGGGGAGCGCTGCCGGAGCCGCGCGGTGCGGGCAGGGCAGCGCAGCGCGGGGCGCGGGTGCGCTCTGGTGGCCGCAGGACAGCGCTGCCAGCACTGCCACCGCTGCCGGCCCTGTGCGCCTGCACAGACCCGCGATTGAAAGGTTTTTCATTCATTAATAACGAGTGTAAACACAGCGGGTACGTGCCTCCCCTGTGCCAGTATTCCCTGGGGTTCTCTCCAGCAGAGCTATGGCTGGTGCCGAGCTCTCTGGCTTTCCTCACCCAGTTTGGCTGTGCTGGAGGGTGATGTGGCAGTAACCATGAAGGAGTGGAGAGCAGTGGGGGTTTCCTCAGCTGGGAATGTGCCGTGTGTCCCCAGAAAGCTGCGTTGGCACAGCTTCCAGAACTCTCACCGGCCCAGCCTGAACTCGGCCTCGCTGGAGATCAACCGCCAGTCATCAGCTCAGCTCAACCTGCTCCAGAAGTGCTCCCTGCTCCGGCTCACGGCCATCATGGAGAAGTACTCCGTGCCCCACAAGCAGGCCTGGACGTGGTGAGCTGGGGCGAGGGGGACCAGGAGGGGGCTCACGGGCTGCACCTCGTGCCGTGTCCCAGCCTGGGGCAGGAACAGGGTGTGGAGGGGGAAAAGCTAAACCAAAGGCTGTCTGCTCTGGCAAGTGTGAGTCAGAGCTGAGCCCCAGGCTCCTGGTATCACCCTGGCTTCCAGGGGGGCTCCTGGCGCCATCTGCCACTGTGGGGGCTGCAGGTGTTTGTGGGGCATTAAAAATTCTGTAGCAACATAAGAGAGTGGGACAGTGGTTTCTTTCCATAGCCAAGTATCAAAATTATTTTAGCTTAATAAAAGGTGCTGCCATTCCTGCTGGGAAGCTTCCTTGCTTGTATTCCAAATACTGCAGAAATTTGTGTGTGTTGAGTATGTGTGTAGTGTGTGTGTGTGTGTGTGTTGTGTGTGTGTGTGTGTGTGTTCCCAGGATCCTGCTCTCTCTTTGAGGGGAGGTGCTGACGGCACCTATCATTGCACTGATGTCTCTCTGTCCCACTCTGCAGGACTGTCCCCAAGTTCATGAAGCGCAGTAAAGTCCCTGACTACAGGGACAAGATGGTTTTTGGGGTGCCACCCATCGTCAACGTGCAGCGGACGGGACAGCCCCTGCCCCAGAGCATCCAGCAGGCCATGCGCTACCTGCGCAGCCAGTGCCTGGACCAGGTGAGGCTGTGGCTGCTGGGCAGCAGCGCTGGGATTTGGGGGAATAAAAAACTTTAGGGGTCCTTTGTTCACCTCTTGTGGTGTGTGCTGAAGTGGGAGGGTGGGATTGTCCATGGGAACCCTGCAGCATCCCCGTGGCTGTCCCTTACTCAGTGTCTCCTCTGGGTTCAGGGATGATCCTTTTGGGAGGGAGTCTTTGCCTGTCCCACAGGTGCCCACCCAGGCCGGTGCCCGCTCAAACCCCGCTCTGCTCCGGCAGGTTGGCATTTTCCGCAAGTCCGGGGTGAAGTCCCGGATCCAGGCGCTCCGGCACATGAACGAGACCAGCCCTGACCATGTTGACTACTCAGGGCAGTCAGCGTACGACGTGGCCGACCTGCTGAAGCAATACTTCCGCGACCTGCCCGAGCCCATCTTCACCAGCAAGCTGACCGACACCTTCCTGCAGATCTACCAGTGTAAGGGCTGGCCTGGGGGCACCTCGGGGGCTTTGGGGAGGAGGGGTCCCTCTGTTTGGATGCAAGGGATGGGTGGTGGCCGTGGGGACGCCACGCTGACGCTGCCCCGTGCCTGCAGTTGTGTCCAAGGAGCAGCGGCTGCAGGCGGTGCAGGCCGCCATCATCCTCATGCCAGATGAGAACAGGGAGGTGCTGCAGACCCTGCTCTACTTCCTGAGCGACATCGCCTTGGCCGAGGAGAACCAGATGACGGCTGGGAACCTGGCTGTGTGCCTGGCCCCCTCCATCTTCCACCTCAACGTGTCCAAGAAGGAAAGCACATCTCCCAGGTAAGGGCTGGCTGAGCTGCCCAGTGCTCCTTCCCTGCCCTCTGTGGGAGGGGGAATGGTGAGACATGGGGGGGCTGTTGGCTCTGCTCTGTGACACAAATGAGGGGGTGCCCACTGGTGCCAGCACTATCTGATCCCCCACAGGGCCATACACAAGAAGGGCACCATGGGGAAGCCGGACCAGAAGGACCTCAATGAGAACATGGCTGCCACGCAGGGGCTTTCCCACATGATCAGCGACTGCAAGAAGCTCTTCCAGGTGGGTGGCAATGGTGTCCCAGCCCAGCACTGCCCATGGGAGGTGTGACCTTGCTGGCAGATGCTTGTCCTGGAGCACCTCAATGGGACAGCAGTCCCCAGCCATTCACCCTGGAGCCAAGCCCAGCTACATCCTGGGGCAGGAGGTGGTGCAGGCTGTATGTCCAGCCCCCCATTCCCTGGGGAATGGGTTTTGGTTTTCTGTGTGTCCAGAACCACTCACAAAGTCCCCACTGGATCTCTCTGCCTCACTGAACATCTGTGTGCTTTTGGCTTGCAGGTCTCCCATGACATCTTGCTACAGCTGAGCAGCTCTTATATGGCTGCAGATGCTTATCCCCACCCCCTGGCTGACTTGGTGTGCCAGGGGGAGAGCAAAGATTTACACTCCTACTTTGAGCAGAGTGTCCAGAACCTGCTCAAAGAGTCGTCAGAGAAATTCAAGGGATGGCTGAGCACGCCAGGGCCCCTGAACACAGAGCTGTCCTGCAAAAAGGTAAATTTGTGTGGAGGGGCTTGGAACATGCAGGGAAATGTGTATGGGGTGACCTCTCCAGAGCCAGAGCAGGTCCCACCCCATCCCTCACTAACCAGCAGATGGGATTGTGCTGCTCTATGGCAGTGGGAGCCATCAGTGAAGCTTCTCAGGGGTTAGCACTGGGGGTCCTCTGGGACAGTCTGTGTGACCCTCCCCTCGTCCCCTCAGGTTGGGGACGGGAACCCTCTGCGCCTGTGGAAGGTCTCCACGGATGTCGAGGCCCCTCCTGCCACGGTGCTGCACCGGGTGCTGCGGGAGCGTCACCTGTGGGACGAGGACCTGCTGCAGAGCAGGGTGGTGGAGGCGCTGGACAAGGACATGGAGCTGTACCACTACGTGACAGACAGCATGGCCCCGCACCCGCGCAGGGACTGCATGGTGCTCCGGTGAGGGGGGCTGGGTGGGGCACATCCCCTCTGTTGTATTGCACTACATAGTTCATTTAGTTGTTGTTTTGCTCTGAGTGGTTCTTCTATTGCACTGAATAGTTGATGTTTTATCACATGGTTTGTTCTTCCCCCATCACATGGTCTTTCTCTCACCCACCCCAGTACCCTCCGGTGGTCTCTTCCTGGGTTACTCCTCCCCTCGTCACTCCTGACTGGTATCCCACTAGTTATGGTCCTGCTCCTCCTCCTCTGCCCCCCATTTCCCCCGGGTATAAAAGTCTCCCACCATCAGGCCATGCCCTCTTTCTCACCTGGGGAGTCACCAGAGTCTGAGGTGTCTCCTAGCAAGTCATTAAACAGAGGGCATCCATCCATCCCCACGTGGAGAAGAGCACTTTGAATATTTTCCTGTCGTCTATGTATGACCGTGTAGGGTAGGGTCAACAGCTCACCAGAGCGGACCCAAACAGCCCACGAGACACAGTCCTACAGCCCTCTGCTCCAGCCCCATCTCCTCCTCCTTTCCTGGGCTCTGTGGGGTCTGATGCCGTGGTGGGCAGGCAGTGAGGGCTGCTGTGTCGCAGGCGCTGGCGCACGGACCTGCCGCGGGGAGCCTGCCTGCTCAGCTCCCTCTCGGTGGAGCACGACAAGGTGCCGGTGGAGGGAGGTGTCAAGGCCATCGTGCTGACGTCCCAGTACCTCATCGAGCCCGGCGCCATGGGCCGCTCCCGGGTCACCCACATCTGCAGGGCCGACCTCAGGTAAGGGGACCCTCAGGGAGGGTGTGGAGCAGCAGCAGCAGCAGCAGCATGTGCTGCTCCATGGCACTGCCAGGGCCTCTCCTGCCCACTCACCCCCTCCTGCCTCTTCTCTTCTCCAGGGGTCGGTCTCCCGAGTGGTATAACAGGGTCTTTGGCCACCTCTGTGCCATGGAGCTGGCGAGGATCCGAGACTCTTTCCCAGCCCTGAGTCCTGTCGGCCCCGAGACAAAGATTTGAGGCACCAGGAAGATGCTCTGTCCTTTCAGATGTGGACTTGCCATTGGATCCGGACTGGGGCTCTCAGCAGGAAGCACGGTGTGGTGCAGTGCCCGTGGAGGGAGACAGAGGCACATATTTATAAACATCCTTTCACCCCAGGCTGGGCAGTCCCGTGCCACAGCCCAGGTGCTGCGGGGCAGGGTGGCCACAGAAGGGAAGCTGTGGCGTCCCACAGGAGAAGTGGGGGAGCAGAGGGAAAGAGTGGCCATGGGGTGACCCCTGAATGCAGCCTGTGGCAGGAGCTGGGGCCCCCACACGAGCCAGGAGCAACAGCAGGGGCGAAGGAGCGTGGAGTGAGGCAGGAGGAGCGAGCAGGGAAAGCGGGGCCGTGTCCGCAGGTCGCAGTGCAGGGGTGGGAAGTGCAGGGTGGGCAGTGAGGGGGGGACTGTGTGTGGTGTCACCCGGTGGGGACAGCCAGGGAGTCACTGTGTGGTACTGGAAGAGGCTGCTGTTCTGGGAGGAGGGGGCTGCCTATAGATACATAGGTGCCAGCCCCTGTCGAGGGGCAGATGGAACCTGTTGCAGCGTTGGTGCTGAATGCGTGGAAGAAGCAGCCCTGTACTCCCGTGCCTTGCTCTTCCTTGGCTAAAAGCCCTCTCTCTGCACTGGGTGTCACTGAGAGGAGGGGTGCATGGACCATGTTCCAAGCCAAGGCCATCCTCAGCCAGCCAACCCATTATTTGCATGGGGCAGGACACTGCTGGAGCCCTGGAGCAGCTGTGCCTGGGTGGGAAGGGGCAATGCCTTGGTGGGGAGAGACTCCCCAGACCAGCTCCCCCTTTGTGCTGCCCTCATTGCTGAGGGCTGCACCCAGTGAGGGAGGAGGGATGGCAGGAGGGGCAGTTGCTTGGGATTCACCCCTCTTTGGGCAGCTACACAAGGCCCATGCCCTCCTACTCCCTGCAGAGATATCCATTCCCCTTTCCACCCCTTCCTTCCCTTCATGAAGGAGCTGTTCACTGGAGCTGTCAGCACCCAGGAGATGACCTGGTTTCTCCATTCAGGGAGGGACCCAAATTCCCAGACGTCGTTCCAACTGGAAGGCAACACGACCCATGAGCTGGGGAGCCCCAGTGGCAGTTTGGCCATAACTGTCTGTCTTGGTAAAAAGAAAAGCACAAGTCAGCCTCTCGTCTGTGTTTTTATATATATGTATTTTATATATATATATATAAAAATATAACTAACATGTGGGGGAGTGAATTTTCTCCTGATATTTTTTTAAAGTGTTTCTTTTTTTTTAATCTATAAATACTTGTACAGGTGAATATTAATATATAACTCTGGTGTCAGAGCTCAGCATCAGGTGATGCTCACTTACAGCTGGTATTTTGTATTTAAGGGACTTTTGTATCATATGAAAGTGCAGCAGTTGTTTGACTTGGATTGGGGCTGCTCTTCCCATCCATGCAATTAATAAAATACTAACAAGGTCTGCTGGCTGATGAGGAAACCTCCATGTTCAGGGCTTCTCCAGCACTGGAGCAGCCCAGTGCTGAGCCAGGTGTGGCCTTGGGGCAGCCCCTGCATGGGTGAAGAGACTCAAACCCAGCATTTCCCACATCCAGCTGTGCTCCAGGGCCTTGCCAAGGTTTGGGGCTCTCCTGGCATTGCCACCTGCAGCAGGGAGAGCACCTGGAGGAGGAAGATGAGCATCCAGCATCAGGGGTGCTGATGAAGAACCACATTGTGCTGTTGAATTCCCTGGAGCAGACACCTCTGGCTGCTGTTTTGGAAGTAGTGATGGGAATGGGGTGGAACATGCTGGAGTAGATGAAGATGATGGTGATGAAGGCTGCAAAATTAAAGCCCGGAGAGGAAGGGATCCCTCTCTGAGCTTGGGATTGGCAGCAGCAGGACTGCTCTGCCTTTTAGCACTAATGGGCAGAGGTACTCATCCCATATCCACCCATGGCCAGGGCTCCAGCGCTGGGATGGAGAGGGTGCCCTCCCCACCCTGGCATGGAGGCCAAGCTGGAATCTCTTCTTCCAGGGTCCCAGCAGGATGGCAACACTCCACAGAGCCACCCAGGCACCCACTGCTGGAGGGGTTTGAGCTCTCAGGGACGCCCCACTCCCACAGGGACCCCTCTCCTGCCTCACATCATCCCCATCCCTGGGTCCCAAGTCCCCAGCACATTGAATGAAGAGTTCCCCACCCCCTGCATGGTGCTGTGCTGGATGCAAACACTAAATAACACCCCAAAGCCTCTGCAAAGCTGGCTGGAGCCATCCCAGGGCTTTTGGGCTCACTCCAGCCAAGCTCCCAAATCCAACTCCCCTCACCACCATCACCTGATCAGTCCAAAACCTGTTTTCCTCCAATCCCTGCTTTGCAGACACTAACATGTAAAATCAATTTCTTACTGAAATCCTCCAAGTTTCATTAACAGAGATTTATGTTTTCTCCCTGCACATTATTACAGATTAATCTTTTCAAACCTTATAAAAGCCAATCCCGACAACCCAGCAAACCCCTGCACTGGGAAATGATTGCAGAGCAGCAGTGCCAGGCTCAGTTTGGCTTAATTAGAGATAAAAGGAGAGGAAATCATTCCTTATTAGCCAGTCAGGTAGAAGCTGTACTGTATTTAGAGTGCAAACAGCCCAATTACAGGGAGGAACATGCACAGTTGTCTTTCATTACAGGTACTTGAAAATGTGCATCTGGGGAAAATTAATAATGATGCTGAGAAGCTGCAGCCATCCCAGCTGGCTGTGTGGGCCATCCCCAGCACAGGAGTGATGCTTGTCCAGCCTGACCATTTGCCCATCCCTGGGATCCTTGGGCTGTTACCTCAGCTCTAGCAGGAGGATCTTTAAAGGCTCAACCACAGCTTAGTGCACAGGTAGCCCCTGGTGCTGGAGTCCACCTGCCTCACCCCCCACCTACCCTTATCAAATTCACCTCACTCTGTGCCAGGACAGGGCCCCTGAGGCTTTGCAGCTTCTCTGTCTCCATGAGCAGAATGTTCCCCTTGCCTTAAATCAGCCCCAGCCAGGAGAAACCTTCTTCTCCCAGGGGATTTAAGCAGTGTCTTCCTGCTGGGGGGCTTCCAGTGGGCTGGAATAACTTTCTCATGGGATAAAAGTGAACTGGTTTCTCTTCCTGCACTCAGATTTGGCTTTTTAACCCCAGGCAGTAGCTCAGCACCACAGCCACCCACTCCCACCACCCCCCATGTGGGGATGAAAATGGGAAAGAAAAGGGAAACTGTGGGTTGAGATAAAAACAGCTTAGCAATTAATATAAAAAATTATAATGCTAATGAAGAGAGAGAAATAAACCCAGGAGAAACAAATGATGCCCAGTCCAGTCACCCAACCCCTGCTGTCACAGCATCTTTACACTCTGGTTGTATTTCTCAACATGAGCTTTGTTAGTGGTCCAAGAATTTCCCACCCTTTGGCAGCAGTCCTGGTCCAGCTCCTGGGACTGCATCTCCTCCCAAGCCTGGGATGATGTAGGGCTGTTGGACACCTCCCACCTCGAGTTCAGCCTCTGGGTTGTGCAGCCCAGCAAATATTACAATACAGACCCTGAGGGGCTTGGGAAAGGTTTGTGCAACCTCATGGCACAGATTTATATCCTGGGATTGCAAAGGTGTGACCTCCATGGCAGAGCTCTGCACTCGTGTCCCAGGCAGTGCAGGCCCCTTCCCACTGGGATAACTCTGTGTTTGAGCAAACCAAGCCAGCTTTTCCTTTTGCTTTGTTTGCCACTGGGATGAGCCCTCAGTTCTCACTCAGGCCTGGCTTCCCTGGAGCTTTTTCCCCATCTCTGGATGAAGACCACACCGCCTGCCTGGCCTGGCAGTCACACAAACAGGCACTCTGATGTCAGCATTCCTGCAGAATGGACATTGTCTGGTCATGGACAAGATGGGAATTCAGGCATCCTCCCTGTCTGACTCCTCTGACAGAGATTTGGGACAAAACCATTCATCTTTACATAAAAGAAAGGGCTGTGAACCTGTGCAGTGCTCCCAGCCCTGCCAGCAATGCATTGGCATCCTGACAGACACAGCTCCTGTTGGGATCACACACCCAGCTTGGAGAAGAGCCTGCCATGAGTCCTGTGGGATGGTGAGTGGTCCCAGCAGGAATTCAGAGGGATCAGCCCACTTCAGAACACAGATTATCCATCTGCAGCTCCCAGCCCAAGGCTCCTCAGTGGGCTCTGCACTCCTTTTCTGTCCTCAGGTGCAGGAGAAGATCCTTCAGGCAGGAGAGAGATGGAAGTGGGCAAATGGGAGATAACACTGCTTTACCTGGGACTTTGAAAGCTAAAAAGAAACACAGGCAGAGTCATGCTGGAAACAGACTGCACAAATCTGACCAGATCCTGAAGGTAAGTGAAGTCAGACAGTCCTGGTGGCAAGGGGAACACTCTGGTGCTGAAGGAAGCAGGAGACAAAGTCTTTCTTAGAAGCAGGGATGGTTTAGTGACACAGCTACAAAACAGGATGGAAGGATACTCAGGCAAGGTGCTCAGAGGATGCTCCAGCTCTCCTTTCAGTGACAGTCACTGTGCCAGTCCCATGGTTTTTAACTGGAATGAGGACACTGCAGATCCCTCGCTGTGGCTGCAGAGGTCAGGAGGGGATCCCATCCTCCCTCAGCTGCTCCATCCTCAGTGCTGCTGCAGCCAGAGCTGGGGCAGCATCGAGGCACCCCCAGGGCACCTCCATGGTAACAACAGACGTGATCCTGCTCCCCAAGTGCTGATCATTCTCATGACATCCTGTTTCTGCTGGGGACTATGAGAGGCTTTCTAGGGCAGGAGCACGTCACACCACCTGCTGAAGTTGTGTGTGCTGTGAGACAGCTGGCAGGCGAGCGGCTCCTCCTGCCCTGCCCTGCTCTCCCTGTTCCCCCAGTGCCTCTAGAAAAGGCAGTTCCACCCTGGGTGTTCTCCCTGCCTCTGCAGCCCAGCCAGGAGCTGGTGGCATTTCATGTTTCTTCCCAAACGATGCAGGATTTTTACTGTCTCTCCTCAAACTCCTGTTTGTCACCTGCTGTGAGTTTATCACATTTGTTATTTTATCAAGATAACAAAAACCTCCCCAACCAAACAAACCTTACCCCAAAAGTGTCACAATCTCTGGTTCCAACTGAAATATCTCCATAAAGCACAGCCCCTCCCTGGAAAACCTGCTTTTCCCAGAAACTCCCTCAGCATCCCAGCCCCAAATCCAGATGTAGAAGCAGCGTTTGCAATAATAATCAAACCTTTAGCAAGCATCATTAGTAACAGCTTGCCAATGAGCAGAAATAATTACAGGTAATTACTCTGTGGACGGCCAAGCAGGGAGCACCATTTTCTCCATGTTAAACATGGAAACACAGGTAGGGAAAGAGAAGCACCAAAGGGCAAAAGTTGTTGTGTAAGGCTACAAAAGGGGGAGAGACACCTGCTCTGACCCTACACCGCCTCCTGCTTGGCTGGCCTTGTGCAGGGGCCTGAACCTCAGCTCCAGGAGCATTCCCGAGGCTGGGATCTGGAGGCACAGCTGGATATTTGCCTGGTCACCGTGCCCCTAGTGTCCTGTCCCCAGCAGAACATGGCACTCCGGTGTTCCCCTGTCCCCTGGCTGGGACTCGGTCATCCCCACCCGGCTGCTGTGGAACACCTCGGGAGAGTCACAACAAACTGGTGGCACTTTAGAGCACCGCGGGGAGCGGATTATGCAAATGAGGACATCCGCTTTAATGGCATTCCAAGATTTTTAGTCAAATTTAATTACCTTCCTTCTTCCCCCCCTCCCTGTGCCTGTCCCTGATCAAATTAAAACAAACAACCCCCAGCAGAGTGTTTGTGACAGGAGTCGTGTTGGAGACTAATTAAAACCTGACGATTGTCACCGCGACGAGGCTGGCAGGCGGCACGGGGACAGGGACAGGGACAGGGCAGGTGGCACTGGATGCTCCCCACGGCAGCTCATTATCCGCTCCCGTGTCACTGCTCCTGCCCGTGCCACGGCTGGCAGGGAGGGACCTGCAGCAGGAACACGGGGTCTCAATTACTTCTGCGACAATTTAATGGATTAATTAATAAACCCATGTGGCACCTTCTCCGGGGTGAGGTCTGTGCGGGAGCTGCCGTCTGCCATGGAGTGGGGAGGGGACAGCTGGGCTCAGAGCCCTGTCACACTGCTGTCTCCTTTAGAGGGATGGTCCTGGGCACACGGGGGCTCAGGCTGGTGCTGGCAGCTCCCTCCACCCCAGCCCAGCGCGGGTTCTGTGTTCCTGCCCTGCTCCCCCTTCCTGGCAAAGCTCCAGGTTTGATCTTGGTGTGGAGACACCCCCGCTGTGCTCTCCTGAGGATTTTGCCTTTTCCCCCCTGTGGTTTGCAGCGCCCGTGTGCGCTCAATCCCACTGAGACCGAGTCAGCTGCTCTGATTCTCTGTTCCCCTGGGCACACAGGTCCAGCCGGGCTGGGGAGGATGGATGGATGGATGGATGGATGGATGGATGGATGGATGGATGGATGGATGGATGGATGGATGGATGGATGGATGGATGTTTGCAAGCACTACTTGGCCAAGCAGTGGGAGGGAACAATCTCCCTGTGATGAACCAGCTGTGACCCAACCCCTCGCAGCCTCTTGTTATGGCATCGATGAAGTCACTAAATGATCCCTTGTTCATATTCCCGTAAATCAATAGGTCCTGGCGCTGTAACACACTGGCTGGTTCCAGTATTTTAGTTGGGATAGTCCTCAAGGGGAGCTGGGCTCGTTAATTAAATCCATCTAATCAATCTGGCCTGGAAGGGCACCGGTTATTTATTCATCAGAGGCTGCACCGTGCAGCCCAGGCGATCTGAAAGGCAGTAAATAAACATGGAAATGAAAAGCTGAGGCAGCAGAGTTTGCCTGGGCCTGGGAGACTTCAGAGCCGGGTCAGATAAAATGGGATCACATGTTTAATTTAACAAAATACAATAAAAAGTGCACCTGGATTGAACGAAATCCCTGGGCTGGGGGAGCCGCCAGGGCTGACGCAGGAGGAGCCCCTGGGGGTCAGGGTGTGCTCAGGCCCTGCCCTCCCTGGAGAACCCATCCATGTCCCCACACCCAGGGACACCTTGGGCTGAGGGCAGCACCAGGCTCAGCAGCTTCCCATGGATTGTCCTGCTCAGCTGCCTCTGCTGCTGAGGAACTCACAGCACGGCGGGACTCATGTGTTCCTGGAAGTTAATTACAAAGAGAGCCTTCCAGGAACTGGGAATGAGGAAAATTTGAGCTGATGGATGAGAAAGCAAAGGAGGGCGATATGTCACTTTTCAGCTCATGGTTTGCAGAATTGTTCCCTGCTCTAGTGTGAAATGCTGAGGGAGCTGAGCTGCCAGGAGAGGGTGAGCTCCCTCCTGTCCCACCCAAGCCTGGTTTTGCCATTGTTGGAAACCAGAGTCGTTTCAATATTGCTGTGATTGCAAAGACCTGCAAATTAGTGCTGATTAAAATATCACTGCTCCGAGTGGGGCATGGCTGAACCCTTGGTCCGCTGGGTTTGCTGTCTCTTGCAGTTTGAAGAGCTGAAATATCCCTTCTTCTGGACTGGTTTTCATGCACAAGAACCTGGATTAACCTTCACAGTGCTGGGATTGCCCAAGAGCATTTCCAGAGCAAAGGCAGAGGGTTCCTGAGGAGTGAGGGCAGGAACCCTCTGTCCTGCAGCCTCTGGGAGTTCTCACCAGCCCTGGAATGAGGCTCCTGCTGCAGA
The DNA here is from genome assembly GCA_039654755.1 of Calcarius lapponicus. Taxonomy (NCBI): domain Eukaryota; kingdom Metazoa; phylum Chordata; class Aves; order Passeriformes; family Fringillidae; genus Calcarius; species Calcarius lapponicus. Next base: position 6,085,890 of record CM077467.1, on the reverse strand, counting down.
CAGTGCCTGAGGGATTCATGGATGGATGGCACAGCTAAATACTGGGGTAGGAGTGGGAATGTGGGTCAGGGACCCACAGGGAGGACAGGAGGAAGATGAGACCTTATTGTATTTGCAGGGAATGCCCCAAGGAAGGGAGAAATGAGAGGAAAACTCCATCTTATCAGAAGGCTAATGAATTACTTTATTATACTATATTATTCTATACTATATTACATTATATTATATTACATCTAAAGTGAATCAGCCAAGCACTCCACTGCACAAAATCTTGTGACTGTCAGTCCACAGTCCTGACACACACACACCTGGATCCAATTGGTCAGTGAATCAAAACACTCACACCAGAATCCAATTATCAATTCCCTTCAGGTAAACAATCTTCCACGATGTGGAACAACACAGGAGCAGTAAATGAGATAAGAATTGTTTTTTTTCTTTCTCTGAGGTTCAGAGAATGTGAAACCCAGAAATATTCCAGGGAAGAATGGTGCCTTGCTTTTCTCTGTGAAGACAAATGTGGTGACAAGGCATCACTGTGCCTGTGCAAAGAGACCTTCTTGCACCTCTGCAGGGGCTGAGGAAGAGACATCTGGAGTGACTGGATGGGGAAGATGAGGAAAACCTGCCAGAACACAAGCATGGGAAGAAGGGCTGGGGAAGAGTGTGGCAGAGACCCTGCAGAGCAGAGACCAGCTCTGGCTGGACCATGGCTGGGGTTTGAGGCTGAGCCCCTCCATGTACAGGAATGTTCAGAGCTGGGGTTTGCTCCCAGCTGCTCTCCACACCCTTGGGTGACTCTCAGAGGGAGGTGGCTCCCCTGAGACACTGAGGGCAGAGGTAGGAGGAGGCCTTGGCAGTCCCGTGGGTGGTCTAAGGCAGAGTCTGCAGGGCAAAAATGTGATTCAGGTATGGGTGGGTGCTGAGGCTGTCACAGCACAGGGAGGGGCTCAGGATTAGCCTGTAAATCACAATTAATGAATATGCAAAGCTAGGGAGAAGGGTTTGTCCCACTCCTTTCCATGTGAGAGCTCTTGGATGTCACCCCACCATGGAGTCATTTTCCCAAAGCCCCAGGCACCTGTGACCTGGAAAACTTCTGCAAAGAGATGCTCTGCTCACATTTTGTGAGTGCACTGGCACCGAGGAACAAGAACCCTTTGGGAACAGCTGCTGTGGAGGGGCACAGCTTGAGAGAGCAGGAGACTACCCTCAGCCTCCTCCTGCTCCCTGGATGCACTGGGCTGGCAGAACCTGCAGCCCTCCCTCCCTCCCTCCCTCCCGGTTCATCCGGCCCAGCAGCACCACCCACAGCCCCAGCCATGGGCAGGGTGGGGACAGGTCCCTGCAGGGCCAGGGCAGAGCTCTGGGATCTCCAAGGGGGCCTTTGCTGGGGGGCAGAGGCCAGACTTTGCTGAGCCCCCTGGGCTGGGTTGGTTCCTGTGGTACCTGGGGCTTTCCCCTTCTGCTTTCTTGAGAACTTGCAATGTCAGGAACACAAACTGTAAAGTGGTTTCAGTGGTGAAGAAAGAAGCAGGGTTTGCATCCGGGTTTGGTCCAATCCAGTGTTTTTCTGAGCTGGTTTCTCCCCCTGTGTCCCAGCCTCCTGGTGATTCCCCATAACCTCATTACTTCTGAGTTAACACAATGCACTTGGCTGCTGGAAGATGGTTTATTAATCCTGGACTTGTTCCCGAGAAGATGTGTCCTATCTAGAGACAAAATGCTTTTATCATGTGTCCCAGGATTCTGGTCAACTCCTTTGGTCTCCAGCTTGCTTGGGGTGAGGATGAGAGCACGAGGAGCAATAAGCACAAACTTTCAGACAGTTTTTCCTCTGAGGATCAGGAAGCCCAGACACACCTGCCCAGAGGGTGTCCAGGGCAGAGGATGGGGAGGAGACAGTTCATCAGTGTCCCTGTAACAGCACAGGAGCTGTGTCCTGGGATGAACAGAGCACATTCCCCAACGCAGCGTGTTCCTGAAATCCCTGAATGGAAAATCCATAGGCCTGGAAATGAGTGCATTTGTTCTCTCTCTGTCTCCATTGTTAGCTGGAGGAACAGCTAACAGAGTGTGTCTTCTCTGGGGGCTGCAGCGGGAAGACAGATGGTGAGAGTGACTCCAGCTGTCAGTCCCTGGAGATGTGTGGAGGAATCAGTGTTTGACATCTGATTTAGCTCTGCTCCCTCCTCAAGTCACCACTGTCCCTGGCTCTGAAAGACGTGTGTGCTTCTCAGAGGGTTAAATTAAACCTCACCCAACCAAGGGGCACATGCTCAGCTCCTCAGAAATGTCAGCTGGCAGCTTGTCAGCAGGATCTGGGTTCCCTCCCTGGAATCTGGGTGTCTGCCTCCTTCCCCTTGCAGGGCAGAGTCACACTGGCCTGGGGGAGGATTGGCAGCCAACCAAGCAGGCAGAAACGGGCATGAACAGCTTCTGGAAAGGGGGAGCCTTTGGGGAGCATCCCTTTGCCAGGGCTGGCTCCAGAGTGGGGACAAAACAAAGGGAGCCCTGCTTAGGGGACAGGCTGTGTTACCTGGGCAGGGGACACCTGAGAAGCAGAAACACTGGAGAGGAGGAGGAGGAGGGAGAAGCAGACATTGCACGAGAATCTCCATCTGTATGCAAAGGGAGTATGGTCCAGGGCTGTAACACGTCCCAGATGAGGTGGAAAGGGCTCAGCAGAGCATGAGTCACTGCAGGGGAGGGGAGAGCAGCTCTCTGATAAGAGGTGAAGCAACTCCCTGTGGCTGCTTAATCTTCATTCACTGGCTCTGCCAGTGGAGCCTTGCACAAGGCTTGGTGACCCCAGCATTCAGCCCCATCCCTTGGCTGCTGGACAGTCCTTGTGTCCCTCCTGGGCACGTGGCAGTGAGGTTCTGGTGCCCACAGAGGGTGTGGGGCAGGGAGACATGAGAGCTGCCTGTAGGGTCAATCCAGATGGGGCTGCCTCTGGAGAATCCTGGAGGTTCCATTTCCAGCACAGATTGGACCCATCCCATCCCCATTGGCACGAGAAGCTTAAGGAACACTTCCCACTAGCCCAGGCTGCTCCAAGCCCTGTCCAACCTGGTCTTGGGCACTCCCAGGGATCCAGGGGCAGCCACAGCTACTCTGGGCAACCCGTGCCAGGGCCTGCCCACCCTCTGAATACTCTCAGTGTTCTCTCTTGAGTAAATCTCCTGCAGTGTTTGAGCATTTCCCTCCCATCCTTCCCATCCCTCCCGGTGACCCTCATCTGTCTCAAACTGGTGCAGGTCTGTCCGTGCGTCTGGGCACGGTTCCGCAGTGGGTGCGTGTCCCTCTGTCAGTGTGGGTGCGGGTCTGTCTGTGGTGCGGGTCTGTCCGTGGGTCTGTTCGTGGGTGTGGGTCTGTCCGTGGGTGTGGGTCTGTCCGTGGGTTTATCCGTGGGTGCAGGTCTGTCCGTGGGTCCGTCTGTGGCTCTGTCCGTGAGTAGGGTCTGCCTCTGGGTCTGTCTGTGGGTCTATCCGTGGGTGCGGATCCGTCCCTGGCTCTGTCCGTGGGTCTGTTCGTGGGTCTGTCCCTGGGTCTGTTCGTGGGTGCGGGTCCGTCCGTGGGTCTGTCCGTGTGTCTGTCCGTGGGTGCGGGTCCGTCCGTGGGTCTGTCCGTGTGTCTGTCCGTGGGTGCGGGTCGGTGCCCAGAGCCGCCGCGCGGGGGCAGGCGGAGACCGCGGGAGGAGCGTGGGACTGGCCGGGCTGTGGCTGCTCCGGGACGCTCTCCTGGATGGAAGCGAAGCCTGGAGCAGGGGGAACGCCGCGGGCTGCGCTGTCCCCAGTGGGGTCCACAAGCTCTCCTGGGAGCGGTGGGACAAGGAGCTGTGAATCCAAACCGATGCAGGGCTAAAGGAAACAAATCCACCGGGAATGGGCTCCGCACTGCAGGGGCGAAGGGGTGAACGTGCAGGGTGACAGGGCAGGGACAGGCAGGGTGTGAGGGCACGGGTGAGTGCAGAGAGGGACCTGCACTGGGAGCAAGGCCCCGGAGAGCTCCCGGACTCTGAGCTGGGGGTTCTGTTTGTGTCCGTCCTGGAGGCAGAGCCAGGCTGTGGGGGTGGATGTCCACACCTGCAGATCCCGCAGGCAAACACTTCCAAAGTCACTCCTGTCGGTGATCCCTGGGGCCAGCACCAGCTCCTGCCAGGATCATCCTCTTCTGGGGCTGTTTTATCCCATCCTGGGTTTGTTGCCAGCCCCCCTCCCTCCCAGAGGTGTGTCCCACTGGAGACACCCGTGTGCCAGCGGGATCCTCGTGCTGGGTGTGGGGCTGGCACAGGCCCCAGCTGCCACCACCATCCCTGCCTGGGCTGCCGTGGTTGCCGGGGCAATGGCTGTGATGTGATAAACAGAGGGAAATGGGGATGACGCCAGCAGGGAAAGGGCAGAATGGATTTTATTTCACATTTATTGAAGCACAAATTGCCATAAGAACCAACTTCCTCAGGAGCAAACAAGAGAAGCTGAGACCCTCTGGGCTGCATGGTCTCTCTCTGGGCTCTGAAACAGCCAACATCTCTTTCAGCCAACATCTCTGACCTGCTGCTTGAGCTGAGCTGTGGGTTTTCCATAGAATTGCCTGTTTTCATTTGGATCTCAGAGTGTTTGGGAAGGATCTGCTGCAATCGTGAGGCTGGGATGGCCATAGCAGGGGGCTCTACAGGGAGCTGCTCCCTTCTGCAGGATGGGGAAGGACATGGTGATCCCGAGGGCACAGGAGAGCTCTGCTGCCTCTGACCATGCTGGGAGGGGGGCTCCAGCAGAGGTTATGACTAGTCCAACAGCAGATAAGGAATAAAAAATTCCAGATTTCGCATCTACATTTGTGCAAGCTCTGGTGATTGATGTATTTCCATCTCTTTCTCCCACCTTCCTGGGCTGCAAGACGTAGATTGGAGAGACAAGGAAGATGCTGAGGGGCTGGAGTGTGTCCAGGGAAGGGAATAAAGCTGGGGAAGCGTTGGGAGCACGAGGAGTGGCTGAGGGAGCTGGGAGGGGCTCAGAGAAAAGGAGGCTCAGGGGGGACCTTCTTGCTCTGCACAACTCCCTGACAGGAGGGCACAGCTGGGTCAGGATAGGGCTCTGCTTGCAGGGAACAGGGACAGGATAAGAGGAAATGGCCTCATGCTGTGCCAGAGGAGGCTCAGTTGGATATTTGGGATAATTTCTTCCCCAGAAAGGGGGTGAGGCACTGAGAGAGCCTCCCCAGGGCAGTGGTGGAGTCTCCATCCCTGGAGGGATTTAACAGATGTCCTCTGGAAGAGTTACAGCAAAGCAGTTTAGGGGAGATCAAGTACCTTGGAGATGAATTTCCATCTGTAGGTAACAGTACCCCCCTGGGCTGGTGCTCTCTGTGCATCCGTGTGTGTCCCCAGCACAGCCCCCAGCACACAGATGGCTCCTGGCCGGAGCAGGGATGAGCCAGCAGTGGTAACCTTATCCTTGCTGCAGATGGAATTGCATTTACTGATATTCAGACCCAGGAGGGCCCATGTACAACTCTCTGGATTGATCTGCAGGGAGGGGAGGGCTGCTCTGAGTGGGAAGGCCAGTAGGAAAATGAGCCAAGGAATGCTGATCTGAGCAAAGCCTTCCCAGGTACCCCACTCCACGCAGCTCCTGCTGTCCTGCTTCCAGCCCATCCCACTGTGGGTGAAATGGAGAAGCCCTTGAGGAATTTTAAAGTGTCTACAGGAAATACCTGAAACTCTGTGCAGCAGGAAATGGAAGTGGAGGAGGTTGAGTGGCCATGCGGGCTGGGACAATGGCCCAGAGCATCCTCAGTCTGCTGTGGCTGAGGATGTGGAAGGAAAGGGATTATCCACAGCTGGTGAAACAAAGGAAAAAGGTTCCCTTTAAGAGAAGGGGAAAGATTCTCTGCAGTCACTCACAGAATCCCTGGTTGGATAATCCCCTGAGGAGAGGGGAAAGTGCTGCTGGTGCTGATGGGGATCATTTATGGGTGAAATTATTGGTGATTTATGTTTCCAGTGAGCTGGATGAGAGCAGGAATCTATGGAGAAATGGAGGCAGAGGCCAGGAGACTTGGCTGGGCATCTCTTCCCCATGCCCCACTTTGCAAGGCTCTATTCCCAGCTCAGCTGCTCTCCCCCCTGCTCCCTGTTCCTGCCATCCCAATGGATGGATCAGCTTGGAAGTGGCTCCGGCCTGCCCAGAACATGTCCCACAGGCACTACCAGAATCCTGTCTCTGGAGATGTCCAGCTCTTCTGGCCACCAGACCGACCTGAGACCCTCTGAGGAGAACAGACAGAAGTGCCTTGGGAGGAGGAGGAGGAGGAGGAGGAGGGCAGCAGGGTGAGGACACACATCTGCTGCTGGGAGCCTGTTGGGAACTGAGCACCCCCTCACCCTCTGGTCTCCTCATCAGTGACGAACACGTGCACCCAGGGCCACCGCAATGAAATATATATTTATAACAATCATCATTATTATTCTTTCATCAATTTTCTCTCCCGTGGATGGAGCCTGGCAGAGACTTCAGAGCAGGCAGAACTGCTAAAGCAGAAAGTAATGGTGCCCCCAGGACGAATAAACGGAGCACTTCAAACCAGCAGATGCTGCGGAAAGCCCCAGCGCAGGAAATATCTGCGGAATGAATCGGGAGCTTTATGGAGCTGGGGCTGAAGGAAAGGGCTGCAGGAAAGTTCACCAGCCCAGGAGGGGAAGGAAATAGGGAGGACCAGGAGCTGGCACCTCCTAGTGTGGGGCTGGCACCCTGGGGAGTGGGGCTGGCACCTCAGGGTGTGGGATGGAATCCCTTGATTGTTTAGGGTCTGACGTCAGCCCTGATAGGAAAGATGAGCAGGGCTGATGCTTTCCCTGCTCATGGGTGCCCCAAATGTGCAGGAACCAGGAGCTCAGTGAAACCCCAGGAAAAGCTGAGGGGTCCCAGATGGGCACAGGCTCAACCCTGAGGAAGGGGGAGAGGGCTCTGACAGGTACAGGAACTGAGGAGCAATAACTGCAGCAGCATCCTCGGGACAATGGGAGGCCCCTGCGCCTGCCCCTCCTCACACTTTGCAGCTCCACTGATCCCCACCTTCCCAGCTCTGGTTTGGGGAGCCCTGGACAGGACCTCAGGAGATGGAAGGCAAAGGACAGATGGCATCACTGACTGTGCACAGCCACCACTGCTGCCCAGTGCCAGGAAAAAAATCAATAAATTAAGAAAAATAAGGTTCCTGTCCTGAAAAGCCTTCAGACTGAGGCAATCCGGCAACAGCTGGGACAAAGGCATTCCTGCATGTGCTGCTGAGGTTTGGCACGTGTCTCCTAGTTCCAGGTTGTTTTTTTTTTTTTATAGTACATCATAAAATAATGTTCTATATTCTATATATTTTTATGGGCGGCAGGAGAGCAGTAGAAGGCAGGGATGGCAGGAGGCTGGCCAGGAGGAGGGAGGCTGGGGGAAAGAGTCTCCAGAGGAGCACCAAGGTGGGCAAGTGCCCTGAAAGCAGGGTCTGTGCTGGGGCAGAGGTGAGGGAGCAGCACCTGGAGGAGGGATGGCTCTGGTTCAGTACAGCCAGAGCAGAGCAGGGGCAGGGAGAGGTGGCTGGAGAGGGGGCACAGCCCTGGTCAGCTTTGCCCTGTGGGATGTGAGAGGAAATCTTGGGCTGGGATGAGGCTGTCCCCTCCTGCAGCAAGAGCTGAGACATCCGAGGGTTTTCTCATCCACATACTGGGTGCTGTGTTACTCACAGCCAGAAAAGCACAGAGGGATGGAAACAAAAGCTCTGACAGATTGCCCTCAGCCCAGCTCTCATGTCCCTCTGAGGTGGCCATGGGTGGAACTGCTGCTGCAGTCTGGGAGGGAGGATGCACAGCACGGAGGAGATGGCATCATGGCATGGAGGAGATGCACCATGGCATGGAGGAGATGCACCATGGACAAACCCTTGGCTTTAGCCTGAGGGCGCAGGAGACTGACCTCTCCCAGACAGCCACCCCTTGGTAGCTGAGGGGACATAAAGCAGTAGCACCAAGACCTGAAAACAGGTTTCCAGGAAGTGAAATGTTTCTGGGAGTCGGAGAGCAAAGGGCTTTGGTGAGAGAATTCAGTGTCCCCAAGCCATTTAAGCAGTGGCCGCGTCCTGGGCCTGTCCCCACAGCCCCACACTGTGGCATCCATGCTGTGGGACGGGCAGGGCCTGGTGTGGAGCCAGCGCCCAGCTGGCACCCAGCCCTTGGCTGCACCATGGGCCTCATTAGATGCTTAATTTTTTAGATGTTCACAAACTTTACGGGCTCTTTCCTGGCCCAGAGTGGAAACCTGCCTGTGGATCCCTGTGGTGTCTGCAGGCTGTGCTGCTGGAGTGCGGCGTGCCGGGGCCTGCGCCGCCGCTGTGAGTGGCAGGGCCATGGCCCAGAGCCCACCCGAGTCTGTGCCAGGCGTGTCCCTGCAGCCCTTCCCGGGCCATCCTCCCTGTCCATGCCAGGTGTGTTCCTGCAGCCCTTCCTGGGCCATCCTCCCTGATCCATGCCAGGTGTGTCCCTGCAGCCCTTCCTGGGCCATCCTCCCTGATCCATGCCAGGTGTGTCCCTGCAGCCCTTCCTGGGCCATCCTCCCTGTCCATGCCAGGTGTGTCCCTGCAGCCCTTCCTGGGCCATCCTCCCTGTCCATGCCAGGTGTGTTCCTGCAGCCCTTCCTGGGCCATCTCCCCAGTCTGTGCCAGGCGTGTTCCTGCAGCCCTTCCCGGGCCATCTCCCCAGTCTGTGCCAGGGGTGTTCCTGCAGCCCTTCCCGAGCCATCCCCCCTGATCCATGCCAGGCGTGTCCCCGCAGCCCTTCCCGGGCCATCCCCATGGCAGCCTGAGAAAGAAGGTGATTCTTTCTCTTTGCTCCCTGCTCCTGGGGCGGCTCCCAGCCTTTGATTCCAGAGGCTTGTCAGGACACTTCAGCAGCTCCAGAAGATGCATGTAAACACAGTGATTAAAAAAGCAGTTCCAGGGGCTGTGCTGAGGCTACAAACGTCACTGAGGTAGCCCGGAGAGAGAGGGGGGTGCCACAATAACTGTTCTATTTTTTTAAGCCTCCAGGAGGTCACAGACACATGTGGGAGGGGGTGAAGGCCTGGGGACCAAAAGACAACAGGGAGGAGAATGTGTTGCTATAGGGTCCAGGGAAGATTCTCTGACTGTTCAGGGAGGAAGGAAGGAGCAATTTTTAGATAAAATGACTGGACTGCCCTGACAACCACATTGTTTATTAGTGGAAAGTTGGAGGATTTCAGAGAGAAAGTGTTATGAAGGTAATTTATTCTGTTCAGCTCTGCAGAGCAGCCAGGGCCTCACCATTCCTGAGGAGCCAGAGATGAAGAGGCTAGTGGATATTCTCCCAGTAAAATACAGCTGGGCAAGGAAGGTCACTTCTTTCCTCCTTCCTTTACAGTTTCACACCTTTCTCTCACCCCATCAGAGCTGCCTTTTGCTGTGTCACATATTGACAGGTGCTAAGGTTGAGGTCCAACCAGGGGAGCTTGGTAGGGAGGGGAAAGTGGCTTTGGTTGTGGAGCTGAGCAGAATCCATTGTGGAACCTGCACCTTCCCCTTCTCTGCACAGCATCAGCTGCAGGAACTGCCACAGGGATGCTCTGGTGGGTGGCCCTTGGTCCTCTTGCAGCAGCGGGTCCCACTGACAGTGCCCAGCAAAGCTCTCATGAATGCGCTCCTTGCTCTGCATTGGGGGTGATCAGATCTTCAGAGCCTGCTCTGGCCTCTCCTCACCCTCAGTCCTCCCCTCCAGCCCCATCTCCCTTCCTGAGGCTGTATTTGTCTTTGCAGCTTTGAGGAGTAGGAGGAATGGGAGCAGGAGTGGTGGCTGTACCAGGACCTGTGGCTGGAGCAGGACTGGTGGCTGTGGCAGGAGTGGTGGCTGGAGCAGGACCTGTGGCTGGAGCAGGAGTGGTGGCTCTCGCTGTGCCAGGCACATGAGCTCTCTCCAAGCCAGCTGGAGGGGAAAGAGCTCTTCCTCAGAGCACTCAGGGTATCCCTCTCCATTCCCCAAACAGACAGGCTGTGGCCAGCAGTTAATATCCCTCTGGCACAGTGCCCTGCCCAGGCAGGGTGGCAGGCTCTTCTTTTAATGACTTATTTATCTTTCCTTATTGCAAGAATGATGACAGTTTTCATTATTAAGCTGCTAGGTAATAGTGTAGCCTTTGGTGGGAGCTGACTCATCATCCCCTCTTTGCTGACATTTGGATTCAGTTCCCCAGGAGAGCTGTGCAAGGAGCAGGACGAGCAGTGCCCGTCACTGCTGCAGCTCCAGGGCTGGCAGGGTGGTCACAGGCACTGGGCACACACCCCAGGCACATTTCCTGTGAGGCTTGGGCTCCCCAGTGATGCTCCCTGTCCCCCAGTGCTGTCCCCCTCTCTGCTGGCCTGTTGTCCCTGTGTTCTGGAGAGGTTCCTGCCCCGAGGAGCTGGTGTGTCCCTTGCCATGGTGCCACAGCAGGGACATTGGGGACATCAGTGATGGGAAGCACAGGCAGTGCCACAACCCCTCCTCAGCCCCAGCACCCATGCAGGGGTGGCAGGACATGGAGAGAGCTCTTCAGCTCCTGCCTTGCCCTGAGAGCAGCATCCTCCTCCCCAGCCCGAGGATTTGGAAACCACCAGCCCACAGAGGTTGTGTGTGGGCACCATGGAGCTGGAGAGAAGCCATGGAACAGCTGGAGAGGCTCTCCCTGCCCTGCTCAGCCTGGTGCTCCTCTGGCCAGGGGGAGCTCCCTGGGGAAGGTGGCACTTGGCCTTGTGGCCATGCCAATGGAACAAGGGCAGAGCAGAAGGGACATCTGGACCCAGCCACGTGCCTGTGCCAGGGATGCAGCACTGCCACCCCCACTGGGCTGTGCTGGCGGCGGCAGCAGTGATATATGAAATCAATTAAACATGACCCATTTTAAATTAGATGTACAAACACGCCTAAAGTTAAATGAGGGCTCTTTATAAAGAAAGAATGCAGTGTGGTACCACGTTAAATGAGAAACTCATGTCTTTCCCAAGTGGGAGCTTCCCAGATTTACACGTGGAGCTGCCTTTGCAAAGCAGCCCTTCTCCTGCTGCTGGGCAGAGGCAGGTTCCCACAGCAGGGATGTCTGGCTGTGGGGACAGGGAGCCACAGTGCCATGGCCACTGGTGGGGCTGGCAGCTGAAAGGGGGCCTCATTCTGCACCTACAAAAGTCTTAAAGCCACTGGATAGTCCCCAGTGTGTGCCCAGCTCCCGTGCTGGGAGCTCCTGCTGCCCCCTCCTCGCCCCCCCAGACCCTGCTGGTGAGCTCGTCCATCCCTTCCAGATGCACACCTTGAATGCACACCTTGCTACCCTTCCAGAGGGGAAGAAACCAGGAAAAAAAGTGAACCAGTTTCTAATTATGCCTTGTTTGCTTTCATTTAGAGCTAATTCAGCCCACACAAAAGTTACTCACCCTATTAAAAGAAATACATATTTAAAAAAAAAAAACCCACAGATGCCTGATTCATTTTAGACTGTAGAAATTAAGTTGTGGCTATTTCCACCTTTCCCCCTCTGATTACAAACTATTTGCATCTCAAAACAAACCATCTTTAATTGGGACCAGAAGTTGCAGGGCTCCTCTCTCTGGCTTGGGTAGTGAAGCAAGTGGCACAGCCTTGAACACTTCCAGGGAATTTCCACAGCTTCTCTGGGCCCCCTGTGCCAAGGCCTCACCACACAGGGAAGAAACCACCTGATCTTTCTCCTTGTTTCTTGGGGTGGAAGGAGGCCATTCTGTCCTGTCCCTCCATCCCTTGTCCCAAGTCCTTCTCCAGCTCTCTTGAAGCCCCTGTAGGCACTGGAAGGGGCTCAGAGGTCTCCCTGGGGCCTTCAGATGAACACCCCCAGCTCTCCCAGCCTGAACGCTTTGCTGGGGCTCTGCCTGTGCTGGGAACACTGTGGATGTCTCTTTGGCCATGCTGTCAGAGCCTGTATGGGACATGGACTGGTGGGACTGCTCCCTCCTCTTGCCTGTGTTTTGGCATCCTGTGGTCATTTTGACAGAATGGTTGTGAATGAAGATGATTTTCCAAGGCTTTCCACTCATCCCAGCTCCCTGCTGTGCCTGTGGCTGGTGCAAGCCCTGGGCACCCAGTGCCCTGAGGCACTGGGCACTGCCCTGCTCCCACCCCCAGCAGCTCCAGCGTCTGGTTCTGGGGGGATATCAGCTAATGTTCCCCTGGAATAGCATTCCAGAGATGTTTACAAGATACATACAGAAAATAAATACACAAAAAGAGAATTTACTAAAAATAATAAAGCTGAGAAGCTGTGGAAATCCCCGCCTGGCCTGCTGGCATTGCACAGTGCCCAAGGGCTACCCATGGACAGGGATGGGACAGCCCTGCAGAGGTCTGGGAGAAGAATGGGGCTGCTTGCTTTTCCCATCCTGTTGTGTCCCGTTTGGAGCAGGGCATGGAGCTGGGAACAGCCATTCTCCCCGGGGTCAGGCTGCTGCAGGTCCCACCCTGCCCAGATCCCCCTCCCCACCCCCCCTGTGCCCCCAAGGATGCTGCGCCCAGAGCAGAGCGTGAGGCAGCTCGGAAGTGCTGTGCCAGAGGAGGAAAAAGCAGCCTATTAATTAACAGCAAATGTACAGTTAATGGGGCTTTTTCCCTTCCTAAACAATTCATCAAAATGATTTCATCGAAATTTAGCTGATGGGGCGCGAAACGCAGCTGCTCTGTCCTGCTCTGCGCTTTTTCTGTCCTGGCAGGAGCAGAACGCTGAGAGTGCAGCCGCGGGTTTGGGATTCACGGCGCTGCAGGATGGGGGCTCTGGGACTGAGTCGGTGCCTCTGCCACTGCCAGAACTCAGAAGATAAAGAGGCTATAAGTGGAGGAGTTCCACTGCATCAAGCTGACAGAGCGCTCACCCCTCTCTTTACACATTTACTCCTTTACTGCCTCAAGTTCATTTCAATGTGGAGCAGAAATTCCTGTTGGGCCAGTTTGGGGACTGCAATAGAGACAGGCAAGGGAGGAAGGCCAGGCTGGCTCTTGGAGATGCTGTCCTGGATATATCCTGCTGTTATCCAGTTCACCTGGATAACAGACTGAGCCCAGGAATGGCCTAGCTTCACAAAGTACTTCAAAAAACAATAAGGTTGTTAAATTTTTAGTGTTTTTTTTAAAGATTGCTCTTATATAGGAAGAGGGAAACCAGCTGTTTACAGCTTTAAAGGCTTGGGTTTTCCCTTAGAAGTCACAGGGCTTTTGGAATTTAAAGGTATAGAAAAAACTTAGAAAACTGCAATATTTCGAAGTGCTGCCTCCACCTGGACTGAGGGCAGGCACTGTGCTCCAAGCAGCACAGCACCCAGAGTGGGATGAGATGGAATGGGACGGAACAGAATGAAACAGAATAGGGTAGAAAAAAATAGGATAGAATAAGAATTAGAATAGAATAAGAATAAGGATAATGATGATGATAATAATAATAATAATAGTAATAATAATAATAGAATAAGAATTAGAATAGAATAAGAATAAGGATAAGAATAAGAATAAAAATAAAAATAAGAGACTATGACTAAGACAGAATATTATATTTTCATCTGGAAGGGACTGATAAACTTAATCTGTTTCAACCACCTGATACTTTCAGAAATTGCCAGAAGCTGAAGCACGTTAAGAGCACTGTCCAAATGCCTCTGACACCCTGACAGGCTTGGGACACTGACCCCCTCCCTGGGAAGCCTGTTCAGGACATGTGGGGTGGGAGCTGCAGCGATGGACAAACAGGATCCAGCTGCCAGAGGAGCAAATCCTGGAGCCTCACAACTTTCCCATCCAGCCATGAAACAATCTGCTGATTTTATTGAAACCAGATCACCAGCTCCATCTTGCAGCCGCTGCTGCAGCGGGTTCGGCACGTCCAGCAGCCCCCGGGAGCTGTGAGGGGAGCGGCGAGGGGGACACAGGAGAGGCCTTGGCCACCTTCCCACCAGCCTTGCCCACACTCACAAGGTGGACACATGTTTTTAGGAAGGTGGATCAGGCACTGCCTGCATCTGGAGGGGCTCCTTGGAGCCCTCATGGTTCACATGCAGTCCCAGCCCAGGTTCATCCTAAAGGTTGTAACTGAAACTGTTCCACAGTGAGTTCATGAGTGAAACCATCCAAACCTGGGATCCCTTATCTTTGTGTAGTGGCACAGGGAAATCATGGCACTGGAGCATCCTTGGACTGAGAGAGCGCAAGGACAAAACTGAGTTTCTCCTGGAAATGATGCAAAGCCTGGAGATGCCATGCTGGAGGAAATCAGCCCTGGTGAGCCAAGCAGAGATAGAGAGGTTCACACAGGGGTTCAATGATGTAAGCAGCTGGCAAGTGCTGCCACATGCTTGGTGCTAGGGCTGGAAAGTCTGAACAAAGATTTGCTCTTGGTTCACAAACCTGGATTTGGGACTGAGCCTCGAGGAGGGTTCTGGATGTCCAGGGGGCTCTGATGGGGTCCCCAAGAGAGCTCATCTGCCCTCAGGGATGGAGGGAGGTGAGCAACAGGATAAAACCCTGCAGCCATGGCAGACTGCCCTTTAATGTAGCAGGAGGAGCTACAGACTGGGGGGATTGCAGTGGGGCCCTCTGAGTCACTGCTGAGGCATGGTGGGGGTCCCACACCATTCCCAAGGGTCCCAGTGTGGATGCCATGGAGGGGCTGATGGAAGGGCTTTGTTTGCATCTGCAGTTCCTGGGCAGGGAAAGTGTCAACATTTGTGTTGCTAAGGAACTCCAGCAAGGTCCAACCTACCCAAAACCACCAGCACTTGGAAATCAGAGGCACCATCCCACCTGGCACTGTCCCTCTGCCCCTGATGGGACAGTGACAGGACTGGGGGGTGAGGGAGGGTGGCTGGTGCAGGATCCCAGCCCACTCCTTGCCTTCCCTACCTGGGAAAGCATCCCTGCTCTCCAGGCAGGGACATAGTAGGTGCAACCATCCTGATATGCTTAGATACCCCAGATATGCTTAGAGCCACCCTAGAAATGCTTAGAGACACCCCAGGTGTACTTAGGACACCCCAGATGTGCTCACAAATCTCAGATTTGCTCATGAACCCTCAGGTTTTCTCTCTTGTGTTTATTTATCTCTGACCAGCAGCATCAGAGCAGAGTGAGGGCCCCCCTCCCGTGGGACACAGGGATCACCTTTGTCTGTGCAAGGAATTCCCCCAGGCGTGCTGCAATAACACTCTGCCTGGGATGACTTAATCCTGGCAGCCTCTTTCCATGCAGGAAAATATCCTGAATGTTTTAACAAGGCAGAGAGTTATCCAGCTCCTCACCTCCCCTCTCTGCTCAGAGAAACCATTCCCAAATTTCCACAGGGATGTGAACAAGGCAATAACTGGGGATGATGGGCTCCTCTCTGGGACCACTTGGCTGCAGTCTGCTAAAGAGATATTTTGGGCACTTTTTTTCTCCGAAGCCTGAGGTTTTTTTGAAACAGAGCAAATTAACAAACCCCGGAGCTGGCTGATTTCAGCTGAGTGTTTTGATGAATAATGTGCCATAATGGGCCCAAACAAGCTGGGGAGTTTATCTCATCCCACTGCACATCCCATTCTTTGTCGCATCCGCTCGCTCCCAGCCCTCCTGCCCCAGCACTGATTGGAGAGTCTGTTCTCCTCCATCATCTGCTCTGGCTGCTCCAAAATGGAATATTTTGAGGATTCTAGAGAGGGGGGGTGGGGGGGTGGGGGGTGTTGTCTGCCAGAAAGCCCTTCTGCAGAGAGGTGTCTGGAGGAAGCTGAGCACAGTCAACTTGCAAAGTTGGGAAATTTGCTCAAAATGCAAATCCTGTCCCTCTGGCTTGGATCCCAGCACAGCACAGGTCATGGAGGTGAGGAGCAAACATGGCCCCAGGTATTCACAGCTTCCCAAACCAAACACCTGAGCTGGTTTGGGAATGGATCCATCATTTCCATTTCCGTACATATTTATTACACTCAGCTCTCCTGGGTAAAGAACAAGTGCAAATTGAGCCATTGATTGATTGATCATTCTGTGCATTTACCAATTGGTTTCTATTTATCTGTCTGAAAAATACCCACAAGCTTTAAAAGCCAGATTCTCGCTGATGTCTAGAAAAGAGAATTGCAAAAAAAGATGAGGGAAACCTGCAGGTCAGTTTGTGGGACTGGTTCCCACTCCTGAGCCAGGATGCTGAGAGCTCCTGAGGCATCATCCTGAAGATGCTCTGGGTAGGATCACAGGACCACAGAATCGTTTAGGTTGGAAAATGCCTCCAAGATCATTGAGTTGGTGGTGCCATGTGTTCCTATTTATAAATTAATTAGATCTCAAATGCACTTGTGGCTGTTGTGGGCTCCCTGGCTTGTGGGATCTACTGGTTGGAGATGACGCAGTTCTGACCCTCAACAGCACAGGGAGTGGCTGGACATGGAAACAGGCTCTCCAGGGAAGTGGTCATGGCTCCAAGAGTTCACAGAGCATTTGGACAATACTCCCAGGCACATGGTAAGATTTTGGGGCTGTTGTGCGTAGGGCCAGGAGTTGGACTTGGTGATCCTTGTGGAGCCTGAGTGATTTGCCCACTGGTGGGTCCATGGGGTCACTCAAGCTCAAGCAGTGGCTGAGGGGTGAGGAGCTCTTCATCTCCATCCAGTTCTGAGCCACAGCTGTTCCTTTCTCTAATCCATGGACAGGACATCAGGAGCAGCAGCATTCCTGAGGGAGCATGAGGGGTTTATGTCAGGCAAGCACAAAGGCTGTTCTGCAGCACTGGGATGTTTAACCTTGGCCAGGAGGAATGGTTGTGCTATTGTACTGTGCAAAATTAATTCTTCTAACCCCAAGAGACCTGAGCAATGGTGGGCAGCTCCCAGCAAATTCCCAGATTTACACTGTCCCTCTCTTGTCCCAAATAATTGCATCCATCAGGGACCTGCATCCATCAGGGAATGGCATCCTTCCCCGTGCAGCTTCCCCCATGGCAGAGACCTTGCCCTGGGGGGTGTCCAGGAGGGCAGCTGTGCCAGATGAGCAGGCAGCCGGTCCTGGTGTGCAGGAGCTGGCAGGGATGTGGTGCTTGCAGTGCTGGAGCCTTGCTCCCCTCTCCTGCCTCATTCACCACATTTCCTGTTGTGGGACAAATCTGTGTTTTGTGTAAATCTGTCAGCAGCAAGAAGTCAGTGAGTTTCCCTAAGTGAGTTTTTCCTGTATTTTTAATGAAGGTCACTCGGTTTACTGGCAAAGACGATCGACATCGGCTCCTAATTCAGTCGCGCTTTACGGCACCTTTTGCGACAGTCGTGCTTTACGGCCGGTTTTACGACAGTTCCGCTTTACGGCCCCTTTTATGACAGTCGCGCTTTACGTCCCCTTTTGCGACAGTCGCGCTTTACGGCCGGTTTTACGACAGTCGCGCTTTACGGCACCTTTTACGACAGTCGCGCTTTGCAGCCAGTTTTACGACAGTCGCGCTTTACGGCCCCTTTTACGACAGTCGCGCTTTACGGCCCCTTTTGTGACAGTCGCGCTTTACGGCACCTTTTACGACAGTCGCTCTTTACGGCACCTTTTACGACAGTCGCGCTTTACGACACCTTTTACGACAGTCGCGCTTTACGACCCCTTTTGCGACAGTCGCGCTTTACGGCCCCCTTTTACGACACTCGCTCTTTACGGCCGGTTTTACGACAGTCGCGCTTTACGGCAGCTTTTACGACAGTCGCGCTTTACGACCCCTTTTGCGACAGTCGCGCTTTACGGCACTTTTACGACACTCGCGCTTTACGGCCGGTTTTACGACAGTCGCGCTTTACGGCCCCTTTTGCGACACTCGCGCTTTACGGCCGGTTTTACGGCAGTCGCGCTTTACGGCAGCTTTTACGACAGTCGCGCTTTACGACCCCTTTTGCGACAGTCGCGCTTTACGGCACTTTTACGACACTCGCGCTTTACGGCCGGTTTTACGACAGTCGCGCTTTACGGCCCCTTTTGCGACACTCGCGCTTTACGGCCGGTTTTACGGCAGTCGCGCTTTACGGCAGCTTTTACGACAGTCGCGCTTTACGGCACCTTTTACGACAGTCGCGCTTTACGGCCCCTTTTGCGACAGTCGCGCTTTACGGCCGGTTTTACGACAGTCGCGCTTTACGACCCCTTTTGCGACAGTCGCGCTTTACGACCCCTTTTGCGACAGTCGCGCTTTACGGCACTTTTACGACACTCGCGCTTTACGGCCGGTTTTACGACAGTCGCGCTTTACGACCCCTTTTACGACAGTCGCGCTTTACGGCACCTTTTGCGACAGTCGCGCTTTACGGCACCTTTTGCGACAGTCGCGCTTTACGACCCCTTTTGCGACAGTCGCGCTTTACGGCCGGTTTTACGACAGTCGCGCTTTACGACCCCTTTTGCGACAGTCGCGCTTTACGGCCGGTTTTACGACAGTCGCGCTTTACGGCACCTTTTACGACAGTCGCGCTTTACGACCCCTTTTGCGACAGTCGCGCTTTACGGCACCTTTTACGACAGTCGCGCTTTACGGCCGGTTTTACGACAGTCGCGCTTTACGGCACCTTTTGCGACAGTCGCGCTTTACGGCACCTTTTACGACAGTCGCGCTTTACGGCACCTTTTGCGACAGTCGCGCTTTACGACCCCTTTTGCGACAGTCGCGCTTTACGGCCGGTTTTACGACAGTCGCGCTTTACGACCCCTTTTGCGACAGTCGCGCTTTACGACCCCTTTTGCGACAGTCGCGCTTTACGGCCGGTTTTACGACAGTCGCGCTTTACGGCACCTTTTACGACAGTCGCGCTTTACGGCACCTTTTGCGACAGTCGCGCTTTACGGCAGTTTTACGACAGTCGCGCTTTACGGCACCTTTTACGACAGTCGCGCTTTACGGCACCTTTTGCGACAGTCGCGCTTTACGACCCCTTTTACGACAGTCGCGCTTTACGGCAGTTTTACGACAGTCGCGCTTTACGGCCGGCTTTACGACAGTCGCGCTTTACGGCCGGTTTTACGACAGTCGCGCTTTACGGCAGCTTTTACGACAGTCGCGCTTTACGGCACCTTTTGCGACAGTCGCGCTTTACGGCAGTTTTACGACAGTCGCGCTTTACGGCCCCTTTTACGACAGTCGCGCTTTACGGCACCTTTTACGATAGTCGCGCTTTACGGCACTTTTTACGACAGTCGCGCTTTACGGCAGTCGCACTTTACTGCACCTTTTGCGACAGTCGCACTTTACGGCAGCTTTTACAACAGTCGCGCTTTATGGCAGCTTTTATGACAGTGGAGCCACAGGGGACATGGGATTGTCCTGACCTCTGAGCATTGTCACCAATACCAGTGGCAGGAGTGGAGGACAGCCTCCCACAACAGGGACAGAACCCTCTGGGGAGCTTTGCCAAGTGTTGACACTGGAAAGATGGGATGGAAGGATGGCAATACAAGAGAAAGGATGGACAGCTGTGGTCTGAGACCTGGAAAATCTGCCCAAGCTGGGAAGAGGCAAATTCCCATCCCAGGGTTTTCTGCAGTGCTCAGAGACACCCCAGGGCTGGTGCTGCTGGGACTTGTCCCTGTTCCTGAGGACACTCTTCTGCATCTGTTCCCTGGAGAGGGAAGCAGCTCTGGCAAGTGATACTCACCCAGGGGACTGTGTTAGAGAACAATAATAACAACAGGGATAATAACTGAGCTCCCCTAATCTGCAGTGAATGACTGGGGGACCCAGGGTGAGTTAATGAAATCTGTGGCTCAGTGAGTCCTGTTCCCCAGCTGGGGTCATCCATCACCTCATGCACTGGGATTGCCCCTTTCAACAGCCGCAGCTTATTTTTAATTATTGATACTGTCTCATAACATCCCAGTAAATGTGTGGAGGTGAGTTCTGTGGGAACACTGAGGTCCCTGTACAAATGCTGGGGCTCAAGGGTGTGAAGAGAAGGGAAAGCAGTGCCTGACCCCCCAAACCCCCAGCACCAGGGACCCCTGTGACAGAGCTGGGCTGAATCGAGAGGCAGCTGCCCATATTTCCCTCTGCAGAATTGAGCAGGTCTTCATGCCCAAACTGCTCTCCCACCAGGCACAAATTGCCTTTGTCCCTGCTCCAGCCTGCTCTCCACACCCTCCTCCTGTCTGTGCCATGCCCAGGGTGCCCCCGACCTGCCTCATCCCTCTCTCCCTCCCTGCCTCCCCAGCCAGAGGTATTTTGCAAACACAAATGCATTAACAAGCTGGTGAGAGCCCCCATGCATATTTCATGTTTAACATGCCCTCGTTTCCTCCCGGTTAATGGATCTCTCCCATTATGCCTCTGCCTGTCTGAGCAGGATACCTTTTCAGTGGAACATAAAAGCTGCTCCCTGGTGAGGTGGAGAGGAAACCACTCAGCTCTGGGATTTAACTGCCCGAGAAGCAGAAGGTCCAGTGCCTGCCCTCGTGTGCTTGGAATATCAGGCTTCCCTTACCAGCTCCTGTTTCCCTCCCTCAGCCCATTTCTCCTCCTTTTTTCCCCCCTTTCTCACTGAATATTTCTGGCCTGGGTGTCCCTGACACCTTTTGCTCCTGGAGCTTCCTGTGCTGGGATGATTCAGGCAGAATAGAGGGACTCAGTCAGAGCTGCTCCTGGGAAAAACTCGGACTTAGGGAATGAAAAAAAGAAAAAGGAATTGATCCAGATTTAATAAAATGTTACATTTTACTCACAGGGAAACATTTGGTTTGTTCTGAAGTGCTGTTTTTTACAAAGTAGGATGGAAGGCTGTTTTTAAAAAGTGAGGGGGTTTGGAGAGCAAAATCAACACATTCCATTGTCAAAATGTCAAAGGGAGGTTCTTAATCTGGGAAAAAGAAAATTTAATTTCAAGATCTCAGTGTGACTGAAATGAAGGCGGAAAGAGCAGAATTGGAGTAGCTGCCCAAGGAGACCTGTACACAACAGGATGATTTCCCATTGTGGGGGCTCCAGTGGCAGCTCTGGGGCTGTGGGACCCCTGATCCCAGGGGAGTCCTCGGCTCTGCCCTGCCCAGTGCTCTGTCCCACAGCCCAGGATGGGAGCAGCCCTCCTGTATCCTGGGGCTGGCAGGGCTGGGGTGGGCACTGCAATCAGCTCTTCAGTTTGATACAATTAGAAATTCCATGGAGCAGGAATGAAAACAAGGTCTGGGCCAAGAGCTGCTCCTGCCAAGGCACCCTCGCAGGTCTCTGGCTCCAATCAGGTGCTGGGGTGGTGGGTGTTGATAGACCCCAATAAAGCGTGCACACAGCAGGAGGGACACAGACACCCTGTGCCACTGCCACCACTGGGGACCACACCAGGGCCCCCTGGCTCATCCACAACATCCCAGCTCCAGGACCTGGTAGTGCTGCAGATCCCGAGGGCACGGCTCAGCTCCAGCTCTGGGAGCAGCTGTGCTGGGATGAGATCATGTTCTCCCATTTCACTGGCACTGAGGGATTCTCATCCTTGGATGCCAATGGTGTCCCCCATTCCCAGCCTCATTTCTGGCATCACCCATTCCCAGCCCAAAATAAGCTACTTTTCTGTATGAGGTGATCTGGAGCTTCTCCCAGCTGGGAGTACAGGGAGCAGTGGGAGGGTTGTGCCCCAAATTTTGGGTACTGGGGAGGGAAGGGCATGCATTCACCTCCTGACTCCTCAGCCAGACTTGAGGTCCCCTCTGTGCCCAGTCTCCTCCTCCCTGCTTCCCTCCATGCCTGCTCCCTGCCTCCAGACCCTTTTTCCTTTTCCATGCAGGATTTTAATCTAATTTTCTCAATGCAAATCTTAACAGGGAAAAGCCTTGAAATCGAATCTCCAGAAGTCTCCTTTCACAGTTCAGAGATCTGATTAAATTGCAAGCTTGGTTAATATTTGGTGCGACGGGGGGGAACAAGGGGTGGGAGGAGAGGGGAGCAGAGTGAGTGGATCTGTCGGAGGGGCTGGGGCCTTTTCAAATAATCTGTTTACCCCTGCAGCTAAGGAGCCCATTAGCAAGTGTTCTCCGTTCTAATTTCCCGTCGTGCCGTGTCCCGCAGACCTCACTGTGTTTATTTGGAGAAGCAGAACAAAATTGTTTGTATAATTAGATCTGCTACAAGGGCTGCCCTTGAAGGGTCCCCAGCAGGAAGCTTTCGATTGCAAAGGGCCCCCACTGCCGTGGACCCCCAGCCCCCAGCACGGCCAACAACAACATCACCCCGCTGGGGTGGGCTCTGGGGGGCCCAGATGTGTTCCCTGCCCAGGGACACGCAGCCCTGCATGGGGCTTTTCCCAAGGGATGAGGCAAAGGGCTGCTCTGGCTGCTCACTCCAATCCCTGCCAGGACAGGGACAGCCCCACGAAAGCTGCCCATCTCCAGCAGCCCAGAGTCTGGCTGCTCCAGCTTCCCACCAGCGTGGCCTCAGTCCAAAGCTGGGATGTTTTCCAGCTGTGTCAGTGTGGGGAACCTTCCTCCTTCCCCAGTCACTGGCCCATGGCTGGGAATTCTGACAGAGCTGCCCTGCTGCCCCCAAACATCACAGAGCCAGGGATACTCTTGCTGCCAGCTCTGACTGGAATCACCAGGAGGTGTTCCCAGCAGTGCAGGGATGGCTGACAGATCCCTCCTGTTCCTCCTGTGATCCAACCACAAGCTTGCAAATGGTTATTTTGGTAAAAGCAGTGAGCAGTGATAGGTAAATCAGATCTGGCAGAGGCAGCCCTTGGACCTACTGACATTCCTTTATTTCAAGAATGTTTTACTGAAAAATAATTTTTTTTTTTGGCTGTTGACAAAAATTTCAGTGGGTTTTTAGTAAAAGAAAGTGCTTGGAAAAATGTATTTTCAGAAAAGGCTTGGTATTAAAAAAATGATTAGGGAAAAAAGTGGTCCTTAAAGATCCTGCCACTGAAAAAAAAATAGAAAATTTTCCCCAAGAAACAAAGACTTAAATGATAAAAATAAAACATCTTTTTTCTTTGTGGAGTAGAAACCTCCCATCTCTTTAACTCCGACAGGGGCACACAGCAGAAGGGCTTGGAGGCAAATGTAGCCATGGGCATACTCTGCCCGTGTTTGGTGTCTAACCACCTCATCCCAGCTCTCCTGACTCCAAATACTTCCTAAATAAGCCAAATTAACAGCACTGGGCTCAGTGTGGATGATTAATCGTGGTGCCATCACCCCTCAGATGTTCAGACCATGTAATTTCCAGGTAAACATCCCTATCTTGGGGTGCTCACCACGTCCCACTGTGCTGCCCTGCACACACAGCTCTGCTTCTCAGAGCTAATCCCACCAAAGAGCACATGGGATCCACCCTCCCTGCTCCCAGGGATGCCCCTGGGGCACCTGGAAGGGCTGGAGCTGCTGGGACCCCTGGAGCACTGAGCTCCTCTCCTGTTGTGGCTCTTCCTCCCTTGAGGTGGGTGGGAAGCAGAGACCACATGAGCAGCTTAATGGAGCAGAACTTGGCTTTAATCTGTTCCCATAAACGTTTATGATCCCCTAATTATTAACATTTAATGCTGTATTAATTCATTGATGGGCTTTCATTTTTGATTTTAATGGCTCAGCAATTCCTGCTCTCCCTGCTTTGCTCTTTTGTTCTTGATGGGAGGAAGAGGAGGCAGCAGAACACAGTGGAGTGTGATGGGTATGATGGCTTTGCCTCCTCCACTCCTTCTCCTGCAGGAATGTGGATCCCCCAGGAATCCACAGCCACTCTTCTCCACATCAGTGAGGAGGGCTGGGAGCAAGGAGAGATCTCTCAGCCATGGCAAGGGTCCCCCTGCCTGGGACCTGCCTTGCTGAGGGGGCAAAGTAGCACTAGAAATGCTGTCAAGCTTTGGGCCAAGCTGAAGATACAGTGGGAATTGCAAAGAGGTAATCTCGGAGGTAAACCCCTGGAGGGAGAGCACACAGGGTTTAAAATGCTGTTTATTTGAAGTGTCCTGCTGAAGTGCTCCCTGCGCTGCCCGGCTCACACACGTCCCCCACTCCCCCACCCCTGCTCTGCCGGCTGAGATGTTTATTTAAGTGTCCTGAAAACTTTATCTGGAAATCAGTTCCCTTCTCTTCCCCTTGTCCGCCTTTCCACTTTCTTTTCCTCCCATTCATCACTTTGAAAAATGACCCCTTTTCTCTGCCTGGCTGGTGCCTCCTCCTGCCCGGCCTGCCTGCTAATTAAT
Source organism: Calcarius lapponicus (assembly GCA_039654755.1). Classification (NCBI taxonomy): domain Eukaryota; kingdom Metazoa; phylum Chordata; class Aves; order Passeriformes; family Fringillidae; genus Calcarius; species Calcarius lapponicus. Next base: position 6,061,677 of record CM077467.1, on the reverse strand, counting down.
GGGCTTCTCCAGGCAGTCACAACTACATCGCAGGGAGCCGGGGCTGACAGATGGTCCTGCTCACACCGGGACATGCCACAAGGCCCGGGACATCGCTGGGGTGGCAGGGGGACTGCCCTGTGCTGCCCACCCTGTGGGAGCTCAGCAGTGAAGGAGGGATGGGCTCGCACAAGAGCCTGGTGTGGGTTTCTCCCACCTTGGGCTGCAGTGCTGCTCTCACTGAGGGTTCTTTCATCTGGCCACTGCTCCAGCTTCCCACATTGTGAGAATTCGCCCGGGGGGAAAAAAAAAAAAGAAATCAATTAACTAAACCAAACCCTGAAACAATTATTTGTCCACTTCCCAACCTCATTTGGGAAGCATAAACCCCCACACACTTACTGCGGGCTGACGTGCGAAGGCACATGCTGACTGTGTTTTCATGACTAATTTCATCTGCACCGAGAAGCCCCCTCCCCTTCACCCTTTCCCACCTCCATCTGTTCCCCACACTCTGAGCTGCGACAGCAAAAACATGGAAAAACAGCGGAAAAGAGGAAGGAAAGATGGGAAAAGGCAGCAGACTGCCACTGCACCCAGCACCGCCTTCCAGGCACCTTTGCCAGAACCTGTTTAGAACATTCCAAGTGGGTCTGTGCTCATGCCCTGGTGCTGGGGGAGGGTGGTGGTCAGGGAGTCCCACCAGCCCTCAATGTCCAGTTACCTTACCCCCTTTTCTCTGCGGCTGCCCCTAAAGCAAGGAGGTGACCTGACTTCATCCCTGCTCCCCTGTGAAGAACCCAACTATTAAATCCCAGAGTGTAGAACGAGCACCCTCTGGCCCAGTGCTCCGTGCACTCCCTGTGCTGATCCTGAGAGCCATTCCCTCTTCTCCACTGGACTCCTCCTCCAGGCACTCACGCCTGTGGTGTCAGCTGTAGCTGTATCCTGTGGCCTGGATCTGAGGATGATGGGTACATGGACCTTTCATTCCCACAGTCAGGCTCCTAAATCATATCAGGTCATGGAGACCAAAGGAATTATTTTCCAAAGCTGTGGGGATCATCCTGTGAGGTGCTTTGTCACTTGGGAGGGTGCAGAGCTGGAATATTGGGGTTTTGGCTGCTGAGCACCTGCAGGGGAAGGGAACAGAAGAGTACCCAAGACTGGGGCTGGAGCAGGGGTCAGGGATCATGGATAGGGGCTGGGAACAGGGGTCAGGCACTGGGATGAGGTGGGGAACAGCAGCACACAGTGGGTGTGGGCCCTGGCAGGCTCATGTCCCCAGGCCAAGGTGAGTTCCCCTCTCCCTCCTGCCTCCTCTACTGCCCCCTATCCATCAGCATTCCCTCCTGGAACATGGGCTCCTGCTGCTGCTGCTGCTGCTGGGACCTGCAGCAAACAGAGGCTGAAGTGCAGGGGCAGCACCAGATCTGCCAGAGATACCCTGTGTTTGCACAGGGTTTCCTTTCCCTTGATCACTCTCGGGTTTTTAACTCTGCTCTTCCTGCAGTTTTTCTTCATGTCAGCAATTAATCTATTGTCCCTCATGAGGAAACATTAATTTCCCTGGGAAGAAAGTAAATGGGTTGTGTCACACATGAACAGGGCAGGACCATGTGTGGGGTGTGAGGGGCTGGTGGCAGGGAGGGTCCCCACGGATCCCCACAAGCACAGACACTACCTGTGGGATGGATGTGTGTGGAGGTTATGACTGGGGACAATGATGCTGCAGGTTTTTAGGGATGCAGGAGCCTGCGTGGTCACACACCTTACAGTGCCATTGGATTTAGAGCTATTTGTTAAATGGCCCCTACAGACAGAAGAGTTTTAGGGTCTGCTGCCAGCTGCTCTCACTCCCAGCTCTGTATTCCTTGGGATACCCTGGTTCTCCAGCTCTGACTTGCCTCTGACTCCTCTCCCCTCCCTGTCACAGAGGGAGGGAGTGGAGCAAGGGAAGCAGGGGCTGGCTGGGCTGGTGCTGGCAGCCCTGTGCTCCCTGCCAGGCCCCCAAGGCTGTGTGAGCAGATGCAGCTCCTTCAGCCCTCACTGCAAAACGCTGATCCCAACTCTGATACAAGGCAGCATTAATGGGGAGTTTATTTGTGAGCCTTCTCCTGGCAGCAGCAGCAGCAACAACAGCAACAACAGCAACCATGTCTCTGCAAGGAGCTGAAAAGCTGCCAGGCAGATTCTCCAGTGAAAAGATGGCAATAAAAGGGCCCTGGCCATAGCACAGCCCCCACCTCCCCAGGCAGCTGCAGCCAGTCCTGGTGTTCTGGGCTTGTCTCTGCAGAGCTCTGGAACCATTTCTTGCATCCTGAGCCCACCAGCTCTCAGTGCTGTTTCCAAGCAGCAGAGGTGGGAGCGATGGCAGCTTCCTGCAGTGCTGCTGCTGCACGTGGCTGGGAGCAGGATCCGACCTGCACGAGAGCCAGGGGCAATGGAGCAGCCTGGAGAGAGCCCCTCCACAGGGATTAGACTGTGCCTGGGTGAATGGAAAGCTCTGCCTTGCCTGTATTGCCAGAGCGTGCTCTCAGCTGCCAGCACACTGCTTCCATACAATGGTGGGAATCACCAAATGCCAGAAAAACCTGGGCTGGAAGGGACCTTAGAGCTCCACACCCCTGCCATGGTGACATTTGCTCAAGCCTTGTCTAACCTGGCTTTGAATAATTCCAGAGGTGAGACAGCCACAGCTTTTCTAAGCAGCCTGTGCTAGGGTCTCACCACCCTCACAGGGAGGGATTTTTTCCCAATATCCCATCTAAACCCACCTCTTCCAGCTGCAGCTTGTTCTCTGGGAGCAGGTACCACTGCACTGCCTCAGCATCACACCAAGAGGCTCAGAGGTCCCTTCCCATACCTCTGGGCTGTTTCCAGGGAGATCCCCCAGTTAGGATTCCCTGATAAAAATGTGGTGATCCCATAAAGGACAGAGGGGATCCTGGCTGGAGTGAAATCCCTCATGGCCATGAACCTGGCAAACAGCATTTGGAGCTCTGCAGCAAAAACAAAGCAGACCCAGACGGCACATATTTTCCTTCCTTTGAAAGGGAAAACACAAAGTTAAAGGATTTAAACACCCCCCCACCCCCTCTCCGATTTTTTTTAAGGGGAATTAAAGCAAAAATTCACATCTGGAATGACAACTCCTAACCCTACCCTGTACCCCCAAATTAATCAGGGCTCATAATGGAAATGCTGACAGACTCATAATTCCAACCTTTCAAACACAGATCTGGTGTTAAACTGCCCCTGCAGCCCTCTGAGGAGGGGACTCCAGTGACCCAGGGCAGGGGGAGCATCACGGGGCTGCTGTTGGGGGGCTGCTCCTGCATGGGGCCACTGCCCCTCTGCACGGGATGTATGGGCACTCCTGTGCCCCCAGACTCCTCTTCCCAGCCCTTCCCTGGGCTGCAGCATCCCTGCTCCAGGTGCAGGTGAGGCACAGCTTGTCCCTGGTCCCCAGGCTGTGCCCACCCGCTGTCCCTGGGGCAGCCGGACTCTGCTGTGCTGCACTGGGAGCACCGTGCCTGGCCTTTTGTCCCCCCCGAGGGCTGAGCCCACACTAAACCCGGCCTGTTCTTCCCTGCAGAGCTGCTGCTCCCTCCGGATTGTCTAAACTTCGGGAGCATTAAGGTGCAAGCTGTACAAATAGAGCCCGACGCCAGGAGCCCCTCGCACAGCGCTCCGAGGCTGATGTCGCCCTCCCGGGGCTCAGGTTTCACCTCCCTCCCCAGAACAGCATCTCCAGCCTTTGTGACAGTGGCTCTAAGTGATGGTGGCTTTAGGGTGACAGTGGCTCTGGAGTGATGGGCAGTTGGAGTATCCAGATGCTGGCTGGAGGGAAGGGCTGTGGTGACATGTGGGGGACAGGCACAGGGCACAGGCTGGCACTGCCAGGGGCTCCCATCCTGGGCAAGGCAATGGGGGGCAACATCATCCCCCCATCTCAGCTCTAGGATGGATAAAACATCCCCAGCCTCCAGCAGATGGACCAGGAGACTGGGATGGACCTGGAGACAGGGATGGACCTGGAGACAGAGATGGACCTGGAGACAGGGATGGACCTGGAGACAGGGATGGACCTGGAGACAGAGATGGACCTGGAGACAGGGATGGACCTGGAGACAGGGATGGACCTGGAGACAGAATTGGACCAGGAGACTGGGATGGACCAGGAGACAGGGATGGACCTGGAGACAGGGATAGATGTGCAGCTCTCACACACCCCTCAATAATTCAGGGCTTTGCCAACGTGTCCCTGTCACCACAGCCAGCCCTGTCCGGCCCTTGGCTGTGGCTGTGGGGTCCCCCAGGGTCCTGGGGAAGGGAGCAGCCCCCAGGCTGGGCTGGCTGGATGTAGAAACCTCTATTGTTTTCCCACCTGTCCGAGTTACAAAGGGCCAAATGGATTTTCATGAAATGTTATTAAAAAATGAAAAGGGTTTGGCTTCCGGGCCGAGGCCCCGAGTGCCAAATCCGCCCCAGGCAGAGTTTTATGACTAAGTCTGTAATAAAAGCCTTTGAAAGGGGGGCTTAAAACTGGAGTCTCCACAGACCCTCTCCTCTCAAGGGCAGCACATGGGGGATTGCAATGTGTTCATATCCTGCTCGGCCTCTTCTGAAGGCTTTTTTCTGTGACAGGGACAGTGTAGCCCTGCTCTGCTGTCAGTGTCCTGCTGGAGATGGCTCCCAAGCATCCCAGGGACCCTTCCTCCGGCAGAGTTTGGCTGGGGAGAGCATCAAGAAACCAGGGAGAGAGGAGATGTAGCTCCAGACCCATCCTAGGACAGAGCAGCTCCCAGAAATCCCTGTGCTTGGTGCATGGCAAGGAGCCCCTGTGTCCTGGGGCAGCACCCCATGGGACAGGAGCACCCTGCATTGTCCCCCCATGCTCCACTTGATGTTTTGGCCTCCAGGGGGTGGAAAAGGCATTTCTGAGGGTTTGTCTGAGGGCTGGGAGGCTGTGAGCACCCACTGGCATGGGAAGGTCCTTGTGGAGTGAGCTCAAGCAGGTGCAGGGTGGGTGATAACTGGATGTCACACTCTGAGGGTGGCACACGTGCTTCCTGCAAACGTGTTCCGGCTGCTTGGAACCCTGTCTGCAAACCTCAGCTTCAAATAATTTGTAAATAATGTTCTCATTACTTTGCTAGCTCTAATTAGGACAAAGGGGGGAGAAATGAAGTATTTAGGCTGACTCCCAGGGAAACTGCATAGAGCAGAGCAGCTCCATAGGCTGCAGAGCAGTATCCTAAAGGGAGTGCTGGAAACCTTGAGCTGTTTGAATTTAGGCTGGGGAAGCCCTGGAGGTTAATGCAGGGCCTGTATTGGCCCAGGGAGAGGAGGTGAGAGATAAAAAGGCCCCTTCCGCTGCTCTCCAGGCCCTGCAGTGAAGGACAGGCTGCAGATCTCCCTTCCTTCCCTGCCATCCATGGCTCCTCGGGCTGGAATGTCGGGCTGGGCTCTTTTGTGATCGGGGTTTCAATTGGCGTTTAACAGGATCAGTGCAGCAGAGCAGTGAGACATCACTCCAGTGCTGCAAAGCCCCAGCTGCAGCTAGAGCTGTGTCACTTGATGGCTTTGCTGCCACCGTGGCCGTGTTTGCTGTCACTCACAGGCTGAGCAGGCGGGCAGGGTGAGGGGGTGTTGTCTGCAGTTAATGACCACGGGAGGTGACGGGAGCTGGGCTTGGGCGGAGGCGATGCCCGTGGAGCAGCTGGCAGCCAAAGGACACGTTGGGCTGGGCTCCTGGGTGATGTCTGGTCAAGATCAGGGCTATGAAGGGATCCCAGGGGGCTCCTTGTGGTCATGGCCGGGCTCAGCTGTGTCACAGTTCACCAGATAAACCTGGTAGATTTTGGTTTCTGCATGATGTCTAACAAATGAACGCTCCAGCTTCCCGTGCCTCCTCCTTTGCCTGCAGAATAATCAGATATTGGGTGGCAGCAGAAGTAGCTGTGAAGGTACAAAACCTCTGTGCGCCACAGGAAATGGGCTCTGAGAGGGGAAACAGCTCAGCCAGGGTGCAGAGGCCCTGGACAGGATGCCCAGAGAAGCTGCTCCATGCCTGGAAGTGTCCCAGGCAAGGCTGGATGGGGCTTGGAGCCACCTGGGACATCTGTCAGGGTCTGGGTGGTGGCTCTGGGATGGTGGGATGGAGTTGGTGACGCTGATGGGGCTGGATGGGCTCAGGGTGGCCAGTGCCAGCTGGGCACCCCTGCAGCTCTGGCACTGTGCAGAGGGACAGCAAAGGAGGGGTGGCAATTCCCCCTCATACCCCTGAGCAGAGGGGGCACACAGGCCTGGCCATGCTGGGGTGGGCAGTGCTGCTCCATGAGCCCCAGGAGAAGGGAAGCTGGAGTTTGGGATTGTTTGCTGCAGAAGGGAATGAGCTGAAGACAATGTCAAGCTCTGTAAATATTTATCAGATGAATGGGAGCGGGGTTTGAAACGTTAGACAGCTGAGAAATGGCTGTTTTAATAATTCTCCTGATAAATGAAAACCTCGGGTGGGGGGACAGGGAGCAGGTCATGGGGGAAGGGAGTTGTTTAGAGATTTGGGGCTTGGGAAGCTGTCCCGGGCTGAGATGGGGCCATGGGCCTTCCCCCTTGGGGATGAGGAGCTGGGACAGCCCTGCAGGACCTGTTCTCTGCTGCCTCCCACACCACAGCCTGTGCAGGGCTGGTTTAGGGGTGACACAGGAGAGGCACACGGGGATGCATAAGGGAAAAAGACAAAAATCTCATTTTTTCTGACCTAAAATTCCTGCTGCAGTGGAGCACGGGGGGAATGTGCAAGCAGGGCATCCGGCTCTCCCTGTTTTCCCAGTTTAGCATCTAAAGCTCTGTGCACAAGGAATGCAGGAGCAGGGTAGCTCCAGCCTTGGAATTCTCCCTCTGCATCTCCTGGGGCTGTGCCTGGGCCAGGACCCAGGTCTGGATCAGGGAGGCTTCATCAGATCCTGGCAGGGGACACCTGAAATCCCAGGTGGGGGCTGGCAGGTGAGCAGGGAGCTCAGCTCCACGGGCTTTGCTTTCAAATGCGTGTGCAAGCTCAGAGCCTGCACGGAGAGTTGATTAATTGCTGGCCATCTTGGAAGGGCTGTATTTTTTTTTTTTAAATAGTGTTATTTTAAACAAAACTTTGCTGTTCCCCTTTAAAGGAGACATCTGGGCTCAACGTGGCAGGCACGGGAGAGGCTGGAGAGTGGGGATGGGCTCAGGGAGAGGTATGTGCAGGAAAAACGCCATCCCTGCATGGGATCCATGGGGCAGCTCGCGCTGTGCCAGGCTGGGCCAGGGCCAGGGACATGCCCACCCTCCTGGCAGTGCCAGGGGCTCTGTGGGACAGGGGATCTCTGGCCAAGGATCCCTGATTTGCTGCAGGGAGGGGAGATTTGGCTTCCCAGTGACTTCCAGGAGGGCACACCTTGGAGATAAATCCCATGACAGTGCTCAGGAATAGCCACGCTCTGGATCCACCAGGAAGATTCCTGCTGCTGCCAGGAGACAAATTTGGGGCAGATAAACCTTCCCCCCTCCACTCCTAAAGCATCCCCAGACTCCCTGGGGCTGGGGAGGAATATCCCACCTGGGCAAGCTGTCCTATCAATGTCCTTTATGGGATGTGCCTCTGGCTGTGGGCACTGGGGGACATTGGGGGGACATCGGGGTGTTTGGGGTGCAGGGAGCTCTGGTTTGGCTTTTTATCCGCTCTGAAGTCTTGGGCTCTTCTACTGCCTGGGCTTTGGGGCAAGCTGGAGCACAGCTGAGACAGAAGGATAAAGCAAAGCTTTTGTATTTATTTGTCTTTTAATGCTCTGCCATATTCACCTTTCAGGAAATTTCCGTCTGCTCCGCGAGCTCCTCGCCCGGCTCCGCACAGAGGCTCCACATGGTTTCGTTTTCCTCGCAGCACCAATAAATCTGTGAGTGAAAGCGGCTGCTGGAGGGCTCTGCTCCACGGCAGAGCCTCCCTCACCCACGCAGGATGTCCGTGTCAGCAGCCTGCAAATCCTGCAGGGGAGCCGGGATGGGGGCCGGGGGATGGGGCTGCCTTCCCGCCGGGATGCTGCAGGGATCCTCACAGGGCAAAAACTCCTCCGGTGGAGCTGTTCACAGCTGGCTGGCTCTGCCCAGAGAGCTGGCACTGCCCCCGAGCCAAGGCTATGTCCCTTTGGGTGTGCAGGACAGGCAGGCATCCACACCGGGCACAGCACCCTAAAGGTTTTTTGGGAGCTCCAGCTGATTGCCCAATGTTGTTCCATCAGCTGCAAAGCCTCCAGAGCCACTTTCTCCCCCAAACAGGGTCCTGGGAAGCAGAAATCATTGCCAGGTTCTCCTCACTTCAGCCAACTTCTCAGCTCCCACTGTGAGAAACGTGTGTTTTTAGTTAATGAAAGCCGAGATTAACTCATGACCCTGGAGTCTGGGAGATGGCACTTTAATAAAACTGATAAATAGCAGCTTTCTGATAAAAATCACTTCTTAAAATGCAACACGATTGTTTTCCCTCCTTCCCCGTGGCCCCCCAGGCTCAGGCGTTGCTTGGGAGGGCCCGAGGGCACAGGGAGGGTGTGAAACAAGAAGGTTGTGGGTTTGTTCCCCAGCAGAAATTGCCTGTGGTTTGCTCCAGGGCTGGCAGGTGCTCCGAGCCGAGGCTCTGGCTCTCAAACGGGCTCCCTGCATTAGAAGCAAGCGCTGTTATCCTTCATTCCTGTAGATCCTGTTGATATCTCATGAAAATGATTTTGGCTGCGCTCATGGTTCAGGCTGGGAGCTCTGACATCTGAGGGCAAAGCCTGTTCTTTGCCAAGCAGAGACTGGAAATGTTGGGGTTGCCAAACCCCCTCCTCAGTGTCCCTCCTCCCCAGCCTCAGGCAAAGGTGGTGCAGGGCTTGCTGGGCTGGAAAATTGCATTTTCCCACTCATGTCCCAGCCAGGGCTTGGCCTGGAAGATGGGGGCTAGACTTCCCTGTCCCCCCTCCTGTGACAGAGCTGTCATTTGCAGAGTCCCACCAGCTCTGTGGCTGTGTGCTGCTGGGAATGGCCTCAAGCTGAGCCAGGGGAGGTTTAGTTGGATATTAGGAACACATCCTTCGTGGAAAGGGCGGCCCAGCCCTGGCACAGCTGCCCAGGGCAGTGGTGGAGTCCCCATCCCTGGAGGGATTTAGCAGACACATGGATGTGGCCCCTGGGGACCTGGGACAGTGGTGGCTTTGGCAGTCTGGGGAACAGCTGGACTCCGTGGCCTTTTCCAACATTTTGTAAACGATTCTGGGATTTTACGATGCTGTGGCTCTCCCATCTGAACAGGGCACAGATCAAGCCCAGTGCTCAGTGATACCCTGCTCCAACTGCCTTCATCCCCTCCTCCTCCTCCTCCTTCCAGCTGCCTGGTGCTCTCTTCCCAAGCAATGCTCTTCTCCCTGGCTCCCCTGACTGTCCCCGTTTCCAAATCCATCCTGAGTTACAGCTGAACTGGGATGCTCAGGGAGGGCTGACTCTGCAATCCAGCCCCTGGTGTTACCTTTCCCTTTGCTCCAGGGTTTGATCCATCTTGGATAACCAGAGAGCTCTTCTGGGGAAAGCAGCTATTTTTATTTCAGTTCTTACACCAGCCCGAGCACATTTCTGCAGGCACAAAACAAATTCCACGTGGAAGAGAATTAATGTGGCCCCAGAGCTGTGCTGGGAATGATACACACATGGCAGAGGAATGAGGCCAGAGCCCTGAAGATGCCTGGGAGTAAGAAAATGTTCACTGACAAGAAAAGCTGTCATTAGTGGTTTATGGAGGTGTTTGTCCTGCCTTGTGGCAGGAGAGAGAAGGGAGAAGTGGGATTTGGGGGGGCTGCTTTAGCCATCCCCCACCACAGCCACCTCCATCCAGAGGAGCCCAAATGTCCCCTTTGCCCCTGAGCTGCATCCCCCAGTGCAGCTGGCAGGGAGGGGGCACAAGCAGGGTGTTTGTTCCTGGGGATGATGATCCCTCTGTCCCCATCCCCATCGTTGTGCCTGCAGGAAGATCAGCAGCCGATTGGGGAAGTCATTTTCCAACAGCACAAATCAATATTTATTATAATGAAAAAGAGAGATTGATATCAGGAAGGGTGATAATAATAAAAAAAACCCCATGTCTAAAGTTATTACTTGTATGTACAGGCGAGGATGAAAAGACCATCCCCAAACAGAGGCTTTGTTGGTTTCTTTTCCTTTGTAGAAACAGATTCCTCTGATATTCTCCCTCAGATGCTCCCAGGCACCCTGCTGAGGTTTTGATGTTCGGCTTGCATCCAGAATATTGAGCATGAAATCCAAACATTCCTTCTGGTGGCAGCTGAGGGATAACGGAGGAGCCTCTACCATTCCCTGGGGGAGAGGGAGACCAAGGGAGCCAGGGAGACCCAGAGCAGGGGGGGCTGCAGGCAGGGCACAGCAGCAACCAACCAACATTTTGAGCTGTTTTGATGTTGTTTTTTTGTTTTAGGGGCTACAAGCATCATGCCCAGGGCTCTGCCACCTGAGCTTTGCTGCCTGGGCAGGACTGTGGCCTGTGGTGGCAGCAGGAACCCACCAGTGAAGGGTGGTCAGAGAGAGCCCTCACTCACATGTGCCCCACAGACAACCTCACCAGGCCAGGAGGTTGTGTGGTCACTTCCCAGCCCCACCTTGAGCTCTCCTGAACCTGGATCAGGTGAGGCCAGAGGATGCTGCTGGAGGATGGTTTGGGAGAGTGGATCCTAGCCTGTGGAAAAAAAACCCCCAAAATCTCAGAGATCATCCCAAACCTCAGCACCTTTTCACCAGTGGTGGCTTCCCAGAGTGCGGCATCTCCAGCTCCATCCTCAGCACACACATGGTTAAAGCAGAGAAACAAGGCAGATTTCAGGGTGGTGCTGTAGAAATGGGACTCAGAGGATGCTCAGACATGAGCAAGCCTGTTCCCCTGCCAGTTCCCTGAGCTCCTGCTCCCCAAATTCTGCCCTTTGGCCCAGCTGGCAGTGAGGGAGAGCAGGGACCAGGCAGGAATGAGCTGTCTCCTTAGCAAGGCGAGCTTCCTGAGTCATCAATAAATCACTTTTGTGCTCATTAAATTACCATTCCCATCTGGAAAAGCAGCCATTAACTAATTGATTCTTCTGGGTGCTGCACCCAGGCTCTTTGGTGCTGCTCCCACTGACACCCTGCTCTCTCCTGTCCCTGCCATGAGAGCACTCCCTTGGCCATCTCCATCCTCTCCAGCATCATTTGCAAAACAAACAGCATTTCAGCACCAGGAGCCTCACTAACCAGGTCTGGGATTCAGGTCTGATGCCTGGAATGTGATCCCAGTATTTGGGGTGATTCAGGTGCCCTCATTACCCCCCCTTCCCTCCTGCACTCCTGCTCTGGGCTCCCTCACCAGGTCCTGCCAGGGGGTTCCCACTGTTCCTCCCATGCCAGCTTCTCATTTCCCCAAGCTGACACCAGTAACTGTTCCTGCCTTTGCATAGCTCATCCCTGTTCAATTTTCCCTTCTGAAATGCTCTAAAGCTCCCAGGTTTGCTCCTTCAAAGGACTCAAAGCTTTCCTCTCTTTCTCAGAGATTAATTATAGCTTCAAACACCTGCAGTAACTTCCTTCAATTACCAGGATTCTGCTCAGGAACTTCTCGAGGATTAAAACTTCTTCTGCCTTTCACTTGACAAAATCTTGCTCTGAGCCAGGCCCAGGCCCCACTGGCAGTTACAGCTGAAAGAGCCATAAATTTGGGTTAATCTGACTAAAACCCTGCAGTGTGCAGAGAGGGGCTGTTTTCCAGTCTCCCAAGGATCCTGCCTATGCAAGGGTTACTTTCCTGCAATCTTAGCGTGGATCTGAAAGCCAAATCCTTCATTCCTGCTCACACATCACCACTCAAGGGCCCAGTTTTGCTCTTGATCTCCTCAGCAGTGGCTGCCCAGGGCCAGGTAGGGCTGTGGCAGGGATGGGAGCTGAGCTGGGGATGTGCCTGCTGGAGCTGGAGGGGGCAGATGGCCACAGCAGCATCCTGGCTCTGGCTCCTGCAGGGGTTCTTCAGGGGACAGCCAGAATTCCTGGTGTCACACCACAGGATGGACAACTGCTGCACCAGGAACCCCCACTGCTCTGCGGGATGGAGGAGAGAGGAAAAGGCAGGGAGAAGAAATGGGAAAGGAGAAAGAGAAGAGGTGGAGAAGGAGTGAAGAAGAGATGGAAAACAGCGCAAAAAAGAGAATAAAAAGGATGGAGGAGAGATGGGAAAGGAGGTGACAGTTCACTGAAGGTGGCAGGAGGCATCCTTCACCCTGGGTTATCATTCTGCCCCCTCTCTGCTGCCTCTGGAAGGATGGGACAGCCCAAGGCACATCTTCACTGGAACCCCCTCCCCACCTGGGAGGCTTCTCCTTGTCCCAGGGGTGAATCTGAAGGGCCCGACATTTCTCTGAAGGGCCCAACATTTTTCCTCCCCACCCAGACACCGAAGGAGACCCAGAATGATTTGATTGATATTTGGAGACAGTGAGATGACAACACTGACTGACAAACTGCTCGTTTCTCTCGGTGTCTCTTTAATTTCTGCAGTTAATGCAGCATTCCAGGGGCCTTCCCCAGCAGATGAAGCTCAGAGTGATCCAGAGGGGGCTGTCTGGGCTCTGTGCCCCCTCTCATGGTGTGTGCTGTGAACATGGACCCCCAAGGTCTTTGCAGTGAAGGAAGGATGAAATTTATATCTTCCCAGTGAACTGATCCTCTTATCTGCATTGTCTGCTCAGCATCTAATGAACTAATGAAATATGCAACAATTCAGCTCTAGAACAGACCTCGCTTTTAAATTAGCACTAATTAGAGATAATTATCTTGGCTGGTTTGATGTTTCTGTGTAATGAGCTCGGGTTTTCTTTTGTTAGGAATTGGTGTGGTCAAATATACGAAGCAGACACGCTGGATTTCCTCAAGTGCCTCCTCATTCCTGACTTGCTTCAACATCTCCGAGGGCTGCCCTCCCCTTCTGATGCCATTCCACTGAGCTGCCTGGCTGCTGCCCCTCCTTGATGCTGGGAGGGGATGTAAGGCAAGAGCCAGGAAAAGGCGCTGCAGCTCCCACCCTCCATGCCCTGTTCGTGCTCCCCAGAAGCTCTGGGAAGGGGTAGGACAGACACACGGCCCCTGCTGGCACTTGGCACCAGTGAGTTGTGGCACAGGTGGTCAGAATTTCCCCTTTCCTGGCCCCAGCCCCATCCTTGTCCCTTTCCCAGCCCAAGGACAGCACAGACACAAGGAGTGAGTGGCTGTGTGGGGCTGGGTTGGGTCTGGGGTTAAAGCACCATCCTATAAACAGTAATGTGCCATGAATCCCTCATTTCTCCAGGGCATTTTAACAGCCTGGCTGGTGACAAGCTGCCAGGGCAAAATGCTGTAAAGGGTGATAAAATCACACGTCCCTCTGTGCCAGAGCAAGGCCCCCACTCCCTGTGCTCCATCACAGGGGAGCTGTCAGGGTCATGGGGTGGGACAGCCTGGCATTGTGGGGCTGTCAGGGACACGGGGCAGCACAGCCCAGCACCATGGGGCCACCCAGCCAGCCCTGGGCTGCCTCCCCCAGCCTGCCCAATAATTCTGTCAGCACCTGTTTCATGGCCTGACAGGGGAAAGAGTGAAAGGTGCTGGTTGTGCTGCGTTGCTGGGGACAGCAGGAAATCCTAAAATCACTCCCTGCCAAGGGGATGGGATGTCTGTCCCTAGGCCCCCTCTCCCCATGGCATGGCCAGGACTCCAACAAGGCTCATCTGGCTGTGGGTTGAGCAGCAAACACCACAGGCCCTCGTGGAGTTTAAGCAGAGGGACGGGGCACAGTCCCCTGGCACTGGGGCCAAGGGAATTCAGCTGAATGATGCTCAACAAACCCTCCCTGGAGAGGCTTTAGGAAGCATGGGGTGCTGTCTGCAGCTCACCAAGCAGGGTGCCTGGGGAGTGGGGCAGTCACTGAGGTGTTGCAGCCCTCTCTGGCAGTGCTTGGCCCTGCTGTCCCTCATTGCTGTGTCCACAGGGAGAGATGGGGGCACATCCCCCCCAGCCTGGGGCAGAACTGGGGAATGGGGGCTGTGCAATGGGCTCGGGAAAGGGTGGAGAAGGGGGCTTGAGAGGTGAGATCTGCTCACTGCCTTTCATCCCACCAGCACCACAACGCCTCTTCATTAGCAACCATTTCCCATTTATTTCCCTTTCCCATTTATTATGATTTACACTTGGAGGTTGTGCTGGATCAAATATTGGCTTCTGCAGGACATTTTTATAAACACACATATCTGGATCTATAGATCAGCTTGCACACAGCCATGGAGATTTTTCTGCACAGACACTTCCCAGACTTTTCTTCCCTCCCAGCACGGCCTGGAGCAGAACCAGTGCTGGGGGAAGCACTGAGCCAAGGGGGTTTCTGTGCCACAGAAGGGAGCCAGCAGAGCTCCCAATAATTTACATCCACTGGCCCTTCCTCCTGTCTCAGCCTGGGCTCCCTGAGGCTCATGGATCCTCAAAGCTGACAGGGATTGTTGGGCTTCCCTGGATGCCAAGTGCCCTGGGGCTACAGGAAAATGCTCTGAGCTGCCTTTCCATGGAACCACTCATGAGAGTGAGCAGGTGGCTCTGAGCTGCTTTTCCATGGAGCCAGTCTCCAGCAGGAGCAGGTGGCTCCTCCAGAGGGGCACTGGGAAGCACTGAGGCTCTGCAGAGCATCTCTGCAGGTGCTCACAAGGAGAGGAGGCTTTTGCATCATCTCACACCACGCAAACTGGGTTGGGGGGCTCCAGGGCCCCCTGGATGTGCCCCTCTGCACAGGGAGTGCACAGTGAGGCTCTCTGCCATCAGAGCTGAACCTCGCTGGCATTACTCTAGCAGAGCACAGCTTGGCAGAGGTGGGAGCTCAGCAGCCCTGAGGCACCTTTCAGGCAGTACAAGCTCTCACACGAGGAGCAGGACCCGGCGGGGCAGAGCAGGGAGGAGCAGAACGCCTCGGGCTGCTGCAGCCTGCACACAAACGCGGCAGCTCCCCTTCCCCTCTCTCTGCAGAACAGCAGAGACCCGAGGCTGGGAACAGCCTGAGCTGCTCCTCCTGGGCAGGAGCAATGGTGAGAGCTGAGCAGATCAGGGGATTTGGGCAGCAAACAGCAAGGATGGTGAAAACATCACCCACAGCCGCCGTGGAGCCAGGCACCTTCTGCCACCACAGTTGTGTCACTACAGCTCATGTCACCTCCTCTGCCTGGCCTGGACACAGGGACAAAGGTGCAGGGAAAAGTGAGAACCTGCACTGATCTCCTGGGAGTGGTCAGGAGCTCTGTCATTGTTATTTCTGAAGTTATCCAAGAAGAGCTTGTTCCCATCGGGAGCAAACTCCTGCTGTGTCTGACAGAGACAAGGATTTTACTTTTCCAAATGACAAATAAAGCTGCATTTCTGGGCTGGTATTTGCCTCTGATGCCATCCCAGCCGTGAGCAACACGAGGTGATGTCACTGTTTAACGAGAAATGACACAGAGCCATCAGAAGGCTGAGTGGCATAAGGACCCATCTCTAGCCAAACTGCTTCTCTTACGCCCTGATCAATACAGGTGGACCTGATTGGACATTTAATCAATACATTTCGCCTGATTGGCTAATTAACAAGACACCCCATTTGTAAACACTCTTATGAGAATAACAAGAAAACAGATATTAGAAAAACACCACCTGCAGGTTGTTTATAATAACTGGTTATCATTGTGACCTCCCTGGACAGCTGGAGCATCCACAGACACTGCTGCCTCCTGCACGAGCCCTGCACCCAGAGCCAGCCTGAGCAAGAGGAGGAGTGCTGAGGGGGGGGGGGGTCTCACAACCATTTACAGCATCCAAACCCATGAATTTCCCTGGCCAGACCCCCCTGGCTGGCTGGGAGCTGGGCCTCCCTTCTGAGCACATCCCACAGCACCATCAGGCTGTGGCAGGGCTCAGAGCTGCAGCTCCCAAATCGCAGGGAAGTTTGAAGTGAGGAGAAGGAGGCAGGAGCAGGACAGGACACTGGTTTGCAGCAGAACAGCCCTGCTCCAGCCCAGCATGGGCTATTTCCAGCCCTGGTCCCAGCTCTGGCAGTGGAGCCACCACCTCTGAGAGGTGGCAGGTGCTCTGTGCCTTCACCCGCTGAAAGCTTTGCTGGGAAATGGCTTTTTGCCTCAAAACCTCTGTCTTGCCTTTTATTCCTGGGCATTTGGGATCCCTCTCCCTGCGGATGGCAGCTCCAAGCTCCTCTTCCTGCCCTGTCCCAGCCTTGTTGAGGAGGAGCAGCTGCAGCCTGACCTCGTTAAAAACCTCTTCCCCCTGCCCTGGTGGAGCAGTGGTTTCTCTGCAAATTCATTTCTCACACGGTGGGGGTGGCAGGGCACCCCTGAAAGGGGAATCGCTGCAGCTGCAGGAGACTCAGCACCCCCGAGGAGGCTCCTTCACCTGCCCTCCCTCAGATCTCACCAGAGATCAGCTTGGAAATGGGAGAACTACCCCACTTTTTATGGCTTTTTTTCCCCTTTCATCCCCTACCCAAGCAGCCTGGAGCCAGCTCGGGCTGCAGGAGTCGGATCCGTGCCCGCCGGCCCCGCGGGTTGGGAGCCAGGCGCACGAGAGGAGGAAGAAAGCAAGAGAAGAAGGTGCTGGAATATCATAAGAAGACAATGTGATTTCATTATCCTGACCTAGAGGTGCCTCCTTTTAAGAAAAAAGCATCAAATTAAGGTCTTTTAAACAACAGCAGAGAGGAGACACAGCAAGCGAGCTCCTCTTCCCGCCTTCACAACATCTGTCTCACATCGTCCTGCTAATTTCAAGTTACTCCAAACTCCTTTAATTCCCTGCCAGGGCTTTCAAAATATTTTTTTTTTAAAACCACAGGCTAGCCAGCTCCACAGCCTCAAATTGAACATGCAAGGGAGCAATGAGAAGAGGAATTTAAAAAAAGAAAGGTCAGGCTGTGTTCACAAGGCACACAAGCTGCTGCCCAGCAGGAAGGGGGAGGGGGATCAGCCCCCTTGGTGATGTGCTGGTCCAGCCTCCCCAGACCCTGGGCATCCAGGAGATGTGAGTCCATAGGAACCAGCGGAGAGCAGCCAAGCTCCTCTGCTTTCGCTGCAAAGCACCTGCTGGGCACGAGGCAGGGAAAGGGAGCTGGTGTGACACAGCTCAGTGACAGAGATGCTGCAGCCCTGCCCAGGCTGGCTCAGGATGCTCCGTCCCCATTCCAGCCTTCCACTTCTCCAGCATCCATCTGGGGCTCCCTTTTCCCAGAGACCCACTCTGCACCCACTCACACATAAGCAGTCCCAGCTGGTCCCAGGCATGTCTCAGCAGGAGGTTTTAATCTCCAAATTGGCACATCCCGGTGGAAAAGCATTTAGGGAGATCTTGGTGCTCTTGGGAGGTCCTTCTCCCATGGAAGTGCTTGTGCTGGTGTCTGTCCTGTGCCCAGCAGGTTGGGCTGGCTCACCTGTGACAGTGGCACTGGTCCAGGACATGTGGGGGACTGGCACGAGGGCTTTGAGGGGCAGCACAATGCCCAGCAGGGAGGAAGGAATTCTGCCTTTATCCATGGGTAGCAGAAAGCTGCAGCAGTGCTGAGGGGACACGGACAGAGATCAGGTGGGTCTGGTGGAGTTTAGATCCAGAACCTCTCCAGGTCTCCCGGTCCATCGTGGTGTTGGGAAGCCAGAAATAAAACAGGAATGGGATCAAATTTCTGCAGCAAACGCACCTGAAAAAGCACTCCCAAAGTCCCTGCACTCTCATCTGCTTGTGAGCAGAAGCAAAGATGAAAAGCCAGGGAATGCAGAGCTCTATGAATCCATGTCCTGGAGCAGTTCCCCTGGTTTGTGCCTGTGGAAGATCTGCCTGCAGAGCCAAGGCTGTGCTCTCTCCTTCTGGACAGGAATGGATGGAATGAAAACATGACCAGAAAACTGGGCTGGAACAGCCAATTCTGTGCAGAGCCCCCTTCTCACCCTGCACATCATGCCCTGAGCATGGAGCCCTCAGGAGAGTCCCCCTGGCAGCAGCAGCAGCAGCTCAGGGCCTGCAGGAAGGGAATTTCCTCCCTTCCCAACCAGTCCCGGCCTGGAGCTGGGATCGGGGGCTTAAATAAATATGTGCCTGTGTAAATAAATAGGAGTGTGGAGTTGAGAGGCAGGTTAATGGCTGGGGAAGCCGGGCTTGACCCTGCTGACATTTCAAATTAGTTCTGCTGCGCTGGGCTGGGCCTTTGAGGGGATTTGTGCTCGGGCTGGACGTGGAGAGAAATGTTAAAATTCATCATGTAAAGAGGCTCTTTGGAGCTTCCTTCCTCCTGGGGGGAGACCTCTGCCTCCTCTGGCACCCTGGAATGAGTGTCCGAGCCTGGGAGGCGCTGGGGCAGGTGGGCAGTGCAGGCTGGGCTCTCACCTTTGCTGTGCTGCTGCTCTCAGCCTGGGGTGCCCCCAGGGATGCGGGTGATCTCTGAGGTTCAGGTGTGCTGTACCCACACCTGCAGGATGTGTCAGGATGCACCTCTGTGTGTGCAAGATCCACACGTTCATGGGCACACAGAGATAAAATTCATCGGAAGTGGGCAGGGAATGTGTTATTAGTGCTGAACGCATGCATGAAAGGCAAGGGGATGGCAGCAGGGAATACATTCCAGAACAAAAAGGGGTCATCTGCACGGCTCTGGCTCGCCCCTCTCGTGCCTCTGTGTTATGATACAGGTTTTAATTCTCTCCACTCTTGCTGTCCCTCCTGCCAGGCTGCAGCTCTGATTCTGGGGCAGCCCTCAGCCCTCGCGTGGGAGGTGTGTTAATTCCTCACTGAACTGATACAGTCATTTTTAAAGTGGAAAGAAACTCAGTTCCCTGCTCCCCCTGGGGACTGGCTGAAATGTTCCCGTGGAAATGGAGCCTCGGGCAGGCTGTGTGCAGGGACTGTCAGCCCAGCCGGGTGCTGGTGGTGCCAGGGACACGGGCCCCAGCAGGGAATGCTCTGTGTGCCTGGCTGTGGCTGCTGCCTCTGCCTGGGACACCCGGCACAGCCCCTCAGATCTGGCCCTGGTGGTGCCTGCCACACCAAGGAGGAGAGGTGGCTGTGGGGCCCGGTGGCACCACCAAGATCACCCTGTGGGCACCATGCCCAGGCAAACAAACCCATTTCCAACAGCCCAAGGCTGCCCAGTGCTGGATCTTGATCCCCTTCCAGCCCTTCCCATCCTCCAGCCTTGGTAAATTTGTTTTCCATCCTCACTAAGAGGTTCTTTCCAGGGCCTGGGGAGGGGAAGAAATGGAGAGCTCTGGTTGTCCAGCACCATCCTGACCTGAAGCCTCCCCTACAGCAGTGACGGTGCTGCCAGTGCTGGATAGGGATGGGATCCCTCCCTGCCACTGCCTGTCCCAGCCTGGGGCTGCTGGGGCTGCTGGGGCTGCTGGGGCTGCTGGGGATGGGTGGCAGCTGTTCCCAGTCCTGTCCACTGCCTCAGTGGCTCTGCAGGGCCCAGAACCACAGCCCAGGGACAGCTCTGGCCCTCCTGCTCACCCTCAGTGCCCCAAAGGATGGAGGAGCTGGTGCCCGTTGTAGGAGGATCCAGCCCATCCCACCTGCGAGGATCACTCGGGACATTGTCCCCACCCTGGGCAGGACCTGCAGGACCTGCTGCCAGTGCTTGTCCCCGCACTGGGGGCAGTGCTGGCACTCTGTGACAGAGGGTGGAAGGGGAGATACAAAGCTCTTTGCTCCCTTCCATGGAAGGAAAACTCTATTTTGAGTGGCTGTGTAGGAAGATGCTGCAGGAGTTGGGGGTGTGTGGGGGATTGGGCTCCCGAAGGTTTCAGACACATTTGGATCAGTTTGGCTGTGGAGTGACTCAGCTCCTGACAGCCCTGTGAGACCTTTGCACTCTTCCTAAACAGGGATTATTTCATCCTCTCAGAATGGCTTAAGCGCTAATAAAAGGCATTAAAAATTAATTTTCCACGCTGTCTGTTGGTGTTTCTCCCAGCCCTGGATCACACTCAACAAGCAGAACTGATCAGCAAACCCAGACCGTGTTCTCTGCGCTGATGCCCCCGCACAGACACTCCCCCCCTCCACCTCCAGCACATCACCAGGGGCCAACGTGCAATTATTAACCTTCCTTCTTTTCCCTTTCCTCTAAAAAACTAAAAAAGGAAAGCTGTTGCTGGCAGCTTGGAGATTTGCTACGGGTGTCAGGCCTGCTCCTCTCTCTCCTGGTGTCAAATCCCATATGCAAAGGAGGCTTGTACGCAGGCACAAGGCACCGCTGTGTGTGACATCCACTGCCCCCAAACAGGCACCATCCCTCTCCCAGGGGCTGGGAGGGAGGATCCTGGGGGAGAGGGGGAGGGAAAAACAGGGAACAGAATCACAGAATGGTTTGGGCTGGAAGTGACCTTACAGAGCATCTCATCCCTGCACCTCCACGGGCAGGGACAGCCTCCACTGCACCAGGGTGCTCAGGATGCTTTGGGGTGATCAGGCAGGGTCTGTGCTCCAGCCTGGGCTGTGTGGGGTGCCACTGGGGCTCGTGGCAACTTCTCCTTTGGGCCAGGAACTCTCCAGAAAGGATACTCACATCCCTTCTGCTGGCTGGTCTTGACTGGTGCCTGTATTATGCAGGTGGCTGCTGTCAGGAGACATTTGAGCTTGGGTGCTTAAAGGTGAAAATGTGGGGTGTGTGCATGGGTGTTGGGCAGGATCCCTCCCAAAACAGGGATGAACAAGCCCTGGCCAGCAGATGGGATTCCATCAGACAAGGCATAATGGAGGGACGCTTGGCAGAGGGACCATCACAACACAGGAAGCCACGTGAGGACCTCAAGGCGATCCTGGGAAGCAGCTCCTGGCACTGCCCCACTGCAGGGGCACCACCCCAGAGAGCCCCCTGAGCTGGGCACTGGGGCAGAGCCTGCCCAGGGTGCCAGCAGGGCTCCCATCCCTGCAGAGACTGGCACACCAGTCCGGGAAAGCCACTGGTGCCCCATTCCCAGCCAGCCCTGCCGCTGCCCCTGCCTTGCCTGCCTTGGATCCACCCAATTACAGCTAATTAGCTTTTCTGCCATAAAACCCTACGGAGACAATGGAGAAAAGCCTCCTGCCTTTGACAGTAATGAAGTTAAATAGATATTTATTTATCCTTTTATTAGACAAACCAATTATAATTTTACGCTTGAAATAGCTAATTTTTAAAAGTGATGTCGAAGCATATGTATATACTGGGGTAATATATGGCCAGCCCTGGCCTGTAACAATCCTGCCTCATTACCAGCACGGCTGACGTGGTATTTAAATATCCTCTAATGCACCCATTCATAAAATGATAATTAAAAATACGCTGAAATGCAGCTATTAGGACAGAGATCCTGGTTATTTATAGGCTCTGGTTTGAGTTTTGAATGATAAAATCCTGAGTAATTGCTTGGAGTGGTGAAGTGTTGCTTCCCTGGCAGCCTGACCCACCGTGGCTGGGAAAGCAGAGGCTGCTGATTCCCAGCGAGCTGTCAGTCTGTCCGGGATCACGGGATGAGCAGGCTGAGCCTCCCGGTGCCCTGCAGGGGAGAGGAGCCCAAAACATCACCAGAGCACAGGGAGAAGACTCTGAGCGCTCCTCCTGCTGCAGGATGAGCTGTGTCCATCTGGCACCTCCGGAGCCCTGGTGTCCAGCAGTGGGATGGGCAGAAAAGCTGCTGCTGATTGCAGAGCAATCCCAGAGAAAACACCTGGGAATGTCGGTTCCAGAGCAAACACCTGGGAATGGGGCTCTGCAGCAGGCTCTGCTTTCCCCACCTCTCGCTGCCATCTGGACGTGGAGTCGGGTGGCTGGAGACCACCTGACTGCTCAGCCAAACACCAGAGACCAGAGATCATAGAGGGACTCTTAAAAAATTCATTTCCCTGGCTATAAAGCCGTGGTGAGTGCTGCTGAGCGCTGGGCTCAGCTGGCCCGGGTGGCTCCGGGCTCTCCCTGCAGCGTTCGGAGCCATCTGGCCCCGCCTGAGCCCCTCGGCCCTGCCTGGGTCCTGTGCTGCTGCTGCTCCTGCTCTGTCCTCTGGCTCTTCATCCTCTTCCCTCTTCCCACAGGACCAGGGCCTCCTGCATTCTTTTCTAAAGGCAACAGGGATGACTTGGGAAATGAGAAATTTGCTTTAAGATGTGATTTCAGCCGTCTCACACCTAGGAGGGATTTTCAGCTAATTTCCCCTGAATGTTCCTAGTTGGAGATTTCTTGACTCAGGGCTAAAGGGTCAGTACAAGCCTCCAGAAGTGGAAGCTTCCCATCCTGCAGCCCAGGTCTGGGGTACACCACTGGTACCATTCCCAGGACACTGGACACCCTTTTCCAGCCCATCCTGTGTTGTGAATGGAGCTCTGTGAGGTGATGGCTGAGTTTTTGGGAGACAAAGCCAATTCTTCACAAATCCTCATAGTTAAACACATTATTTTCCAAAGAAAAGAGGCTTTTCAAGCTGCCAGGAGATGGACACAGCAGAGCAGGGCAGCTGCTGGAGCTGGAGGTGCTGCAGGAGCCTGGAGCTGTGGGCAGGAGCGCACTCTGGGTGCTGCTGCCTCTGCAGCCCTGGGCAGGTTCCTCACCGTCCCTGTGGCAGCTCCATGGCTCCTGGGGCTGTGGGATGTCCCTCCATGCAGCCATGGGACGTTGTTTTCCACCTCCCATCTGCTCCCTGCTGCTGCCATCTGGCTCTTTCCAAGCCTGGACTCTTCTTCCTCACACCTTTGCACCTCCAGTGGCTCCACAGCTCTGGTGGACATGGAGCCCTGGCTGCTGCTGCCATTTCCCAACCATTGGTGCTCTGGAATCATCTCTGTGCTCTGGCTGGGACAGTGCCTGTGGCTGTCCTCCACAGGTGGTTTCTACCCTCCTTGCTGCCTCCTGCCACACTCCTGGGAAGCCCCTGGGGAATGCCCAGCGGGTTTGCTGCACCTCCTCTTCTCAGTTTTACTCCAGTTACTTCATCTTCCTAAACTGAGCTGTTCTGGCTCATTCTCTGGGGAGCCTTTAGGAGCCAGAGCAGGAGCAAGAGTCCCGGGATGGCAGGGCTGGCAGGGGACGGGTGTCACTGTGCCACCACCCGGCTCTGCCAGCCCAGCCTGGTCCTGCACGGGCACGGTGCGGAGGGCGGGCGGGTTTGTGTGTGACAGATGTGAGCCCAGTGTGTGACAGATGTGCTGCAGCATCTGGGCACGAGGAGGGACAGGGCTTCCAGGGCTGGGAGCAGCCAGAGTGTGGAGAAGAGCAACTCCAGAGCCACATCTCAGTTGCCACAACACAATGATGAGGAGTGGACCAGAACTCCTTAAATCTCTTCTAAACGCACCCAAACATGTGCTCTGTCTCCATCCTGCTGAGAGCAAAACCTCCTGCAGAAGCCTCCAGGACACCCATCCTTGCTTCTTCACAGAGATGCCGGGGATCAGGGGCTCCCCCAGTGCCCCCTGAGCCCCGTCCCCCATGGCTGCTGGCAGTGGGCTGGGAAGGCTTTGCTGCATCACACTTGGTGCGGGTCTGTGCCATGCCTGGGGTCTGGCACAGCCTCCTGCAGCCCCCTCTGGAGCAGCCCCGATGCCACGGTGGTGGCTGGAGCACCTTTGGGGGCACCCCAGGCTGGGGTTTTGCTCTCTGGTATGCTGGGGGGACCCTGGGGGACCGCAGTGTTCGGGTGCCCCCGATGCCACCTCCCAGCCGGGCTGCGCTCCCGCGGGGTCCCCTCGCTGCAGACACTGGGTGGCACTCGCACGCCTTGGCACGGCAGCTGCCAGCAGGATTTTTCCGGAGGAAAGCACAGAGATTGAGGGGTGGGGAGGAGGATTTACCGCCCTCCCCCTGCTCCGGGGGTCCCTGGGCTCCATGGGCGCTGCGCGCCCCGCGGATCCGCCCTGTTGGGGTCCCCTGGGCGGCTGCTCCCCGCTTCCAGAGCATCACCAGAGCCTGCACAGCCCGGCCACCCCTGCCCAGCGCTGGGCTACAGCTGTGTCCCCCCATCCCAGTCCTCATCCCCTCCCAGCTGGGGGAGCACTGGGAGAGCTCAGCCGGAGCCCCTGCCAGCCCGCAGTGCCTAGACCCAGCACCTCGTGTGTTCCGGGGCTCCCCAGCTGCCAAATCCCACTCCAGCCCCGCAGTGCCCACCCAGCACCATCCCGTGTGTTCCGGGGCTCCCCAGCTGCCAAATCCCACTCCAGCCCCGCAGTGCCCACCCAGCACCATCCCGTGTGTTCCGGGGCTCCCCAGCTGCCAAATCCCACTCCAGCCCCGCAGTGCCCACCCAGCACCATCCCGTATGTTCCGGGCCTCCCCAGCTGCCAAATCCCACCCCCTCCAGCCCCGCACCGGCCCCTGCACCCGGGGAACTGGGTGGGAATTACAACACATCATTTATTAAAGGGTTGCTGTCAAGGTTGACAAGCCCCCAAATTAAGTAGCTTAAAAATTCCATTAGCTGAGGTCTTTCTGGTGCCATGTCCTATCTCACTTTTGTTTATCAACCTTCACGGCTCTGAATATCTGGTAGCTGCTCAGTTGTGTCCGTATGGTGGAGAGACTGGGGGAGGATGGGGGAGCCGGGGGAGGGGAAAGTTCAGCACCCGAGGAGCCGGGAACGCGCTGGGAGCTGCTCACACCAGCCCGGGAACGCCAGGGGCTCGGGGCCATGTGGACTCAGCACTCCAGGGGCTCGGGGCTGTGTGGATTCAGCGCTCCAGGGGCTCGGGGCCATGTGGACTCAGCACTCCAGGGGCTCGGGGCCGTGTGGACTCAGCACTCCAGGAACACGAGAGGAGAATCCCCCACAGGGAGGGCAGCAAGGGAAGGGGTTGGATGGAATTCTGGGCTCTGAGGTTCTGCAGATGGTGATGAACTTCACCTGACAGGGTGAGGGGTCCTGTGCCCTCTGCTCCCATCCCGGAGCTGCTGCTCCTTTGGTGATGGGAGAAGGGAAAAATTCTGTGTTCGGGTCAAGAGCAAGGGGCCGTGGATCCCTCGTGTCACTGCATGCAATGCCCAGACAGCAGCTAAGGAAGATGAGGCATTGCTGCTCATCTCCTCCTGGCGCCACAGCTCCATCCCTGCCATGTGGCAGGACCTTGGAGATCCAGGGAATGGGGACAGAGTGCCTGCAGAGGCATCTCTGCAGCACAGCATCCCCAGCTCAGGCGAGGGCATTTGCACAGCTGGAATGTCACATTCCTTTAAAATAAACACCAGGACAAGAAATGTCAGAGAAGCTCTGGCAGGGCTGTGTGTGCGGCCAGCGAGAGGTGACAGAGTCTGGCACGTGTCACTTCCAGTTACTGCTGTCCCCTGTGGGCCCAGCAACGTGTCCTCAGCCATCCCATCTCCCAGGGCTGCAGGGCTGGGGAGCAGAGGGTGTGACAGAGGCCATGGGGACAGGCCACACCAGCACTGCCAGTTTGCACACAGTGTCACCAGCCAGGAGCTCTGGCATCGGCTCTGGGGACAGCTCTGAGCACAACTCTGGGCACAGCTCTCACAGTGCACAAAGGAAGGAGGTGCTGGCACCTGACTGTGTGGTACCACCCATTCCTTCACCCCACGTGCTGAGGGAGAGCTGCTCCCAGGCTCCAAACTGCCACGTGGCCTTTGCCAGGGAGGTTTCCTGGGGATGCCAGGAGATGCATCCACATATCAATGCCACCTGCTCTGGAAATGCAGCACAGGGTGATGGCTCCTCAGCCAGCCCAGAGCCAGGAGGGGAGGTGCATCCCAGATGTGGCTGCTGGAGACAGCTTTGCTTCCCCACCCCAGCTCAGGTGTGCCACCCCTCCTGTCCTCTGACAGTCCCTAACACTTGCACAGTGGCAGGAAAAGGAGATTTTGTGCCTGTAAGTCTGTCAGTCCTTGTTTTTCATTGTCCCCCTACACAAGACAAAAGGGAACAGGAGATATCACAAGAATCAACCAAACTCCAGGAGCCATCCCCAAAACTCCATCTATTTTTAAGCACTGAGTGTTAATCACTCCACGACCTGGACCAGTGTGTCCCTCACCAATTCTGCACCCCTGATGGGTTCTCTCACTACAGGCTGGCAGGTTATTGAAGAGCAGGACTTTTGCAGGAGGTTTGCTGTCCCCATCAGTGCCTGTCCTGAGCACCCTGTGGGATCAGAGCACCACCATGCACCCAGCCTGGGGAGGTGGGAAACACCTTCATGCCCAAACCTGCCCTGTCCCCGCGGCACAGGGGATGGGAGTGTGTGTGTGCAGGGCCAGGCACCCTCCCCGCGCCCTCCTGGCTCCAGGAGCAATTACTGGGTGTGAGGGGAACAAGAAATCTGCGTGAAAAATCTAGGAAAAGCAAACTGCTCCATTCCACCAGGAAGGAACCCGGCTATTTTTAAGTTCAGGGACGATGCACGCAGCCAGATAAAATATTCAGATTTGTACAAAAGAAAACAGGAGGAGACTGAAAACATCCCAGCTCTGTCTGTCCCTTGCAGCCTCCTCCCCACCCACTCCCTGGGGCTGCCTGAGCCCCCCTCGCTGTGACACTCGCCTGGAGCTGGGAGGATGCACAGACACGGGCACGGGGATGGGTGGCTGCTCCCACACGGAATGCCAAACGCTAAATACGTGCCAGGGCATCTCAAGGAACGGCTCGTGAAACCCACTGACCCAAATTCTCCCACCCAGAACACGTCCTGGCTGCGCCACAGAGATAATGAGCTGAGGCAGCAGATGAATTGTTGGCAGCCAATGCGCCGGGGAAGCGACGCCGGCGGCCACGGGGGCGAGCAGAGAAAGGGCTTGGGTTACCCCCACAGTTTGTTATCACGGTGAGATAAGAGCGCCCCACAGGCCCCCCTGCCCTGGGTGTGGCACCCGAGGCGGGGGGGACAGGGCATGGCCTTGGCTCCTGACAGCATAGGAGAGACCCCATTGCTGCCAGGGGGGGACCCCACTCCTGACCCCCCTCCTGACCCCCATCTGTGGGAACTCAGCACATCACTCCGGATGTCCAGAGTTACCGAGAGAACCCTTGGGGGGCTTGTTGGTCCTGGAATGTTGCCAAAAGCAGTTGGTGGCTTGATTTTGATCCTTCTAGGGATGCACCACCTGGGTATGAGGAAATGGGAGTCACGAGAGTTTAAATGGTGCAGGGATGAAATGTTCACGGGGTGAAATGTAGATTTTGGGAATTTTGTACGGGGGGTTATGGAGGCAAGATGGAGGAAACAGGGTGTGTCTCGTGGTTCTTCTTCCTTCTTCTTGTCGTCCATCTTTGGTGGTGATGCTGGCACTTTTGGATTGGTTCATGGTGAAGGTGCATTTATTAATCAGGGTGATAGGTATTGGGAAGAAAAGGTAAATATCTTGTACGTAGTTTTTACTATAAAAAGACGCGACCGCCCCATGGGTGGTCAGAGCCCCCCTGGCTGCCTTGCTGGTCAGATCCCGGTCGGGCAGAAAGAAAATTTTATAGATAACTAATAATAAACAACCTGAAGACTGCAAAGTGAAGAGTCCAGTCTTGTTCTTTGGGAGCTTGGGCGGCCTCCGGACCATCCCACGCATTTCAGGGCAGAAACAGAAGGTCTGCTTCCCCAGACCCATCCTGCCCCAGGTTCCTCAGGAGCAGCCAGCAGCACCCAGGGGGCTCAGGGGCATGCCCAGGAGCTCAGGAGGCTGTGCTGCCCGCATTGTCCTGCCCCATCCCAAGGACCACGGCAGGAGCTCTGTGGGCATGGAGGGGTTTTCCGCTGCCCTCGGTGTGCAGATCCCATAAATCAGACCCCGAGCTCTGCAACACCAACAGGAGCTCTGCCTTTTGGGGCACGTTCCACAGCTCACGGCTATTGTTGTTCCCATTCCCCCACTGAATGGGGTCAGGGATGTTTTTATGCTCTCTTTGCATTCTTGGCCCTTCAATGCAACCACGAGGTGAACAAATCCACAAACCATGGGGACATTCCTGCTCATGGGCTCTTTTCCAACCCAAGACCCCAACTCTGCCTTTCTGCTCTACAAACCAAACCAGCTTGATTTAATCTCAATTGAAGAAAATGGACTTGAAATGTTGGAGGTTTTTTTTTATGTGAGGCTCTGCTCAGTTATTACTCTTTGTCTATTTTTTTCCTTTTAATATTAAAAAAAGTCAAAATGCAGGAAACCAATATTCCTCTTTCTTCCTTAAAATTTGATTTTATTAGAATTTGAAATTAAGGATTTTACTACAAATTTCCCTGCACAGGATGAAAATACCTAAAGAAATGTTTTTGATGACCCAAGAAATACCTGCTCAGGAGCTGCTCTGCCCCATCACTGGGGTCAGGAACCTGCAGCTCCCCTGGCTGTGCTGGAGAGGCCACGGCAATGCTCTTGTGGGTGCCCATGCAGACAAACTGCCTCAAATTTCACCCTGGGAGCACTTGGCCATATAAGCACTTGTCTTATATAAAGACCATGAGGATTTGCTGCTGGCTCCAATTGTCAAGATGTCCCCAACAGGCTGAGGGGTGTGGGCACCACCTCCTCTGACCGGGGTCGGAATGGCAAAGTTCCCTCTTGCTTCATTGTACTGAAAAATTGGGATTTTTTTTTTTTCAGGTTCTAATTATTTACCCCTCACACTAAAGCTACTTCCCTTTGGAGCTCATTTCTTGTTACAGTTTTAAAACCAACAAACAAAATTACCCAAACCAGGGAGATGATGCTGAGGGTTTCAGAGAATTTCTCTGGCTCCTGTTTCCCCAAAGAGCATTTCATGGATGAAGGAGTTTAAAGTGTCTGAGAAGCGATTGCCAAAAAATGGATTGGAGGAATAAGGAGCAGCAGTGCAGAGCACTACCAAAAATACCCAGGATTAAAAACAACGTTTAATTTTAGTGTTTGTTTTGTTCTCAGCCCAAAGGCTGCTGGGGGACGTGCACAGAGAGATTGAAAAGGTCAAATTACCCAAGAAGCGCCCGTGTTAGAGGTGATTAAAGTACAGAGAGGTATGGAAGAAAATTATTGTGTCAATTATTAAAAAAAAAAAAAAGGAAAACCACAAGGACTGGTTGATCATCAGCCCCTGCCTGTTGACAAATGCTCTTTCTGGTGTTCCCAGCAGCACCAGGAAGGATGGAACCCCTCACTCCTGCCAGCCTGGTAGGGATGATCATTCCTGGTGAGTAATAATAGTGAGTATTTCATTTATTGAGTTAACTGCCTGTATCCTATGCCATTTGTGAAGAACAAAGCAGACTGGCATCCACATGCACACAGGGGTGGAAGACAAGGATGAAACCACCTTGTCTTGGGCTTTCCCCACATTTCCTTCAGCAACAGCCAAACATTTTGATTCACTGGGCCAACGATTGCCTGGTTTGTTTAAATATTTATAGCCACGAGTAGTAAATGTTAGTGGCAACCTATGAGCATCCTGCAGCCGTGGGAAGTGTGTCCCCACAAGCGCTGAGGCTCAGCTGGGATGTGGAATTTGCTGTATTTTGTAGGAGAATGGCAATAAAGTGCTCACAGCAATTTTTACAATGATTTGCCATAAAATGTGATGTGATGACACCATGAAAAAAAGAAGGAGGATTAACTTGGGGCTGTTGGTAAATATTATCCAGGCGTCACCGGTGCCACCTGTATGGGACTGTCAGTCTTGGTGCAGTGGGCAATGCCACCACGCTGTCCCTGTCACCGGCAGGACCTGGGCTGTACCTGCTGGCACAAATCCCTGGCCTTTCCATGAGGCACAGCAGCCTCCTCCTTCCTGCCCCTTCTCCTCAGAGCCGCCTCTTGCCTCTGGGGATGAGCGATATTATTGTTATTTAGCTCAGCAAAGCGGCGGCACTCAGGCAGCAGCGCTAATGGAACAGCCCCGGCGCGCTGCCAGCTCCATTCCCGCTCTCCCGGGAGTGCCCCCGGGCAGGGACTGCGCTCCCAGCCCCTGGCTGCTGCTGCTGCTGCCGTGCTCAGCCCTGTGGCCATGCCAGCCGAGCAATCAGTGCTCCATGCCAGGCATTAAACAGCTTTGGGGATACTGCCCCTCACCCCGGTCACAGAATGGCCCGTGTCCTGGTGGCACTGAATCGGGGTGGCATTCCAGGGGCACGCTGGATGGGTGCGGGATGGGTGCTGGATGGGTGTTGGATGGGTGCTGGATGGGTGTTGGATGGGTGCTGGATGGGTGTGGGATGGGTGCGGGATGGGTGTTGGATGGGTGTTGGATGGGTGTGGGATGGGTGCTGGATGGGTGCAGGATGGGTGTGGGATGGGTGTGGGATGGGTGTTGGATGGGTGTTGGATGGGTGTGGGATGGGTGCTGGATGGGTGCAGGATGGGTGCTGGATGGATGTGAGATGGGTGTGGGATGGGTGCGGGATGGGTGCGGGATGGGTGCGGGATGGGTGCGGGATGGGTGTGGGATGGGTGCTGGATGGGTGTGGGATGGGTGTGAGATGGGTGTGGGATGGGTGCGGGATGGGTGCTGGATGGGTGCGGGATGGGTGTGGGATGGGTGTTGGATGGGTGTGGGATGGGTGCTGGATGGGTGTTGGATGGGTGTGGGATGGCTGCTGGATGGGTGCGGGATGGGTGCTGGATGGATGTGCGATGGGTGTGGGATGGGTGTTGGATGGGTGTGGGATGGGTGCTGGATGGGTGTGGGATGGGTGCTGGATGGGTGTGGGATGGGTGTGGGATGGGTGTGGGATGGGTGTGGGATGGGTGTGGGATGGGTGTGGGATGGGTGTGAGATGGGTGTGGGATGGGTGTGGGATGGGTGTGGGATGGGTGCTGGATGGGTGTGGGATGGGTGTGGGATGGGTGCGGGATGGGTGCTGGATGGGTGTTGGATGGGTGTGGGATGGGTGTGGGATGGGTGCGGGATGGGTGTCGATGCCTGTGCACAGGCAGGAGCACACACATGGGCGCAGACAGGGGGTGGCACTGTCCCTGCGCTGCAGTGGGGTGACATAGGGCTGGGCTGCTCCTTAAGGCCTTTTCCTGTCTGATTTTTAGGGATGCCCCTGTGGCAGGGTGCCAGTGTGGGTGCTGAGAGAGGTGCTGAGTGAAATTCTGAGGGAGGTGCTGATCCCCCCCCCAGCTCAGGGCCAGACTGGTGGGTGCTGTGTCCCAGGAATGTGGGTGCTGTGTTCCAGGAATGTGGGTGCTGTGTCCCAGGAATGTGGGCTCTATGACCCTGGGAATGTGGGCTCTATATCCCTGGGAATGTGGGCTCTATATCCCTGGGAATGTGGGCACTGTGTCCCTGGGAATGTGGGCACTGTGTCCCAGGAATGTGGGCTCTGTGTCCCTGGGAACGTGGGCTCTGTGTCCCTGGGAATGTGGGCACTGTGTCCCTGGGAATGTGGGCACTGTGTCTCTGGGAATGTGGGCACTGTGTCCCTGGGAATGTGGGCACTGTGTCCCTGGGAATGTGGGCTCTGTGTCTCTAGGAATGTGGGCACTGTGTCGCTGGGAATGTGGGCTCTGTGTCCCTGGGAATGTGGGCACTGTGTCGCTGGGAATGTGGGCTCTGTGTCCCTGGGAATGTGGGCGCTGTATCGCCGGCAATGTGGACGCTGTGTCCCTGGGAATGTGGGCTCTATATCCCTGGGAATGTGGGCGCTGTGTCTCTAGGAATGTGAGCTCTGTGTCGCTGGGAATGTGGGCACTGTGTCCCTGGAAATGTGGGCGCCGTGTCCCTGGGAATGTGGGCACTGTGTCTCTAGGAATGTGGGTGCTGTGGTCCCGGGAATGTGGGCTCTGTGTCGCTGGAAATGTGGGTGCTGTATCCCCGGGAATGTGGGCGCTGTGTCCCCGGGAATGTGGGCGCCGTGTCCCTGGGAATGTGGGCACTGTGTCCCTGGGAATGTGGGCACTGTGTCTCTGGGAACGTGGGCTCTGTGTCTCTGGGAATGTGGGCACTGTGTCTCTGGGAATGCGGGCTCTGTGTCGCTGGGAACGCTGTCTGGGGCACCGGGAGCAGCGGCTGCCCCTCTCCCTTTGTCTCCTTTCCCCTTGAGGGGGCATTTCACATCCCTATTGACAACGTGTTGGGGACATTTCGACATCGAAGTGACAGTGGCATTTCCATGACCTGAAAGCGGAGCCGGGGCCGTGCGGGCTTTGAAGGCATTCGCTGTCCGGAATCGTGAGCCCGACTGCGCCGGGCTGTTAAAGCGCCGTGATGGGAACAGCAAGTGACAAAGTGTTTCTGCAGAGCGCGATCCGGCCTGGCAGGACTCATCTCCCCGAGCCTTTGGAATTTGCAATATTCATTAGGACTTGGGGAAAAAAAAATGTGCTTCCCTTGGAACGATGCAAATTGTGGAAGGGACCCGTTCTCACGCGTGTGCCCCCGGGTGCTGCGCACGGCATGGAGGGGACCAATTATCCCCCTTCCAGCGCATTCTGGGAGCCTTTGGAAGGGCCAGGGGGAAGGGAAATGTCGTGGCTGCTGTGCCCCATGCTCTGCCAAGCCAGGGAAAGGTCCCTGGAGCCGTCCAGGCTTTTGTGGGTCCTGGCAGAGGCTGGCTGGGGGACAGGCTCTGTGTGTGTGACAGCAGCTGTGCCATGGCAGCCCCGGGGCTGGGGCTGGCAGGGATGCAGAGCTGCTCCTGCCTGTGCCACGGCTTGGTTGTGGCACTGTGAGGAACCACAGTGTGCCACTCCTTGGGACACCACACAGTTCCAAAGGACACCACAGCAGCCCATGGGACACCACAGCAGTTCCATGCCAGGCCACCTGGCATCACACCACAGCACACGGGACCATAGCATGGCACACCACACCACATGGCACCCTCACAAAGCACAGAGACACAGGGACGTTGCTTCTGTAGGGTTTTGTCTTCCCTGATGCCATGTGTCCCCATGCCATCCCCCATGCACAACCACGGGGACCAGTGTCCTGCTCCAGCCCTTCTTTCGAGGAGCTGATGCTGGGACCTGGGACGTTCCCCACCCTCCAGGGCTTCCTTCCCCTCTCCTCCCTGGCCTTGCAGGTACCTCAGCCAATGCTTACTGGGGACTTTGACGGCAGTGGTGACACCTGAGGGTCCCCATAATGCTGCCAGCAGAGTTTGATGGGGAGGGACGAGCCCAGGGGTGTTTGGGTGGCAGCACTGTCCCTGTTCCGATGCTGCCCCGCTGGCACAGCCCGGGAGCCCAGCTGGGAGCAGAGAGGGGAGCATGGCCTGGGAGCTCAGGGGCCATCTGGAGCCTCTGGAGATGCTGTATAAACATCCCCAGCCCGGGCCCATCTGTCAGGGCTCAGTGTAAACAGCCTGGAGTGGGAGCAGGAGCCCCTTTCCCAGGAGCCCTGGGGGGTGACAACGCATCCGGACTCTTCCCCCAGTGTCCAGGGCACCTTGGGCTGCCTGCAGACCCCCTGACTGTCCTGAGGGATCCCAGCACCGTGACAGCATGGCTGGCTGTGCCTTGGCTGGCCATGGGGAGCTTGGACATTTGTACCACCATGGAACTGCACAATCTAGAAGGTTGGAAAAGGCCTCTGAGATCACCGAGTCCGACTGTTCCCCCAGCACTGCCAAGGCCATAACCACACGTTTTTAAACACTTCCAGGGGTGGCTGTGGAGTAGCTGATTAGCTACTCCATTTGGCCTCTTCCTCTGCCCCACTAGCTCAGGAATCCTCTGCAATTAAATGAAATTTGGGTTTTTTGGAGAATTGCTCCCTTGCTGCCACTGCTGCTGGAGATGCAGCAGCACCCAGCCATGTGCAGGGTTCTGCATCCCCTCCTGCTCCTCTCCTACAGGATCTCGCAGGAATGAGGGCAGCAAAGAGAGAAGGGACCACGCTGGGTGGCTGCAGAGTTGGGTGGGCCACCAGGCCAGCGCCAAGGGCTCTGCCATGCCCTGAGTGTGATTGGAACCAGCTCAGAGAATTAATGTCTTAAGGACAAAGGGGAGTGTTTTGATTGTGGACTGATAATTTTCTGCTTGACTTACGGCAAGATTTCCAAGTTTCTGTCCTGATTTGATAGAAATAAGCCCGTTGATAAAGGGAGCAGTGGTTTGTGCTGAGCATGAGGCACATGCACGACCCACGGCGGGGCCCAGAGCAGGCACAGGCAGCTCCCTGCCTCTGCTTGGAGCCTCCCAAGGGGTGGCCACCGGGGAAAGGGTTAATTTAACCAGTTCTCATGGGGTTTTGGAAAGTTCCCTTTTTCCAGGAGGCTGCCTGACGCGCTCTGACAGGGCCCTTTGAGCTGGCACAAAGGCAGGGCTCTGCCCCTGCCCTCCGAGCGCTCCCACCCGCGCCAGCAGCCGCTCAGAGCAGCTATAATCTCACTAGCAGAGCCTTTTACTGCTGTCACTTCCAGCCTCCTGCTCCATGTGAGTGCCTCAGATCTCCAGCAACGTAAAGAAGCTAATGAAGGAGGAATAAACAAGGGTAGCCAGGCAGAAAGGCTGCACATGGGGACATCTGAGCCAGCCCGGCTGCTGGGCCAGCCTTGGAGACACCGCTGCCAAAGTGATCTGTAATTAAAAAAGTCTAATCTTCCTTGGTATCCAGAGATAAAGCAGGGGGGGAGGGTGTGTGTGGAGGTGACGGGGAGGGGAAGTCATGGTGGGAGCAGAAATGGAAGGAGAGGAAGAGGCAAGAGCAGAGAGAGAAGGGAGGTTGGTTGGAGAGAGCTTGTGGCAGGGGGATGGCACAGAGGGAAGGGGTCCTGGGGACCCAGCCCCGTCAGCTTGGCTCCTGTCCCTGCTTCTGAGGGAAAAAGGGCTGCAGGAGCGCCCTCCTTGCTGAGCCCAGCTGATCTCTCTGCTGCAGGCCAGAACATCAGGATCCTGCTGGGAGCCCAGCCCTGCTCCCGACCCATCCCCATCCTAGGAAAGCCTGGCACGTGGTGTCACCCTCCAGGGTCGGGCTCCTTGTCCTGGGGTCACTGCTGGAGAGGAGCTGCTGGTGGCACAAAGTGCAATCATTCCTGTTTTCCCCTGGCCCATCAGAAAGAGAAGGAATGTTGCTTTTTTTTTCTGTGAAGATAAATAAGAGAATGGAAAGCCAAAGCTCACTAAAGTCATGGCTGTGAATAAATTATTCTTCAGAGCCTTCAGGGGGCATGGACCAGAGGGGTTAACTTGTGGCACTGGGCCAGGCTGTGTCCCTCAGGTGTCCCCAAAATGCCCATTTGTCTGGCAGAGAAGGGACAGCTGAGACCCTGCAGCTCCCACAGCTGTGCTGCACACCAGCCATTGAGCTTCACCCCAAAACAGTGTGAGGAAACCCCAAATCCACCTGGAACACTCAGGAAATGCTGGATTAATGATACTTAAGATAGCAGCTCCAAGCATTGGCAGTCATCCCATCATTTTCCTTTGTGCCAATATTAAAACTCCTGACCAGAGCAGTGTGACAGAGCGAGTGAAACTCCAGGAGATCTTATGAGGAATGACAACCTCATACCTTGGGATGGAGTCACAGGTCACCATTTTTTCCTCCTAATTTCCAGAGTTAAAAAAAAAAAAAATAATCGCAGCCCTCTTGTTCCCTCTGGTTAAAAGTCATAAGAGCAGTAAATTAACAGCATCAAAGATAGGAAAAAAAAAAACCAGCCCTACATAAAAGCAAGTGGTCAATTTGGAGCCCTGGGAGGAGAGCTCAGGGCTGATCCAGCAGGGCTCAGTGCCTTAAATGTCTCTGTTGTTCCTTTGAAGAAAATCATTGAAGTCAATGGACTCACTTAAGTGTTGGAAACGAGATGTGTGATTAAGCCCCTCGCTGAAGGGAGGCCTCCAAAGTTAAATTATCTCATGGCCACAGCCCTGAAACAGCCTCAGGAGCGGGGAGCATTCCCTGCCCCACTGCAGAGAGCCCTGCTCTGTGTTTTGGGGTGCAGGCTGGGGGAGAGCTCTGCCCTCCAGCTCCAGCCCCCTGAGACCACAGCCTTTCAAAGCCCACATCAGGGAGTCGCTGTCTCTGCTCACCTCTTTCGCCGTTTCCTCCCTAATTGGCGACTTTTAGAACCAATTTTATTGTCAGCTTCCTTACATCCCACATTATCCTCATCGGGAGCAATTTAAGGATGAATTATCTCACCTGGAGTGCTGCCCCCCCTGCCTGGCAGCGCTGCACATCTGTCCAACATCTGCCAGAGAGGGATGGGGGGGAGTGGGAGAGGTGCAAAGCACAGGTTGTTTACGGAGGGGTTTAATAAACTCACTGCAAGCTCTGCTATTCCAACCTGCAAACATCTACAGAGCCCCCAACAAAAGGAGGCAAGGAATATATTGGCTGTGGTATTTCTTCTCCAGATTGATTTATCACTGTCACGTCTGTTCCTTCCCTCCCTGTGCACTCCTGTCTCCTGGTAATGCTGTAATATCGTTTATTATAGGACATTATATAAAGCACTCTGTCGCTGCCAGTGTTGTTATTCCTAGACCAGACTTCTTTATTCAGACCCAATTCTGCAATCAAGGAGTCTCCTGCTTTGAGGCAGAGCCCTGCAGAGACACCTGCACTTTGTCCCTAAAGCCTCATGCTTTAAGAGGTCCTAATCTGAGGATTGGTGTGGCCAAGCTGCCACATGGGGTCTGTATGTGCCCCAAAAAGGAAGAGGAAATGGCAGTATTTGTGCTGTGAGTGGGTTTTGTTGTAGGTTCTGGAATTTGTGGTGGGTTTTTCCTGCTTTCTGTGGTGGCTTTGAGACCTGGCAATGCCACAGTTGTCCCCACACCAGGTGGGACTGACCCTGGGTGATGATCCCTGGGGATGCTCTGTTCCACTGGGAGCTGTGGCTGTGGTGGGTGGAATTGTGGGCACATAAACCTGCAAGATGAGCTTTAAGATCCTGTCTAACCCAAACCATTCTGGGATTCTGTGATTTATTCTTTTTTTTTTTCACTTGAGCAGCCCAAGCTGATCCTTGTGAATCATTGTGGCACGACTTCCTGGCAAAGTGATGTCTCCCTCGTGTAGCAGGACAATAAAAGCAGAATTACAAATTGTTCTTCTGCTGGAAACCACACACAGAGCCCTTCTCTGCTGCTTTGGTCCCAAATACTGTCTGTGGTTCCCCAGTGCCCCAGCCATGGAATACCATTCCAGTGACTGGTGACTGGAGTGGTGGATGAGCAGGGATGACAAGTTTTGGGGGTCTGTTTAAAGTCTGGACACCCCTCTGAAGCCATTGGGGATGGCAAATAGCCAGGAGAGCTGATGCTGAGGAAGGACTGGCCAGGCCCACCATAATTCATGGCCGCAAGGCAGCGAAGCAGCCAAAGGTATTAGGAAGTTTCCAGGAGGGATTAGGCACTGCCTTTGAAGGCAGGTCCAAAGAGGTGATTAAGCAACTCCAGAAGTACAAACCACAGCCCAGCAGAACGTGGGAGGGCACCCAGGGGATAAAATCACCCTGAACGTGACTGATTTCTTGAGCTCTTCCTGGAGAAAGCCCATCTGGCTGGGGCTGGAGCATCCTGAGCTCTGAGGGTAGGGGCTGTATTTTTGTCAAACAGCTGAAATATCAACAAAAGGGCTTTGGTGGGCTCTGGCAGGGGGGGCAAGGGGGTGGGCGAGCTCTGAAAATCAGTGGCTGA
Source organism: Calcarius lapponicus (assembly GCA_039654755.1). NCBI lineage: Eukaryota > Metazoa > Chordata > Aves > Passeriformes > Fringillidae > Calcarius > Calcarius lapponicus. The sequence continues at coordinate 6,024,086 of CM077467.1, read as the reverse complement.
GGCAGCCAAGGCAATGCTGCGGAGGGGACAGGACACTGCAGGGGTGTGAGGGTGGATGGGGACATGGCAGCAGGGCCAGGGCATTGCTGTGGAGGGGACAGGACGCTGCAGGGTGGATGGGGACATGGCAGCAGGGCCAGGGCATTGCTGTGGAGGGGACAGGACGCTACAGGGAGTGCCAGGGACACGGCAGCAGCAGCAGCAGCTCTCCCTGCTCACCATGGCCAGGCTCAAACCCAGCTCTGGCTGTTGCTGCCTGCCCAGGCTCCATCAGCTTTCCTGATGTGGCACTGGGAGGGCTCTGGTGCTGCTGCAAGCCCAGGAGTTAATGTTTTCTAGAACCCAGGGAAGGGGGACCAGAGGAAGAAGGTTCTCGAGTGTCAACAAAACAGTGATCTTGTGCAAATAAACAGGAGAGCTGGATGATCCCGCGCTGTTTGCGCAGGGAATGGCTGGAATGCTGCTCGCTCCCCGGAGCTGCTGGGGGCCCAGGCTGCTCTTCCACGGGGGGCTGGCTCCAGCCTGTCCCACCACGTCCTTGGGCTGGCTCAGGGAGCTGCTCTGGGTCACCTTCCCAGGCTGTGGTGTGGCCACGGGCTGAAGCAGAGCAGGGGTTCAGCCCCTCGTACCCACGGGCAGCTTCTCCTCCTGTTCTTGGGTGGACACAAAGCTCAGGCCTCCAGCACCTCTGCTTCCCTGCCCCCTGCCTTCAGCCTTCCTTAAAGCCCTTTTCTGGGAATAGAGGGTTAGATCAGAGTGAGATCCAGCCAGGATGCACAAAGATGTACAAGGGATAAAGAGCTACATGCAAGGTGATCTTCAGCAGAGGCTCTCCAAGCACTTCCCAGGCAATCCATGTCACTGCAGTGTCAGGAGAGGGTTGGGGGTGGCACCCAGAGCTTTGCCTGAGAGGGGCAAGCAGACTTGGAGCTCAGGGAGGTCCAGCCTTTGTACTTGAGGAGTATTTGGTGATGATGGGAAGCTTGGGTGATGCAGGAGAGCTGGAGATGTGCGGGACACGCACAGGGGGGATGCCATGCCATGACAATCCCACACTCTGATGATCCATGCCATGCCCATGCCATGCCATGATGCCCCTGCCTGCTCTGCCATCCCATTCCTGGCTTCACCTTCACCTCTTGTCCTGACAGAAGGAGCTTCACCCATGAAGTCCCTCCCCAGCCATGAAAACTTCACCCCCAGCACATTTCCCTCCACCCCTCCACAGCCACTTGGTGCTGAGCAGGACGGAGAATCTGCCCTGGAGCCAAGGCTGGATTCCAGCCTTGTTTAGGCTCAGCTTGGACCTTTGTCCAGACCTGAGCTGTGGCAGGGGGCAGGGGACACAAATCCTCCTGTCCAAGGCTGGCTGCTGAGCATCTGTGGGGTACACAGATGTTTTAAGGGATGCAGAGGTGTTTTCAAGGGCCCACAGATGTTTTAAGGGATGCAGAGGTGTTTTAAGGGGCACAGAGATGTTTTAAGAGGCACAAAGGTGTTTCCAAGGGCACAGAGATGCTTTAGGGGTCACAAAGATGTTTCAATGGGCGCAGGGAGCATGGCCAGGCCCTGGCTGACACGCAGTTGACACGGCCCAGCACATGTGTGTTGAGGAGGAGTCTGTCTGCAGCAGGGAGGAGCAGATCTCCCGGGTCTTCAGCTTTAATATCCTCTGGATTCATATCTAGGAGCTACACATTTATGGGAAGCCAATTACACACACACAGACCTGCACATGTGGCAAGTGAGGGGTGACCAAGCACAGGCCCCTGTTCTGCTGGCAGGAGCAGGGAGGCACAGGGCAGGGCCAGGGAGGCACAGGGCAGAGCCGTGGAACTGGAGAGGAGCAGGAAAGCAGCCCTGGCTCATTTGTTTTTTGTGACATCATGGCCTCCTCTGGCTTTTTTCACAGTTTTCCTCTGTTGTACTTAATAGACTTAATGGATCACACAGCACTGTAAGAACAACAGACCTTCAATGTTTTTATTAAAGCCATCTACAAAAATCCCTCTGTGCTCGAGCTTTCCTGCGGGGTGACTCTGCTGAGATGCTGTTTCCATTAAGGACAATTGTGGCGAATAAAGAAGGAATGAACAAACAAATGGAAAAAGGGAAGGGGAGGGAGCAGTGGAGCAGAGAGGGCTGCTGCTGGAAAGAGGGTGATGCTGGCTGTGTCCCCCTGCCCACGCTTGACTGGGGCCCCCATCACCCAGCCTGGCATGGGGGGCAGTGCCAGGGCCTCCTGCAGAACCAGACTGGTCTGGGCAGTGCTGGTGTTGGAATTGCTGCTCCATCCTCCCAGAGGGATCACAGAGGGGAGATGCTGCATTCACACCTGCCAGGTGGGGTTATTCCCTCTCTCCTTCAGAGCTGTGAGTGCTGCAGGGAAGGAGCTCTCCCTGTGCCATGTGTGTGACTGTCACCACCCAGCCACTGCCAGGTTCCTGGGTACCAAACCTTTCTTGGCTGCAGAGCTGCCAAGCACCCAGCAGGTTGGTGGGTGCTGTGCTGTCAGAAATAATGGGAGCCATGGGCTTTGGTTGGCAGGCTGGGGCTCCATCCCTTTGCTCATGTGCTGGGGTGGAAAGTGAGCTCCACAAAAAACATCTCTCCAGCCCTGGTGATGGAGCATCCATGTGGGAATTGCTACTCATCCAGTGTGGGGTGAGGAGACAGCAGCAGGGAATGTCACAGCCACTGAGATGCCATTGAGGACTCTTTGTTCACTGGAGCATCCCCAGTTCAGGGAAAGGGGATTCATGTCCAGCCCTGGGCCCACATTCCCTGATGTGCAGCTGGGAGAGGCTCTGAGCTTGGGCACACTCGGTAATGTTGGGCCAGCATCTTTGGGTCTGCCCAGCCCAGCCCAATCCCCTCTGATCCCGAGCTGGTCCAGTGATGCTCCAAGGCTGAGCAGGGCAGGAGCTGTGGCTGCAGTGGCTGCAGTGTGTTGGACAGTGCCCATTCACCCTCAGCCTGGCAGGGAGAACATCCTACATCCTCCTCCATCTGCCAAAAGACTCTCAAAACATTTCTGCTGCTTTGATCCTTTTTCTTTCCCAAAACTGATACCCAGACCTTTCATTTTGTGGGTGCTCAGAGTTCAAGAAGGTCTGGAAAAGCCCTTCTGTCTCTGCAGAACCCTGGGACTCTTGTCTGGCTGCTGCTGTCAGCAGCCCCTGCCCGCAGTCCCCGCCCGGACATGGTGCTCTCCTGCCACATGCGGTGGGGAAAATGAGGGACACACCAGAGTTCCTTTGAAGAGGAGATGTCAGTTTCTAACTGGAGCTTTGAACCTTCCTCTGAAATCCCAGGGAAGCTGACCCAGCTGATCCCATCAGTCAGCACACACAAGTCCAGCTCTGAAGTTCACTCTTCCGTCCGTGCCACCATCCCAAGGAGCACGATGATGGATGAGGCCTGTCAGTCCTGCAGGTATTTTGGTTGGGAGAGCACCCTGGAAACCCAGGGTCCACCTCAGCACATCAAATGCCGTGGCCTCTGGGCGGCAGGAAGGGAAGCAGCCAGAGGGCAGGAAGGGAAGCACACAAACCCCGTGGGTGGGTCGATGTTGGTGTGCTGGTCGCTCTGTTACTCTGGGGCTCCTGGAGGCACTTGGCAGTGAGCCCCTTGGGGACACAGCGGTGCTGAGCAGGAGCAGACATCTCTGTGCCACCCCAGGGAGCTGAGGGAAGGATTTTGGGGCCCAGCCTGGAAGCAGATGCTGCAGGTTGGTGTCTGGGTTTTTATTTTCCCAAGAACTCTGTTTCCATCTCATTACCCTGCTCTCCTTTGTGCCCCCTCAGACACCACCGAGTTCTCCTCGATGGTCTGACAGACACGGGCAAAGCTCTCTGATTTATGCCACTCTGACACGACTGTAACACCTGGAGAAGCCCATCCTACCTGCCCTGCCAGAACTGCTCACTCAGCCCTAAATCAACAGAGCCTGCCTGCGCCTGCCTCTCGCAGCTCAGAGCAGCCCCATCTGTGCGTGGCCAGGTCCCTGTAATGCGCTAAGCTTCCCGACATGATGTTTAGCACATGTTCCCTGCTCTGCCCCCCCGCTCAAAGGCTGCCTTATAGTTTGCAAATGGGATGAAACCACTGTGCGGCCCCGCGCCTTGGCCGGGCTCCCGCCCCGCGCCGCGGCTGCCAGAACCTTTGCCGCACCTTCCAAGTCATTATGTGTAGTCAAAAGCCTGCCAGAAGGGCTGGGAGGATAAAAGAAAGAAAGGGGGAAAAAAAACAGAACGAAAAAGCCCCAAATGCACGTGAAGGAGCGGCGGAGTAAGCGAGGCATGTCCTCCATGCATGGAGCGCTGCCCGCCGCTCACCGTGCGCCGCCTGCTCCAGGTGGGTCTCCTCCTACGCTGGCCTTTTGGGGAACAAAAGCCGTGCTTGCCCGGGGAGGAGAGCTCCGTCCCCCCTGGGTTTGTCTGGGACGGCTGCCACCATCAACAAACCCAGATCAGTGCCGAGAAGCTCGGGGGGATGTGTCGGGGCAGGCTGGGGAGCGCGGAGATGCGGCTCAGCCCCTGGGACCGTATCGTGGGGATCGGGAAACGCCTCCGAGGAGCTGATGAGTGCGGATACAAAGAGCTGTGGTTGTCTGTGTAAACAGGGAACCGCAGCCAGGAGAAGGGATCAAAGCCGGGATATTCACCCAAAGCCGCAGAGCTCTACTCCAGGCTGCAGGAAAGCGCCGGTGCTCGCCCCGGGCTGCCAGCGAGGGCACGGGGCAGCTCCCGAGGGGTGGCGCACAGGGACGGGTCCCACGGCCCTCCCGCTGCTCGCGGGGCCACAGAGGTGGCAGCGCTGCCCGAGCAGGGACCGAGGCACCTGCGAGCGCCCGCAGCGGGATCGGCCCCTCGCGGGGTGACAAAGGAGGGGACAGCGAAGGGGGACAGGGTGAGGAACAGGAGCAGAGAGAGGAGATAAGGAGCAGGCAGAGCTGCCACGCTCCTGCCGACGTATCCAGCGCTCCGAAACGAGTGCTCGGTGTTTTCCCGGCTCCCACCATCAGGAGAGGCTGTGCGCTCACCAGGGAGCTCCGCTCCCGCTCTCACAGCCAAGGGAACGGGATATCTCTGCCCACGTTGGCACCTCCCTCTCCTTTTGTTTCTTTTCTCCATCCTCCTCAGCTCTGCCGGCTCTGGATGCGGTATTTCGGGAAGCAGCGCCTTGCTTTCCAGCCCGGGCAGCGCCGGGCTCGGAGCGGTGGCGCTGCCCGCGGCTCCCCCGCTGCCCGGAGCTGCTCCCGCCGGGCGCCAGCGGCCCCAGCCACCCCTCGCTGGAGGTCCTGGACTTCTCCCAGTGACCTGGAGCCGTTTGCCGCGTTCCTGCACGAGACCTAGATTTTAATGCCAGCTGAGCAGCTGTATAAATGTTTTGTGACATTTCGGAGGCAGAATGGATCGTGCTGCTCAAGCCTCCTCTTTCTGAGCGCATTCAAATGGTATCTTTTCAGTTTCAGGGAACTTTGCTTTAAAGGCTTTCTGATCATTTCCAGCGGATGCCTCAGACAGCCAGCCTGCCTCAGTCCTCCATCCCAGGACATCCTGCAGGCCAGCACTCCCTTTTTCTCTGCGGGGTGGCCTCCACCACAGCCACACTCCTCTGCATTCAGAGCTTCCCGGGGGCTTCAAACTCTTCCCAATCCTGGAGCAGCCATTCTGGTTATTAACAGCCCTTTCTGAACACACACAGCCCGCTGCAGCGTCTGCCTGGCCCACGGGCTCCGGGCTACCTGGAAAAGAAAAGTTAAAAGCATTGCTGAATTTGTTAATTGGCACAAACTGCAAAACTCCTCCGTGGAGATTCTGCCATCTTATTTAACGAGACCATTCCCTTGGCCTCGAGGCAGAAGGGAAAGACCCCAGACACCTAATGAGCTTCACAAAGGCCGCTGAGTTAATAGAGCTCAGTGTGTCGGCTGGAAAAATTAACTTCAGAATCAAGTTTTCTGCAGTGAAAGAAAATGGTTTGAGGTCTAGAAATGATCACAGGGGCCCAGTACACCCAGGGGAACCAGCCACAGTGATATCTGTGTGACACGGACACACCACAGAACTGGCACAGGGTGCCCAGAGCAGCTGTGGCTGCCCCTGGATCCCTGGAAGTGTCCAAGGACAGGCTGGACAGGGCTTGGTGCAGCCTGGGACAATAAAAGGTGTCCCTGCCCATTGCAGGGGTGGGACTGAATGAGCTTTAAGGTCCCTCCCCACACAAACCATCTCTGATGAGTGCTCTCACAGCAAACCCAATGCTGTCACCTCTGGCTCATCAGCTGGGACAGCAAAGTAAATATTTCAGCATTTAACAGTCCCTTTTCTGTGCTTCAGAACTTGTGGGGAGAATACAGGTTCATAATTGCATTTCAGAATGTGAGGGTCTCTCTTACATACTGTCTGGGCTAAAAGGCAAAAAACTTCCCGTCCTGTCCCTCAAATCAATTTCCAGTTCCTGGGAAATCTCACCCCACACTGGCCTCTCCTTGTTTAAGAACAATCAGTGCCTTGATGCTGATAAGAATTTAAACCCAACTCAGCAGCAGCTGATTCTTACAGGAGAACTACAAATTTAGTGCTCTGTGTGCTCTCAGAAAAGAGGTCTGAATTGGTCAAAATTTCCTTCCAGATCTGTGTACACACAGGGACTGATGTGGCTGCATGATGAGGGTGTTAAAGCCAAATTTCCCTCCCTCCTGGCAGACATGGGCTTATTCTTTACCCCAAATCCTTACAGTTCATTTTTTAAACCTCTTGAACAACTTATCTTTCAGTATCTCTCTTTGGAGCCTCTCATTCATCACAGCTAATTGTGGGCTGCCAGCACCCAGAGGGGATTCTGCAGCTCGGGCTGGTGTCATGGTCTGGTGGATGGCATGAGGGGAATGGCTGAGCCTGGGCTGGCATTTATCATCTCTGAGAAGAGCTGGCTTAAAAAAATAAAGAGGCAGAGTCTGGATGGATGAAACTGAGTCAAGGGCCCACACAACAAGTCTGCAAAATCCTGCAAGGGGAAGGAAAACCATTCTCTTCTTTCCAGCAGATTGGGAAGCACTGGAATTCCTTGGAGCGGGACATGGCAGGGACAGCAGAAGCTGCAGCCCCGGGCAGTCCCTGGGCTGCCCCATGCTTTCTGCAGATTCCCTGAGAGAAGCAATAATGCCTTTGGTGTTTTGGGTTTTTTTTTCCCCTCTCCACTTCAACAGAGAAAGGGAATAAGGTTTTATATCCTCTTCCCAACGCCATTTCACTGAGCACCGGCCTTTCAGCAGGAAGAGATTATCTTCAGCTAAGTTTTGTTTGGAAGGAAGAAATAAGCATTTTGATAACCTCTTTGATATAATGGAGGATGTTGATTTCTACTTTTATTTTTTTTTATATATCTCATGATAGCTCTTAATCTCCAAATGTTTGTCAAAGCCAGTTAAGAACAGGGAAGGAAGCAAAGAGTGCCCGGGGGGACAAGGCAGGTTTGTCACTGCACAGGAGGTGCTTCAGCCCTGTCCTTAAGGACCTCTGTGTTCAGATGGATTTTCCTTCCCTGCCTTGTTCCCTGGCCTGAGCAGCCTCCCCCCAGCCCAGGGTGCCATCCAAACTCATCCCTGACACCCTGGCTGGGACTGTTCCAGGTGCTCAACCACCCAGGCCAGGCTGGTGCTCCACGCCTCAGGGCAGGTGTTGGGATTCATGGAACATCCATGGGAATGAAGAGATTTCTCCCGCCTCCCACTGGTTCTGGAGCACATGTTCAGAGGCAGAGGCATCCCCTTCTCTGGGGTGAGCAGGGGGAGCAGAGCACTGAGAGCAGCTGCTCTGCAGGCTGGGCAGGGGACAGCCCCAAACCAAGCCAGAAAATCCAACCTGGAGGGAAAAAAAAAAGGCAAAACCCACAAAGCTGAAAGGCAGAGTGCAGTGAGAGTGAGTTACCAGGAGATTTCGAAACACAAAGCCAGAGCCAGCCCAGAAGGAATGTACACAGAATGAATGAAAATCTCTGCTCCTCCTCTGACAAAGAGCGTTTTGCAGCGCCTCATGCCTGTGCTTTCCCTCTCCTGGGGCTCTGGGGAGGGGGCTGAGGGCAGGGCTGCAGGCTGCCAGCCATTGATGTCTCCTCCAAAGGCACCATGAGCTCTCCTCACTGCTGAAAACCCCAAAGCAAATTGGAGGGATTCACCCAGAGCATCCTCAGGCAAAGGAAAAGCAACTCTGGAGCTCCCAGGAGGACCTGCAGCCTTTGGCACCTCCCTGTGCTTCCCACAGTGGGGACATTCCAGGGTTATCCACAGCAAGGGGGTCCCAGAGATGTGGGGTTCAGCAGGGATGGGCAGATGCCCATGGCCACAGCCCAGGGATGGCAGCCAGAGGTGATGCTTCTTTCCAAAGCATAAAACCCGTCCTCATCAGACACCCCATTCCCAGTGAGAACTCCAAAACTCTTCCCTTCTGCCCCTTCCTCAATCTCCAAGGGCACTGGGTGGTCCATGAAGTGCTTTGTGGAATACCAGGAGCAAACCATGCTTGGAAAGGCTCTTGTGCAGGTGCTGCTCCCTGAGTAACCCATGAGCTCTAGATGGGATGAGCTCTCTGGGCACTGCACCATCTCTGAGCCATCAGGTGTTTTCTCCTGCTTGGTCACACCCTGTCACCTGTGCCAGTGCTGGGGTCCCAGCTCCCACCTGGAAAAGCCAAACTCCATCACCCCAGGCCATAACCTTGCTTGACATTTCATTCTGAGCAGCAATCTGAGTTGGTAACAATCCTAATCCATCTCTTTGGTGCTGAACTTCCAGCATCTCTCTCCCTTAAAATTCCCTGGAGGCCACTCACAGGCGTGGAGCTGTTGCCACCTCCCCATTGTCTGACCACAGCAAAGACTTAAAAGCTGCTGTTCTGAAACATTTCAGCAAAGAAAAAAGAACATTATTAGCAGCAAGATGATAAGACTTGCAGGTTTCAAAGGCAGGAGACATGAATGATTCCTTTTCCTAAAGAATGAGACCCAATGAAAACGCAGCATTTCCTTCAGAAGCAGGAGCTCCCTCCCAGCCAAAAGGAGGACAGAGAATGGCACGTGAGGATCCCCAGGGAGGAGGGCTCTCCCTGCACAGAGGGTCTGCACTGCATCCCCTCGGCCTCCCCTCTGCAAGGACAGGAGACCAGCACTGCAGAGGGAGCCTGATGGGCTCTGTTTGCCAGAAGGCCATTAGGATAAAAGGAAAATCCCACTTAGCAGGAGTTATGAATTTCCCACAGCCAGGCTGTTGGCACTGGAGGGGATGGGAAGTGCTGATTATTAATGGAGGTGTTGAGTGATTTCCTCCCTGGGCTGCCTCTGAGACGAGCAGGAGCTGCCCAGGGGAACAGGGAGCAGGTTCTTCTCTTCCCAGGGTGTCCATGGGGTGGTGGCATTGACCACAGGGCCCTGGCAGATCTCAGCTCCTGCAGCTGCATTCCAGGGGATGCTCACCCAGGGAATGGCCTCACTATGGGCAGCCCAACCTTCAACTGGGCCCCCTCTGACAAGAGGGGTGGGCTTGTCTTCTCCTGTCTCAGGGCAAGAGTGGGAGAACTGAGAGTCCCTTCAGTGCCTAAAGGAGCTCCAAGAGAGCTGGGGAGGGACTTTGAACAAGGGCCTGGAGGGACAGGACAGAAGGGAATGGTTTCTGACTGATAGATGAGATATTGGGAAGGAATTCCTGGCTGTGAGGGTGGGCAGGCCCTGGCACAGGGTGCCCGGAGAGGCTGTGGCTGCCCCTGGATCCCTGGCAGTGCCCAAGGCCAGGTTGGACGGGGCTTGGAGCAGCCTGGGACAGTGTAAGGGGTCCCTGCCCACTGCAGGGGGTGGAACAGGATGAGCATTAAGGTCCCTTGGTCCCTTCCAACCCAACCATTCTGTGATTCCATGATTCTGTGAACATCACCACAGAGCAGCCATCCCTGAGCAATGTGCCCAGCCCCTCCCAGCAGCCCAGAGCCCCTGGGGCAGAGCTCCCCTGTGAGGTGCTCAGGGCTGGGCCAGCCAGGCGAGGCAGCATCAGCTGCTCCCTGCCCTGAGGAGCCTGCACAGCACACGCTGAGCTGTTAAGGACAAAACCTGTTGCCTGGGAGGCAGAGTTCCACCTGCAGGCTCTGATGGATGGAAAGTGTTTAAGTGAGAGCGTGGCAGCCCCAGGACAGCCAGCCCAGCTCTCCTCCATCCCTGCACTGATTTATTCCCTTCTCTGCCGCCCCTAATGCTCCTCTCAGCTCTGCGTGGCTCAATGCAGCACAAATTAACAGAGCCCACAAAAGCCCTCTGAAGCCATTCCCCTGATTAACAGGTCTGTAGTGCTGAGAGATATCTTCATTTTCATAACCTGGCACTGAATGGATGGCAGCCACGGAGCTGCAGCACGTCATTCCCCAAAGGGAGGAGTGGCATGGGTTTTTCTATACTGCAGGAATTGCCAAAGATTGAGACAAATGACTCAAGAATCAAAAAGGGGAAAGAGGAAAGCTGGGGAAGGAAGGAAAAAACGCTGCAGGACTCACTGGGGACTGAGGGCTGGGCAGTGATGGCCCAGATTGTGACCTGCTGTGGCTCTGTCCATCCATCCGGGCTGTGCAGGTCAGAGCTGTGCCCTGGGGCTGGCCCAGGGACATTGGTGGCTGCAGCTCCTTGTGTCCCTCTCTGAGGAACCAGCACATTCATCAGCAGACAGCAGGGCAGTGACACACGTGTCCCTTGGAACCATTAAACAGAAGTTGGAAAACACCTCCGAGCTCACCGTGTCCAGCCCTTGTGCAGTGCCAGGGCTTACACAGCTGCTTCTGCCACATCGTTGGAGTTTTCTGCTCCTTCCTGGCCATGGTGGTGCCTCCAAGCAGGGTCATGGGTCCTGCTGGCTCCCGCCCAGGGGACAGTTCCTCAGCTGGAGCGCTGAGTGCCAGCCAGGCTGTGAGCAGAGCAGGGAGGGGCAGTGCTGCGTGGCCATTCCCAGGTCCTCACAAAGCTCCATTTTCACTCTGTCACCAGGACTAAAACCCCAGGATATCCTGGGATTCATTCAGGGTGAGAACCCCCCCTGCACAGGAGGTCTGGGCATCGTTCAGGGTCTGGAAGATGGGCTTAGGCCACTTAGTGGCTCTCCAAGCACTTGACCCTGGGATTTAATGACTGACTGGGCCCGGCTGCACCTCCTGCATCTCTCCAGAATTGTGCAGAGGCTGTTCTGTGCTCCAGAGGGATGATGGGGGTGGGGAGTGAATCTTCCAGCTGCCCCCTGGGCTGGGGCTGGGGCAGCCCCACTGGCCCCATTCCTGCTGTTCTGTTCCCCCTCTGCAGCCACATCCTCACCCCAGATAACCCCAGCCAAGGGAGGGGAAGGAAAAGCTCCGGAGCCAGATAAAGACGGAGGGATTATAAGGTGTTTATGCTTTTGCAAAATTAAAGTCTCGAAGGTGAGACAGGTTTACATTGGCACAGAATTAATGGTTTGATGCAGCACAAGGGGACAGGGAGAGCAGGGAGCGGGGCCATCCATCAGCACGCGCCGATGGCACCGGGGAAGGCGATGCTGGCATAAATCAGGCCCTGTGCAGGAAATAAGCAGGATGGATGACAGGCAGGAGCTGGTGATCTGTTATTCCCACAGCGCCAGGAGATGCAGGAAATGTGGCTGGGTGAGTTCAGGTCTCTCTCCAGCACAGGAGCTCTGGGATGAGCCTTCCCTGCCCCGCCAGGTCTGTGCATGGGGCTGCAGAGCAGCTCTGGGCTCACCCACGAGGCACAGCAGCACCTGGGGGCTTCAGGCCTCTCTCTGGAGGGGTCAGTGCCACTGCCATCACCACAGCCTTGGAGAAATGAGCCCAAAAGGAAGCAGAGGAGGTTTTCCTTCCCGTGGACAGCAGCTGAAGGGGATTGGGGGTCTCTCTCCTGTCCTTCTGGCATCTCTGCATTGCTCTCCCTCCCTGCCAGGCTGTTCCAGCTCTGCTCTGGGAGTGTGGGCACTCTCCTGAGGGAGATGAGACAGGAGCTGGGCTGCTCCATAGGCTTGGGCTCATCTCTAGTGTGCAATTCCCTAATTTTGAGACTTTGGGCTCAGTTTCTCTGGTTATTCTCCAGACCTCCCCAGCAGTTCCTGGTGTCGCTCTGACTTCAAAGGGAAATGAGACCTTACACGTTTAATTGAGGCAAATTTCCTCCCTGTTGTCGGGTCAGCAAGGGGGGATTAATGGGGGCCAAGGCTCAGCCCTCTGGGGACACCCAAACGTTTCAACACGTGGGGCAGCCCTGGAAGGTGGAAAACAGGCGATGGGGAGCTGGAGGTGACCAGGGCTGATCAGGAGCAGCTGAGACACATAAATCTCTCCAGACATCAAGAGCTGCGACCTCCCCCCACCTCTTTATTTAGGCTGCGTTTTTTGAATGTAACCTGAAGCAATTAAGCTCTTTCATCAGATGTCCTGCCTTCAATTTACCTCCTGCTTAGCGATATCACCGGCAAAGGAAGGACGCGGGAGGCTCCTGCAGCCTTGCACGGGTCTGGATGTGGGCAGGGATAGCTCAGGTGAGTCCTGGGCCTGCAGGTCACCTCTTGGGAGGGCAGCACAGCTGGTGGGAAGCAGCTCGGGTACCTCACACAGTGTCCCCCCATCTCCCCTCTCCTCTCCCGGAGCGATTCCCGGGGGATGAAGAGTTTGAGCAGAGAGGAACGAGGTGTCCCTGTGGCTGTGACAGGGAGCTCCAGCCCTGTCCCTGCGGGATGCTCCCGGGAAGGAGGAGAACACGGCCAGCCCTGCCGAGCTCCTTCCCCCTGCACAGACCCAGAGGCGGTGACAGACCGTGCCTCAGCACACGGGATGTGAGACGGGCCAGTTTGTTTGGACAGTTTTAGGGTCACTTCCAGGCTCCCGGAGATGCAGCTGCTGTCAGCAGCCGGCGATGCAGCCCCGCGGGGACCCGACCTCTGCTCCTACAGGTCCAACCCGCGGGGCCGCGGTGCTGACACCTCCCTGCTGGCCTGGGGAGGAATTTCGGATGGGTTTTCCCCCTACCGAGCCGGCCCAGCCCATCTCCTGCTGGGATGCAGCCATCCCTGATCCTCGCTCCTCCCAAAGCAGAGGGGACCATCCAGCCCCGGTGGGGTTTGGGATCGCCCTAAAGGATTTCGGGTCCCGCAGAATCCCTGCCTGCCGTGGGGAAGGCAGCGAGTCTCGCTCCTGTGAGCGGGTCGCGGTGCCCTCGCCGTGCCCGCCCCGCAGGACGGAGGGTGCAGGGGCCGAGCCCTGCAGGAAAAGCCCCCCCATCCCTTATTTGAGTGCTCAGCCCCTGCTGCGAGGCTGAAGCCCACGAACATTAACCCTGAGGCTGTAAAACCTGACTCGGTGTTTAACAGCCACACGGCGAACCACAGCGAGCCGAAAAACTGCGCGGAAATTCCCAAGCCAAGGACCGCGGCTGGAATTAATTAGTTCTTGCTCTGACAACCTTTTCTGGTGCCACCAGGTGGTAACAACGTGCAGGAGCCGGCTGTCCCTTCATGCCACAGGTCCCGGACAGATGCTCTTAGGCTCCGGGGGCTGGGAAAAGAAATCTCTGCGCCTTGGGACATCGATCTCCAGGGAGCATAAATCCTCCCTGGAGTGTTGTATGGAGATGGAGAAATGCTTTTGAAGGATGGAGGGATCTTAGCTGCTACCAAATGTCAATTTTCTCGGAAGGTCTTTGGAGAAAAAGGACTTTGTGTGAGCCCTGTGCACGGCGGGGCAGCGTGGGGGAATCTCGGTGGTCCGGCCTTGACCGAGCACTGCGCTGATGGAGCCGTGTCCCCCCTGTCACTGTCCCCAAAACTGCACCCAGAGCACAGGCGGGAGCGTTGGGGAAGATGAAACAGGAAAGCCTTATAAATATGATTGTCTGGCAAAAGATTTTGAGAATATAGAGACTATAAGCGAGATTGAAATAAAAGCAAGCTTTGAGATACCTCAGTTACTGAACAACTGGAAAACAATGGTGTGGCCTGCTGATGGTAATTCCCTTGTGATGAAACAAGACCCTCTGCTTGCAGACAGGCCCAAGGGTCCGAGCAGACCCTGCCAGCTTGGCAGAAGGGGCCCAAAGAGTTTTTAGGGTTTAAAATGTAACACAGTATGGTAATGTAATGATTCTTATAGGCTGTATGTAAATGCTATTGGATTTGTATCTTGGACTAGATTGGTTAGTGAGAATTAGAATACTCAACACAGAAGAAGATTTATTGTATTGTAACGGGAACCTCACTCTCTTACCCCTTTTACTCTCTTATGCTTTTGCTCTCTTACCCTTTTACGCTCTCACCCTCTCATCCTCTCTGCCCCTCTCTTCTCTCGGGCCTGCTCCGAGCTGTGCCTGGCAGCTCCCAGCAGGGCCCTGCACTCAGGCCCTTTGCAATAAACCACAAGTTCCACGACCTGGCTGCAGAGATCTCTCATCTCCGTCCGTCCGTCCGTCCGACCGTCCTACCCCCCGACGCTCCTGCAGGGAGGAGCCGGGACACGGCAGGCTTTCCTGGGAAACCCGAGCCTGCTCCCCCAAACACGGGAGGGAGGAGAAGGCTGGAGAGGGGAAGGGCAGCAGTGACCTCAGCGCTGAAGGCTCCATGATAAAGGTTCTTCCTGGGCTTTTCCCGAGCCCTGATTTCCCCCGGGAGAGCGGAGCCGCACAGGGCGCTTTTCATCCCCGCCCGCCTCGCTCCACCTCCCGCAGTCCTGCCTTTCCTTCTTCAAGGAGCGAGAAAGTGAAAATCCTTTGATGCCAGGAAGCGATAGAGAATATTTTCTGCTCCCAAAATAAAGGACACAATTTTCTAAGTATCTCCTCTCCTCCTGGGGCCCTCCCACCTTCCCCATCCCTCGCTCCCTGCTCCTCCCGCCCCCGCTCCTTGCCCAGGTGAACTCCTGGGCAGAACCGCTTGTCATCTTTTCAACAACTCGTTTTTCCCTCTCTCCGAGTCTGCAGGGAGCGGCTCTTAATGTTTACACACCTCCGGCTCCGGGGCGGGAGGTGAAACAATCCCGGCTTTCATTCCATGGAGGGGACCGGGAGTGGAGCGGCCCCGGCCACGGTACCCACCACAGCGCCGGGGATGGGCAGGCTGCTCCTCCCCAGGGTCCCCCGTGCTGGGATGCAGCTCCTGCCGCTGGGATGGCTCCTCCTCTGCAGAGGAATGCCCGGCCTGGCCGCTGGCTCGAGGTGATCCTGGACATCACCTGCCCACGGCCCCTGGCACATCCCTGGGTCCCATCCCTGATATCCCATGGCGGTGCTGGGTGCAAGCTGAGTTTACCAGGAGTGGCTCAGGAGCGTGGGCTGCCAGCAGCCCCTCCCGCAGTTGTTTTGTGGTTTATCAAAGGCTGAGCCCATCCCAGCCATGCTAAGCTCAGGATGTGACCCCACTCTCCTGTAGCTGCAGCATATCAGAGCCCCTGCGCTGTAAGTGGAAAGGAAAATTCTCTTACCTCTCTCCTCGTGTGGCAGGATTGTCTCCATCCAAAGGTTTCTCCCGGGGGCTCTGCTCTGGGAGTTTCAGAGCTGAGGCTGCCCCAGTGCAGTGTCCCCTCCATCCCTGTGTGTGCAGGGCGCATGGCCCACACCCAGCCTGTGCCTTCTGCTGGTCCTGAGCCTCATCAAAAGGAACGTGTCCTTGGTGCCTCCTGAGCCCTGCTGAGCACTGCACAACTCCTGCTGTGGGGGGCTGAACAGACTGATCGGGGTGGGGAGCTGAACGCTGAGAGCCCCTGAGGACCTTCCCACAGAGCCACCACCTTGCTGCAGGTGGAGATGGGAGCACAGAGCCACCAGGAGCAGTGGGCACTGCTGGGAGCTCGGGGATGGCTGGGCAGAGGAGGGAGAGGTGGAGAGGAGAGGGAGAGGACTCAGGGAATGAGATCTTTGTGCCAGACCCCTCCAGGAGTGACCTGAGAGCACCCCTGGCCCTGCAGTGGGTGCTGAGCATCGCCCCTGTGCCCTCTCAGGCCTCACAGACAGGAAGAGGCTGGTTCTGGTTGGGCTGCTGCTGCTGCAGCTCCTTTATTCATTTATCATCTTAATCCCATCTCTGAGACGTGACAGAAAACACACAGATGAGGGGAAGAAGTAAAGTTTGCTGAGCAGGGTAGGATTTCTGTGCTACTTGGGGGACTGTGTCCTACTTTCTGCTGCTTCTTTTCCTCTCTGACAATACTCCAAGGGCAAAGCCTCCAAGGACCCCAAGCCCTTGACCTTCCTCGTCAGGCAGAGCTGCTCAGACGCAGCCTCCCCGACGGACCCCGGCTGGCGTCGGAATCAAGGATGTTGATTGCATTCAGATTCTAATTTACTCAACTTGCTACTAGGAAGTCATCAGAAAAGACGGTTTAAAATCATTCAGGGAAAACTCAGAGCATAAAATTTTAATTGCCACCTTGTGAAATGAGGTTTTCCTGGGTTGGCCAAGCCTGGCTGCTGTGCTGGCGTGGATGGAGATGTTCCTCACCAGTTTGGCTGCTGTGGGCAGGAGGATGGAGATGGGGACAACCAGCTGCTGTAGCTGCTGCAGGATTTGATCCCTACAAGCAGTTTTGGCAAAATATTTTGCTGGATAGCAGCAGCAGCCTCGGGTCAGGCACTCTGCTCCCATCAACACCCAAACTTTCACCCCTTCAGCAAAACCCTTTTGACATCTGTAAGAGCAGCCACTTCCACCTCTGCAGCAGGATTGCATTATTCATGGTAACCTGGTTAATAGAATAATTCTTCTTGGTTTTGACTTGAAATTGCCCATGAACAGCCTCCAGTTTTGGTGATGTAATTCAAAGCAGTGAATAAAACACCCACGGGTATGAGGCTGGTCCCTGAGCCTTGGGACTGTGGCATGCTGGCTCTCCCTGGGCACACACTCCAGCCATGGAGCCCCCTGTGCTCTGTTTTTGAACAAACTCATGTAAATCCATCCCAGATAACTTGTGAACATCTCCTTAGTCCTCTCTGGCCCTGCACAATGACCTGCACCCCTCAGGTGCTGAAGGAACAGGGCAGGTGAGGGCGGATGGAGCCAGCACAGACTCCACTGCAGAACATCATGAGTTTGTGACTGGAAACAGAAAAAAGCTTCTGCCTTCCCCCTCATCCTCCCTCTGAGCAGGCTCCTGGCCTTACACAATCATTTACTTGCTGGAAGAGGCAAATCAAAGATCGTTGAGGCGAGCCCAGCAGCAGAGAGGCAGATGAGGTGCTGGAGCGGAGCTTTGCCGGGTGATCCGAGCCTGCTCCCCACTGCCTCAGGCACCCCTGCCACCTGCCAGTGTCCCCAGGTAGCTCAGAACCCAGAGATCAATAAAGGCACACTGGGGCTGGAGTGTGAGCGTGCCCAGGCCAGCATTGATCCCTCGTCACTGCAGAGAGCAGAGTCTGTAATGGGCTGGGATGAGCCGGGGCTGACGGATCCTCGAGCAGCTGGAGATCAATAGCTTTCATAAAGCAGACTGAAAAATTGGGGACAGGCCTAATGGCACCAGAGTGCTGGGCTACACTTACACAAGAAAAACAATTTGAGGAGGACAAAATAGCAACATTGATCATGCCACTATTCCCCCATTTTTATCTTTCTTTGGGAAAGTTCTCAGCGAACTCCAGACATCGCAAACCTTTACTGGAGCCCCGGTGCAAGCAGAGGCTGCTCGTGGCATTGCTGCTCTTTGCATTCCTAGTGTGTTGTGCTGGGTTTAACCCTTACTTTCATTAGGAAAATTCCCTGGGCAGACCCCCTCTCCCCCTCCCTGCACTGTCAAACCCTTGGGCTGGAGGGAGGAAGGAGCATCTCATCTCCTGCACACAGGGAGAGGGGCAGAGCTGCTCTGCTCTTGTATTACCCTGGTCTGCCCCACACCATGTGCCTCACCCTCACTGGGACAACTGGTGGGAGTTTTGGGGTTCTTTGTCCCTGCCAAGGAGCCAAAGACAGCCAGAGCTGCCCCAATGGCACCGCTGGTCACAGGACACAGCCCCACAGCAGCTCACAGGAAGAATTATGTGCTCAGGATTAACTCCGTGCTGTTCTTGGCAGCACCTGACCAGATGATTTATCTTGGAATACACCTGCCTCATTTATTGTTTTTTTTAGAGATCTGTTCTGCAGTTGTGGGTAAGTTCTGCCAAACAATGCTGGACTGGGTTTTTTTGTGGGATGCACCAAGCAGTTCCTGAGACCTGGAGTCTGTGGGGAGAGTGTTCAGCTTGTCATGGACTTCATAAAGTTTATTGAGTCTTTGAGCCTTTAGAGTCTGTCTGATCCTTCATCAGGGCTTACAACTAAACTGCCAGGGAAAATAAATTTGCTGCTCAGGGGCAGGTGGTGAAATTGCCATGGATGCTAGGGCAAGGCTGGCAGGAGGGCTGGGCAGAGAGGAGGAGGTGACCACAACGAGAGCTGGGTCACAGCCAGGGAATGTCAACTTTTAAAGGAACAATTTGCAGAAGCTGCCATGGAAGTTACTGTAAGGTCAGAGTGATAAAGCAGAACACAGTGGTTGGATAAAGCAGTTGAGGAGAGATTGATCTGCCATGGAAGGAAAAATCGTGGCAGGATTTGCTTGGTGGCGGTTCCAGAGAGATGTCCTGAGAATGTGAGGTGGTGGAAAACCCAGGGAGGCTCCAGCATGAGAAGAGATCATGGAATCATGGAATCTTAGGATGGGTTGGAAGGAACCTTAGAGCCCCTCTCATTCCAGTCATGGGCAGGAGCATCTTCACTAGCCCAGGCTGCTCCAAGCCCCATCCAACCTGGCCTTGGACACTTCCAGGGATCCAGGGGCAGCCACAGCTTCTCTGGGCACCCCGTGCCAGGGTTTTAGCACCCTCATTTTAAAAAATATATCCAGTCTGACTGGACCCTCCTTCAGTTTAAACCCATTGCCCTTGTCCTATCAGACCTTCCCCTGCTTCAGTCATGGCTGAGAACAACAAAGGGGGACAAACCCAGCCCTCACCCTGCCTGCAGCCTCATGTGGTGTTTCCCTGGACCTGGGGCTCTGTGCTGGTGTTTTGGGGGGTGTACAACTGCTCCCAGAATCCTGAGGCAGGAGGGCACTGCCAGAGCTGTCCTGAGCCAACCTCTGCATCAGCCTCTTCATGGTGCAATCCTGGGAGAATCCTTGGAGACTGAAAATCACCCAGGCAAAAAACCCTTGTGAAATGTCTCCTTTCCATCACTTCAATCCCATCCACTCCACAGAGCCACAGGGAAAAAAGGGCCCATCTGTTTGGAATCTGCTTTGAAAAGGAAACCCAACCTTCTGGGACAGCATCTCCCAGCGCCTGCTCCTCATCCGCTGATCTCTGCAACCTTGGCACACAGAGCATCTCAGCAACCATTTCTCAGCACACCCGAGCGCAGGAGAGAGCCTGATTTACAATTATCCTTCAGTTACAAAGGTAATTTTAACTGGGATTAGCTGATCCTGTAAAGTAATTGAAGCCAGGAGGTCTGGGGCTGCTGCGCTGTTATTATCACCAGATGCCATCGCAGAAACAAAGGGTGAGGGCTGCCTCCAAAAGTGCTTCTCAAAACCTTCCAATTCCATCTCTGCAGGTAGGAAGGGAGGGTGAAATCTGACAGGTGGGGAGAGGGGGAGAGAAGCGTAGGGATGAATGAGCAGAGATCCTAAATGGCTCAGGATGGACAAAGGGAAGGCGGTGAGGAAAAAAGCTGCTCATGGGCTGAGCTCCTGCCCAGGCACCTCTCTGCAGCCTGCTCTGTGCCCAGGGAAGGGCTGGCTCTTCCAGAAGGCACTAATTATCCCTTCTTTTAGATAAAGAAACCATCCTGCAATTAAACAAAGGAACAGCCCCTACCCTCACCCTCTTGGGATACTTTGATACATTTGCAAATGCTGCAGCTGCATTTGGGGTCACCAGCCCAGCTGGCACTCCTGGCCCTCGCTGCCAACTCTCCCCAAATCAGAGAGCCCTCAGGGGCTCTCAGGACACTGGCAATGCTGTCCCAGCTCTGCTTGGAGTGGGGCTGCTCATCTGGCACCAGCCTCAGCGTGTCCCTGCAGTGAGCACTGCGTTGTGCAGGAGTTCATTTAATTGCTTGGAGGGTTTTTGGCTCCTCTGAGAAATCACCAGATCCCGCAGGTGATGGTTGGTGGGAACAGGAGCACGGGCAGGAGTGTGGGGAGCACAGAGGGAAGGGCTGGGTGCTGCCTCAGCCTCTCCCTGCAGCACCCTGGGCACAGCAGGGTCTGCCCTCCAGCCTGGCAGAGCCCCCCCAGGCACGAGGGACCCTCCAGCCTGGCAGAGCCACCCCAGGGCACATCCCAGGACCTGTCTCAGGACCCACTACAACATCTGACTGGAGCAGCTGGGCTCTCTGACAGGGCCTTCATTGGCACCTGCTGCTTGCACTGCCCAAATTACGCCCCTGTGGCACCACCTGGGTGGCATTGCTGCCACACCTGAGCGTGGTTTGGCTAAAGTGCCTTTGGCTGCCACACAACCCCAGTGCAAAGTGGGACCAAGGTGCTGCTCCCGCTAATGAGAGCCCACAATGTGTACAAGTGAAATATTTCTGCTTGTTCAATAAAACAAAGGAAGTTTTAGGACAGTTCAAGTGCAATTGAAGCCGTCATGTCACGGATGATGACATCGGGGACAGTCCTGCGTAATCAGATTACAGCAATTCCCTGACAGCACCAGATCCGATCCTAAACTACACGTCAAGGTCGCTTCAACTCCACACCAGAGAGAGAAAAACCCCAAACACAATCAGGAAGAAATCACAATAAAAAAAGGAATTGCTTCTGCTGGGATTGCAACCAGCAGCGATCGCTGTGATTTGCACTAATCAAGGCCAGCCCGGCCCCGTCTCCTGGAATTATCTCTCCCACTAATCCCCAATGTGTTTCCTATTTGGGCTCTTCTGGGCTTCCCTGTGGAGCAGCCTGGGTGAGCCCCTGGTGGAACTGGCAGGGCTGGAGCTCTGCTTCCCAGAGGAACACCTGGGACCACTGCACTGGCCCAGGGGCTCTGGAGAAGGGTGACAGGGGGATGCTCCCACTGGGGGCCCTGACACCCCAAGAACAGGAGCATCCCAGTCCCCAGATGGTTCAGCTCCCTGTGGCTCCCAGAGCTTCTGATCTCTTATTTTAAGGTCAGAGCTCGAACTGTGTTCCCCCCGAGTGATTCTGTGATTCAGTGATTCTGTGGCTGGTCCAAACAGAGCTCTGAACAGCTTAGCAGGACTCCAGGTGGGTCCTGGCTCATTTGACACAGGGGTTTTGACTCTCTGTTGGCCAGTGGGGCCAGGTAACGAGCCCATTGCCAACTCTGACATAACCTAAAGAACTCTCCCTGTGCCAAGAGGCTGCACATCCCACTCAGACCTCAAATCCAGGAGCTCCAACACAGCATGAGCTGGAGGCAGAAAGAGACTTCCAGCAAAAGATAAACTTCCCCACTCCACCTCTGTGCCCCAGGGGAGGCAGTGCCAGGACAGTGCTGGGACTTTTCCTTTTTCTGCACCAGCACAAAGAGCTCTCCAAGGGCACTCATTGCATCCAGTACAACCCTTTGCCAAAAAAAAAAAAAAAAAAAGAATCAGGTAAGACCAATCTGAGATGAATTGAAGTGTGATCCATTCACCAGCAGAGTGTAAGTGATGTCCACAGCCAGATTCACTGAGTAAACTCTCCATCATGGAATATTCATTCATCTCAGCTGCTTATGAGGAAAGAGTAGAAAGCTGAAAATGTTCCAGTGCCAATTATTTATTGAAGGGATGTTCTCCTTGGCAGGCTCAGAACACTCAAGCACTGTGTTTGTCCTGCCTTCCTTGGGAGAGGCTGGATCAGCAGAAACAGGGAAAAACTCTGCTGGTGTTCAGGCTGAATTTCCCTGTGTTAAGTTTCATCACCTTTATTCATAGCTCCACTGCTTTTGGGCCATTCTGGACAATATTTCTTCCTTTTCAGTGTTTACACCCTTCAGATATTCCTAGACAGCCATTATATTCCCTGTTAGTCGTCTCTGGGCCTGGCTGTATTTCTTTATTTTAATCTTTCCCCATCATCAATCCCTTCTGCCCCTTCATCATCTGTGCCTCTCTTCCCTGAATTCCCTCTGATTTGTCGACATCACTCTTGTTTATGATTCCGAGATCTCATTTAGCATTTGATTTCTGCCAAAAATAAAATTGAGCTTGATTGTTTTCGCTGATGACTGAAGGAGACATGAATTGTTGCTTGGAAAACAGTCCTTGAGACAGCAATATGTGAGGGAGGGAAAAGCAAGGCAGCTCTATCAGGCAGACAAACACCCAGATAATGTCGGCTCTGGCTCGATTGGATCTTGGGAGCTGGGACGTGCTGACAGTAATAGTCCCTGCTATTGGAGTGTTTAGCTTTTAAACAGAAATGGAAGTTATAACTCAGGCCCTGGCATAAATCACCAGGCCAGGAAAATCTCTCAGATACAGGCCTGCACAATAAACTGGGCTGAAATTCCTCATCCTTGAGGAAAGGAGCAAAATTGCAGCTTCCTTCGTGTGGGAAAGTGAGGGGGGGTTGAGTCAAATGCAGCAGTTTGGTCACTGAGACCTTCAGCTGGGAAAGTCACACAGGTTTTGGTAGGGAATGCCTGAATTGCCACAGGGCTGGGAAAAAAGAGTGGTGAAGGGCAAAGTGAGACTGCAGAAGGATTTTCACCCAGGGAGGGACATCCAGCCTGGCCACTGGGACTGGCACTCACTGCCCACACCTCTCAGGGCTGCCCGTGGGTGTCTGCCTGCCCCTGTACCTGCATCTACACCTTCATCTGCCTCTGTACCTGCACCTGGATGGAGCTGTGGGGTGCTGTTGCAGTTTCTCCATCATTTCTGGCCATCAGGTGATGTCATTTCTGTCTCCAAATGCTGGTTTAGGGACCTGGTGTTGCTCACCCAGATGACCAAAAGCTGGGTTGCTCCAGCCTGTGACTCTTTCGGGTGTCTCCTCGTGGCTTCCCTGAGGAGGACCGAGCTCCCTGCCAGTCCCACCAGCGACTGGCACGGTCCCCTGGCATCTCTGCAGCCCCCACTGGGACAGCGCTGCTCCACACGTGGCATCACAGAAGGCTTGGGGTTGGAAGGGACTTCATCTGGTTAGAGAATTCCGTGATTCCATGGTTTTACTCCCTCGGGCAGCCCCGGGCAGAGGGCAGGGAGCAGCAGTGACCCTCCTGTATCCATGGATGCAGCAGCTGGGGCTGAGGAGCGGCACCGCAGGAGAGGGGCTGCAGCGGGAATGCTGTAGCACATGAAAAGCCCCCGGATATCTGAGATCCACATAAACCCAGCGAGCAGGTGGGGCTGGTTTCCCCTGGGAAGCAGCTACCTTCCAGGGAGACCCCAACAGAGGATCTGCATCTCCGGGAGATTTCCATTTAAATGCTCCTTGGCAAAATCCCCTTAAAAGGCTGCTAATGACTCGTGGAAAGCTTTGGAAAAATATGCTAATTACTGGGAAACAATGCTGCATCTCCATGGCTAGAGACCCTCTGGTTTCCCTCCCTCCCTAGCCTGCACAACCAGAGGCATTTCCATGAGAAGGGCAGCTTTGTCTCTCCGGGCTGTTCGTGCTGCTCATTCCTGCACCTGAAGTCGGGCTCCAAAGTGTGGGATCCCTCAAGGCATCTCCACAGCAACCCCCCTTCCCTCCCCCGAGCAGGGGTGGGACAGGGAGCTCCTGTGGGACAATTAGGGACGGGATTCATTGGCGTTATTGCTATGCACGGCGTGTGCTGCAGCAGCATCCCAAAGCTCCCGCCAGGATCAGGTATCCTGTGAGCTGGGAGTGTGTAAAGCTGCCGTCAGACACAGCCCCTGCCCCTAGAAACTGGTTTCTCCACGGAACACGTGTTTGTTTCAGCAGAGGGGAGGACCCCGGGTGTCTCTTTGCTGTCACCTCCCACCGAGGGCTCTGTTCCAACGGGAGCGACAGCTCGGGAATCAGCTCCCTGCCCCGTGGGAAAAGCCATGGTAGTTCTTGGCTTCATTTCTATCGGGTTCGTTTTGCTGTGGCAGAACTGGGATGGGATGGGATGGGATGGGATGGGATGGATGGATGGGATTTCATCCCCTTCCCATGGGCAGCGGTGGCCTTTGGCTGGAGGATGAAATAGCCACGAACTTCACCAGCAGAAGTCAAGAAAAATGTCAGAAAGAATTTGGGCCATCTTGCAAGGACTAATGATCCCTCCTGATGAGAAGGGGAGGGGAGAGGACCCTGGTTTTATACATAACCGAAATACCTGTAAGGAAACCCCTAATTCTGTGTGTTTGTGCCCCATCTGCTCCTTGTGCCGGAGTCAGAGCCCTCCTTCGCTCGGGTTTTTGGAGGCTGCCCCATGAATCATGATCCTAAATAGCTCGCTGGGTTAGGGATGTACAGAAACATTCCAGGTTTGCTCGAGAGCAGCTGGATATTCTCCTATCGCTCAGGGGGACGGGGACAAAGCGATGAAAGGGGAGGGAGCTGTGCAGGGCGAGAGCGGCGCGGCTGAGCCGCACTGCGGGAACACGGAGCGTTCCCATCGGCCGGGGGACAGCCAGGAACACGCACAGCAGCGACGAGACGGCAACAAAGCAGAGGCATGGCAGCAGCTCCAGTCCCCGAGCTGGCACCGGGCAGCCCAGGCTGGCAGAGCCATCCCTGCGGCAGGTGCAGTGCCAGGCAAACAGGGAGCGGGATGTGCCCGGGACATTCATTCCCCAGGCCCGGAGAGGCTTCAGGAGGAAACAATCCCATGAACGCTCACTTCCCCACACCCAAATTCCTCCTTTTTCCTAGAGAGGCAAGAGCAACACGGCTCTTTGCATCCGAGCAAGGGATTAGCCGTCCACGGTGCCTCAATGCAGGCTGGAAGCCTTCCAGGAAGTCAGCACCCTGGCGCTGCCTCTCCCTCTAAATGCTTTGGCTTCCTGCAGGAAAATGAAATCCATTAACAAGTTCCACCCCTGCTCGGAATTCAAGGCTAGAACTGTCAATGCTTTGGGAAGGAGCTAAATGGGGGGATTTCCATAACAATCAGCAGCTACAGCATTAATCCATAGTCATATTAACCTGGGATGACAAGGACACGTCTGGCTGTTGTCTCTAATGTAATCTGCCATTGTGCCCGGCCCCGCTGAGCCCGGCTTTGTGCCGGGCCTGGGATGGGAGCAGTTCCTCTCCCTGGCTCTGGCCACAGCTCAGAAGAGAGAGAGAGGGGGGCATACAGACAGGGGAAAGCATCGCTGTGTGTATTTGTGTGTGTGTGTGTGTGTGTGTGTTTGCACAGTCTCTCCCTGTGCCCTTGTGCCCCAGGCTCTGTGCCCTGTGCTGGTGTTGGGCCTTTGTGAGGTGTCCAACACACCCGGTAAAACGAGGGAAAGGGCAGAAACTCGGGTGAGATCAGGGCTCTGGGAGGGGATGCGTGGATGTAGCGCTGGGCCGGTGTGTTGGGTGCTCAGCGTGTTGTGGCTCTGTCCCTGTGGATCTGCTGGCACAGGGATGCTGCCATGCCAGGCACTCACAGGGGGTGCTGGTGACGATCCTGGGCAGCTCAGAGGGATGGAGAAGGCATCAGGCCCCTCTGCTCCTTTACAGCACTGGCAGCACATTCCCTGCAGGGCTGGGCAGCCCCCACTGACCCTTCTCTTTCCCTCTTTTTGCTGTATTTGCCTTCCTAGAAGCAGCACCTTCTCTCTGTGGAAGGATTAGGACATTCGGACATGGATACAGAGCTGCAGTGCTGGGGCATCCCACCCCAAATGAGCCTCATTTCTGGCCCTTCTCTTTTCAAAAACCTTCCAATCCATTCCATGATTTCTGTGTTACTATTTACTTCTGTTGTAAAGGGGGTGGAAATCGGAAACTCTGATTCACCAGGATCCTTGCACAGAAACTTCACACGCTGGAACAATTAATTATCCATTAAACCCTTTGTCTGTGTCATTGCATTGTTCCAGGCTCCCATTGAAGCCCCTCAGCGAGGCAGCCAGCTTGCAAGTGTGGTTAATCAGCTAACGAGCTTAGAAATACAATAGACACAGCAACACCGTGCTCTCCGAGAGCCACCATGCCCAAGGGTCTCCAGCCACTCCAGAAAACGGGGAATTAGCCATGGTTTGGCCCCAGTGTGGGCCAGCAGAGCTGTGTGAGTCACAGTGCTTGGAGATGTGACATTAAAAAGCTTCTACCAGCTCCAGCATCATGGAATAATGGAATGGTTTGGGTGGGAAAACCCATCTTGTTCCACCCCTTGCCATGATCAGGGACACCTTCCACTATCCCAGGTTATTCCAAGCCCTTGAACATTTCCAGGAATGGGGAGTCCACAACATCCTTGGGCCACCAATATCCCTGGGAATCACAGACACAGGGAGTGATGGGGACACGCAGGTGGCCAGGTCACACTGGGCAATGGGGACAGCCCCCAGGAGGGCAAGAGCTTCAGGGCAGCACTGCAGTATGAGGTGGATTTAATGGGGAAAAACTGCTGAGAAACTGGGAAAATTTCAACTTAGCTGAGGTTAGAGGTGACGCTTGTGTCTGGAAAGTTGTTGCTGTGTGGATGAAGTTCTGGGAAAGCGGCATTGGAGGGAAGCAGGTGGAGGCATGAGATCTTTGAGGGTGCCTTTAATGACAGAAATTTTGTCTCTGTTGTATTTAGGCCCTAATTACAGCAGCCATAAAGGTGTTTATTTCCTGGCGACGGACAAACGGCCAAGGAGAGAACTCTCTCATCAGCTCTTACAAGTTTCAATTACTTTTTCTCAATTATGTTTATGTTTTCCTTGCAGCTTTCGGGAACAGCCCGTGGGCAGAGGCACAGTTCCCAGGAGGACGGAGAAGGTCAGGAGACAAAGCCACAGAGGCTGGAGAGCTTTGGCCAAGGTCAAAGCGGACAAAATCCAGAAATTTAATTGCCAAGGTGGATGAAGGAGCTTTTAGATGACCATCAGCCAAAGCTGGAGCTTTCAGGGCAGTTTTTTAGTCCTTTCTCTCACTGGCCTTCCTGTGCCAACCTCCTCATGGCCTTTGTGTGCCCATGGGACACTTCTTTGCCCTGTCTGGGACATGTGTGGCTGTGTTTGTCTTGGGCAAAGGCTGCTGGAAAAGACTCTGCTTCCATATCCCTTTAACAGCCATGGCCATGAGTCTCTCACAGGCTCTGGAACAACGAACAATGAGTGATAAAGCTCCAGAAATCACTCCCAGGTTTAGTCTCCCAAAGCTGAAATTTTTCCATGACTATGCCACAAACCTCCCCAGCCTCAAAGCCCTGGAGAGCAGCAGAGATAAGAGCAACTATCAGCTTGAAGAGGCTCAGGCAGATAAGCATCTTGCTTTGGAACAGCTGATAAAGCTGCAAGCTGGGAGAAATCTATGAATCTATTCCAGAGCATGGGAGTGAGGGAGCCTGGGCTGGGAATGTCTCTTTGGAGAAGGGCTGTGGATGTCCTGCAGTGTCACTGACCTGTGACACCCCCCTCGTGCTGAATCCTTGTTCCAGCCCTTCCCCTGGATGGAGCACAAGGAGCTCACAGCTCTGCCCCTCGCCCCCTCCAGTCCTGCCCCTGCCCTGGGTTTCCCTCCCTCCACTCTCCCAGGAGTGCTCTGTGTGTAAAAGTGATATCTGAGAGGAAACAACAGTGACATGGCCTCAAGCTGCACCAAGGGAGGTTTAGATTGGACATCAGGAAGAATTTGTTCACAAAAAGTGTTGCAAAGCATTGAACAGGCTGTCCAGGGCAGTGAGGGAGGTGAACCATCCCTGGAAGTGTTCAAAAACTGTGGATGTGGCACTGGAGGACACGATTTAATGGTGAACCTGGTGGGGTTAAGTTGATTATTGGACTTAATGATCTTAAAGGCCTTAGTGATTCTGTGATTCTTTTCTATGATGTCACTGGTTTCCTTCTCCTGGGATTCCCTCCTAATCCTGCCACAGAGGGTCCTAATCCAATCCACATCTCCTTTTGAAAGCTGCAGGGCAAATAACCAAAAATATCCTTCCCTTTGCCCTGCAGAGGGAGAGCCTTGGAGGCTGCTGAGATCCCAGCCAAATCCAGGGAACACAACACAGAGAATGAGGGAAACTCTGACATTCCTGGTGCTCTGCTGCTCCCAGCCCAGGGCCATCGCTGCCACCAGGTCCTGTGGCTGAGGGGGATCTTGGCACTGGGGGTGACAGCCCGGCCTGGATGGATAAAGGAGCAAAAATGAGAACGTTAACAGCTCCAGCACAATTATTCCTGTTTCCTTTCCCAGACAGCTCCCAAGGCTTGGGCACAGCTGTGTTACTGGACAGGTGAGAACAGGAGAGCGGCAAAAATTCCTGCTGGGACACACGAGTGTCTCAGACTCTTACCCAGTGACATTCCTATTCCAGTTTGTCTCTGGGGCAAACCTCGGAGGTTCCCAAGTCCCCTCCTGCCCGGGGGTTGGTGTCCCCGGGCCCCCAGGCAGGAGCACAGAGCCCTGGAGGGGATTTGCTGACTCTGGGAGTGTTTAGTGCCGATGGTTCAGCGCTGCTCATTAATGGGGGAAGGAACCCATTCCCCACCCTCCCCCTTTTCCAGGCCAGGTGGAGACATGATTTATTGCACTCTTTAGTCATTATTCTCAGTTACCCAATTATGTTTTTTAAAGTTAAAAATGCAAGAACTTTGTTGCGGCTGCATCTGGGGATTCTGCAGCATCTGGAAGACGGTTAGGAAAATAAAACCCAGAGGAAACCAAAGAGCAACAACACCAGCAGCTTCTTGAGTGCTACCTGGCAGCAATGTCCCCACTGGGTCACGGGGTGACAGAGCTCCCCAAGCCTTGACCCCGGGCTTGGCAGAGCCAAGTGGGGCTGGCACCAGGCAGGGGAGTGCCAGGAGCTGGGCATTTGGTCCTGCTTAGCAAAACCTGCTCCTGCCTAAACCCAGAACAATCAGCAGGGAGGGCTCAGCACAGCACAGATAAGGCTGCGGTGCTGCTGACTCAGCACTTCCCCTCACTGGCTGCTCGAGTGCTGCCACGGTGGGTTTGGAATCTCTGGATCATCAGGGCTGGAAAAGCCCTCTGAGACCACCAACTCCAGCTATTCCAAAGCCACCACTAAGCCATGTCCCCAGGTGCCCCATCTACATGCCTGTTAAATCTCCCCAGGGATGGGAATTCCACTGCCCTGGGGAGCTGTGCCAGGGTTGGGCAACACTTAGGGGGAAGAATTTTTCCTCAATATCCAATTAAACCTCTTCTGGAGCAACTTGAGGCCATTTCCTCTTGTCCTGTCTTGCCCTTGCCTGGAAGGACAGTCGACTTTGGGATGGCTGAAGGCTGCAGAGCCTCCAGCTTCCCACCATGTCCCATCTGTTTCAGGAGCCCTGCCTTGGAGCAGCAGCTCCCAAAGGAGGATGCTCCTAAAATCCAGGGAACTCATTACAGAGTCTCAGGCGATGTTAAGGTCTGGAGGGGAGAGTAACAGTGCTGATTTACTCCTGCTGGTATTTTTGCCTCTCTCTCCCCATGTGCAGCACGTGGCATTCCTGCTGCTCAGGCATTCCTTAGGTGCAGGGTTATTTTTGCCTGTTTGCTGATGCTCAGATTCCTCCCTGCCCGTTTCCAGGTCAGGTCCCAGCGCACCTGGAGCTCCCCACCCCTTCCCTGCTCTTTCATCTCCCCAACCCACTTCCTACCTGCCTCCTCTTGGGATCTCTCCCCCTTGGCTTCCCCTCAGAGGGCTGCAAGGGAGGCAGAGCCCCCCAAGACTCCCAGTGCCTTCAGCACCTTTTCCAGCATCCCTGCAGTACCCAGTGCCCAGACCTGGTCCTTTCCATGCCAGCAATCCAGATTTCCACAGGGTCCCTTGCCAGCACAGGGCTCTGGTTAAAGATCACCTCAGATGAACAAGTCTGGGGCACATGGAAATGGTTTTTTTTTCTCCCCAGTTTGGTGCCTCCCCCAGCTCTCTGCTCTGCTTCCCTGTCATCGCCCCAGTGAGCTGAAAATGTCACCGCTGCCACCGCAGCCACGTGTGCCTGCAGAGCCCAACGAGGCCCTTAATTAGGATGGGGAAGAGATGGTTTTTTCCTGCCTGACCACATCCCACCCCGGAGTCGGTGGCTGCTCAGAGCCATCGATAAGCTCAGTGTCCTGGTTCACAGCCTCTTTGCAATTACAAATGGAGAAAACATAAAGAAAAGGACTTTAAATCATCTAAATTAAAGCTCTGAGAACTGTGCAGTTCCACTGCCTCAGCTCAAACAATTACAACACCACAGCTTTTCCTTCAGCCCTGATGAGGAATTTGGGCAGGGCTCCATTTCTAGGACAAGGGGGGGATGGTTTTAAATTAAAAGGTTTATTTAGGTCAGATACAGGGAAGGTATTTTTTACAGTGAGGGTGGGGAGGCCCTGGCAGGGTGCCCAGAGAAACTGTGGCTGCCCCTGGACCCCTGGAAGTGTCCAAGGCCAGGTTGGATGGAGCTTGGAGCAACGTGGGATAGTGGAAGGTGTCCCTGCCCTTGGCAGGGGTGGCCCTGGGTGACCATGAAGGTCCTTTCCAACCCAAACTGTTCTCTGAACTCCCCAGCCAGTGCCCTGGAGATGCAGACGTAGGAACACTCTACTCCAGGGCCCCAGGAGCTGCCTGCTCTTCTTCAGCATCCCAGACCCACTTCTCCCTGGCAGGGAGGTGAGAAATGGCTTCAATAACGTGAAGTCTCAACCCCTCTTTAAACATATTTCAAACCCAGGAGTGTTTATTTCCGTCCTTGGAAGGACCAGGCATTCTTCTGACTGGTCACACACGCTTGGTGACTGGCAGCACAAGCCCTGACCTTAATCCAGGAGAGTTCCCACCTCTGGAATTCCCAGGTAGTGATGCAACCATCCTTTACTCATTCCCTAATTACCTCATTACCCCTGGAAAAGAGGGAGAGCCTGTCCTTTCAGGAACAATCCTGAGTGGATTCTCCATTTCAGGCATTTTCCCTTCAGTGTGACAATTCCCTGCTCCACGGGCTGTTCAGGTGCTGTTTATGCAGGAACAGAGCCCTTCATTATGCTGATGGCTCAGATCAGAGATAAGGGATTGCCAAGGAAACACGGCTTTGCAGTGACACCCCAGGTGGTGATGCTCACATTTTGGGACAAGTGGGGCTCACTCGGGGCTGGGGCACCCCTGGCACGTGTAGGGATGGGAACAGCTCTGAGCCTGATGTCTCCTGGCTTCCCACCACACAAACAAACCCCAAAATGAATTCCTACACCTTTGACCGGTATTTTGCTTCATTTGCACTACAGGATTTGGTTTGAGGGGATTTTGGGGATGCTGAACACCAGGAGGTGGGGGGTTCCCTTTTTGGGTAGAGCCATTGGTGGAGGAAGGAACAGAGGCCAAGGACTCTGCAGTTACCCAAAAACATCTGATGACACAAAGTGAGAGAGGAGAGGGGTGCTGGAATGGAATCCAGCAGAAGCAAATCAGGAATGAATGTCAGGGAAGAAATTAAAATGGTTCTTGTTGAACCTTGTCTGGTTGAGCCTTGTCTTCCAATGGTTCTTGTTGAACCAGAATGGTTTCCCAAATGGACTGGGGATAAACTGTGCCATGGGCTGCCATGGGCAATAGGGGATGATTTACCAGAGGGTTCAGGCTGGCCTGGTTAAAGCCCAAACCCTGGACACCTCTTTGGGATCTGCAGATGACTCTGGTGTCCCCAGGCATGTCCCTGTGGCTTGGCTCAGCTCAGCTCAGCACAGCTCGGCATGGCTCAGTTTCTGTTTTCTAGGAAAAACAAGCAGGAAAAATGAGAAATGCATAAAAAAGAAAAAAAAAAAACACGACTGGAGAAGGAAATGGAGTTGGAGGGAAACAGAAGCTTCTCACTTGTTAGGAAAAACCCAAAATAAACGGGATGCCATCCAGGCTCTTCAAACCAGAAATGTGACCTAATTTTTCTTTCCAGGGATGAGCCAACTGCCTCCCCCCAGCAAGAGCTCCTGCCCAGCCCCAGCCACCCAGCCAGGAGCCCCGGGACCCCCAGTGCCCCCTGCCCCAGGCTGGGCCCTGCAGCACCCAGTGCACAGGCAGGGGCTGGTGCCCAAGGAGGGCCAAAGGGCACTGCAGGCAAAACATCAACAACTAAAAACATTCACAACTGAAAACATCAACAACTGAAACATTCACAACTGAAAACATCAACAACTGAAAGCATCAACAACTGAAAACATCAACAACTGAAATCACTGAAGGATGCTGAGTCCCTTAATGGCGAGTCCAGGGAAGTGGTAGCTGTGGGTCACAGGTGAATCAAAGAATCAGGGTTTGGGTGGGAAGGGACCTTAAAGCCCATCCAGTGCCACTCCCCTGCCATGGGCAGGGACACCTTCCACTAGCCCAGGGTGCTCCAAGCCCCATCCAGCCTGGCCTTGGACACTTCCAGGGATGGGGCAGCCACAGCTTTCCTGGGCAGCCTGTGTCAGGGCCTTGCCACCCTCACAGGGAAGAATTCCTTCCCATTATCCACCCAGCTGTGCCCTCTGGGAAGCCATTCCCCCTTGCCCTGTTCCTCCAGGCCTCTTCCAAGCTGATTTGGGCTCTGCTGTTGGGGAAGTTCCCTGTTGTGGCACTCAGCCATGGGAGGTGACAGGGCTGTCCTGACCCTGCTGCCACAGGTGAGTGTGGGGCTGTCAGAGGTTCCCACCCCGCTGCACAGCACCTGGAATATCTGTGGATTATTTCTCCTCAGAACAAGGAGTGCATGTAATAATTGTATCGAAGCCTGCAAATAGCAGAACAAACAAAATCCTCAACTTGATAGGAGCAGGGGTTGTTGTAGCTAGGAAAAAAAATGATCAAAAACATGTCACACAGGAAAAAGGGTTTCCATTCACAAAGAAATCATTATGGTTAATTTAATTCATTGTAGCATTTAATATAAAAAAGCTTTTCTACAGAGACTGGGAAAAAAGCCAA
This sequence comes from Calcarius lapponicus, assembly GCA_039654755.1. NCBI lineage: Eukaryota > Metazoa > Chordata > Aves > Passeriformes > Fringillidae > Calcarius > Calcarius lapponicus. Next base: position 5,991,089 of record CM077467.1, on the reverse strand, counting down.
CATTTATATATAAATGGGTTTTATTTTAAAAGCTAATGCAGTGGGCAGGATGCTTCGGGGTTATTTTCTCTCCCTCTTTCTTTCAGCGCATATGCAAAGCTGGTATTGTATCCAAAAAACAAGGAATTTGCTGCTATCTAAAGTTTACAAATTGCTTTTTTTCAAAAGCACCATTTCATATCCCTTAGAAATGGAAATGACAGGGTTTTATCTCCTCCACTGCCTTTCTCTCTGCTTTTTTAAAGTTACTTATATTAGTGTCCAAGGCACTGATTTGCAGAATGGGCTTTGAATATTCTGCCACTGCTGTCCCCGGGAATGCCTGACATCTCTTACAGGGGTGCATTTTCCAAAGCTGCTAACCTGGGTGTGCCCCTGGAGCTGCCCTCAGAGCTTGGAAGGAGAATCAGCTGTGCTTGTGCAGGGGACAGATGGCTCCTGAACGACTGGTCTGATCAAATACCTTCAGCCAGGGAATTGCAGGGCAAGGAAACATATGGCACATCCCACGGGCAGGGACACAGCTCCCAGGGCTGGGAGTGTGTGTGGCACTGTGCCCTGGGTCACACAGAGAGAGGAGAGTGCTGGGACAGGGCTCAGGGCGGGCAGGTGGCGCCCACCTGGTGCAGAGCAGAGCCACCTCTCCGCCAGCCGCTCCCAGGGCTCCATGTTCCCACAGTTTCTTGGTGATCCTTGGATGCAGAGCCTCTGTCTGCAGTGGTACGAGCTCTGCCACCCTGCCTGCCTTTCCCACTTTCTACCCTGTTTTTCCCTTGCTGCCACTTCATCCTGTTGTTTCCATGTCCATAATCACGGAATCACAGAATGGTTTGGGTTGGGGGGAACTTAAAACTCATCTTGTTCCAACACCTGCCACTACACCAGGTTGCTCCAGGTCCTCTCCAGCCTGGTCTGGAACCGTCTCTGTCAGCCTCCTCTTGTGTATTTGAGGAGCACCATCTCATCTTCCTTGGATCTGTCCTCTCCAGGCTAAACTCACTCCAGGCTTTCAGCTCCAGACACTTCCTTGCTCCTTCCTTGGCACTGCCTACACCTGGCACTGACAGGAACTCAACCTGTAAAGGTCCTTGCCACCTCTGCACCTCCTGCCAGGGCAGGATCCTGGCTGGGTTTTTATTTCCCTTCCCTTCCTCTAAGATATCCCTTCAGGGATTCTCAGACTATTCACCAATACCAACAAACACAGCCACATCACATGTGCGGAGCAGGGAAAATTATCCCTCTGTGGAGCAGCTCAGCAGAAACCCAAGCACAGCAAGGTGAAGCTCCTTGCCCAAGGTCATCCAGGAGTGGGGAATGCCAGCCAGGGCGCTCCCCAAAACCCCACGCTTTCATAGACACCTCCACAAAGCCATTTCCTTTGTAAAATGCCAACTGCTATTAAATTCCTGGACTTCTTAGCCCTGGAATTGCATCCATCACCCTCTCCCAGCGCTCGGGGCTCTGTTCTGGCTGTATCAGCTGGCAGGACACCCTTGTCCTGGGGAAGCATCTGCACCAGGCCAGTGCTGATTTCTGATTGCTCCACCTGAGCACCTGCTCCTCAGGCCTGGGCTTGTTCCTGCTTCTGTCCAGCCACCTTGGCCAGGAGCTTCAAAGCAGGCAGGATGGGCCCTCTTCCAAAGGCTTGGAATGCAAAGTTTGGGAAGCGTGCTGGAACCGCTACGTCTGTACCACATCTCTGATTTATTACCCCCGGTGTCTGTTGCTGCTCAGGAGCGGAGTTCCTGTTCAGACCTTTGCTTTTCCATGCCAGTAGCTTTAGCTTTTCAGCAGGAAAGCTTTCTGCCTGGATTATGCAAATACTCTGTGCATTGTCGTTCCCTGTTTGCGTTATGTTCACCTCCCCTTTGCTTTGATTAATGCTCCCTCTCCCCCACATGCTTGCTCCAGTATGTTTGTTTTAGGGATGGGCAAATGAGCTGGGAATAAGAAAAATGGAACTGAACCTTCACCCAAAACTTGAAGTGGGTGGTTTGGAAAAGAAACCCACAACAGAATGAATAAGGCTTTGAACCACACAAATAGTTCCCTTGTTGGTGCAGCAGAGACAGTCTGGGCCCCAAAATGATGAAATGCTGTGTCCTCTGCAGCTTCCAGCAGCTCTCCATTTGCTGCAGCAGCTCTTGCCCGCAGGCAGGCTCTTGCAGAGGGATCAGGGGGAGGGGGATGCAGCCAGCCCCGAATGCTGCTGTGGGATCAAGCCCCCAAGAGCTGCTCTGAGCTCTGTGCACGGCCCAGCCCTGGGATGTGGTGTGGGGCTCACACTGCCATGGCCAGGCTGCCCAGGGAATGCAAAAACTGCTCTGTAGAGTCTCTTGGGACCACAGAATCCCAGAGTCAGTGAGGCTGGGAGAGCTCTCCAAGATCATTGAGTTCAACCTGTCCCCCATCTCCACCTTGTCACCAGCCCAGAGCACTGAGTGCCACCTCCAGTCCTTCCTTGGGCACCTCCAGGGATGGGGACTCCAAACCTTCCTGGGCAGACCCTTCCAAAACTGGAAGGGGCAAACCTAAATACCCAAATCAGCTTGGAAAAACCCCTTTGGAGCCCTCTAGAGAGCAGGACTGCCAAGATGCAGAGAGCTGTGGCTGGGACAGGGCTCCAGGGTGTCCTGGTGCCAGGCACAGGGGGACGGTGCCCCAGGGACACCTTGCAAGGACAGGGAGCTCGGATGAGCTTGTGGGGTCTCACTGCTGTTCAAAGGGATAAGAAACCTCTGTCCCTTGTGGGGCTGAGTGTGGAGCCCATGGCTGGGGCCAGCACTGTCCTGGCTGAGCTGGAGGGACACTCCGAGGTTTGGGGACTGCAGGCACGGGGCCAAAGTGCCAGTCACAGCTCCTGCTCCCATCACACCCGGGTTTGTTTGGGAGAACCTGTCAGAGCCTGGCAGGTTTCCCATGCTGATGAAAGGAGGGAGGATGTCTGAAAGCTTCACAAGGTGATACAGCCATTAAGGCAGCGTGACAGACTCGCACAGAGGCACAGAAAGCCAGCAGAGATTGGCAGCTCTGGGGCCGGGAACCAAACAAGAGCTGCGGAATCAGTGCTGGGTGTGTGAGCGCTCGCGTGGGGCCGGGCACGCTCGGGAAGTCACCATCCCTCATCCTCACCTCCCTGACAGCTCCCAGCTCTGAGGAAGATGGAAGCAAACAGAAGGGTGGGAGCCCCCACTCGCAGTCCTGCCTGGAAATTGTGAAGGGCCATTCGCAGAGCTGCTTTTGTGCCTTTAAACTGAATGTTGTGCTGCTGAAAGGTGGGCTGGGCTCACGGCTACAGGTTCTCTGCTTCTCGTGGGCACAGGTATGGCACAGTTGAAGGGGCTGCAGCCTCCCCTGCACACCCCCTGCCTGGCACAATACCGGTGTCCCAGGCGGGCTGGGACCAGTGTCCAGCTCTACCTCGGACACTGACTCCAAGGATGCCTTGGGAGCAGGGGGAGGAAATCCCGTCTCTCTAGGAGAGTCCTGCCCATTGTTCTTATGAGACTTCTGCCACTCAAATGAATTCTGGATGCAGATCCTGCCTGTAGCAGGTGGGGTTGGGATAAAAACTTGCTTCATGTCCTGCAAAGGGTCATGCTGATAGTGCCCAGTACTGGATCTGGAGCATCTCTTGGCTCACCCAGGCCCAGGGGATGTGGGTGTCTGTGCCTGCTTTCCCAGGGATCCAGTTCAAGGCACACCAACAGAATGCCCCAATGAAATGGTTCCAAACACCTTTCAGAGCCTCTTGCAAACTGGTCACTTCATGCAAGTGAAGATCACAGAATCACAGAATGACTAGGCTGGAAGAGACCTTCAAGGTCATCAAGTCCAACCCATGCCCTAAACACCTTAACTAAACCATAGTGTCAAGTGCCATACCCAGTCTTTTTTTGAAGACATCCAGATAGTGGGAAACACAGGGCAAGAGGGTGGAGGGGATTCAGGGAGAGATGCAGGGAGTTGGGCACAGGGATCACAGGCTGGAACAAGGAAAAAGCTTTCCCATCCCTGGCTCCCTGCAGCCAGAACTGGCTCCTCTTCCCCAAGCTGGGGCATCCAATAAAGGGGGAATTACAGGGCTGAAGTTCTGCACCACGCAAAGAGGAAGCATCAGCCAAACATTCCTGGCCCCCACCCCTGGCCATAATTAATAAACTCAAAGGAAATGAAACCACAAGAAGAAGAAAGCCCAAACACCAAAGCGAGGCGCCCCGGCCCAAGCTGCATCACGTGCGGCGCGGGGGAAGCGGCCCCGACACCCAGGCAGAGCCACAGAGGTAATTGCAGTCACAGGGCGAGAGGCTAAACCAGCATGAAATGAGGCAGGGAACAGATATTAAATTTGCAAGCCCCGGGCAACAGGACTCCGTTCAGTTTATTTGCATTAATCAGGTCAGGGGAGTAACCTTGTTTTTTTCCTGCAGGAGATACCATCAGCCGTTATTTGTTTCTCATGTGAAAGTATCACAAGGCACAAACAGCGGCTGGGAGAGGCTGGTGGGGCCTGGGCCACGTCCGTGCTGGCTGGGAGGAGCAGCTCAGCCTGTGCCAGGGCCGTGGTGGGGAGCTGGCCACGCTCCATCCCCTGGGAGCCACCGAAGGACGGGATGGTGGCGGCACCGCTACCAGTGCCAGAGGAGACCTAGCTGGGGCTGGGGTGAGTCAGCAGCCACACACCTGCTCCACAGAGCTCCTCACTTGCTCACGGCAGGGCTTGGTGTGAGGGGAGAAGGTTCTTCAGACAAGCAAATTATTGGGGGAAAGGAAACCTCTGAGGGCTGCCCACAGATTCAGGAACAGCCATGACAGTGCTGTGGGAAAGAGCCATGTAACTTGTGACCCTGTCATTTTTGGGGAGTTCTTGTTGTCTTATAGAGGGGGACTAGGCTGATGCACCAGCACAGCTTTGGGGTGATGTCAAGGGACAGTGCTCATCCCTTCATACATGGCCTGGGGACATGGGCACACAGCTCCTGTCCCCCAGCCCCAGCCAGGGGCCTGGACTGGAGCCTGTGGGAGCCCCAGGCACAGCGGCCCGGGCACGGCCTCTGAGAGAGCAGGAGAGGCACTTTTGGCAGAGGCTTGGGATGGCTGCTCTGAGGATCCCAGCCCATGGAGCTCCCAGGATCCCAGCCATGAACCCAGTATGGAGCTCCCTGGATCCCAGCCATGGACCCAGGATGGAACTCCCTGGATCCCAGCCATGAACCCAGTATGGAGCTCCCTGGATCCCAGCCATGGACCTGGCATGGATCTCCGGGGATCCCGGCTCATGGAGCTCCCAGGATCCCAGCCATGAACCCAGTATGGAGCTCCCAGGATCCCAGCCATGGACCCAGGATGGAGCTCCCAGGATCCCAGCCATGAACCCAGTATGGAGCTCCCTGGATCCCAGCCATGGACCCAGGATGGAGCTCCCAGGATCCCAGCCCATGGGGCTCCCAGAATCCCAGCTCATGGGGCTGCCAAGATCCCAGTCATGGAGATCCCAGCATCCCAGTCATGGACCTGGGATGGAGCTCCCAGGATCCCAGCCCATGGAGCTCCCAGGATCCCAGTCATGGACCCAGCACAGAGCTCCCAGGATCCCAGCCATGGGCCCGGCCTCCTCCATGGCAGCTGCTCTGCCTCACCGTGGGCACAGGCCGGGGCACTCGGGCCGTGCCCAGACTCCTCACACCAGCACCCCCCTAATGACCAGCAAAGGAAGAGAGGACCGGAGCAGCCACCCTGTGCCGAAATATCAAAGACAAAAAGTGTTTTGAACCCGATCCAGGCTGGCAAAGCCTTGAAAGTGGCCAGAAAAGCAAGTCCAGGCCTCGATCCTGCCATTTCAATTTGGAGAGCTCCTGGCAGAGCAGGCTGGTGGGAGAAGGGGGAGCGGAGCTGTGCTTGCCCAGACCCCAGCAGCGCTCACGGCTGAAGGGGAAGCTCAGCTCAGACCTGGGAGCTGGCAAAGCCCACCCCATGCTGGGGAACGCTGGGGATTAGGGAATAGCTGGGGCTGCACAGACAGGGCTGGGAGCAGGGAGGCTGTGGGATGTGTCTGAGCGCATGATCTCCCAGGTAGGGAGGGTTTGGGATTGTTCGCTTTGTCCGGCTACAAAAGGCAGAGCCTCCGTGCCCACGGCAGGGTTCAAGCAGGCCCTCCCTTTCCCAGGATCCAGCAATATTATCCAGCTGCTAAAGCTCGTGGAAGCTCTGAACTCTCCTTTCAAGCTGCTAAATAAATCAGAGCGGAGGGCAGGCGGCTGCGGAGGGGCTGCCGGGCAGGGGCTGCTGCCTCCTCGTCCTGCCAGATTGCTGCCTGCGCGCAGACCAAAGCCATCTTCCAGCCGCTGATTTCACATTCCAAGGGAGCAGATTAATGCCTGCAAACTTCTCAGTGGAAGCATTCAAACGCTAATTGGTAGTTGCAAGTAATTAAAGTAATTTACTCAGATTATAAAGAAATTTCTTAACAGTGATTAAGCAACTCTGGGACGTGTGTAGTTGTTTGTAATCACTCCCCCAAGGGGATTAAAGCTCTTGGCTGTGTGTAATATGTCTTGTAACACCCTATGGGTCCTGTTGGCTCATGATAGCAAAGAACAGCTTGTTGGAAGAGATATAAATCAGGCCTGTGTGCACATAAAGTACCTCACATCGGGAACAGCTCTCCTTCACGCTCCAAGCCTGGGAGCACAACTCCGCAGCGAGGGCAGACATCCCATAAACCGGGCTTTGCTCCACAGACACAGGCTGTGTCATCACTCACAGACAGCAGGAGGAAGGGCAGGGCTGTGGGAGCACCAGCCACGGCGTGGGGACAGCTCAAGGCGTGGCTGGGCTCACCTCTGCTCAGTGGTTCCCCATTTGCTAACCCGTAAAATAGGAATAAATCCACTGAAAAAATACTAAAGGGATCCACTCACCCCGTTGATTTAGTGCTCCAAAAGTAACTGAGGAGAACTGCCAGCTCTCTGTGAAGTTGATACCTAACAGATTACACTAAACCAGAGCTAATCAGCAGATTATCGCTCTGATTGTTCCATGTCCTTGTTATCCTGGCCAAACCTCCAGACCTTGCTCAAGCCTGTATTTAGGCTCAGGAAGGCAATTCCCTCATGGAGAGTGGGGAGGAGGGAGCCCACATTGCTCATCTGTGACATAAGGATTTTTCTTGCTTGCATTTCACTTTTATTGAGTGGCTGCAGTGAAATATTCCTGTCCTAGTCCAAAATGTGCACACAGGGCTGAGCTGGAGTCGTGGCTCAGGGGAACCTGGAGCTGGTGCCCTTCCTGTACGAAGGGATCTCACAGTCAGGCCCTTCTGCCCTGCCTGGAGCAGATTCCCTTTAGCTCTGGGACTCCTGCAGCTCCAGTGAGATGCTTTTAGCACATGACTCCAGGGAGCAAGGCAATTCCCAGGAAAACATTCTGCTTGTGTTGCAGCCTCCTCTCACACCCGATGCCTGCGGTCTCACGATCCTGCAGCACCACCAGAATTTGTTTTTTATGTTTTATTTATTTATAGGGTTTTCCTCCATGCTGGGAGTACAGAACTGTAAATATTCCACGAGTGCTGGCTGCAGCAGGATGCCAGTTTACCTGGGCACACAAGCTCTGAGCAAACTGGGAGCTCATCTCCACGACGACTCTGGCACAGCGCTTTGCTGTTTGCTTTCTGCACAATTTTGGCCAAACAAAGACAATTGTTCAATTATTTTTTTTTTTCTCTCTCTAAAGGCAGCACAGGAAGGATGGAACGAGCTTTGTTTGCCTGCCTGGAGGAAGGCATTGTTCCATCACGAAGCCACCACAACCCTCTGTGGCCCCACGGGGTGACCCTGGGTGTCACCAGGGCTCTGAGCTGCTCGGGACAAGCTTTCCACACTCACATATAAATAGATGCTTTATTTCTGTGTTCTGTTTACTGTGCGTAGAAATCTGATTTTCCCTAATGGTCCTTTATAAATAGTTTCCACCCACCCCCTGCTTGAAAGCTTCTCTGACTCACATTGGAAATTAGGTTCTTCCCCTCCTCGCTATTGAGAACAATTATAGCTCTTTGTTCCGCGGGAATTAAGAAGCACGAGGGCTGAATCCAGCCACATGAAAATTGTCACTCTCCTTTGTTTTCTGCCTGTAATAATTATCCTGCCAACTGCTCACTGCCATCCTCGAGCCCCGGGTGCCTCTCTGAGCACCCTCCACCCTCCAGCCCAGCCTGCCCTGGCTTTGTGCTGATTCAGGTTTTAGTGGCTGCTCTTGGCCACATCCTTCATTTACCTTTTCCTTCCATTTCCCATCTGAATGGCATTCCCAGGGGGAAAGAGGCCTCCAGACAGGCTGGGCAGGCTCATGAGGGGACAAAAAGGGAGCAGTCTGTCCTTGGGTTGTTGGTCAGAAAAGGCTGCAGCACCCTTTCCCAAGGGGTCCCAGGTTTGGGCTACCCCCAGGCGAAGCCAAGTGTCCTGGCCAGGGGTGGCACAGCCCCTGCTCTGGTGGAATGAGAAAAGGCTTCCCTAGAACACAGAACAAACCCACATCCCTCATGGGGGATGGATGGATGGATGGATGGATGGATGGATGGATGGATGGATGTTCAGTCATGTAGACGTGGCACTTTGGGACATGGGTTGGTGGTGGCCTTGGCAATGCTGCTGAAACAATGCTCTTAGAGGGCTTTTCCAACCTTAATGATTCAGTGAGTCCATGATTCCATGAAAAAGAGAGCAGGGGCAGGCAGCCAGAACAACTGACAGAGGGATAAATGCTTTTCCCTTCCCACAAATCTTCTCCAGCGTGAAAACCCCTGTTTAAAAGAACACGACCAAACCCTGCCCGATTTTTTTAAAGGATCTAAAATGACTCTCCACTGACCCCTCCAGCCACACACTCATTTTTCATTAAACTGTTCCTGGGATCGTATAAGCAGCGAGAGAGAACAAGCAGGCAAAATGGTGAAAACAACCCAGAGGGCCTGGGGCTGTAATAACTGAGACAGGAACATTTCAAATTATACCTTGGGTCAAAATGATTTGAGATTGATCAGGAACGAAAATTACCCCTGAGCTCCAGTTGATTGTCTGTGCCTTGGGTTCATCCCGAGGCTGCGTTTCTCCTGCATTCCCGTTTTTCCTGGGGGTGGGAATACCTTGACCTGGGTCACAGGAGAAGGGAAGGAGCCTTTGAACCCTCAACACCCACTGGTGAAACGCCATCCTGGACAAATCCACCCCAAATTGTTTCCTCCCTCCACCCCGGGAGATCTTGTTTTGCCATTATCAAGACAATACTGACAAGCCCAGACTGTTCAGTAGCTGCAATTTAGGAAACAAAAGCAGAAGGTTTGTTCGCTGGGAAGTGTCCTCTGGGAAGTGCCCTCGGCTCTCCAGAGCTTTGTCACTTCCACTAAAAATGGGCACCTGCGTGTCCCCTGTGCCCTGGGGACAAACTGGGACATCCCCTCCAAGGGCTGCAGAACGGGCACACCCGGGCCTTTAGGCAGCAGCTAAAACAAATGAAAAATAAAATTTGTATTAAATATATTTATTTATACACAATATATTATAGATGTATAGTGTATATAACCAGTATTTTAGATATTAATAATTTATATAGAATCAGTATTTTCTCTCTATTAATTGTTTTGTGTTTATGTATTTTTATCATGTATGTATTGCGTATTTTCTATTTCTGTATTAGATATGTGTAAACTTTTGGCCTTCATGTTCTCTCTGTTGGTGCCCCCAAGCCTGTAGGCTCAGTCTGAGCCCAGAGAGCAGCTTGAGGAGGGAACAGCAAGGTCTGGGCAGGGCAATAGCTACTTTTACAGTTTTCCAGTGTCTAAACCCCAAATATTATAATTTTCTTGGTCTGATGCACCAAAGTTCAGTGTTCTCATCTGGTTGGTTTTGCCTTGCCAATGAATACTCTGCATTATCTCTCTCTGGCTGGTATTGTCTCACTGATGGATAACCCCGGTGACCTGCCAGGCCAGGAGCGTTGGGATCTGCCCAGGTGAGTGCTGGGCTGGAAAGCTCTGGGAGCAGGAATGTCATCCCAGTCCCATGGGGATGGAGCAGGAATGTCATCCTACCCCTGGGAGGATGCTCCAGAGCAGGAATGTCATCCTACCCCTGGGAGGATGCTCCAGAGCAGGAATGTCGTCCCGGCCCCAGGAGGATGCTCTAGATCAGGAATGTCATCCCAGCCCCGGGAGGATGCTCCAGAGCAGGAATGACATCCTGGCCCCGGAGGATGGAGCAGGAATGTCATCCTGGCCCCAGAGGATGGAGCAGGAATGTCATCCCGGCCCCGGAGGATGGTCCAGATCAGGAATGTCGTCCCGGCCCCGGGAGGATGCTCCAGATCAGGAATGTCGTCCTGGCCCCGGGAGGATGCTCCAGATCA